>JANEYF010004294.1:0-665000 GCA_029963845.1 Rhamnusium bicolor | reverse complement strand
TTTCTGCTTGTCTCCATTTTTCTTTATTTTTTTCGTTTTTCTTTATTTATTCTTTCTTCTAAGAAACTATCTCTTTCTTCTAACTTATGTGTTTTCTCAACTAATTTTTCATCTAATTTCTTCATATCTCTTCTCATCTTTTCTTCTAAACTTGTTATTGTTTCACCCATTTTCTTTTCCATTTCTTTCATGTTCACCTTCATTATTTTTTTCTATTTCTTCTGCAGTTTCTATTAAGTTCTCTTCTAATAATTTCATCCTCTACTCAGCATTTTCCTCTAACGTTTTCGCCATTTCTCTACCGTCTTCTTTTGTTCCTTTTGTATGTTTTTCTGCTTTCTTCTCCATCTCTGCCATCTATTGTAATATCAAAGCAAAACCTTCCAAACTTTGTTCTTCCATTCTGCTTCCCATGGATGTACCTTCCTCAAAATCAGACATTTCTTCAGTGCTATACTAAATATGCCTTATTTAAATTTAAATTAACCTTTTATTTAGCCTTTTTTACTGACCTCACGTTTCGTGTGCCATATATTATATATGTATAACTAACGATTACATTTTTTCTTCTATGAATTATTATTGAATAAATTATTTACTTTTGTTTTAGGACTTTATAATTTTGTAATAATGTAATAATTAAGTGTATGAATATGTGATCATAAATACATCCACGTATTGTGACTTGCCTAATATGCAGGTAAATTTGTACAATATGTCAAATTTGACTTTTTACTTAATATTTTTTTCTCACCGTCTGGATACACTTTTCACCATGCTCTCAATTAACTCTAGAGACTCTTAAACTTCAGAAGTAAGTTCAATTTTGCTAAATTTTAATATTATAGATCTTGATTTTCAATATTTGAATGTTAAATTAATTAATTATCTTATCTGACTTTAATCATCAGATAGCCATAAATTTTAATTCAATTATAAATAAATTTTGTAGTCAGATAATATTTTTTGTATTTTAACAGACTCAATCAAATTTAATTTTTTTCAAATTGATAACAGATAAATTATTCTAAATTGGTGCACCTTTTGTGACTAAATAACTTTATGTTTGACATATTCAAAAATCTTAACCTGACATTTATTAATTAACAAACTTAACTTTATATTCAGACTCAGATTCAAACTTCTTCGTGTAGGTAAGTACAGATAATATACTAGCATAAGTCCTGAATCCTTTTAATTCTCAATTGTTTGCTCACTTTGGCCTTTTTCCTTTTATATCTACTTGATTTTCTGGAACTTGATCTGCTTTACTATTCTTTCCTTTCTATTAACAATTATTTAGTCTCTTCTTTGCTGAAAATTATGCTTATTTTCTTTTACACCTTTTGCATATGAACTTTGTTATTTTTATGTTTCTTATAAATTGTTTTTATTTTTATTCTTCAGTTCAGTGTAAATTTCTATAATTTAATTATGAATTTCGAATTTTTTTAGGAGCTGAATTTGAACGTGTGTCTACTTTCAAATTAGAAATGGAACTCTCCCAGATTTGTTTACTTTTTCCCGGACAACTCTTCCCAGGTATCCAAATTTCTATAGTGATGTCATCCTACTTTACAAACTTTGATTCTATATATATTTTTTTCTTCCCACAGCATGGGCCCCATTTTCTTCTTTCTAATCCTCTTCTCCGTACTTTAACCTACACATCCATATACCCTTTATCCTATTTCATTACACTGTGAACTTCGAAAAATTCATCATAATAATTGGTGACATTTTGGAACTAAACGTCACATTTTTTTGGCAACATATTTTTTCATGACCGTCCATACTAACTCAATTGGATTAAGGTCGGGATGGTATGGTAACAGACTATGGTCTTTGCCATAAAAAGATCATTAATTTCGTAACGCTTGTATCTCGGCTTATGTTTCTTTATTCGTATAATTCAGACTTCAACATTGTCTCGTCGAAATGAATGTTGTGGAGTCTTAGCCATTGCTTCATGTCATCTTTTCTTGTTACACTCGTGGGCATTTTTTCCTTCTATTTATTGTGGTATGGGACATTGTCGATTACAACAACTTTTCTTTTGGGGCAAATTGGGTATCAATTTTTCAATGACCCACTTCTTATAATTGTCGAAGTTCATATCATTGCATTGTAATAGTCACTCGTTCTGAAATTTGACTTCCACCTAATATATGAATTTGGTACAAACCCAAGTTCTCCTGTCGAATTTACAATAATGAGACAGGGACCTTTGGAAACAGGTTTCTTGAGTCCATCATTTGTTTCATCGTTTCATCCTTTACATGTGTATATGACGAGTGGATGTAGCTCTCGTCCATGTAAATTATCGGATGCGCTTCTTGCCTATATACACGCAAATTTTTTTAAGAAATTCTACCCTTAGGTTGACGTTCCATCAAGATCATTCGATTGTTTTTTACCTTTCGTCAACGAAAACCCAATTTATGAATATCTTTTCTTAAGGTATTCCTACCTCCTTGGTAGCCAACGTCTTCACGAAATTTTCTATGAACCCCTCTTAAAGTTGATACAGACTTTTCTGTTATATCAGAATATATAACGGTTCTCCGTAAAGTAGCAAGATCAAAGTCGTCTAAGGCGACTGCAGATTATTTGTTTTTCCTCTTTTCATTCAGAGTTGAAAACATTGTGACCGTGCCTGTATCTATCATCTTACCTTCTTTTTTAATGTTTCTAATGCCCCTGAGACTGACACCTGTAGCTGCAGCCGCACGTTCTTGACCTTAAAAAACAAAGATAATTTCATATTCGTAAAATCCCTTTTTTTCCTCAGAACTCCTTGAATATACTGTAGAAATATGCACATAATAATATATGCACGGAATAAAATACCTTTAAGATTTGTACTATGGAGGCTTCAGCGTCTGCTTCTTTCTTCATAAACTTTAATATATTATAGATAATTTCTCTGCTTTGGCTAGACAACGCTTTATGTTTTAATTTACTCACAAACGGCATTTTGTTTAAAATAAATTTACTACAAACTGAGATCACTTTTTCCGAGACTGTACCGATGTGAACTGTGCGAAGACACAATTAGAAATGAGCTCCCAGTGATGGGCGACCCTTGTCCATTGCGCATTCAGATTTCAGAGGCAAAGCTACGTAATATTCCCAATATGGCGGAGCATTATAATACATCTTGCCGCTACAAATAATGGCGGCAGTTTCCAATAAACCATATTAGTCTTGAACAACTCTACTTCAAATATGTTTTGTCTTAAAATGCCTATTAAATTACCAATTGCTCTTTAAGTATGTCGATTCAGTTTCTCCTGACGCTACACACGTCTGCTATGCACGTCTCCCTCGTTTTTTATCCAGTAGGTTAGTTTTGCTATAGTCGGGCCGGTGTAAGATAGCAAATTTCGTCAGAGTCAAAATCATAAATAATTTTATTCGTTTCAATTGTCAGCAAACCAGTTGTGCATAGGTGTATACACATAAGTGACTAATTTACAACTACATTGATGTAGCGTAGAAAATCTATTTACGTAAACTGGATAAGACCTAAAAACTCTGAGAAAATAATATATTCTTGCCGAAAAACATAAATAAATTCTTCATTTTACGTCTTTTAACATAGAATAGCCGAAGTGGTAACACATAATGATAACTGTGAATTTGTTTATCGAAAATATTCATATTAAAACAATCATGAATCAATCGAGTTGAACGTCATCAATTTATACTAATGGTGGAGAATCATTTTACTTGCGAAAAGGAAATGGTGACTCTTGTTTCTTGTTCGAGCTGTACAACAGCGAACACCTGACCTGCGTGAAATTTCGAAAATTGTATCATAAGTTATTTGAGTACCTCTGACAATTGAACCGATTAACATTATTTATGAATTTGACTCTTTAAAATGAAAGTTGCAATCTTACTAATATTTTAAAATATTATATTCTAGAAAAATGGAACGAAACTGTTTTATGCTTAATATTGATTTGTTATAGTCTACTTCATTAAAACTCTAATAACTAACCTCTATGAAGGTTTGACCTGGAATTTAGTGATCTTAAAGCATTTTGGATTTATAACCAGGCATTAACAACTACCCCAAGAGAATTTTATAAAGCAATTATAAAACCACAACACATCCTAAATTCTATATAACATTCAATACTCCTAACTTGGACTTGACAGCTATAAAGTTTTATTGAAAGTTTAACAAATGCCTTGATAAGTCAGTCATAAGCCAATAAAGGCTAAAAGATAATTGGTGTTGATATAATTTCTTGAGGACTTCTTTAAAACTCTCTTTAAGACAAAACTATCTTTAAGTGCACTTGGCACATAATAAATCTGGCATAAATTACTAGTTTATGAGCTGGCCACTAAAAAACACTGGCAAAACCTAAATAAATCTAAAAGGTATTAAATTGTTACTTGGGGTGCGTCTGAAGCTTGGTGGTTTTTTGCTATACATGAGTTAAGGAAACAAATTTTATATTTATTTGTTCTTTTATATAATTAATCATTCATTCGAAAAAAATACTAAAAATGCAACCATAATCTCAAAAAGTTTCTAAAAATTAAGATGAATGAATTACATAATATACTAACATTATATCAAGTTCAATTGCATCACTTTTTTTTGTAATATAAACAAATTGTATTCTTATTCATATTTACATCGTTTAAACAAATTTCGTTTTAAAATTCAAACACATGGCTTTAAAATCTACAGTAATATGCTTAATTACCAAATTTATGAGGCCAGTTTACTTGCGCCCAACACTGCTTACCGCGAACGAGTGTTCCGACAAATTAGTTAAGTGCCCTTTCATTTCTTACGTGATTTCTACCGACACGCAAATGCATTTACCTTTTAGGGGTTGTTTAAAGGCACTGGCGTAGTTAAACAAGGCTGTTTTAAAAGGGATTTTGAAATCGATAGGGTAAAATATGACCACTAAATTACAAAAGTTGCACATACAAACACAATGGTATATTACTGAGAATTAATGTAATATAAAAGTTTATCGTTATAGGTACAGGGTGTTTTCAAAAAGTATGTCAAAATCTTAATGGCGTATTCCTTTATGTAACTAATGTCGATTTAACCCAATTTGCCTATGTAAAAAGTATCTTAAAGACTAATGTATACCAATAAATAAAAGTAATTTGATTTTATATCTCCTCAGAGGTTTACTATAATTTGGTTAATTTTATCATTAATAATTAGTAGAGATGGGAAACCACCTAGTTTTTATTTTTTGTGGGTTTAAACTCGGGTTTGCACCATTTTTTATAAAGGGTGTATTTGGCTTTTTAATTTTTCTTTACGAACAGATTTATCTTTAAAAATCATGCATTTTAATACCAGATAATCTTATATTAAATGATATAAAAGTCCACTAATTTACAAAACACATTTATTGGTATATTTAACCTAAAATAATACTTTTTAATTTCTTTCACAAATTAATAAGATGCAAATTCAAACAGCATTATTTAATCTAATTATTATGACTAATATTTGATATCTGATGTAGTTTTTCCATTAACTTGTGGTCTTACCATAGTAAAATTTTGTTAAAATTAATGAAATAGAACCTTTAATACCAGTGGCGGCTAGTGAAATTTAGATTGTCTGATCGTAGTGTTGGAGCATGAGAACCTAGTGATACTTTAACATATTGCCTGCCATATCAGCCATAGATGACTGACAGATTTTTTCCATTAGGCCATGTCAGTCTAATATGAGTGACACATTGATTTTTACATCTCGATGTGTTTGTGTGACACTGTATGGATTTGTATGTAGAATCCTAGTAGTGTGGCCTCCAGGGAAACATTATTATAAACTTTGTGGCCACTGAAGAATAAAATGTAAAACTTGAACGGACTACATATACGATTAAATTTCTCGGAGAGGCCATGTCAGTAATAATTGTGTGACGAATTTATAACAAAAAAGACTCATTTTTTTTCATAAAAACTGTATCCTGCATATCAAATTAATATCTTTTTGTTAAAAATTTTCAGAAAATGGAATTTTTTTTGTGTGGCCTCCTACGACTTTTTTGCAAAAGACGTGTGGCAGGCAATGTGTTAAGGTATAACTACCAAAGCTAAATGAAAAAGTTTTGAAGAGAAAAAAATTGCGATTGAAATTTGCAAAAATTGTGTGATTCAAATGAAAATATATCGACAGATTTCAAAAGTCGTAAAAAATATAGCTTTTTTTATTAAGTTACACTTTTCTGAGATTTGCAGTATAAATAAATTTAAAATGAAATTTTCCACTGGTGTAACTATAAAAAAGAAATATTTTTTTGATGAAATTAGAAATCTGCAGGTATATTTTGCACCTGATTGCAAAAAATAGTCTTGCACCTTTTTTTCGCAAATTTAAATCACAATTTTTTCTTTGCAGAACTTCATTTAGTCTTGATGGTTATACCTTGTTAAAGTATCGCTTGCGTTATATGTGCCAATGCTAAGATGTGACACTGTTTAATACCTTTATTGCTTTAATCAGAGGACACCCAACACTGGATCATTATTAAGCAACATTTCGATTTTTGCCGGAAAAAATTGTATTAAATAAAATGTAGATAAATAAGAAAATAAAGAATTCACATTATTTGCCTTTTTTTTTTGAAGTGAAGCCAGAAAATCTAATTGAATCGCTGATTATTAAAAGGTACTAAGTCAGTTTTCCTCACTGTGAGAAAATAAAAAAAAAAACATGTTTAACAAGCCGCATCACTTGTGTCCTTTAAAAAAAACCTTCTCAAATGCATGATATAAAATATGTAAGAGTTAACGGGACTAATATATATTTTTTTTTCAACCCAATTTTTCTGCTTTTTCAAGTGGAAAACATAATAAGTAATTTAAGCAATTTAATTAATTAACTAGTGGATTTCACTTCATTTCTATCAAACACAAAACAAAAAAAAATATTTATATTTTTCATTGCATCCATAAAAACCCAACCGAGAATAAACCCATTTAGGGAGTAAACCCACGCACTAATAGGGTTTATTCCCTTGGCACATCCCTTATAATTATAAACATCTATAACTTTGGAAAAAATTGCTTTAACGATTTATAACATTTTCTGATTCTTGGTTATTCAAAATTTAGGCCACCATTTTTTTGAAAAAGTTCTATCACTTCATTTTACAGGTGCGAAAAGATTATTTAATTACTAAAAATATTGTCTGAACGTTATTTGTGGCATTCTCTAAATTTTTCTTTTTCTTTTTTGGGACTTACTACCACATGAATAATTCTTTGTTATCTAAAAAATATAGTTAGTTACCCAGTATATTAATGGAAAAATAAACCTCTGGGCTTGTGACTTTACATCAAAAGATTAGTCAGAGGGTGGTTTTTGACAACTAATATGAAACACAAAAATAATAATATAATTCCCTAACGTTTCGGAAAACGAATCTGTTTCCTTTTTCAAAGTTATTTATCTTTTTTTTAGAATAAACTGGGATTCGGCAAACATTTTAATGAAAGAAGCGGGCAGCAAAATAAGGAAAATTAAGGAATCGGCAATAATATTATTGAATGAAGAAACATGTTTATCCCATTGCTCTGTAGATTTTGGTATAACGTGGCCAGCACATAACTTTCTTATACCAGTATATATCATCCTGATCTAAAAAAATCAGTCTATTTAATTCTTCACTTACCTTTCAAATGTCAAACTGTTAAGTTTATCCTAACCCTATTTTATGACGCCAAATGTGTAACTTATTTCAGTTTACATCAGCTTTATTTAAGTACTTGGAAAATATAATTTATTCGCTTGATATAGTAGACATGATTTATAATCTTTCATCAAGAATATATTTTTTTTGTAAAGACAAATACGAAAAAGCTTGGGTCCCGTGGACCCACTTTCAGCTGGCCAATTTTGCACATCACCGAATTTTTCATTGTCTTTGGCCTTTAGAACAAGTGTACCAAATTTGAAAGCATTATGTCAAAAACTGTGGTTGCTATCGCGATACTACAGACATGCTGACAGATTTTTTTTATAAAGTTATGTTTTTTTCATTATAATTCGTCGAGATTCGTCCAGAAATGCAATAAAATTTTTAAAATTTTAAAAACAAATGCATAGGTTCAATGTACCTTGCGAGTCGGCAGAAAGTTATTACAGAATAATAATTTTTATTCGATACATTGATTCTGCAATAACCTCCATTCACGAGAGTTTTTGTAAAGAAAATGAATTATATTTAGTATTTCAGTTACTACAATAAATACATGATAAAGTTAAACCAAATTGAATATGATAGTATATCTTTGTTGAAAACCTTATTGCAGAATCTAAGATTTGGGATAATTTTTGCCAAGGCCAGTCGCCCAATGCGAATATTTTAAATATAACATCAATAGAGGCTGTAAAGAAGCATATCTATTTTATCCATCAATTTCCTTGGCATTATGTGTGGCATTATCGTTATCAGCGACTAAATGTACTGCAGAACGATCATTAAGTGCACTGCGAAGAGTTAAGTTCTAGTTGCGGGCTATAATGACGGAGGATCGCATCCGCCTTATGTATGATGCACATTCATAGAAACTTAATAGATAAACTTAAAGAACAATTTTATGAGGAAGTTGTTAATCGCTTTGGACAACAACAGAGACGATTGCAATTTCTGTTTTCGCAAAGCAATATATAATATAGTATACCTAGTGTAAATGACATTTTACTCATGTTTTAGTTTTATACTCATGTTTTAGTAAATATTAGATATTATTTAGTTTGTAGATTACGTCCTATTTTAGTTATGTTTTAATATTTTTGATACATTGTAATATCTTTTATTTAGATGATTTGAATATATTTTTATTTTTATTGTTATAATTTTCCAATATATGTTTTGTTATAATTTTGGAGGTGAATTTTTGTTTTGGCCTCCCATGAAAATATTTCTGCAGGCGCCCATGCTGGTATACCGGTATTAATACCAAAAATTACCGTTACTTCGATATTTTTATGCCACGCTGTACCTATACAGTGTTTTGTTTCTTTCGGCTGGTATGTGGAGATCTGCCGGCACCGTTGGCCGCACCTCGTATTTGGTGAACAGGTTTTTTAGAAGAAACAGTACAAATGTGAAATTACTCTATATTTATAAATGTAACCTGGAATTGGACCGGCACAAAACTTAAGTCATAACTGCTAGTTTTTTAAGGAATAGAAATAGTATTTATAATAATCATACAGGAATTTTCTTTTAATTGTTAAAGTAGTGTATTTAGCATGTCTTAAATGATAAGCTAGGCTTCTAACTACGTGGAAGTTATAGGGCATATACAATTAAGTACTGCCACCAAATATTTTACGAAAAGAATATTGGTATGTCGCGTATTGCGATCTATTCTCCTTTTCAAATAGTAGTAGACTCATCGAACTCATCGGTATCACCTGTGGTTTTAATATGGGTAAAACGGTCTGTTGTCCTTTCTCCAGCCTGTAGTATCGATGAGTTCATAGAAGAGGGAAACACATACTGCTATTGGAAAAGAAGATTACACTACAAGACATACCAATATTCTCTTCGTAAAATTTAATTGTTATACATATTATATAATATAGTTTATAAAAAGGTTATTTGTTTGTTATGTTTATAGAACAGTAATGGTAATGGTAACGGTAATGGTGAGACAGGCTGACGCCTGGCAAATAGGCCAAAGACGGGCCCTGTACCACTCTTACTCCCTCGTCGAATCGTTCCGATCTTCTAACGAAGGTCAAGATGTCACTCAGCGCGAGGAAGCTCATCTCCCTTAAAAGCGCCTCAGTGCCGAAGATGCTATACGTTAGGCGCCCGAACGCTTTACATTGTCCTAGGAAGTGGTAAGACGTTTCTTCATCACCCGGACATATATGGTCCTCCTCAATACCTATTACCTATCAATGATAGATGTCTCCTAAGTCTGCAGTGGTCTGTCAGAACTGCGATTAGAAGATTCAGTCTTTCGTTCTCGACTAGTTTGGCTCCGTCACAAAATCTCGAGCTTGCCTATAGGCCCTGTTTGTCCTCCAATGCTTCTTCAGCCTCTCGTGGGCCCTCTCATTGAGGGCCGTTGTGACCTGCCTTCTTGTAATGGCCAACATGAGCTTAAGTCCGAGACAGGGTTCGTCGGCTCCAAGTCTAGCCAGTTCATCAACCTTCTCGTTGCCTGAAACCCCGTTATGTCCAGTGACTAAAACCAGTCTTACTTGTTTATACCTGGCAAGCTCATCTACGACGTCCTCGCATTCTTAAACGAGAGCTGATCACGTCCTGGAGGAGCACACCACTTTTAGAGCAGCCTGGCTGTCGCAGCAGATGTATACCATAGGTTCCGCCCCATTCCTTACCTCATCTTTACCTGCCACCGCTAGGATGGCGTAAACCTATGCCTGGAAGATCGTGGTGTACGATCTTGGTACAAAGTTCTCCTGCACCCCTCTGCCTTCCAGATATATTCACGCTCCGGAGGACAGTCTAGTGGCCACACGAGAGTTGTCTGTGTAGCACACCAGATAGTCCGGAGGGAGTTCAATCCTATCTTCACTCCACTCCTCCCTGCTTGGAAAAGTGAGAGTATATATCCTGTCCAACCTTAGCTAATATATCGCGTCTCTCACATTTAGGATAGAGATGGGGATTTCCTTCTCCACCAGTCCAATAATTGCTGCGTGACCTTCAACTCGATCTGAACATTGCCAGCTCTCGGAACTTCCCATTCTCACATAAGCCGCCATAGCCTCTTTCTTTATCCAGGAGGGAAGAGTCTGCAGCCTAGCAGAACCTCCAGAGCAGCTGTTGGTGTCTTCTTCATTCCGCCAGTGATCTTTATGCAAGCCAATCTTTTGACTTTTGCCAGCTTTAAAGACTTGGTTACTCTGTCAACGCTCGGCTATTAGACCACAGATCTGTACTGGAGCCTCGGTATTATGACCGCCGTGTATAGCTAATGTAGGATCCGTGGACCGAAGCCTCAGTTCCTACCAACCGTCCGACGCAATTGCTAGAAGGTTGCAGTGGACTTTTTGATGACATTGTAGATCGATTTATAATATAGGGTCGCTCCTAGATATCTAACCTGCGCGAGGGCAAGAGGTTTATCATACATAATTGGTCATACATAATTGGTTATCATACATAAGTGGCCAGGTCCCCTTCCAGCTAATATGTGTCCACTATCCGTTTTAGTGATTTTGATAGGAAGGACGTGAAACTGATCACCCTAAATGATTTGGCCGCTGCGTAATCCTTTTTTCCTACTTTGGTGATAAAGACCACTTTAGCTGGAAGACATATCCCAGTGCCAGACTGGCTTCAAATATTCTTCTTAAATATGGTAGAAGAACATATAGACTCTTCTGAAGCAGAACTGGGAAGATTCCATCTGGCCTTGCTGCTTTGAAGGGATCGAACCTATTCACTGTCCAGGCTACCGCTACGTCCTTTACAATTTCCTTGGCGAGCCTCCAGTCAATTGGTGGCATTGGCTGTTCCACAGGTACTACCGCGGCAGCGCTTTTGCCTGGGAAGTGAACCTCTAAGAGGTCTCTTAATGACTCCTCCCTAGAAATAGTCTAAGTTCCATCTTGCCTTATAGAACAGTAATAAATTATTTTGTTTTGGATTTCATATACTTATTGGTGGTAGATGTAATATTTTTAGGTAGTACCGGTATAAAACCAGTATTCCGGTATTTATTTTTCAAATACTGAAATACCGGTTTTGAAATTTCTGTGTTTATTAATTCTTAGAGTTAATTAAAATAGATTTTATTTCACTGGAATGGTGACGATAATTGGCTCTCTCTATTAGGTGGGTATGCCCCTTTTTATTTCAAAGAAGTAACAAGTTACTTTTGCCCCTTGTGTTGGACTAGACTAGACCATTATTCAAGAAGTCAGCTTTTTGCAAAACTTCCTATTATGCAATTTAACTATAACACAAACAATCTGTCATTAAATATAATCCAGTAGTAGGATTAAATAATGGATAATATTGTTACATGTTTGCTATCCCCATAAACACCTATATTCGTAGATTAGTTGATTGAAAGTCCAGGTAACACTTACTCACTACTTTATTAACTGATTAATGATTAACAACAATAGATTAATGACTGTCTTAACTATAATCACAATTAAACACATCTCTTTATTATATCTTCTTTACTCGTTCACTTTCAACTTAAGACTGAGTCTCGGCCCACCGTGCGTCTTATTTATACATTCATTCACACGGTCTAGAACATTCCAGAATATTCCCGGCCGTTCTCGTACAATTCCAGTCTCATCTAACCAGTCTACACAGTCCAGTGGCGTAACACTGCCCCCTCCTTAAGCCTGGATGTCCCGATCAGGCAATTCATTGTTCCCTGCATACTTGGCTAGTCTCTCTGTATGCACCACCTTCATCTTTGATTTTGGACTTTGCTGAATTCGGTATACAAAGTCGTTTAGTTTGGTGATGACAATGTATGGCCCCTTCCCAGGGCGGGTGAAGCTTCGTTGTGGGTTATATAGCCAAACCAGATCTCCAGCCTGGAACCCTCCTGAATTCGCCTTAAGGTCATAACGAGCCTTCATGCGATCACTTGCTATGGCAATTCGGTCTCGTATCAGCTCATGAATGTTTCTTAGCCGTTCACCAACTTCATCGGCGTAGTCATTTATGGAAAGTCGCTCCTCATCTGGTGTGCTAAACATCAAGTCACATGGCAGTCTAATCTCAGGTCCAAACATCACGCGAGCAGGCGTCTGTTTTGTTGTTTCATGAATGGAGGCCCTGTATGCCATAAGGAAAAGAGGTAAGTGACGGTTCTAGTCTCTCTGATGTTTCTCAACTACTTTGGATAGGTGCTCCTCCGTGGTTTTATTATATCTCTTCACCATTCCGTCTGATTGTGGATGTAGGGCTATTGTTCTCGTCTTATGAATTCCCAGAAAGCGACACATCTTCTGAAATACCCCTGATTCAAAGTTCCTTCCTTAGTCCAAATTCAATTCTAGGGGCACACCAAATCGACATACTAGATTAGCTTGAGCAACAGTGGTTGTTTGGTATGGCATAAGCTTCATGCCACTTATTAAAATAGTCCATTGCAACTAAGATGTATTTATTCCCATCATCTGTCACGGGAAATGACTAGCTACGTCGATCTCAATTCGTTCAAAAGGAGCCCCGATGTTATATTGTTTTATTTTGCCCTTACTTCTTGTCCGTGGCCCCTTACTTTCCGTACAAACTTCACATTTGCGGCACCAAGCCTCCACATCTTGGCGGCAGTTCACCCAGTAGAATCGTTCTCGTACTTGTGTGAGAGTTTTGTGGATGCCAAAATGTCCGCCAGACATTCCATTATGCACTTCCTGGAGTACTTTTGGTATGCGACACCTGGGAATCACCAATCTCAAAGTAATTTCCTTCCCATCTGGACTTTTCCAAGCTCTTTTCAACAGTTCATCCCCTACTCTAAGGTAATCCCATTGTGCCGACAAAGCATTCAGTCCCACTGCCTTGTCTGAAGTGTCCTTCCAGTCGGGTCGGGCTTCTTATTCTTTCCATTTCCGAATAGGACCAGTTTCATTATCGTTTAACTGCGCTTCCCTTAACGATTCTTTTGTCCAATAATCGGGAACTTCAATCTTAACAGTATTCATTATTTGTACATTTTGCTGTTTTTCCTTACGGTCGCAAGGCTTGCAGCCTTTCTGACACGGTATTTTGGAAAGGCCATGTGCCATATTCCCCGAAGTACCAGCTTGCCAGTTTTCCTGCGGTTTCTCCGTTACTGCGACATTTACCCTCTCAGGGCTGCGCTGACGACAGTTACTCTGAATATGACCCACTCTGCCACAAATAACAGCGCTTGCCTCCTCTACTCTGTCTCCCACTACGTTGCTGTTGGTTTTTGTACTTCGGACATTACATTTTGAATGTTGAGCTCATGACAGTTCCTCTTAATATGGCGCAATTTGCCACACTTATACCAGCAGATACCTCCATTCGGGCTACCGCTACTTTGCTGTTCTCGTCTCGTTTGGGAATTCATCTTTGTGAATAGTTGTGCGATTATCTTTTGTAACTGGGACAATATAGCCTCCAGAGTTTTATCTGCTGGAGTCTCTTCCACAGCCACGGCCCGCACTCTATGGTTTGTTTGTGCGATATCCTTATAGGCCGCCTCAATCTCAAGGGCATGTACTAAAACCTCATTACTTCGTTTGTACCAGGCTAACTTAAGGATTCGCCTAACCTCCTGGTCTCTTACTCCATCAATAAATGCACCAATTGCTAATTATTGTTGAAACACTATTGATGCATCAGGATAGGCTAGATGGGCTAATCTCTCTACAGCAGCCTCGAACTCCTGAAGGCTTTCTACACCCCGTTGTGTGCGTGATTTTAGCTGAACCTAATATACTTGAGCGAGATGTTGGTCGTCATATCTTAGTTCTACCGCTGTCTCTAGAATGCTAAAGTTTTGTTGTTGTGCAGCAGGAATTGTTAGGAGCAAGTCTAATGCTTGGCCCCTTAGTGCTAATATCAATGATGTTGCTTCTTCCTCATCGTTCTAGTTAATTGAACGTGCAGCTGCTTCAAACTATCTCTTATAATTTGACCATGAACCTTGACCGTCAAAGGAAGGTGGTTGTAACTTAGTACCAGACGACAGTACCAACTGGCCACCATTCTCTCTTAATTGTTGTTTTAGTCAGGCTACTTTCCTCTGACTTCGGTTATTTCCCCTTCAATTTGGCTGACTTTTTATTTAACTTCACTAACTTGTTCTTCCACTTCACCGACTTTTCCTATAACATCGACTTTAAATTTTTTCAGTGAAAGAGAAAATGGCTGCCTGCTGGTCCTCTAGGCTTTTTATATCTTCGTTTTCCTCCAATCGTCTTATTTCCAGGCCCTCCATGATGATTTTTCTTCCTGGCGTTTTCTCTCTTGTTCTTCTTTTTCTTCTTTACGTCTTCTTTCTTGTTCTTCTTTTTCTTCCTGTCGTCGTCTCTCTTGTTCTTCTTTTTCTTCCTGTCGTCTTCTCTCTTGTTATTCTGTCATTTTTTTGGATTGCTCCATTTGTTTCAACAGTGTTGCAAGTCCTGTGTTTGTTTCTCCGCGATACTTCTTGTTATTCGCATTAACCTCACGTAAATTAGTTCAAAATAAAGTTTATTACACTATAATGTTCATAAAATGTATCTATCACGTCTATTTTAATAATGGAATGTTCCAGAAAAATATCGAAATAGTACTAGAAAGTCTTATTTAGAGTCTATACTACTTCTGCATTGACGAAATTCACTTATCTCCACTAATTGTGTAATGAAATGTTCTAGAACTCTCACGAAATGTCACTATTGGGACTTTTTTTTAAGTCTATACGTTTCCGTTAGCATAAATCACGTATCTTCTGTTGTTTCCAAATCGAATGTTCTAGAATTTTCATGAAAAGTCACTTATAGTCTTGCTTCCAAGTTTACAACACGGTATCGTTAGCGGCATCGCGTATCTGCAGTTATTTTTAAATTGATTGTTCTAGAAACTTCTAGAAAAGTCACTTATAGTCTTGATTCCAAGTCCACAATACGTTATCATTAGCGGCACTCGCGTATCTGCAGTTATTTCTAAATCGAATGTTCTAGAATCTCCTCGAAAATCCACTTTAAAATCACTATTCAGTCCAGAAATAGTTCTCAAACACTATACAGTAGCTCAATTCTCCGTGTTACCACTAATTCCTGAGAAGAACACTGTAGAACGTGTTCGAATATTCCAGAAATTTCTCTTTCAATCCACTTCCGACACCAAATTGTTACGTGTTTGCTATCCCTACAAACACCTATATTCGTAGATTCGTTGACTGAAAGTCCAGGTAACATTAACTCAT
Organism: Rhamnusium bicolor; assembly: GCA_029963845.1. Lineage (NCBI taxonomy): Eukaryota > Metazoa > Arthropoda > Insecta > Coleoptera > Cerambycidae > Rhamnusium > Rhamnusium bicolor. The sequence continues at coordinate 649,088 of JANEYF010004294.1, read as the reverse complement.
TACTTTATTAACTGATTAATAATTAACAACAATAGATTAATGACTGTCTTAACTATAATCACAATTAAAGTCTTTTTCTTATATCTTCCTTACTCGTTCACTCTCAACTTAAGACTGAGTCTCGGCCCACCGTGCGTCTTATTTATACATCCATTCACACGGTCTAGAACATTCCAGAATATTCTCGTACAGTTCCAGTCTCATCATCTAACCAGTCTACACAGTCCAGTGGCGTAAAATATAATCAAACAACCGTTGTGTGTCTGTGAAATGTCGATTTGCTGCACGTCTTGTCGAGGAAATATTGCCTGTAAAAATACGGTCTGCCACCTCCATGTGCATAAGGAAATACTGGCTGTAAAAGTACTGTTTAAGCCGATTTTGTAACACATCTTGTTTTGTGAAATACTGTTTGGAAAAGTACGATCGATCATCATTTTATCTAACTAAATATTTTCTCTAAAAGTACGGTCTGTTGAAAGCTGTTCTGCTGCTTTACCTTTATCTAAAAGTATTTTTGAACTAAATATGTATCTATAAAATTACTGTCTGTTAAAGTTTTATTATTTATTACAAGCAACATGTTTCGTAAATTTTGTATTTTTCGTTAATTCAAATATGTCTTTTTTTAACACATGAGTTTCGAAAATTGCTGCTAGTTGGGTTATATGTTATATTCAATTATACAATAAAAATACGAAAAAACATGATTCTTTACTATTTTACTTAATAGCAGTGTCACATATATCGAATTATTTAAAAAAATACTTGTATTGTGTTCAGAGATCGTGTACCTACCAGATTGATAGATTTGATTCCAATCCACTATTTATATACAATCATTTGAAATTATTTAATACCCATATTTAAATTTCCGCTGGTTTGGACGGTGTCAGCATTTCATTCTTATTGTAATATGTGTTCTGACGATGCTCTAAAACAGACGAAATGTCAAATTCGTTGGAAAATCTAGATTCTCTTCTTTATTAGAAATTTTCTCCAACCAAATAAATATTAATTAATAATAATTATTCATTACATTATTATAACATACATTTATTCATACCGCCGATTGTCCGTTTTCCAGAGCTGTCGAAAATTATTATCGCTATCAAAAATGTCTGTTCTGCATGTTTTAACTAATAACACTCGTTTGCCTAACATTGCCAGTTTGTGAGCAAACATTTTTTTATAATGAGAAACTTTTTCAGTGGATTTGTAAAATATCTTTAAGAATATAATTCACTTAAGTGACCGTTCATTTATAAGGAAAAATCATGGGAAATAGGATATTGTGGTTTGCGTAAGACATGGATTAAATGGGTGTTTTATTACAAAATAAAATGGAGTAGACTAATTTATTCGCCTCGTATGGGAATGGGAATAGAGCCCGCCAGACTTGGGGTGCTTCGAGTGAGAGTCGCTTTCGTTGTTTAAATGAGAAAATAACGTCTTTACAAAGTGGTTTTTACATAACTAAGAGTTAACATGGATGGATTCATGTTATATAAAATATATTATATTTACTGGCAAACAAAGAAGATATGTTGGTTTAATACACCAGCATCCCTAGTATCTACATTTAAACCAAAATATATAACTAACTATTTAAAATCATTAGATGATATTGATTAAATTCAATTTTATTATTTTAGTGCAGCCTTATTTTTTGTTGCTAATCACTCAGTGCAGTTCATTAAAGTGACAGATATCAGTCAAATATTATCCGTGACTAGGATTTCGTACACTTTTTCGACGTAGTCAATCATTTGTAACTATTTATTTCACGAGAGGCCCCTTTGGAATCTATAACCACAAAGACCTCTTAAATTATTTAATTACTTGTATGATCTGCAGCACACTATTATACTACAACGACATAAAAGATTTAAAATATTACAGACTAATTCAGACCAAATGAAACTCGAAAACAAAAATCGAAAATGCATCTATAGGTGATTTTGCTAGAAGAAAACAGTCAGTGGTAATAACTACGTTCTTTGTTCCTCTCTAAAATTGAAAATTTTTTTTTAAACTTGAAAAATTGGAATTGGTTCATCCGTTCGTGAAATACAGCCAAAATTTGTTCAATTAGATTCAGCCTGAAAAGTTCTGATCTAAAGCAAACATTCAAATAGCTGTATTATTATTACCTACATATTAATGAAGGACATTTGATTGCGGAAACCATGTAACGCAGTTACATGATTATTATTAATATCAACCAGCTTTTGGATCTATCTTATGAACGTTATGTTTGACGTTAAAGAGTGCTGTTTTTTAACATTTAAAATGATATATTACGAGTATGGGGTGCGCCAATTAAAATTATCAAGAGAGGGTGTGGAACAATGTTTTTTAAACAGTAATTCCAATTTCTCCCTTGATAAATAAATTCATACGTATTAACTGAAAATTTAGTTTGCCTTGATATTTTCAGGGTGGATATTATCGAACAATTTTTGCCTCTATCTCACAAACAATCCGAACAGATAAATCAATTCCAATTTTTCGAGTGTAAAAAGATTGCTTGCTATCATAAGGTACGTGGTGGTATCTGAAATGCTCATAGGTTAGCTGAAGGAGAGTAGGATAGAACATAATATTTTTTTAACAGTGCATTTTAACTTCTTCCTCGATAATTATATCGACGTGTTTTCCAATCAAGAACGTAACTTTCATCTCTTAACTGAAGATTTGATAGTCATGCGAAAAATTTGTTGCAAAAAGTGAATATTTGCTTGAAAATACTTTATGCAAATAGTACAAAATTTCAGATATTGCAGTGCATATTCGTTGGCATATCTAGCTAACAAATTGCATAATTATATCAAGTGCGGATTCAGACACCGCGTGCCGTTTGCAGCAAAATTATTTTTCATGATGACAGACAAACAGAAAATTTCTCATAAAATTCCTTTATTGGTGTGACCGGTTTTGTGAACATGCAAATTTACTTCACATCATCAGACATGGGAATTTTTATAAATAAAACCAGGGTAGTCAAAATTAAAATAGTTTTGCAACATAGTCAAAAGGGGGGGTAAGTAAATGTAAGATATATAAATTTTGTATCTAATAGAATGACTTTGTACTAAAATTATAAAATTAACGTGCTTTTTTTTTGTTTAAAAACACATACATACACTACAACTGGTTAAAATCGAATGACCTTTTGACTATGTTGCAAAACTGTTTTAATTTTGACTACTCTGGTTTCATTTATAAAAATTCCCGTGTCTGATGATGTGAAGTAAATTTGCTTGTTCACGAAACCGGTCACACCAATAAAGGAATTTTATGAGAAATTTTCTGTTTGTCTGTTATCATGAATAATTACTCGTATGGGATTAACCTACCTACGTTACAAAATTATTCTTCATTAACAATTTTCACAAATAGTGATTTGGACATCATTAATATTATAGGATCCAGACCCTATTATATTAAGCTAGATTTACTGTTTCAGAGGGTTACTGATGATTTGGACAGCGTTTGGCAAACATTTCTCAAAACATGTTTAGATAAAAACATAATTCAGGTGTCTCAGAATGATTTGTCTGTCCAATCTAAATTTTCTCATATCTCAATCAAGACGTAGTACTCAAGTCAGTAGAAATTTTCGCCCTACAAAAGGTGTGGTAGAAACGATTCTGACACATGTTGTTTAGGTCGGGACTCTAATGAAAAATTCAAGTTTTCGACCTTGGATGAAAGGTGCAAAAAATAACTCTGCAACTCTTGATCCAACGACAAAAATGTCGAGGATAAAGTTAAAGAATATGAAATTTCTTGCATTTTTTGTATATACATTTTTTGTTATTGTTGTAAATCTAATGTATAACGAGCTACAGCGGCGGAAAGATGAACATTTTTCAAAATTTTATTTAATATTTTCTCGAAGCTTCTGCATTTCCATTACAATAAATAAATACATATAAGCATAATTTTCATAAGTAAATAAATTGGACATTATAATTTAAAAGAGATGATTTAAAGTAAATAACAAAGTAAAACGAACGACGACCCTAATATAAAAATGTAAATAATAAGTTTGTCAGATTTGTCCAAACACGCATTTGCACAGCGAACTGATTTTGATTTCTACTCTCAAATTTAATGCTGATGAAATGCATCGTTGTAGAAAATGTCAATTTTATCAAAAACCATAACAATTTCTAAAAGAAGAAAAAATATTCCTTTGTTTTAAAAGGAACGTAGATTAAAATTTTTGTATTAAATTTGACCAGTGGCGTACAAATAAAAGGTTCTTGTGGTTTTAAGGGCAATTGATCAGAAAAATATAATCAATCACCCATTTTGGACAAAATTTGTTTTAAATAATATGTCTGCCTTAATAATACCTGTATACCAGATTTCAATAAGAAATCTTAATTCGTTATTGACATACTAAAAAAGAAACTTTTTTTTCACTAACTTCAATGAGTAGTGGTGAGAGGTATGTGAAACTTCTCATATGGTCCAAATGCTACTATCCGACCGACATCATAGATGTCTCTGTGGCTACCGATATTTGAAGGTATAATCCAACGCAGGTCGGGGTATTTGCCAGCTGAGTAGTTGTTTCGTTCAAATCATATTTAATAACTAACTTCAATGCCTTGTATTTTGAAATCCATTCGTTTTTCGATATATGTTTATATGACAAAAAGTTATTATTTTAGGCGTAGTATTCGTGGGTGAAGTTTCTCGATTTAAATTCGGACCACCCTGTATACAATATATTTAACATTGTATAGCTTTACATTAGATGTTAAAATTAATAACGTTGATTTCGTGCATCAAGGCATGTTAGCAATTAAATTCCTAACGAACCTAGAGGTATGAATAATTAGTTTATATATAAGACATATTAGGCATAAACTGTAGACATTTAAGTGCATAACATGATATTAATAAACTGGCATATAGTTTATATATATTATTAGGGGTATGAATCCGGAAGCTGTTTATGTCTGAGAGTATGTTATTTGTGTTTGAACGTTTTGCATGACAATAATTTTTAACACCCTAAAAGTCGAATCACACCTGTGGCTGCTTACCCTGCACTTTTTAAGCGTTCAGTTTTGAATAGACACGTGTAGTTTTAACTCATTGCTTTTAAATTGCACTGTCACACCTGAGGGTTTTTAATAAAATATTGTACAAATATTTTGTTAGTTATAAAAAAAATTTTTGCTAATACATTTTATTAACTTGGTGTAAACTTAACCAAATAGCAAATATTGTTATTATTATTTTAAGGGTGAGCATCCCGCGTGTTCAACTCACCCTGAATGCATTTTACGTGTAGCTTTAAAATGCAGGGTGAGCAGCCGCAGGTGTAAATCATTTTTTTTTAATTATTTGAGATTTACATTAGCAGATATAAGATTTTATGTACAGGGTGTTAAGAAAATCTGGTAATGTGAATAGGTTTAAGAATAAAATAGCCTTATTTTTAGTTTCGTAACGATAATATTATTTGATAAATTTATTCGGATATGTTTCGGATAAATTTAACCGGACAATTTTATTCGAATAAGTTTCTGATAAATTTAACCGAATAATTTTTTTACTTGAATACATTTTTACGACATGATTTATTCTTATATATTTATTCGCATGAACTTAGATTATATTAGATTGTGAGTGGGTAGTTAAGGCCCTAGTGGTCTCTCCTCACTGCGACCTAAAAAAGATTTTTTCTAATTATCCTTATATCTAAGTGTACCCATCTATTTCTAGGCTTCTGAGGAAGCCCCCGAGTGCTATGGTTTCCACTTCAGCAGATGTTCTGGGTATCTGCTCCAAGTGCCGTGGTCTTTGACGGTTTAGGACTTTGCATGAGCAAGGTATATGTTCCACAGTTTCCGTCTCATCTGTACAGAAGAGACATATGTCGCTTTCAGCTTTGACCTTTTTATTTGAGATGGTATCTCGGTGGGCAAAGACCTGTTGGTATCTTCATCTCTGGTTTGCAAAGTTCGAGCAGCTCTCTAGCGTTTTTTGCGAGTAGTTTATAAACTTCTTCGCCTGCCTTTGAGCTGGAGTTAATTTCTAATAGGAGGATTTATGTTTCTTTCGCAATTTGCTGACCTCGTCTCTTCTATGGCTGGTACCTTCTCTCGCAAGGTAGTTTCAATGCCTTCTATTTCTTTATGCCCGGCACCCACATCAAAGTAACCTTGTTGTTCTTTGCCAGTTGCTTTATTGTTTGTAGACGTTCCCAGGCTATGCTAGATTTATGAATAAAGGATCTTAAAACTTTAAGTGGTGTCTGAGAGGATATAGATTCTTGCTCCTCGTGTGCCTTTTTTTAATGCATTCTCGAGTGCAGATTTCTATGGCGTGAAGTTGGGTACTCCGGAGCTCCATATTTAGCGATCAGTTATTACCACTTCTAATATCCGCTCAAATTTGAGTCGCACTGGCACTGTGTCAGTAAGTTTGGTCATCGAGACTAACTGAAATTCATTCAGAATACTCAGATATCCAACCAGATCTCCTCGTTTGAATTTCCTAGACTGCAGTCTTCGAGCGCTACGGGCTGGCTATTTCCTTCTTTATATCGAATGAACTTAATCACTACTTTTATTTAAACATATTTGTTCCAATAAATTAATACGAATTTAACGATTTTAACAAAAATGTATAAAAAATATGATCTATTTTTTTAATTTAAAAAATAGTAATAATGTAGACAAGTTATTCGGTATTTTTTTGTAACATTCTTAATATTATATTAATTTTAACTTTTTGAGGGTTACGATTGATAATGAATTGCATACAATTTATTGCAAAAATTAAAATAAATCCCGTAATCATCTGCGCCATCTATTGATGTAGGACCGTACTAAAACAATGTTCTAAAAAGCTTTTCTTGGAATTTACAAACATATTTTTTTAGAGATAAATTAGTATTAACTGGTTGATTCGCAAATGTATTTTTTAAAATTTTCTTCGGAAAGTGAATAAATGTACTTTAGTGCATATAGTGTTTGTCGATTTTTAAAAACCGGGTTTAAAAACCCTTTTTTAATATAGATAATAATTTTTTAATATAGATAATAAATCAATAATTAATAACAAATTTATTTGCTAGTGGTAGAATTTAATAAAAATATGTAAATATGATATAAGCTAAAAGTTAATTCTTACAAAGAACAATAACGTTTTTATGGTTGCCATAGTGAATATAAATATATTTTTTTCTGTTTTGTTGCTGGTAAATATTTTAAATATGATTTTAGAGTGTCTAATATTTAACAGGAGTGGAACTGTCATATAAAAATAGTCGGATAAAGCTTCCAAATAAAAATATTCGAATAAAATTGTTCAAATAAGATTATTTGAGTAAAACTTTCCGGATAATTTATTTTACTAGTACTATTAGTATTTGGATAAAATGAATGGGATACGTTTATCCGCATAAAAAATATCCCATTGAACATAATCGAATAAAAATATCCGGATATGACTAAATTATTTATTGCAAATCCGGATATCAGTTTATAAAATTATTTGGATATTCATTTTATCTGATATGGATTGACAGGTCTATTTTCAAGACCCAGCCTAAGTTATTGAAGAGTATTATATATCACGTGTATAATACTTTAAAATGTCCAAATTTAAATTGAATTCTAGAAGGTATATTATATTGCTGGATAAAGAAACAAATATTAGACAATGAAAATACGTTATAATCTAAATATACCTATATCAATTTAAATACTTATTTATACATGCATAAATACATACATCCATAAGTCTATGTATTATTACATTTCACTGAACCCACAGAAAAAAATACTATTATTGTGTTTTTTTGTTTTTCCGCGTTTCGATTGCTTTTCATAAATACATGGAATAATACTCCTATCAACTTTCCAGCGGCTCTTTTGATATGATCTCAATAAATGTACTCTTCCCTATTCTTTTATCTTTATGGCGAAAACATTTAATAGCTAGGGGATGTAGGATAAGCATTGATTTCAAGATATGCATGCATACTTGTATAACAAATGTAAAAAAGATCCTTCCAGCATAATATGATAGTATCTGATAAGCTAATACCATTTTATAGATTAACGATAAACATTGTTATGAGAAGGGAACATGGAGTTGTGAAACTTTAGGTTTTATATCAAATAACAGCATTTGTGTAAGTTGTGAACTTTGTCAAGCGTAAAAATTCTGTCGAAGAACTTTATTTTTATGTAATTTTATTTAAGGTCTACTTAATTAAATAAGTTTAACAAGAAAGTTAAGGTAGATACGAGATTCAGTATCATTATTTTTTATTAATATAATCGTAACATTTATTTTGATGATTACACACACAAGATAATAAATTTCAATTTTTCTTCATCATAGTCAAACATATTTTTATTGTAATACTTTTGTTATGAGCACATAGCGATGCAAAAATATCGAGAATTAATTTTTAGGAGGATGTTCCTAGGGGAAAAACGAGAATAAACGATCACGAACAGAGAACGAATAAACAATTTAAAAAAATTGGACTTGAAAATGTATTATCATATAATGGATGTGGATTTTACTTTAAGAAACGCACCATATTTTTCTTGAATACAACCATTTATGTTAAAAATATTACGAGAATTCTCAAATTGCTAATTTTTCTCTCTTTTTTTAGGGAATACTCTCAAGGTTCTCAATTGACGATGTTAAAAATACAAAAAATTAACCACTATTTTTAATGCTTATTAAGAAAACAGTTCTTATAATGTGATTAAAATATATCGTATATGCATATATAGGGTGTTTAGCTTTATCTTTCTCAACAAGGATATCTTGCTTATCTTGCGAGTTACAACATCGATTAAATTAGAGAAAAGTTTAGTGATATTCTCCTAAGAACTTGTGGTAACAGAACTTAATTATCTGATTTGGTTTTTCAGATATATGGAAAAAATTTAAAATTCTTATTTTGTTTTCTCCCCCTTAACTGATATATAATCTTAATTCTGTAAAAACATTTTTAAAGCAACTTTTTGTGTTTTATACATGATTTTTTTAAAATAAAAAGTATTACAGTGTTTCGTTCACTCAGAATCATCATCCAAGATAAGCCAAATCTCTATGTTGGGAAAGTTAAAAGCCGAACACTCGGATAATACATATACTCGTGTATAAAATAAAGTATATTATTAAAGCTAAAAACACAGTCATGAACAAAACAAAATTAAATTCTAAACTAGCATTGTAACTTGTACGTTGTACGTGACATAAAACCAGTGGCGGTCCATGGAAGCAAGGGAAGCAGTGCTTCCCCCTGGGATTATTAAAAAAACACATAATTAGAACCTAATTATTATTTATCACATATATTAATCATTAAAATTTACTTTTACTCAATTTCAATAGACACGGCCCTGCTTTTCAATAGCTGAGAGAATGTTGCATGATAAAACCGTAACGATGACGCACTCGATTAATCGAGCCAACACGAACTCGCGCGACTTCGATATAAGCAACTTCTTGAAATGCATCCTATCTCCACTTCACAATCTTGATATCTGAGCCGTATAGCATCGTAATGCGTTTTGTTTTATAGATTTTAATCTCGATTTTAATATCGATTTTAATAGTATACTTAATATTAATCTTCCTAGTATTATTCTCAGCTTTTGTGTTATATTTGCAAAAACATTTTTGGTGTTTCTAAACCTGTGGTGCGGCGACAAGTGATTTTTAAGACGTTGAACATTAGTGCGCGTATAAGCAGTTTCAGAATTGTTTATTCAATTTGGAAGCTGGTCCTAGCACTGTGGAAAATATTATTTGCGTTTGTGTGGTGTGCAGTTTGTTGAAAAAGGGATTTTCAACATATTCGTTTCAAGATAAACTGGATATTAGAAACGGAAGACCAACACCTGATTTAAAACTTTTAAAAACGAAAGTTAAATCATGCTATAGGTACTTTAATATTGAAATGTACAGTGCTAATCAGTGGTTAACGGGTTGTGAAAATTTGTGTAAATTGTTTTGTTGACCATATGTACTTTTCACAAATGAAAAAGGTGTTTGGAATAAAAATGGCTCTTCAGATTTAAACAACCTTCACAAAGTGACAAAGAGGCATGGTAAGTGTGAAATTCATTTGCGAGCGGTGCTAAAAGAAAAAACATTTGGAAAATTACGAATTGAGCATTCATTAGATCAGCAGTTGAAAGAAAGTGACCGTAAGCATAATGAACTTGTAAAAAAAAATCGAGAAGTGTTAAAAGACTTATTGACATTGTTTGTTTTCTCGGCGAAAATGAACTTAGATTTAGAGGTCATACTGAATCTGGGAGCGTTGCCAATAGGGGCAATTTCATCAATTTAGTTGATTTATTAGCAAAATACGATACAGTTTTAAGTAAGCATCTGGAACACTCCACGGTATTTCGCGGTACATCAAATCATATTCAAAATGATTTGATTCAGTCGATAAGCAATATTGTTTTAGAAAAGATCGAGCAAGAAATAAAAAAAGCTCCTTTTGTTGCAATTATGTTAGATATTACGAATATTAGTCAGTTGTCAATAATAGTACTCTACATAAATCCAAATGGGAAAGTCCAAGAGCGCTTTTTAGGATTTTTAGACGTAACAACGCAGAGAACGGCCGCAGCTTTATATGCTATAGTTTGTCAGATAGTCGATGATCTACAGTGTGGTGCTAAACTTATCGCCCAAATTTATGATGGGGCCGCTGTAATGGCTGGTGAATTGGAGGGCCTGCAGGCCAAAGTAAAAGAGACTTTTCAGAATGCAATATTTGTACATTGTTTTGCGCATCGATTAAATTTAGTGCTTGTTCAATCTGCAGCGTGGCTTAAAGAGTGCAAAGTATTTTTTCAAGTATTAGTGGAATAGCTGCCTTTTTTCAAAATCATCAAAACGGACACGAGGTTTAGACTTGGAAGTACAGAAGAGACTTTTCAGAGTTGCTCCAACATGATGGAATTACAATGGGAGGCTAGTACAAACTATCTGAATATCGACAGCCTCTAATTGATTTATTTGAAAATATTTTACAAAGCAAAGATGATTGGGACACTGAGACTTTGAATGGATCCATGGTTACTTAGATTCATTGAAAAGAGACTTTGATTTTAATTTTTTGTTAAATATTTTCTCCGAAATATTCCCATTTACTGACAATTTATTCAATATTTTGCAAAATAAATCAAATGGCGTTGGATTTTTGTGTAAAGAAAATTGAAGAATTCAAAAATTTGATTTGTAACAAAAGAAATGAATTTGAAAAGTTCTGGGAGAAAACTAGTTATGATAATTTAGAGCCGCAAAGAAAAAAGAATACGAACTGAATTTATAGTGGATCGTAGAACTTAATATTGAAGACTTTTTATCGAAATTTTGGACAATATCACTGGACAACTAAATAATAGATTTAAAAATTTTAGTGATATACAATTTTTAGAATTGTGTAATTTTAATGAATTTAAAAATAAATGGTTTCCACAAAACGCACTTCAGTCATTGAGTGATAACTACGGAATTATCTTTGATATAGTTAGGTTACGATCGGAACTTTCAGTTATTTATGCTACACAAGATATTAGTCAGAAACATAACGTCAACGAACTGATTATCTTTATATAAGAAAATAGTTTGGATCAGGCCTACTCTGAAGTGTTGAAATTGTGTGAGTTAGTGATGACGATACCTGCAACTAGTGCCTCGGTTGAACGCAGTTTTTCGACCTTAAAAAGAGTAAAAACTTTTTCAAGAAATTCAACCAGTGAAGAGCGGCTTTCAAAATTGTCCTTGTTGACAATAGAAAGTGACTTTGTGAAGGAGATGTCCCAAAATTCAAACTTTTACGACGAAGTTATTTCCGACTTCGCAAAAAAGGGAGAGGCGGATTAAACTAAATTATAAATAGGTAGGTATGTGCATGTTAACTACTTAACTAGCCGGCTCGATTTATAGTTGGCTAGAGAGTGCACGATGGCAAGTGTGACTGAACAAACTCTCTATTTCGCTGCGGGTTTGATCCCCGCCACCGGCACTGGCAATGTCGGTGGGTATGGTTGTGTGTTTGCGTTTTTTCCATAAGTATAACCCTCGCCCGTGCAGCTTCGGGTTTGAAATCGGGGGTTGTCTAATTTTTGTGGTGTTTTTATGTTTTATGTTTATTGAGGAGTGGCGGTCCTATAAGTGTACTTTTTTTCTAGATATCATAACTTTGCGGCTTTCGACATTTGCTTTAAAATGAGTATGCGGAAGCCTCGCCCCCTTTTTTTTAAAAATTTTGCCTCGCTTCGCTCGAGGCTTCGCACTACCCATCACCCTATATCACAAACTGCTTCCCCTGTATCAAAACTCACCGCACACCCCTGATATATATATATATATATATATATATATATATATATATATATATATATATATATATATATATATATATATATTATATATATATATATATATATATATATATATATATATATATATATATATAAAATAAATGAAATTAACGGGTACCGCCCGCAAGAAGAAAAAAATTGCACGGTGGAAAATGCAAAAATTGCAATTGGCAGAAAGATGCAAACCGTGGACACGTGTTTCTGACTAATTGGTCTTCATCAGCACGGTGTAGCTGAGTTAAAATGATGGATAAAACTCATAAAAGACACAAAAGGAAAACCACTGACAGGAAGCCAGTCGCACCTTTGTGGCTTCCACTTGGATGGCTCCGGTATGGGAGCATCGTCCAAGCATCGCACACGCGGGCAACTATAGCAACCTGCGTGGGATTCCGGACCCAGGGAAATGAATAGGTACAGAGCAAGAGTTTAAACGCGGGTTTATTTACATTACAGTAAAAAATAAATGAAATTAACGGGTACCGCCCGCAAGAAGAAAAAATTGCACGGTGGAAAATGCAAAAATTCGTTAATTTGCAGTTATTTTTTACTGTAATGCAAACCGTGGACCCGTGTTTCCGACTTATTGGTCTTCATCATTTTCCCGGTGTAGCTGAGTTAAAATCATGGATAAAACTCATAAAAACCGCGGGAGCGAAGCCTCTGACGAAGCCAGTCCCACCTTTGTGGCTTCCACGTGGATGCCACCAAGGTATGCGAGCTTCGTCAGTGGCTTCCTTGTGGGCAACTATAGCTTTAACCTGCGTGGGATTCCGGACACCGGATGATGAATACGTACAGAGAAACACGTGTCCACGGTTTGCATCTTTCTGCCAATTGCAATTTTGCATTTTCCCACCGTGCAGGTTTTTCTTCACTGGTGGGCGGTACCCGTTAATTTCATTTATTTTTTACTGTAATGTAAATAAACCCGCGTTTAAACTCTTGCTCTGTACCTATTCATTTTCCTGGGTCCGGAATCCCACGCAGGTTGCTATAGTTGCCCGCGTGTGCGATGCTTGGACGATGCTCCCATACCGGAGCCATCCAAGTGGAAGCCACAAGGTGCGACTGGCTTCCTGTCAGTGGTTTTCCTTTTTGTGTCTTTTATGAGTTTTATCCATCATTTTAACTCAGCTACACCGTGCTGATGAAGACCAATTAGTCAGAAACACGTGTCCACGGTTTGCATCTTTCTGCCAATTGCAATTTTTGCATTTTCCACCGTGCAATTTTTTCTTCTTGCGGGCGGTACCCGTTAATTTCATTTATTTTTTACTGTAATGTAAATAAACCCGCGTTTAAACTCTTGCTCTGTACCTATTCATTTTCCTGGGTCCGGAATCCCACGCAGGTTGCTATAGTTGCCCGCGTGTGCGATGCTTGGACGATGCTCCCATACCGGAGCCATCCAAGTGGAAGCCACAAAGGTGCGACTGGCTTCCTGTCAGTGGTTTTCCTTTTGTGTCTTTTATGAGTTTTATCCATCATTTTAACTCAGCTACACCGTGCTGATGAAGACCAATTAGTCAGAAACACGTGTCCACGGTTTGCATCTTTCTGCCAATTGCAATTTTTGCATTTTCCACCGTGCAATTTTTCTTCTTGCGGGCGGTACCCGTTAATTTCATTTATTTTTTACTGTAATGTAAATAAACCCGCGTTTAAACTCTTGCTCTGTACCTATTCATTTTCCTGGGTCCGGAATCCCACGCAGGTTGCTATAGTTGCCCGCGTGTGCGATGCTTGGACGATGCTCCCATACCGGAGCCATCCAAGTGGAAGCCACAAAGGTGCGACTGGCTTCCTGTCAGTGGTTTTCCTTTTGTGTCTTTTATGAGTTTTATCCATCATTTTAACTCAGCTACACCGTGCTGATGAAGACCAATTAGTCAGAAACACGTGTCCACGGTTTGCATCTTTCTGCCAATTGCAATTTTTGCATTTTCCACCGTGCAATTTTTTCTTCTTGCGGGCGGTACCCGTTAATTTCATTTATTTTTTTACTGTAATGTAAATAAACCCGCGGTTAAACTCTTGCTCTGTATATATATATATATATATATATATATATATATATATATATATATATATATATATATATATATATATATATATATATATATATATATATATATGTATATATATATATATATATATATATATATATGTATATGTATATATATATATATATATATATATATATATATATATATATATATATATATATATATATATATATATATATATATATATATATATACCCATCACCCTATATCACAAACTGCTTCCCCTGTATCAAAACTCACCGCACACCCCTGATATATATATATATATATATATATATATATATATATATATATATATATATATATATATATATATATATATATATATATATATATATATATATATATATATATATATATATATATATATATATATATATATATATATATATATATATATATATATATATATATATATATATATATATATATATATATATATATATATATATATATATATATATTATATATATTTTTTTGAATTTATGAAGGTTTATTTGAATTTAAATTTTAGAATGTATACCTCAGATATTGAAGTATTGAAGTTAATACTTACTTTAGTTTTATCTTACTCTTATCTCAGTTGACCGGTTCAAAACTGAAGTTACTTATTTTGGATTTCACTTCAATAGTATTGTTAATTAAAAATTTTACCTAGTTTATGTTACGAAATGAAAAATACATCTTTAAATCAATACAATTGATCTATTGATCATAAATTCGTTGTACAGAACAAAGAAACAACCTTAAAATTAACTTATATTAAATGATAAACTGTGTCCTCTAGACTTTAAAAGCTTTTATACCACCTGACATAACTGGCAATTGTTCCGCTTCCTGGTGATTATCAATAATTTTTTTAATAACACCACAGAAATTGTACAATCCCCGAATCCATAGCCGAAGCTGCACGGGCGAGGGTTACACTTATGAAAAACGCGGACACAGAACCGATATTGCCAGTGCCAGTGGCGGATTTGAACCCGCGGCAACAATAAAGAAACCTAGTCACAATTGGCGCTCTAGCCAATTACTTCATTGAGCCAAGACAATTATTTTACATAATTTCTTTCTAATATCTATTATTGTAAATATTGGTACGCCAATGGAATATGTAGATTAATAATTCCAAGATGTGCCCAGAGATGGCGTCACCTGTATTAAAATTTAAATTAAGTAGTCAAGTTGTAAAGAAGGCACTAGGATTGTTCGAGAAGGGTCAGAAATATTCAAGGAAGTTCTAGACAGTACATAGAGTGATATATAGGCACACAGTGAGTGGGTCATAGAAATAATGCGAATAAAGCAGAAATAAGTTAGATACTAAAGTAGTAATTTCTATGTGTTTAATTGTGGTTATAGTCAAGCCATTCATTCAGTTATAATTTGGTTGTCCCAAATAAACATTACACATGAAATCAATAGCTTTTACATTGTTTCCACTTGGGACGGCCGAATGGTTAATTAATAATTAGTTAATAAGGCAAATAAGGTAGTGAGTAAGTGTTACCAGGAATTTCAATCAACGATTCTACGTTTTGAGGTGTTTGTGGAACAGTAAACAAGTTGCAAAATTGTGATTTATATGCAAACTGTGCTATTTGGATGGGATATGTGTAAGAATAGTAATTTGCTGAACTTGAGATGCAGATTATGCAGACAAAACGACAATTTCGCGTGCATCATTTTTATAAGGCAAAAATTTGGGACATAGTTCCTACATACTACGTAAGAACAAATTTGTCTTATAAAATGATGCATGCAAAATGTTCGTTTTGTCTTTTTTTTATGTTTTAATACTGCATATATACCAGCGCAGGAATTAAATCATGATCCTGTTAAAAAATGAAATTAAAGGTACTCAAAATATTTCTTGAATATCAGTCATATTCCGTTATTAAACAATTTCAACCCTAGAAAAGTTGTAAAAGTTTTTCGAACTACTTAGTTCTCATCAGTAATATAAAGAACCGCAAGTTTCTATACCATGATTCAATAAATATCTTTAATTTATTCTTTTTTTTGCTTTAAAATGCCATGAATTCCATCATGTAATTCAACACTTCTTAGTATTATTTAAAAGAGTAGTTGTTTTGAGGCAACAATATACAAAAAACGGTCATTTCAATATAAATATAAAAAGCGTGAAAGATTCTCATCTGTTTAATACCTAAATAATATTTTCTAATCGTAAATAGCAAATAAATAAAAACAATTGTTTGATGATATGCCAATAAAGGTTTTGATAATAAATAACTTACCTTTTGGCTGTATTGTCCATCATATTACTGCAATTAATAATATTACTGGGGGAGGAAACAGCACCTTAGAAGTAGGGTGTGTGAGCGTGTAAAGGTTTGGCTACCATATTGAAAAATCAGGACGAGCTCAAAAAAGTTTATCAGAAGCATACCAAAGAGTCTCGTAGGTAATAGTATAATCAGGGGGGGTATTCTAGTCTAGAGGCACGAATTTAGGACGTTTTTTCAAGCTCGATAACAAAAAACCAATCAATATTTTTATTATCCATTTTTTTTACCATTTATTTATTCATGTTTTAAGAATACAAAAAAAAATTATCAAAAAAAATTCAAAATTCACAAAGTTACAGGCTGATGAAGTGGAGGGGTAAAAAAAGGGCGTGTCCTGGTTGACACAATTCCAACCCTTCTAGTCATCTGAAACAAAAAAAAAGATTCTTAATTAGTAAGAATGTCGTTGTAGCCCCTACCTCAGAGATGAAAAAAAAATTTCTTGCAAAATGGCGAAAAGAGGTCGATATTTTTACCTGTTTTTTTGACTTTTCGGAATTTTTTAAAAATAGTGAAAATCAAAATTTTGACTTAATTCCGGTAGGGGCTATAGAGGGATATATAAAGAAGGTCTATACCAAATTTCAAATAAATCGGTTTATTAGAACTTGACATATCATGTCAACCGTGTTGAAAAAAGTATTTCAAGTTTTGAGTAAAGTTTCAGGCAGTCTAACTCATAGAACGGTACGTTATACTTACATTTTCTTAATCGGCGATTCCTGCTCCGTATAATGGACCTTCTTCTACTTCAAATTGTACATTTTCTGAAGTTCTTTCTGCTAGACGAGCTGTCTTAGCTTCCTTTGAAGCATCGTGTTCCGTTCAAAAACGTCACTGTTCGGAATACAATGATAAATAAACACTAACCTCCAAATATCTATCTGGTTCCCAATTGTTTATAATAGAGTATTTTTAGTAGGTGAAGAATTTCTGTTTAACCTTTGGTCGATCTCATATTTATTAAGGAATTATTATGTTTACCATCTAGGTTAATAGTATCTTGTACATATTTAAATTATCCAATATTGTTTATTATTTAAGTACTTTTGTTGTAATAACAGTCCCCGAAGTTAACGCTTTCACACTGAAAGAAAATATTATTGGAAATATGTGTCACATAAAATATGCAATCATTTATTACTTTATTAGATAAATATTCAATATTTACGTCGATATTAATTAAAGTTGGGAACAGCTGTTTATAGTTTTCCTTTCAGAAGGGTTGCGACTGCCTTTGGTTGGTTTGACCTTCAGCTACTATTGTTAAAGTTTTCTGTCTCATAAACTTCCCAGTTGTCTAACATTAGGGAGACAACTTATACCGCTCATAGATGGCGCTACGATCAACTTTTGGGGAATAATTAATTTAAATATCATTGTGTAATATAGGTGTTATGTAGTACCATTAGACTATTCTTATAGTGGATTTTAATCATTAAATATTATTTGTGATATAATATGAATTTATTTTAGTTACTTTCATATCTTATTTTATAAAGTTTGATTTTTTATATCAAACTAGTTTACCTCCTTGATAGAGACAGGAAGATAAGCCATTTTAATAATCAACTTTGCACCGGCAACACCTCTTGGCAGACAATCGATAACATCAATCAACTTTTGAAATGTTATCTTAATTTACTAGTGTTGTGAACAACCATCAGGTAATACTAATAGTTTTAAATGATTTATTTTTCTTGTAAATTCTCTTCAAGATGTATATTTTTAAGGAAAAGTTAATAATTAATTTTTCTAATTTTCTGTGAAGATGTGACACATGTTCTAATAATATGTTTCTATTTATTCCTTTCTTAAATACATAGTCTGAAGCCGGCTTATATATTCTTAAAAATCTAATATTATTAAATGCTAATATTATTGATCGCTAATATAAATTTATTAAAGCTAATATAACTCATCGCTAAAATTTTGAATAAAATTCCTAAATTATTCATCGTTAATAAAATTCATCAGGAATTTCTTTTGTGAATTTATATTTCACACTTCCAATTTCATTTGGACATTAATATTTGCACATTGGCAAATTAAAAAGTCACGATTCTTGGATCCAGAGGATTAGTTCCGTGGATGCTTTATTTGGATGACCAGAATTCATCTGTAACTGTAACGTGATATGAGCTCCACAATTTTGAGTAACGTTTCATTTCATCGGTAGACTATGTATTAAGAAACTAGGTGTCCATACCAGACGAGAAAACGTTAACTTCAAGACTCACGCCACCTTTCCATCACAGGTCAGCCTTCGCTGGAGTGTGGCAAGTTATTTTCTTTTAGATTGTGTTCGGTGAACGAGTTTCACCCACTCTTAATAAATTTTTGTATATATATTTGTCGGTAATTCTAGATTACCATTTTGTGGAAAAAAATACTAAGCTGTTGATTTAATAAATACTTAATTTTATTAATTTTTTTTATTCTGTCTCTACCTTAGACCGAAATTCTGTAGATTCTGAATTGGGGGGATGAAAAAGTAATCACTGGTAAAACTGCAGATGGCGCCCTTAATATAAACATATATTTTTTATATTACTTATTCATCCTCGCCTACTACTCGTTGATAGAATTATTTTAAGTGAATAATAGTGAACCAAGGTCTCAAGGAAACAAGAAACGCACGGCCCTTGCCTCCCAAAAAAATCAGCTAGCCGCAGGCACAGGAAATTTCTTCGCTTTCCTTGCCAATAAGAATAGTTCTTATTGACAGGTAAAGTGAAGGCTTTTCCATAAATACCTGATTTGGTTTCCTCTTGTATTAAGAGTCATCCTAATACAGGGCGAAACTAAAATCACGGTACCACGGGGGTTCCCCGGTTACATTTGACGACGTGGTAACAAGATGTAACATTTGGCTACCAACGTGGTTAGGTGTAACAATCGGAAGCTCGGATTTCAGAACGTTCAATCCGAATTTCGTCCCGTCTGACAGCAAGCGCATGAGCTTCCGGACCAATTGTGATTCCCATGACGTTCATCATTTTTAAAATGGGTATGAAGCATTCATTAAAAATGCAAACTGCTATATAATTTGCAATTTCAATTATTCGTGTTCCTGCTTGTATATGGTTTAGCGCAAAAGTCCATATCAATGAATTTAACGATTCATTCTTATTCTGAGTTTCTGAGCCCAGACATCGTTGTAATAAGGTTTCTGCAGACAAACTTTCATAGATTGGCTTTATAACTTTCAATACTTCGTCAGTCAGAGGGGGATTTTCGTGGACAAAGTCATCAAGAGTGCCCTCAGCTACTGCTTTTTGCCATTTGCACTAACTGGATAGACCAGGTGGGCAAGTCATGTGCTATGGGTTTTCATCAGTTGAACTCTTATGAAAGTAAGTGGCCCATATGTCTCTTTTCATATCCTCAATTGAATCTGAATTCCGACGAATAGCCAAGTCATAACATGAAGATAATTCATTGATAATTTTATCCGTGAATTTACCGGCACCCCTGCCGCCAATACCTTTATTATCTTTTTTAGCTTTACGTAACCCTAAACCCATACGCTTTTGTACATGCCCAACACACTTCTTCTTTTCAACTATAGGATCATCATCGTAAGGATTCATGCCCAGAATACCTTTGCATGTCTTTGAGTCACCATCTCCTATATATCTCACATACTTGACTCCGTGTTTTTGTACAGATCCATCAAACATTTCAACTACTGCGTCAACCTTCCTTTTTCCGGCACTTTCTTTGTGGTTTATTGTACAAGAATCTTTATGTTCTTCGTACCAGTATTCGTAGGGATCGATGTCAGATTTTTTTTATTTTTCCATAGATTACAGCTCCAGTAGCCTACGCCTTTATTTCAACGAGTTAATAATTTAATACGGGTTCAATATTAAAAAAAATACTTTTTTTGTAAGTAAATACCAAAAACATAGTGTATCTTTCAATCAATCAGAACCGAAATGTTATCACTAGAGTTGCCCAATGGCGGCTGCTATCAGTAGCGTCACATGGATGTTCCCCATAATAACGCATTTAGGTTGCCGCAGATGGTAAACAAATAGAATAACTGCATATTACCGACATGTATAAAACCGTTTACCAGTTACAGTTTACAGACAATGACTGATATTGCGCACAAACGTACAATTACATGAGTAACAGAGTTTCTATGTTTTCTGCTGAAAAACCTCTTATTTGCTGGGTTTTGACCACTCGGATTTAACTGAAGATTAAAAGTCTTTATTTGAAAATACTGAAGATAGCAGCCAACGACTACCAGCTATGTTTCCCAGACGTGTTAATATAGGATGCAGTGAAATTACGATGTCAGGATAAACCAAATGGAAACTTTTAACATATTAAGGGGCCTTCACGAATATTTGTTTCGTATTTGCAATTAATGCATCAACTTCGGAATAATTTTGTCGAATTTCTTCGGTTACCAAATGAAGCATAAGTGTTAAATTTGAGTACATATTTTTTAGCTATTTTCCAACTCTAACCATGTATCGTGCTGTATCAATGACTAACATCAATACTTGTAAAGTACCAACACCTATCAAGTGTTTTTTATAGCTAGTTTTTGTACAGTTACTCCATTTACGGTTTGTAATCTTTTACTAGTATTAAGTATGGTGGCGTGGGCCCATTAGGATCTAAAACGTGTAAAATATTTTGCATCTATTGTCTCGTCCGCTGTTCTCCATACTCGTATTGTTTTATTTTGTAACACTTTTAATTTTGTTTACTATTGAACTATTCAGACAGTTCAATTTGCGACTCTCCGTTTGTCTTGTCGGTAAATCCCAAATTGCTACATATTTTTTTTCAAAATACTCAGAACTGTTCTTTATATAATATATTTAGTGGAATATTACAGAGACAACATATAAATATAAAGTCACATAGAAAATGTGGCATATGAAAAATTTTTTTTTTTAATTTGTTTGGTGTTCTACGTATTTTAAACTTTTCAGTTGGGCAATATGTGTGTCAACACCAACTTTACATTGTGTACAAAACACCGGCCTGATGTACTGTCACATTTTAAACCACGAAATTTGTCTATATGCTTACAAATATAAATTGCAAAGCGTAAAGGTCTTTGTGAACTTGTCATGGTTATTTGTTTATTTAAAAGCAACAAAGTGTAGAAAGTGATCATTTTCTTCTTGTTTATTTAATTTATTTACTTTATTTAACGTCGACGTATTTCCGCTATCAGAGCCAATTACCGACGCCAGAAGACGAGCTAGCAGCTACCTGGAAATATTGCCTAACCTCTTCTCTATCGAAGAGTAGGAGTTTTTTACTTGCCTAATATCTAATAGACAAGGGACCTACTGCTTTACATCCTCTCAGAAGAATGGTATATTACCCACATAATCCTAGCTTAAGATTGCATAGCTTCCCCGTATACGATAATATACAAACCGCTAGAAGACGAAATGCGTTTACCGAGTTTCTGTCACAAATACAAGGTATTTTGGAGCCAGCGACGTGGCCTAATTTCTTTAAATCTTCTTTCTTGATTCTTTTCGACAAGGGTGCTCCACGTTCAGGGCACCATGTCACAAATACAACAAGGTGGTTTTGTTTATGTTTTTGAAGACCTATGCTTAGATTTCTCCCTAGCTGGGTTATTATTCTTTTATTAAGTTGGGTGCCACGTGACTCGCTGCCCCGAAAATAATCTTAGTTTATTGCCATGGTATTTGATCGTAGGAATGGAATTTTCTCAAGGTCGATTTTAATTATACGGAGAGGTAAGGTAGCCTGCTCTTAGCCCCGTTGAATATTCTGTGTGCCTTAGGCTATGCTGGCAGAGCTGAGTAAGACTTCAGCCACTCCTCTTCCGTGGTCCGGGCTTGACAGACCTGTTTCTACCTCAGACTTTGTAGTTGAAAGGTTTAATCAAGCGGCTTATGCTTTTTATTTATTTCTTAGGACAAACAAAAATTGCACAGGGGTTCCTGGCAATTTGGCTTTTTTCTAGCTTGAAAATAACTTTATGAAATACTGAAAATATTTTTTCAGTCAGTTTTTATGCAAAAATAAAATTGCAGAATGTCTTTTTGGTTTCCTGTAAGTGCATTTTAAATTATGAAATTTATTTTTTCAAAGTCGCTGTAGGCCAAAAATAATTTGAATAGAGGGTTCCTTACAAAATTGAATTTTATTCATGAAATTATGTGATTTGTAAGTGTAAAAATTTTTTAAGGCCAAAAATAAAATTGCCTTTAGATGAACGTAAAATTCACAGTCAAAAAACACTTTTAAAAAATTCTCGAAAAAATTGTTGAAATTCAGCAGACTGGACAGCAAGTTGACCTACAACTCGGATACTACTAGCCTGCCGAAAAGGTCGCGCAAGACTTCACAATTTTTTCTTAATAATGATCGATTTGTAAAACCAACAAAAAGAATTTATTAAAAATTATTTCGGATTGTCGGATTCAAAAAAAAAATTGTTTCAGCAGTGTATATTTTTATGTGATTTTATTAAAATGAAAATAAATTTAAAAATTTATTTTCAAACGATAGTCGAAAGTTATTAAAAGTTTGAAAATGAATTTTTCTTCCCTGGTGGACTAACAAATTGTTTTGATGAAATTTATTTTTCGTAAAAATTTTGGCTGTCGATTCTTAAAACACAAAAAATTTCAATAAATTCTGAAACCTTTATGGCAGCTTAGTAAACACCCGGGAAACTTAGAACTAACCAATTTTTGTCAAATAAATGAATTTTAAGTCGAATGAAGCTTTGATTTTAAAATAAGTTAAATTTTTTATATAAAATGAGGTTCGAGAATTTTCTCAAAAGCCTAGCCTCGCAAAAAAATAATTTTGAAAAATAATTCCAAGTTTCTAAGTATGTAGGTCACTTATTTACCTATCCTCGAAGATCTCAGACGATGATATTCTTTTGCAATTACTTTTTATTTTTTATTAGTAGACAGCCTACATCCGTAGTAGCCTGCTTGTGGTTTTCTAAGTTTAATAAATAAAAAACAACGTAGAATATTATAATAAAACCTGATGACGGAAGACTCCTCAAGCCAAAATCCATGAATGATAAAAGCTGTCGAAGAAGTGCTTCGGGTTTTCTGCGGTGGATGTTGTAAACATATTTTATAGATTATTTTGGTGTTTTCCAATGCATCGCGACGCTGGCCGTCTCTCTTATACTGCCGAAGCGGCTTCTTACTGACAATTAATTTTACTATTTTGGCTTTTAAAAATCGGAGAATTGATATAAAAAATTGCGGTTTGATGTTTTGATTATGGTTTTTTATTATTTATCTAATTTACTAAAAAAAAAGTGATGTGACATGTGATGATTTAAACCCGTGTAGTGTCAGTTTGGGGCATTTTTTTAAATGTTTCTAATGGCTGAGGGCCTTCTATATGATTTGGGTGATTTTTTGGCAGTATCATTTTTTTCAAATTTATTAAATTTTTTGTAGAATTTTGGTTCTACAACATTTCACCTAAGTTATCATCAAATTACTGATTGCGACTACCGTTGCTTAACTTTTCGTATCGAAACACGAATATGTTAAGGCAGATCCAAGCTCGCCCCTCGACATGATTATATTTAGTACATATGCAAGACGAGTACACAACTAGGTCACCCGATCAACTGATTATCAGTGTCTAAGATATGCAAGGTAAATAATTAAACTCTATTCACTTAAACTTTGCAGTTGTGGGTTGGACTTAAGTGAGTGAAACGTCCAACTACGACCGATGCTTATGAAATAAAATAAACATGAAAATGAACCACTTAGGAACTTTGCACCTATGTACATCTGATTGCCATCTGCACCAGGAATCAGCGCGCATTTTGTTCTCTATCCTGGCTAAAGCTGCAAAGTTTAAGTGAACAGAGTATAGTCAAGTTCTCTGTGCCTATGGACTGCGGCCGCAGGTGAGCATCTCTAGTTATCAACATCACTTTTAGTGTAGTAGTTTTTGTGTCCATTTATCAGATTTTTAGCTAAATTTTTTATTTATAACTGGGTGTTACATATTTATTTGCGCTTGTAGATTTGTTTATGTTTAATGTTCAGTATTTCATGTTTAGTAGTCCACAATAAAAAATTACATTATAAAAAAAGGGAAAAATGGTTGAAAACGTAGTTTTAATGGTATAACCAACAAGAATAAATAAACGAGTGGATCAAGAGCAGAAACCCATTGCTCTGCACAAAATTGCAGTTACCTCAACAATTTTAATAAAGTTTATTATCATAAGGATTAAGAATACCCTGCTGACTTCCATATTTACATAATGCTTTTACAACGCAATTTTCACAATTTCCCAGTTCACCAATTTCAAAACAATTAAAATCATAAAACAAACGCAGAGCGGACACTAAACAAAACACATTCATTTACCGCAAAACTAATCTCGGTTAACTTTCTAATAAATTTTTAATTCGGAAGGTCACTCGTAATCCCCCTAATGAAGTGTGGGATGCAACTGTAGATCTCTAGACCAACGAAATGCGGTGATGCCAATTGTATCGCCTACTATTCTGTACATCGCGCGTCTTAATAGCAAAGTGCCTATATATTTATAGGATGAGATTATTAAATTCTCTACTAAACTGTTCCAAGAGAGGTAACGATATTGCGAGAAAGTGCAACTATAGTACATTTTACTAGTATGTAAATGGCCATTCATTTTCATTAAATCGAGCACAAACTATTTTTCATTTACAAAAAAAAAAAACTAAATTAAAAAAAAAAAACAAATTGTAACTAAAACTGTACATCGGTTCTTCAATTTCAATAAGGCATATGTTCCCCATTTGCATCAATAACAGCTTGATATTGTTTAGGTATACTGTCAATGAAATTATTTATGTAATCTTGAGAAATATCGGTCCAAATTCCTGCAATGATTGCTTTCAAGTATCTTATTGTTTGTGGATGATGCTGATAGTCACATATGGTCATACTGAACATACCTACATGTGTTCAATAGGAGTGAGATCTGATGACCTCGGTGGGAGTGGAAGTGCCGAAATTTCAAGGTTTTGTGGCGCAATGGTAACGTACCTTGCATAATGAGGCCTGGCCTTATTAAGAAAAATTGTTCATACCGATGGCACCATGATTAAAGAATAATGTTGTTTATGATATTGTCTACATATATTGGAGATGTCATCGTTTTCTTAACAATAAACAAGTCAGTTCTTCCATTGAATCATATGCCTCTCTACCCCATGATTAAACCACCATCACAAAAATAGATATCATGAACTTGGCACCGATTTCTGGCTCTCCCAGGTCTTGTCCATACCCAAGTTCTGCGATCATCTGAAACTTTACTCATCCGAGTCTCATCGGTGAATAAGAGAGAACGGCATTCATCTCGCCAATTTAGATGTTCACGCGTCCATTCCCATCTCGCTATTTTATGAATGAACTCATTTCAGACGTTTTCTAGAGACTGTACCTCGACCACTCAAATAGTTTCGAATTATTTTCATCGATACACGTACTTCACTGGCATTGTCTAGTGCATCTGCTAGGTTTGTTGATGTACAGCATTTCGCTCTATTGGAAGTCAGATAGATGTAGCGGCCTTGAGCTGCATTCATTTTTCTTCGACGACCCCTTCAAATCCTCTCAGATGCTGATCTAGTGTTTTGGTATCATAAAATAAGTCGATACACGACACTTTAAAACACACTGAATTTCGGAACGACTTCGATTTGGTTTTGACCAGCACGAATCACTCCAACGGCCATATTTCTTTCGTCGAGAGTTAATTTTCTCTATGGCGCATTGTAATTGAGAACACACCTTAATCTCAATTTTCTTGGCGCAGTTTTTAAAATGATTTATATCGCAAAAAAATTCTTATTATACTCTCACAAATTATATTTAATGTACTTGCATCAATTTTTTTGGAATGTAGATGAACGTCCTTTTGAATATTAGAACTTTTTTATTTTGAGGTAACAGAGATATTGCAATCCTTCTAAATCTAAGCCGATCTAAGGTGCCACCTTCTTTTTTGGTGAATGTGCCAGGCCTTGCAAATGGATAAATCTAGATGGAGTTATTAGCGAAAAATACACTTTTCTCCTAACGGCGAAATTTGATATTCTGATCTGATCAATCAACTCCTGTTTGATGCATCATTTGTGGCTGCTTTCCTTTTATTCAATAAATCCTTCTTCGTGGCTATTAAAAATCAACATACCAATAAAACTTTTTAGTTCAAGTAATTCAATGTGTTGTGTTTTATTTTTTCACATTACATATTTAATACGTTCCCTAAGAATCAACTTTAATATCTAGTTGTAAAAAATCTAGAAAATAGCTCTAAAGGAGTTTTTAAGCTTTCAGCTTGTGGAATATCTTCAGTTCGGTAGGTCTGGGTAGTAAAAATAAATTTTCCTCTACTCAGCTGTACACTTTTTACTTTCTTATACTTAATATAAGGAAGTATAGTAATCGTGATTTTTTTTCGACCTCGAGATTTTGATTGATTTATACGTTTTGAATCTTCCTGAATCCATTCTGACTATTTTCCGAATGATGTCCGTCGGTGCGATACCCACGTTAACTCAAAAAATACTAATGGGAAAGTTCCCACATTTGGCAGTTAAGATTGTCAACAACATTGTAGGTGACACATTAAATTTGGTGAATGTGATACTAATAGAAAAGACACAATGAATGATAGAAGAAAAAAAGGTACAATTTCAGGAAAAGAAATTTAAAAATTTTATTGCATTTCTGGACGAAACTCGACGAATTGTAATGAAAAAATATAATTTTATGGAAAAAATCTGTCTGCATGTCTGTAGTATCGCTATAGCATCCACAGTTTTTGAGATAAAGCTTTCAAATTTGGTACACATGCTCTACAGACCAAAGACAATGATAAATTTGCTGATGAGCAAAATTGGCCCGCTGAAAGGAGGTTCACAGGACCCAAACTTTTTTGTATTTGCCTTTATAAAAAAATATATTGTTGATGAAAGATTATAAATCATGTCTACTATATCTAGATAATAAAATATATTTTTCAATTACTTAAAGCTGATGTAAACTTAAATTTTTTATACATTTGACCTCATAAAATGGGGTTGGGATAAATTTAACAGTTTGACATTTGAAATGTCTAATTTAGTTACAAAAATGTCAATGTCAATAAGAAGAAATTATTAAAATATATGACATGAATCATTATTGACAGTATCGAATGACGCTGATAATTATTTAAAAAATTTAATGAAACATTTCAAGGTACGGTATTAAAATTTAATTGAGGTAAGTGAAGAATTAAATAGAATAATTTTTTTACATCAGGATGATATATACTGGTATAAGAAAGTTATGTGCTGGCCACATCAGATTTTTTATCTTTGTCATAAACAGTATTCTTTAAAGATCTATATAAAATCTTTGTAAGTTCAAAAAGAGTGATTCCATATTCAGATGAGTAATCATCGTCCCTATCTTGATAGGGTAACTTAACTGTAGCTTGCAGTCGAGAGCCTTATAAATTGTTTATTGTCAAAAAATATTCCTTGTCTGAATCTTCATAGGCCATTTCTGCACAAGAA
Organism: Rhamnusium bicolor; assembly: GCA_029963845.1. Lineage (NCBI taxonomy): Eukaryota > Metazoa > Arthropoda > Insecta > Coleoptera > Cerambycidae > Rhamnusium > Rhamnusium bicolor. Next base: position 620,727 of record JANEYF010004294.1, on the reverse strand, counting down.
TTTTAGAAGAAAATATAGTACTTAATTTCTTCTACTTTTTCCTTATATTCCTCGTCATCTTCTAATAAGGTAAGCGCATCATTCAGAGAAAAATCCCTAAAGAAAATTAGTACAGCATAATTGAGCACGAAGAACATAAAATAATATAATACTAACATTATTTCTATCTACCACTACTAAAAGATTAAAGTACCATTTTAATACAAGTGAGGAATTTTTATTATTTATTTATCATAAAAAAAATTACGTACCTTGAAAGCCGGTCGCCTGATCTGACATTTCACTGAAATGTTATATAAATTAACTCGAATTATTTCACTTTTCTCCTATAATAAAATATATTCACACGTTGAAACAGATTAACGGTGAATGCGCTTATACACTGCAATGCCTGGAATAATCTAAATTTTTGCAGGTTAACACTTGTTCACCCATACATCATGTGGGGTGGTGAACTCTTTATGCTAGAATATTTCATCTTTCATTATTAATAAACTAGAGAGGTAGGTATGTCAAAGTTAATATGCTAATAAATGATCTCGGTTGAATTGATAACATATTGAAAGTAAGGTATAAAATAAATGGTCTAAAATGAAAGTCTGTGTCATACAACCATTATAGGATCTCTAGAGAAAGGTTCATTCTTTGGTGTAACCTAGCAGTCAAATGCTGAGTAAATCGACAAAATACACATTGATCCATTATAGCGAATGACCCGAAAGCAAATGAGTTTCTATACCATGTCATTATTTCCTACTGGCTGTCTGAGGTCCACCAAGTAAATTATTTAATATTATTTTAAAATTAACTTGATTGTAAGTTATGACCGCGGGAATAACGCCTATAACATAGAAAATAGATATACCCCAAACTTTCATCTTCAATTTCCTCTTTAATACATTATTTAAATTCTGTAATTAACAGAAAATTGATGTATATGGAAATTTTCTTTCAAGAACTTTATGAGGTATCAGATACAGATATAATTATTTAATGTCCAAATTACGTTTTTCTACAACTAGCATGGAGAGTACGCTTCTTTCAACTAATCTCTATAGAAACGAGTATTGAAAGTAGTACTTTGCCGAAGAAACATAAGCCGTGTGCGGGGAAAACATAGGAAACCTCAATTTTAACAACATTTACTGAACATATACAAGTATCGATTAATTAATGATATTAAAATTAAATGCACATGATATACAATTGTTATAATTATTACCTTGCAGCGAGGAATTAAACATTGCGATTTGTGGTGACTGGAAACTAATCTCCATGGAAACGAGTATTGAAAATATTTCTTTGCCGAAGAAACCTCAATTTTAACAACATTTACAGAACATATACAAGTTCGATTAATTACTAATATTAAAATTATGCACATGACGTACAATTATTATAATTATTACCTGACAGTGAGGAATCAAACAAATTGCAATTTGTGGTGACTGCAGTGGAATTTGTCCGTAGTTGAATTTGAGAAAGTACCGAAGTTTCAAGTGAAGTACGTACTATTAGAACAGGTAGGCTTGCTAATAACTTTTTGGTTAATTTTTACTTTATTTTGAACACAATCATCTACATATCTTCTGCAACTGCAGAGGATTTCCACCCTCCACGACTTTTCAGACAGAGAATATCTGCTCTGGCATTAGCAAGTAATGATGTAAGTGTTCTCCAGCAATGGCCGATGTATGCAGAAAAGTTGGGTAATCCAAGAATTTGTCAATTTTTTGGGGAGTGTTTCCAAATGTGTTCAAACCCACCAGACAACTTAGTTATTTCCCTACAACAAACATTATTGACACTGAGAAATATAGGCTCTGAAATAAAATGTCATTCTTCACCTTCTACATCAAAAATAATTCGTCTGGTGCATGAACAAGAAATCTACCCGCCTCTAGAAGAAATTAGGGATATGTTCGCTCTACAGCCAGCCCACAGCTTTCCTTTTCAGGAAAGAAGTAATTATCGTTGGAAACTTCGATATGTCCACGTTATTTTCAATTATCAGCAAACTTTTCAGTAAGGAGTGTGAAGATCAAAGTGTCGATGACTTAATTTTCTTGGATTTTTCGTTTTTTTGTTTGTTTGTTGCTTTTTTGCTGTTTACACCATTTGCGTTCTCTAATGTACTATCGCGGCCGGAAAATTTCGCACTTCATCCTTATTTGTTTCGCATCATTAAATGTCATAATATTCTTTTCTGTTTAGAAAATAAAAATAAAGGGGAGATTTATTATTCATACCATAAATTAAATTTTAGTGATCATGTATTATTGGCCTTCTTTCATCTTATACAGGGTGTCAGTGGTGTCACATAACTAATGAGACATAGAGCAACTGGAGATAGTAGACATCATAATAGGCCATTTGAACCAAATATGCTTGTTACTCGTTAGAGAGGTACAAGGAGTTTATTTTTTTTGTTTATAACTGTCAACTTTATAACGTTTTATTTACGTAATATTGACTTAAACTGACATCTCATCAAATGTGATTTTTTTCCGTGATTATACGAAACGTTTAGCAACAGAAGTTTAGTACATCAATGAAGTCTGAGGTTCATATGCAACAAAAAATGCAATCAATAATACAGGTCCGTATTTAAAATAAGGTGCTTGATGATGGTCGCGAAAAGACGAAAAGTTTTATAACAAACTTTTTACGCTAAAATTGTAAAGGATAAAAACCGCTAATGAAAAAATGTTTTTAATTTTTCGCAATCTCTTCAAATAACGCCAGGAAAAAATATAAATGAAAATTCAAAATTTTACTTTTTTTTTTCAAAAAATCTCAAGAACAGCAAAAGATATTACGGGAATGTAGCTTTTTAAATTCTTATCTTCAAGTTTTTGTGGGGTTATAGGTCGAATGGAAAAATCAACAACACCTATTGAATTTAAAGCCAACATTTCGAAAAATTATTTTTTTTCATTTTCAAGGCTCACTGTAATTTATAACCTATAACACCACAAAAACTCGAAGGTCAGAACAGCAAAAGATACTTTCGATTTCTCAAAGGCCAATTTCTGATCGCCAAATTCTGCAACTTTGCCCCAATTTAACCTATGCTGTATTTTTTACAGTTTCCGAGATCCCTGTAGTGAGAATTGAATTTCCTATAGCCTGTATATTTAAATATTTATGGTAAGAGATTTATTTTTAAATTTTTCGTTTTTCTGAACTGTGCGTTTATATAATAAAAGCAATCAGTTTTCTGTCTGCAGTGACAGTCGTAGATTTTGTAACTAATTAGACAAATTTCCTAATGAAAAATAATTTTATTTGACGTTATTGTGCTTTATTTAATAAAATCTCATGTAATATGCTCTGCATCACTCGTACAATGTACAATATAAGAAATTAAGTATTTCCTTATCAAGTTAAAAATGTTCATAAAGAACACAGAAAATCAATTAACTAAATTCATGTTTAATTTCATATTAAAAATCATGGGAAAACAAAATTTTTGTTATAGAAAACCTGGAAAATTCACGGAATTTTTTTTCAGCTACAAAAAAGTCTGAACCCTGTTTACTCAAAAAAAAAGTGCTCCTTTCATAATTCTAGGACAAAACGTCTATAATATTGCAGGTAGAAAATAAATGCGTGGATTTATTCAACCTGAACTGTATAACTAGCGCCATCCAGGAGGGATCTTTAAATTGTTCACAAATTCTGTTTTTTCATCATCAATAACATAATTCTGCCAGTTTTGAATTTGATCCGTTCAACCGTTTTCAAATTATTGTTAATTTTTAAAAATAAATGTTCACTTTTAACACGCTTAGTACCTCTCTAACGAATAACATATACTGCTAAAGCAAATTTAGCTCAAACAGCCTATTTTGATGTGTACTATATCCAGTTGCGCTATGGCCTATTAGTTATGGGACACCCTGTATATTTTCAGGAATTACAGTATTACAATAATTAATTTAAATTTACTTTCTGTTCCTCTAACTAAAAATTGATTTTCGCGTTGGACAAAAATTATCTGTTAATTTCAAACTACTGCCAATGTCAGTCCCGTTTTTTATACAATGCCGTTAATGACTTTACTTAACCTTAAAAATTATTGCCAGTTTAACAACGCTGATATTGATAACATTGTATCTAAATTAAACAGTCGTTTCGCGTCTGTTAAATTCACATATGAAACTGAAAACTCTGGACAACTACCATTTTTAGATGTATTAATAATTAGAAATAGTGATAATAAGTTAGAATTTGACATATACAGAAAAGATACCAGTACCCTAAGATATATCCCTAAGGACTCTCATCATTGTGCTCAACACAAAATGGCGAATTTTAATTTTCTAGTCCACCGTTTATTAAGCTTCCCCCTCAATAAGGAGAGGTTTGAAAAAGAAAAGGCATTGATTAAGGATATAGCTGCGAGTAATGGATATTCTGTAAGTTTAATTGACAAAATAATTAGGAAACGAAAGTTTAAAGAGTCGCTTCGAAATTCCTCGACCTCTCAAAATGAAAGAGAAAATCCGAAATTTGTATCGATTCTATTCGATCTTCGATTCATCCGTGGTATTGGTAAGATTTTTAAGGATGTAGGTATGACAGTGGTTCATTCATCGAGAAACAAACTACAACAACTTTTAGGCAATCCAAAAGACAAAATTGAAACAAACGAAAAGTCGGGTATTTACGAAATTAGCTGTAAGGACTATAATCAAAAATATGTTGGACAGACTAGACGATCAACTCAAACTAGATTCCAAGAGCATATGGCCCATCTCATATATAGTAGAACAGATAAGTCTAATGTAGCCCAAGATGCGTTTGAGAACAACCATAAAATAGATATTAGCAATTTAAGATTAATTAGGAATGTAACAAATACTCGACAGCTGGATGCATAAAGAGTAAAAATAGTATGAATAGTGGCAGAGGGCCTGTCCTAAATAGCCCGCTTTATTGGTTAGTGGGTCACGGTTCACCGAACCGTGTCGGTTCGGTTAATTGTGACAATAGTTTAGGTGTTAATAGGGTAGATTGTTACCATAAGTTTAGTTTTAATCATCTCTAGATGATGCCAACTTGGTTGGCGAAACGCGCGTCGAGTGCAGTATATAGTGTTTTGGTGTTTCGAGGAAAACTACGTTAGTGTCAACTAAGCTTGTTAAAAATATTCTAAATTGTAATGTTTATACTCCTTTTAATTTATTATATCTGTTGTCAATTAGATCAAAGAAGATATATGATACTATTGTTAATTTTTCAAAATAAACTAAAATTAAACTGTAGGTTAATTTTGTAAGCAATGTATCTTCCCTTATGTCCATTGAGATCTTCCTGTATTGTCAGAGTTATAACAATGTCCTGATCAACTCCTATCGCTTTTCTTCGCATTAGTTCTCATTTCTCGAATTTAAGTTTAGTTACTTCTTATAGCAACTGTCTACGACTCAAAGCTAAAAAAAAAAAGAACCTTAAAATAAAATGTATTAAGGTTTGTTCATTTAAATGGACTAAGCTGCACTAGTGCAAATTTATCTCACTTTAACATTCCTTATTTGCGTTGACGGCATCTCTGTATTTGCCATTTTCATATTTTTAATTTATATGACACACGACGATGCGAGAAGTTGAAAATTTTCAACTTTATGGCGCCAATATAATTTTAAATTTTGCGTCACCAATAGCACAGAGGAGATCCACTAGGATTTCGAAACACGAAAAGTAAAAAGCAAAAAGCTCTTGTCTAAAGTATCTTTAAGTCGAACAAAAATTCCTTTTTAATTACAATCTGCTGTCAGTGTTATTCCTGTTTTTTTAATGTCATGCCGTTAATAACATTACTTAACCTACAAAATGATTGCCAACTTAAAGCGAAAATCAATTTTTAATTAGGAAAACAGACAGTGAATCAACTTTATATGGTTCGTTTAAAAAGTGTATTATTATTATTTTGAAATTATTTTAAATGAGGAATTACGGACGACAATTAAAATATAAACAAAAGCATTAGGGTAAAACATTTTCAGGAAAATATATTTTCAGATTTTTGTTCAGTATTTTGCTATTACCTTAGGGAAAAAGGCTCTATCTGGCAACGCTGAACGACTTTGTCCGAGGGTACGTCCCATCTGTTACCAAAAACAAAACTCTCTCGAGTCTCCAGCGCGCGTTCCACCAGACGCAGCTTGAGGATTTGAGGCATCCGCTCGCTCACCAGTCAGTCTGTCTCTTCGACGCTTTAGCACCGGGACGGAGAGCGTCGTTCTTTAAATCACGAGTGGCAAACGATCGCGAGTCATATAATACAATCACCCTCTCAATGTGTGTGTTGTGTTGACATTATTGTGAGTGGTCTTGGATAGGTTTTCTCTTGTTCAGCAGAAAGAGAGTGAATGAAAGCTCTTTTTGTTTTATTGTTACTTTACTCAGGTATTGTGTGATATATCGTTGTTTTTTCTATTGTTAGTTTTTCTATGCTTTTGGTGTTGAAATAAAATAGTATGAATGGTGCGAAGGAAAATAAATTTATCACTGGTTGACGGGTTTGACGTGTTATCTTTGATTTCACCCCACGTTTTTTTGTTATTTTTCGGGATACTGGATTATTGCCAGCGAAAAGTATGGAAAAATTGATGTTGATTTGTATCGACAGTAAATTATTTATGGTAAATGCATATGCATATCAGACAAATTGGAATATTTACAGTATTTTAATGGTCAATGTGTTCTTTTACATCAAAATGCAAGCGAAAATGTAATAGCAAATATACAAAGGAAATTCTAAACAGTTTATTTTATTGAAATCAACTATGGCCAGTAATGTTGATTACTGGTCAAATTATTCTTCACCGTTTCTGTAGTAGATACTTTTTTTACTTGTGTATTTGGTTTTAATATTGTTTCATAAATTAATTTTGAAAATTCAATAGATTAATGTTAATTAAAACTCATTTGATAAATTCACTGAATTATTATACATGTTGAAATTTAATTATCACCTTACAGTTGAGTTGCCTACTATGAAAGAGTATTAACTGCGATATGTTCAATTAAATGTTTTTCGATTTGTCAATAATTAATTTTGTATTCCATATGTAGAAATTTAATGAACGATTTCGTTAGTAAATACTGTAGGTCTCATTTTCAGGGAAAAAAATGTTGCTCATTTTTTACAGCACATAGGAGACATATTACAAACTAAGGAAGTTTTAAGTTCCATACAAACAGGATATTTTTTTTAATTTTTCGGTGTTTCAACGGAATATTGTTTCACTAAATTTTTTCAGAAAACAGAGTGGTAAAATATGTATTTTTTAATTAAATATATTATTTTAAATCTGTCGTAAGCAATTGTGACAACTGGAAACAAATATAAAGAAAAATGTTAGGTATGATATAATTCTCTAATGCCTCTACACTTTTTTTACAATTCAGAGTTAATATTGTTGGTAATTTGAATACACCTGAATATATAAATTGCTGTACCTACAGGAAATACATCGACGCCTAATTTTTTTTGCAGACACAAAATTTCATAAATTTTCTTGGTCTTAATCAGTGTAATAGTAATATACAAAACTTTCAAGGCCGCCTATTGGATTTAGTATTATATAATACAAATATTGTAGTTAATTAAGCATCGCACATTATTCCATTCGAAAACCCCTACCACCCTACCATGATTGTAGAAACTGAAATCAGTAAGTCTAATAAAAAAAAAAGAACTAATTTTCCCACATTTTCCCCGATTTCAATTTTAGAAAAGCAAATTTTTTATTTTAATATGAAGAAATTAATAATACTGATTGGGATTTTCTCAATCGATATGCAGATGCAAACATGGCTGTTATTGATTTAAACAATAAACTGAATTATATTTTCGAAAATAATATATCTGAAAAAAGAGTTAGGTACTGGTAAATCTTATCCACCTTGGTTGGACGACCAGATTATAAATAATACACTCTAATAGTTATATGCAATTTAATTATAAAAACGTCCAATTTTCCAGAGTTAAGGAAACTGTCTAGGGTATGCCCGGTCTATAGAAATAGGAATGACATAACAAATTACAGGCTTATTATTATCATCTGTAAGTTTGTTAAATTATTTGAAATAATTCTGCATACTGTTATCTATAATCTAGTGTCTGGTTTGATATAATGGCTTTATGAGGGTTGGTCTACGGTGACGTGTGTAAATCTCAGTTCATTAGTAATAAACTAGACTCATTAGTAATAAACTTGACCAACGCAGTCAAGTTGATATACACTGGTTTTTGTAATTACCTGGGGTACTTCAAGGTTCTACCCATGAACCTTTCCTTTTTATCATGTTCATCAATGATGTTCTGTCTGGCCTGTCTGTACATTATTTGATTTACTCATATGATTTTAAGCTACTATGTGAAGTAAATTCTTCGAGGAGTGTGAACTGTTGCAAGATGCACTTAATAAAATGAATTCGTGGTGTACACATAACAGCTTACCATTAAGTGCTTCCAAATGTTGTGAAAAAAATCCTGTTGATTTTGATAATAAATTGAACGGTATATCACGGATTATATAAAAGATTTTGGAGTAACTTTTGATCCTAAAGTAAGATTCTTAAAACATATTGAAGTTACCATTTCACCTGCAATTAAACGTTTAGGTTTTATCACTAGGAACTCAAAATGGTTCTCTAACATGTTTACTGTTTGATTGTTACATATATCATTCATTAGATCGAAATTAGAATATGCATCGATAATCTGTAATTCAATCTACGTTACTCATGTAGCGGATCTTTGAAAGAATGCAAAGACGATTTTTGAAATCTGCAGCATATATATATAGGGTGGGGCAATAGTGCGTCAGACTTCGATATCTCGAGTTCTACGATAGCTAAAAATCAAAATGGGCACCATGTGGAGGCAGTTATAATAATTTTTTCTAATGAATTATTTGAAAATTTTAAGTTTATTGTTGAATTTTGTACTTATGGCTCAATAAAACGAAAATGGTTGCAATTAGCCATAGGGAAGTATTTACAAAAAAATGTTTGTTTCTCATTTCTACATACATCGTTGAAAAACATACAAAAAATTGAGATAATTCAATTTTAAAATTGAAAAATAATATTTGGCCACCCTGTAAATTTTTAGTAGTAAAAGTGATTCAAAAACTTTAATTATATGTCTCGTAACTAGTATTAACATAAGTTTTTTTTATAAAACCCATAATTGTGACTGGTGATTTTTTCAATATTCATCTGCAGGTCATTATTTCAACAAAAAAATTCATTACATCCAAGTGGTTGGAAAATAGTCAATAATAATATAGGAATGAATAGAGTCTAGAAAGAGGCTTCAAAAAAATTTACTGATATACATAGTATTCAATTTAATAAAAAAGCACTTGATTTTGTAATTTCGTCTTGGTTCGCCCTGTATATTCGAAAATAATTTCTGGTTATAGACTTTTTCGTCTAGTTTATTTGTATTTTTTTTTTAATTTCTAGCTATCGTAGAACTCGAGTATCGAAATCCAACACACTATTGCCCCACCCTGTATATATAAATTATATGTATTATATGCATTAAAAATAAATAACTAAATAAAGGGCGAATCACCGATAGAAGTTGACTAAATAAGCTTATGTTGTGGTAAAACATCTTTCTGCGTGGCCCTCGTTTTCGAAGGGGCGAGGGAGTTGAAAAAAAGAAGTCTTTTGCGATTTATATTTTTTTTCTCGTAAGCTAAAATACGGTGATTTTAAATTTTTGCTGTGATATTTTATCCTCCATCTCATCAGTTTTTTATAAAATTAGTGCGGTCAAACATAACATAATACTTCGTATTAGAAAAAGTATTTACCACTAAATAATCTTATTTCGTCGAGATCTATCAACTGTTAAAATTTTCGGTATTAAAAGTGATAACTATTGATCAGTCTTAATTTAAGAAAATGAAAAATAAGTCGAAATATGTTTGTAAAACAATGATATCAAAATATAATTTCAATATGCAGGTGGAAAAAATGTATACATTATCTACTCTACGAACCCTTTCAGTCAAACAAGCGTACCTGACACATTTGCTTTCATTCATATGCAAAAAAACGACTTTCAATATTAAAAACATTAAGATCTAATCAATACGTTAACTCATGTTTCGCATCACATTGCGAACCCTAATACGTATTCATTCTGTGGTAGGACTGAGGGTGGAACTATAGTTTTATGGTGAAAGATGACATCAATGTAAATTATCCCTAACACTAACAATTTTTCCAACAGGTCAATTTATTAGAATATAACAATAGATTTGTTCATCATTGTTGCTAGAAACTGTTTAGTGAAAATTGGTCCCCTTTAAATCTAATGTATTTTGCGCTATTAGCGTCTCTAGAACCAGTTTTATCCTTTGTGAAGCCTGCAGCGCATATTATTTGTATGTAACACTTGCTCTCGTAACTTCGAAATAATTCGTGTAAAATTTGTAAGTATAATATACTATTCATTTCAGTTGAAGTATCCAGTTAAATAAGGTGTGCGCAACATTCGTTATTGCAATTTCTGTGCGCTAGCGTATGTTACAAAAGAATCAACGATATACTGTATTTACAGGTTGAAATTGTCGGAACCAGGACAATAAGTTAAAATAAAACGCTACCTTGCCTACGTTTCGTTTAATATGCTTAAACTTCTTCAGGACTCAATAGCCAAATAATGATGTAAAATTCCACAACAGAATTTTTTTTTTAAAAACCACGTCTATAAGAGAAAACAATTTATAAGAACATACATATAAATAGATTCACAATTATTTAATATTAAAGTATAAATTAACAAAATACAAATATTTCAAATTGAAAATAATAGCAACAAAGGGTTCGTTAAATATAAAACATTTTTATTTATATGAACATATTTCAATCGTTAAGTATCAAGTTGTAAAAATTTTTTTTTTAAAAACTTGTTATTTTTATAACATGATAAAAAACTATAATGGTAAAATATCAAAATCTAAGTAATAATTACCTGTAGGCATAACAATTACAAGACCAATTAATTTGAAAGTCAATAAAATATACATATATGTAGACATTAGACACACAACAGATTAAAATTTAACAATGTTCTTAGCCAAAGACCGAAATCAAATAAAATCACATACAGAGCGAAAAGTTGAGAATACAAGAATGATTGCCATTCTAGCGTCAACTATAAATATAAATATTAACCAATTTTAAAAATAAGATATTTTTGTAGAGAGCCATAAATTATTCTATTAGAACTTATAAGGTTAAAATAGTATTCTACTTTCAAAACAAAACAATTTAACACATTCCTTATTGACAGAAAACTGCAAAAATTAATATAAACCACGAAATAACACCATATATTAAGACTGATTTTCACCCCATGTCATAATCAATCCCCCGAACAACCCCACATCGTGAAATGTGATTGGTGGAAATCAGGTTCATTCTGAGGACGAAGTCCCACATTAGGTGCAGAAATCAGTCATAAATAACTTAATTAAGTAATGATAGATAATATTAAAATTTTGGATATCTGTTCTAAAAGTTACAGTGTTGTTTTTAAATTTTTTAATAAATAACATTTCTAGTATTAGTCTCTTTTGATGATTTTGTTCAATACATATTGATTTACTGTATGAGATTTTATACGAATATTTCCAAAATTGCGATAGCAGATGTTGCATACAAATATACTTCCAATGCCTACTAAGAAGCAGGGGCCTTTTCTGAGAAAACAAATAAATATGTATAAACACAAAAAGAAATAGCAAGAAAAGTTAAGGGCAAAACAGCTCTTTAATATTAATAATAATTTATAAACTTTTGCAACAAAATTTCTTTTTTGGGGCTAGCCGCAAAGAGAATAGAAACCGCCACTGCTACCAAGTCCTTTTCCATTGGCCAAAAACTAATAATGTTAGTAAACACTGGGATATAGGGCATTTTCCTACAATATTTGCTCTCCAAGCAGCGTATTAAGATTGAATCAACTTCGCCCTCCGCATCCTGACGTTGCTGGATGACGTCGTAACAACGATTATCCGACACGCTTTTGCACCAACTCAGTGAATAAAATCAGGGTCGCTACATCGTCAGCATGCGACTGACAGTGATGACTGTGATGACGAGCGACATCATTTTAACGTTGCGCGGAAAACCAACTTTTACACAAAATATGGCGAAGTTTTAAAATAGGTTTTTCTAACTGAAACAATACTGTTAGACTTTTGGACCGCTTATGTTAACTGGTATCAACACCACACCTGGTCCCACTTAAATTTAGAAAAATGGAATGTAGACCTTCTGTATTTTATTGTGAAGAATTTGAGTGATATAACTGCCAACACACAATATATTGATTATTTAGTTAGTATTTTTAAACTTATAATAGATTGACCAGAATCTCCTAAATTCGAATTTTATTCACTTGTCAATTTCACAATGGCGGACAAAAGTATTCCTCCTCGAGCTGGTCTTGAAAAAATGGTGGCTTTGTGTAAAACAACCTCGGCCATATTTATGTACGAATCCTTCTTAAATATGCACCACATACGACCACTTAGTTGTAAAAAGTGGTTAAATAATTGAACCATACAAAAAAATCTCGAAAATAATAGGATGACAACAAAAGTGGATTTGTTTGTTTGTTTTAGTTCTTCTTCTTGTTCTACCTTGTTTTTCATGCAATGAATGACTCTAATAATCTATACGTTGATAATTCAGTCCTATGACGACGTTTCCACAACGTTTATAATAAACCTAAAACTTACACCAACGTTTACAGTCACATATTGACTTCGGTCAGACTAAAACGTGTGTACTTTAGTCACAAGCAACTGATAAGAGATAATTGATGTTATCTAGTCACCAGAGGTCATGGTTGAGATCATCACGATATTATACACCTAATAAAACGTTAATATCAATCAATACGGACAATGCCTGTTTATAATATTGTAAATTCTGAAATAGTAAATATGTGCATATGATTTATAAATAACGTATTTAGTTACGACTTTCGAGAGGAACAAAGTATACTGAAGGCACTGCTTACAATAAAATTGAAATTGAAAAACACTGTTTTAAAAATTATATAATCTAGAGTCCGAATCAGAATATTACATGACGTCAATATCAGAGGCAGATCCAAGATACCCTTGTAAACATACTAGATTAGAATAGGTGTATTTTAAGCGCTGTCCAACTGCCTTCATATACGAAACTGCATCCGTTTTAAACAGCAAGACAAGTCCTTTATTATTTTCATAGTTCTCGTCTCATAGGACTGCTATCCACACATTCACACATTGCTTCTGAATTTGTGAGTTCTAACACCTTTGTTGATATTAAGCGGGTTGGCATTGCCACTGTCTAATCCTTCTGCAACTTTATTATTTGCAAAAAAAAATTAATTGTACATGACATACTTACTTACACATACGCACTTATACAGGGAAATTAGCATGATTGAAAAAGGTGTTACGATTTCAAACATGTTTTATTTTAATACTAAAAAAATAATACAAAATGACCTTACTCTTAAAACTATTTATACCCCTGTTTTTCTTTGAATTTTCTACATTTCGTTTAAAGATTTTTTTCATTTGTATTATTTTTGGATGCATTTTATTTGTTCACATAAATTGTCCAATTTTCAGCTGATAGTCCTCATTTTTCTCTAAATCTGTTAGGAGTAATTTCTTCCCTCTGACCTTCACAGCTTCATTTCTTCAATAAGTCCACCCTCAGAAATGGTGTATACTTATCGAGACATTCTTTGTATAAATAGTGTCAGTACTACTCAACCCTAATTCATTAAATATAGTCTCTTAAGTTTGTTTTTCGTCCAGGCTATTTTTTATTTTATTGAACAAATTTAATCTTAATGAAAGCTCTTTAAAATTATAAAAGAATTTTTTTTATATCAACATAGTGTTGTTTTTTTAGACTTGCCGATTTTATTATGTTGTGGTATTGCTCATGTATGTAAACATTTTCCATTTTCCTGATTACCTTTTCAATAAGACCAAAATCTCTGTTGGAATCTAGGTAACTATGACCAACTTCTGGGTATTTGTGGTCAATAACTTTGAACAATCTGTTCAAAATTAGAAGTTGGTTGAAACAAACAATTCCAACATTTTTATTTTCGCCGATACATGATTCCGATCAAATTATAAGATTATTAATATCTTCATTCGTTTCTTTGAGCAAGGGCAAATCCCATATAACCAACTTTACAACTTCTTGCCATTTTTTTATTCAGTTAAATCTATTTCCTGTAGAAGTTAAACTGTGCACATCGATATTATCTAGCAACAAATGCTTTAAATAAAAAGCCGTGAGTTTCGGAAGTGACATTGTTTGCAGTAAATCTAAAGTTTATAACACTTATTTTTATTAACAAAATGCTTTTCTCTATCTTGTCGTTGAGCTGCTTTGTAATTTTCTGTATGCTCTTAAATATTTTGTTAATTATTTTTCGTGTGCCCAAAAGAAAAGTTGAACTTCGTAGAAAAAATATTAACATATTAGTAAGTAAGTAATTTATTTCCTTAAAAACATACATAGATGTGTAAGGAAAGTACATGAGGAAAGTTGCACCAAAAAAATTGTCGCAACGTGATTTTTATTCCGTGAATAGTGCGGTTGTTTTTATATGTTCTTAGTCCTTAGTCGATGTGGCTTGCTTGATTGGTGCTCCATTTTATCAAGTAATGTAGTAGATTGTCTAGTTTTTTGGTTTTTTAATGACCTCAACATTTTTCTGCTAAATTAACGAAATGAACAAAATGCATTTCTACATACCAAAATTGTTTGTTTATCGTAAGTAACTGAATACGTGAACGAGTATTGTTCCGCTGTCTTTACATTAATTCTACGATGCAACTTGTAACTGGTGTTTTAGCAGTACTGTTAATGAGAGAATTTTTGAAGTCAATGTCCAAACAATAACAAGTTTTCAGAATAGCCTTGTTAGCTCTCTAGTTAATGTTTCACTGCACATTAATGGTTAGTTTTCATTGCACAACAGTTCCTATTCTGTCTTCCTTTTCAGCATCAAGTTTTGCATTTTGGGAAAGATATTCTTCTCTTCTGTTTGTTGCAATTGCTGATCTTTTTTCTTTTGTCTTGGAATTCGTAGCCGTTTTCTAGAAACTTTCTCTTTTAGATCAAAAATTTTATTTCCAACGTTATATTGTTTCTAAAAAATAGCGTCACTGCGGTTTATCTAAAACTAATTCATTTTCGGCCATGACAGGTAATTTATTTTTAAGGTAATCATTTGTTATGTGTGGTAACCCTTCATATACAAGTTTTCCAAAAATATTCTCAGAGGAAACATTTTCATTACTGGATATATTTTGTGACATTCGAGTTTTACCATAAACTATATTCATACAAGATTGCCGAAAAAGAGGTTATTTAAAATTTTGATTTTAGTTTTGAAAGCCTTCTTTGAAAGCAATTTAGATCCAGTTTTATTTCTAAGAAAGGCTGATTTTATGTTGTTGTTTTATTTTAGAATCTGTTTTTTGAATTTTTGATAAATGTGCTTATAAACTTTTTTATCCTGTCTTTTGTTGTAATGAATAGCAACTATTTCCATTCTAACATGATAATATGTATTGAAAACATTGTTTTTGTTTTATCCCATTGTATTTTTAGAAACTATTTTTTAAGTTTATATAATGCTTTTTACAAATGTTCTTACAAACAGGTTTTGTTACATTAAATGATAAAAAATAACTCTTTATTTCCATCTAAGAAAAATACATATATACTTGGAATTTACTTCCCTGGATTTCTTTGGAATTCCATGAAATTCCTAACCAAAATAGTGGAATTCCGTTGAAGTACATCGGAAGTAGAAGTTTGGTGTACATATTTTTGTCGACAGGTTTACCCCTCGTTAAAAACTTTTCCAAAGTTAATTTCATGATTACGAAGAAAAAACAAATGATTCCATTAATATAAATTAAGTTTAAAAAATGATATCGAGTTATTTATTATTGAGATTATATTAAAAATTATTTTTCAGCCCTTTATAGGGGTCCCCAGAAGCGCGAGTCCCATGGGCCAGACTCACTTCTATAAAGACATTGCATTATATATTACAAAAGAAAAAAATATGTAATGGCAAATATTAACATGCAGTGAAGTGAATGACTCATCAAATAAAATAAAATCGAAAAGCATTGTTATTTAAAGCCGTACACAGTATTTAGTTTTGTTTTTTTATCATATTAAGAAAAACCACCATTTACAAAAAAAACTGGTACAAATTATACAGTAATAGACTCTAACACAGATCGTTGGATAAAAAAGGCACTAAATAATATAGATATATGTATAGCTCTTGTCTTGGTACATAGCGGCGCGTCTCGGTGACTGGATGTTTCCTAAAAATAACACACTAAATTAACAGAGCAGTAATATACACTCTATTGCAATATAGCAAATTCGATAGACTGAAACCAACATGTATTTTTAATTTAATTTGTTAGTGGTGGGTAATACTTAGGTCGAAATGAACAATAAAAGAAAAAACTGTAAATACTGTGTAGCACCCTATTGCAAAAATATTATTGTGACGACGCCAGATAAAATATTTATTTATTTTTAAATTAATTGGGGTAAGGTCGACAGAAAGGAGAAACCCAAGTTTGACACATCCTCAGGACTATTTAAATTATTTCCTTGTAAAGGTATATATTTTCTAAAAACTTAAATATAAACATGCACAATAAATAATGATTATAAACAAGAACAGTAATACGAACAAACACCATTGACTAAAATGAAAATATCCATTCTAGTCGGTGTTTGTAGAAAGTTTCTAGAAAATAATAAAATTTACAAGGAAACCGTAATTTAAATAAATTAAAACTTGGTTTTCTCCCTTCTGCCTACCCTATCTAACTTATAATTTATTATTTCTAGACTATTTCTACAAAATACTTGTAACTGTTAATTTTACCTAAGAACAAAAAAGTAAGGAATGGGCCTTTTCACAGATTTGTTTTATTGCTTTATGTGATAGTGTTTTATAAAAAAAACTTGCCGTATTTTTTTTCTTTTTTTGAGCACGATTTCTATCGAAAAAAAAAACAAAAGTGTGGAAATGAAGCGCGCGCTTTTACGTGACGTCATGCAACCCACCTTAGAGACGTCAAAGGGACTACGACCTTGAACATGACACATCGGTGTATTGCAAAGTTGGTTCACTGCTTTTTGACAGTTGACGTCGAAATTGACTATGACAGTCGTTTCGTTTTAGTTTGGATTGTTGTGTGTGGAACCGTGGAACATGTTTAAAAAGTGCTTTGTACCAACATGTACAAATAACAACATGAATTGTCCAATCAAAATTTTCGTTTACGTTCCACCAGATGAAAACAGACGAGAAGCATGGTTTAAAATAGCCAAAGTTGAGAAGCAGTTGACGAAAACCAGAAACATTTATTGTTGTGAAGATCATTTTGATGTAAGAAAAGTAGTTGTATTTAGAAATTGATGCTAAATTATTGAAATTTTACAGCTAAAAGAAGATTCAGAAAACTGGTGTTACTATAAAACCATTGGTTTCAAACTTATTGCAACAATTGCATGTTAAAATAATGGTAGTTCCATTATATTTATAAATAAATTACACGAAAATAAGATTACTAATGACTTACCGTTTTGTTTTAATATTCCTGACTTCTGCTGATAAATAATCCAAATTTGACATGTAAAACTCATCCACCATAATAAAGTCAACTTTTGGCAGATTTTCTGCATTTTCGTTAGGAAATCCTGGCTCCATTTTCTTCCAATAATGTGCAGAAACAAAGCAAAACACAATTCGTAAATGAATACACAGAATATAACCACAAAACTAACCGTAAACAATGTAAAATGTGTCAGTTGTGGTGTGATGTTAGTAGTATTAGGCGTTCTGGCAAATGCGACCAACATGATTCCGGTTTGTGTGACGTCACTCAGAGCTTCAAGGTCAAATGAGTGTTCAAATTGCCATTATAAATGTTTATTTTTGTATTAAACAATGGGAGACTTATATTTCAAACTGAGTTGCAGAAGGTGAATATCTATCAGTCGCAAAATGGTTAAATATCGTTGTGACAGTTGTGAGGATCATTTTAACCCCAAGCAGCACATTTAGTAGTCTCTACGTAGTAGCTACCATTAGTGGAACTTTAAAGGTTTCCGCAACTAACGATCATTACGTAATGGGAACGATCCGTCTACCAAGCATTCACCAAAATTGGGAAAAGTTATTACGTACCAATTACTATTCCGGAACTTTCCCTGTTACGTGTTGACAACTAGGTTATTATGTAAACGGAACGTAACCAAGCAGTATAAATGACTTTTGGATAGCTCTTTAGTGGTATGAGAGAAAACTATATTTTCCTCTCTCTGCCTCTCTCATTCGAATAGCAAGATATAATGTATTGCAATTGAACTTACTGATTGTGAGTTTAAAGTCAATATGTCCAAGTTAAATCGATTGAATGAAATATGTGTAGGTGATAAACCATGATGTTTTTGCGTTTACTTTGTGGAAATTAAAACGACTACTTGTTTTCTGTAAAGCGATTATATGATACTTCGATAAAAAAGACGCGCTCTCTAGAAAATAGTTTTTTTCGAAAAAAAAATTCTCAAAAATTATGTGTACACTTGAAAATGCTAAATTTTTGATGGCAAACATTTTTTGTTTATGCGTTATAAAGTTATAACGATCTATTTAAAAAAGATGTTTGCAAATGACCATATTTAATAAGAAAGTGGTTTTTAGAATTATATTTTTATCTATGTCAATATGGCGTCATCTTTCAATAATAGTTTACCAAAAAGTAGCAAATGCGACGAATGACGTAATTTTCTTGGTAGCTTTAATCTGGCCTATACTGCGCTACTACGAAAAGGTTTTACAAAGTTCCCATGTACTTTACGATCCTCACTTTTAAGTTGGTAGAGCTGGCTGATCAACCTATACTCCAATCATATCATATGAACACATAATTACTTTTTTTACCTGGGCTCGCATAACCATCCTCTGCCGACCTTCAGTCGTTCATAGTTCTCTGGCATAGGCGCGCTGTGCAATATATAAATTTTTTATATGAAATGAATGTAGTATAGGTAAAAATAATTTTATTGTTTGGGATTGGCAACACGTTAATAACTAACTAAACATCAATAGGTGACAGGTGGAAGTGTTATTAGCGAAAACCAAACAAATGATCAACTCGAATATTTACCTTGAATACCAACAAAATTCAATATGGCGAATATCTCGATTGCCCAAAGTTGACACTATTATCCATATTTTCGGTCATCTCATCATTCACGTATTCGTAAATTTTGTAACTTCCGTAAGTTATTCATTTGTCAGAATGTTGCGAATTTATTCATTGGGCAAATTTTTTATTAATAACAATATATGGTAAATCACAAACAATCACAATCAATTACATTCTTTACCTCAACATTTGTTGGTTCTTCACTGCATTGTCCGATTTTCCCAACAGTTTTCCTAACCTGGTTATTTATCTATTTCAACGAATATGGGTCGGTTCCACATCAATCAAATAATTTGTTAAGTTGTTAACTTCACTTAACTGCAAGATAACTTTTCTATAAAAGGTCGATGGATGCCGGAAAATCTTTTTTGTTGTCTTATTGCCTTTCGGCGCCATGTTCGATTAGTTCCGAATTAGAAAGTGTTGACGCAATGTCGCTAATAAGTTAAACAACTTTAAAGCTCCAGAAAATGCCCCGACAATGTTACAGGAACTTTAAATAGCACACTTTCAGTTATCACTACTTTGAAGTGATTCTTTGGTAACGCTGTGTAGTCGGCATTACTACTAATTCTCATTTTAAAGTTGAAAATGCTTTAAGGTAATGCAGTGTAGTATCCGCAACGTTACACTTACTGCAGCATTTACTTGAAAGTGTAATAAAAAAACTATGCAGTACCTGAATTCAGTAGAATTTACGTAATTGTTACAACAGGGGCATACTACAAGGTGAATTTTACACTAAAGTCGTAAATTTAGTGACAGTTATGTAATGCCTACTATATTAAAGTTCCCATACCAGTTTCCCTTACTTTGGTGCTAGTTGGGACCCATTAAGTGGCAGAAGGAAAATTTCTAAAATATAAACAAAAACTGTGCGAAATCATTTAATTTGATTATAAGGAGCCTTAAAAATATAATTAAAAAAATCTTGCTTGCGCCTTATTGGCTTAAAGAGGTGGTTAGTTAGGTGACTTTTGACACTGAAGTTAATAAAGAATTCGAACAAATTCAGAGGTCAATTTATTAACCAGAGCTGTCTCATTCGACTTCAGAGTTAACTGCATGTTCTTCAAAACTACCTTGGATAAGATCGAAAGTATTGTAAGAAGATAAAAACTTTAGATCTAATATGTTTAATTTTGCCATAATCTGCAAGATAAATAAAATATAATACAAAACTTTAGCTATATCATTTAGAGAAAACGATTTTTATTTTTTGAACACCCTGTAGAACTTAAATTACAAGTTAAAGGTACTTTTAGTAAAAGTTATTGGAGAATCAAAATCTTCATATTCATTTTCCAAGAAAAAAGTAGTTACAAAAATATTTCCAAATTTTACTCTTTTTTTTGGGCGCTAAATATTACTTTGTTTTGATCTAACCTGTATATTTTCTTAGCTGTATTGTTTTACACGTAATAAATTAACTATAAACTTTTGCAATACATAAAAGAATGTGAAAATGAAATTGGTTCTTATAATATGGTCCCTTTTACTTTCTTATACATAGTATAAGGAAGTATAGTAATCCTGATTTTTTTTCGACCTCGAGATTTTGATTGATATATACGTTTTGAACCCTCCTGATCCATTCTAACTATTTTCCGAATGATGTCTGTCGGTGCGTGTGTGTGGATGTATGTGTGTGGATGTAGGTGTGTATGTGTGTATGGATGTGTATGTGTGTGTGTGTGTATGTGTATATCCGCGATAACTCAAAAAATACTAAAGGGAGAATTCCGAAATTTGGCAATTAAGATTGTCAACAATATTTTAGGAGACACATTAAATTTGGTGAATGTGGTACCACCAGAAGAGACATAATGAATGAAACAAGAAAAAAGGTACAATTTTGGGAAAGAAAATGAAAAATTCAGTGATGAGCAAAATTGGCCAGCTGGGACCCAAACTTTTTTGTATTGGACTTTACAAAAAAATATATTCTTGACGAAAGATTATAAATTATGTCTACTATATGAAGTGATTAAAATATATTTTCCAAGTACTTAAATGAAGCTGATGTAAACTGAAATTTTGTACGCATTTGGCCTCATAAAATGGGGTTAGGATAAATGTAACAGTTTGACATTTGAAAGGACTAATTTAGTTACAAAAATGTCAATGTTGATAATAAAATATTAATAAATTATATGACATGAACAGTATCGAATGACGCTGATAATTAATTATTTAAAAATGTTTATGAAACATTTCAAAGTACGGTATTAAAATTTAATTGAGGTAAGTGAAGAAATAATTAGAATAATTTTTTTAGATCAGGATGATATATACCGGTATAAGAAAGTTATGTGCTGGCCACATCAGATATTTTGTCTAAAAAAAATAATAATCAAAAACCATCCTATAATTTACAAAAATTGTCATGAAGAAAGATCTTCTGTTTGAAGAGGTAATTTATTTTATCACTGCATATGATGTAAAATTTTAAAATATGACATTTAGTCGCGTTTTAGTATATGCCGTTGCGACATCAGGGCCACATGTTTTAAAACAGCTTGGTTTTTTTGAATAGTGGATAGTTAAATGACTCTGCCACTTAAAGGGTGTAAGATAAATTTAAATTATTTTTAGCTCTTTCAATGTAGGTAGGTTTTTTGTGCTCAGTTTAGCCAGCAACAATTTAACAATTGTAGAAAAATGTATAAACTTGAAATAAAAGTATTTAATTTAAATTATTGACTACACATACAGTAGTTGCAGTATTCAAGTTCGCTTAATATAAATTGTTATCACCCAGCAAAAACCGCTAGGAGGTATGAACATTTCTTGCCAGGAAAGGATGGGTATGGAATATATAATAATATACAATAATAATAATATATATATATATATATATATATATATATATATATATATATATATATATATGTATATATATATGTTGTATTGGAGATTCACAAATTCACTTTTTAAAAACAGTTTTATTTATTGAATATAATAATTAATGGTTTATGTTTTATAACACTTTGTATACTTAAAACTAAGGTTAACATAAAAGAAGTTAATGCAAGAGAATATATTTGTTAACTGAACTTCAAGTGGCTTGCCAGTTGTATTTATAAGAAATGGTTTGCTAAATCAGCACGTATGATATTTCATGGTAGTTGCAAATTCAAACGTGATAAAACAGATGATATTAAATTACAATGGGAATAATTTTAACTTTATCAACAATGGTATTAAATTACTGTCTGTGAATGATACTGACTTTAACTAATATACAATAATTATAATTTTGATATAACAACTCCCTTTCTAATAAAAAAGTTGTTGCAATGGAGCAACTTTTAAGCATAATTTTTGCTGTGACCTGGATTTAGCTCTATTTCCTCTAGTTGTTCTTGTAGGTTTATACTGGGTCTTCGTTTGGGGAGTATGTGTCCATAGTTTTTGAATATTCCACGCCTAGGTGATGGTGGTGGAGGTGGCTGATTGTTCGATGAGGTGATTCCGATTCCTGTTCTTCTTATTTTTCTCTTACATTTACAAGTAACATATACAATAATTAATAATAAAATTACAACTATAATTAAATAGGTAAACCAGGATATATTTTTATTTACAAATGGTTCGTTAATTAACCTATCTAGATCTTCAGAATACTGATCTAGTTTATGTTTTGCGATGCTTAAATCGTCCGTGTTTAGGTTACTTAACTTTAGTGGTTTTAGCTTTGGAAGATTGTTTTTATCCGGTAAGTGCTCACAACAGTCATAAGGTATTAAAACCGGATGATTGTTGTAGGTAATATTGTCTTGTTGATACACAGATGCATGCACTCTAGTACTACCTATAAAAGCGTTACATTCAGGTTGTAGTTTCAGTATAGAGTTTGTATCAATTACTTTTGTGACCACGTCTCTGTGATGGCACTTAACTGTCACTGGTAAACTGTCTGAAACCGAGATTAGCCACTTATTATTACTGAGTTTTTGAATACTGTAGTCTTTCGCGAATAATAAGTTTGACTGGCATGTCCGGGGCACTACACTTAATTGTTTTAATATTTGGGCTTCACATATAGCGTCACTGTCTATTGGGTAAGGAAGCACGTTTGAACAGAGCTTTATGTTGTGATCTAAGGTTTTACAACTCTCGAGGTTTGGAAGAGGTACAAATAACAATGAATCATCATCTTTAGCAATGTATCTATGCGTTGTTGACAAAATATGATGAAGTCCAGTTCGATTATCCAATACAGGTATAGGGTACAGGTGGTAAAGTGTGTAACTCTCTGGTTCTGTTAGAGGGATTTTGAGTACAAATATTATTTTGGATGCAGATTGAAAAGCTTGAAGTTCTATTATATCAAAGTATTGAGCTACCTTTGATATTTGTGGTGTTATAGGTAAATTGTTTTTATGTAGAGATTGAGATATCTGCTGAAGTGAGGTAATCAGATCTTTAGGTGTGATTATTGAACTATGCAAGATTTTTAGCCTGGCAAATGTAATTGAATTTAGGATGTCATCTAGACCGTTTTCTAAGAACATATAGCTTTCCATTAGAGATTCGCATAACTCAAGAACTTTTAATTTTGCATCGATGTAAAATAAATTATCCGATATATCATATATTGATTTTTCGATTTCTTTGATGTCATTATTAAAGGTTTCTTCATCAATTCTTAGTTTCTGAATGGTAGTATTAAAACTTTTTATTACCGAGGTTGTTACAGAAATTTGATTTTTTAACAAATTTTCTATTTGATGCTCATCGTTCGTGAGTTTATTAATACAATTAGTATAATATTCACCATCAGAGGAATCTAAATTTCCTGTGATAGCTTTCCAAAATGTACCTACTCCGTTTAAGAGTCCTCGTTTAAAGCGTTTAGTGTCTGCGAATATTTCCTCTACTTTTAATTGTAGGGATTGCGAGATTTGAGTTAAGAGACTAATATGTGTTCTGACTTCTGACCGGAAGGATGCCATACGGGGGTTGTCTATATCGAAAGTGTTTACTAATTCATTTAAAATTTTGTCATTATTGTCAAGAGTTTTCTTAAGTGGTTCTATGTCTTTATAAACTAAGAGTGTCCACTTGTCATTTGAAATTTCGATGCGATCTTCTTCATGGTAGTAGATTCCGATCGTATTGTTGATGGGTTCAATCGAGTATTGGGATGATACTGCCTTTAGCAGTAGAAGAAACCTGAAAACAAATTAATTTTCAAAGAATGGTTTCATTCTATCGAAATTTATTTTTGCAGTTTGTTCAGTTTGGGGATTGAAGAGTATTGCGGAATTTCTAAGGATTTCTCTAATTTCAAATGGTCCGTTAAACTTATTCTGTAGCTTATCTTTAAATTGACTCTCTTTTATGTAAACTTTGTCGCCTACTTTATATTCTGGTAAATTTTCGGAAACATGTTTGTCGTACCGAATCTTAGCTTTTTCTTTTTGAAGATTGGTTTTAGTACGGGCTATTTTATAATAGTGCGAAATTCTATTGTTTAAATCACGAACGTATTTTGATATTAGTTGCTCCTGATTGTAAAGAGTTTCAGGAGGACGGCTTGAAGTGTGTCCGAATAACAATTCGTACGGGGTAAAGCCATGCATCTTGTTTACAGAATTATTATAGCAAATGACGGCATACGGTATGATAGTTAATGGATGTTCGCTAGGGTTGTCAGATTTATTAGCTCTTATCATTTCCAACAATGTAGCGTGGAACCTTTCTATCGAACCGTTCGATTGGGGTGATGTACACTAGAGAAGGTGAGTTTAATATCGTAAAGAGTACAAAGATCTTTGAGAAGCTTGTTGTCGAATTCTCGTCCGTAATCGCAGTGTATGCGAAGTGGTGTACCGTAGTGTTGAAAATAAAGAAGTAATGTATTTACTATCGATTTGGCTGATTTGTCCGAGATGGGATAAGCTTGCGTGAATTTAGTTAGTTCGTCCCTAATTGTTAGGACATAGTTTCTTGTCGGAATTTCTAAAACGTCTATATTTATTCTCTCAAACGGGGTTTTTGGGGTCTCGGTAATAACGAGAGGGTTATCGAGATTTTTACGTAAGATTTTCGTTTTTTGACACGTTTCGCAATTTTTGATGTACCGTTCTACATCTTTCGTTAATCCGGTCCAATTGTACTTATTTTTAATTCTACGTATAGTCTCATTTATGCCTCGATGTAAATTATTTTTACCGGCGTGAAATTGATCGAGTATTATAGGAATCTGATCCTCGTCAGGGGTTTTTACGATGTCCTGACATATTACAAGGTTTATGTCCTTGTCGGTGAATATAAATGAAAGTATTTCGAGAATTGGTAAATTTAAATTATTTTCTATATAATACGTTTTGGATGGGCTTATGTCGTTTTGATTTTTGTACAGTGTAATAAAGAGTTGTAATATTGCCGTACCGGGATCAAAAGGCAATGGTACGATATAATAGTTTCTTTTCTTTACTGTTTTACTAGATAGAACATTAATTTTATTGTTGGTAAAATCGGGATTTTCCTCGAAAATATCATCTATGATTTTAAAATGGAAGTCCTGCAAGTTGTCCTGTTGAAAGAACGTAATGATATTTTTGTGCTCTTTATCTAGTAATTGATTATTTGAGAACCTGATTTTCGAATAATCGATTAGTGATGTTGTTTGATATAATTTCTCAAAGGTGTCGAACTCTTGGGTTATTTGTTCCGGCGATATGTCGTCGTCAGAGCTAGTTTCTACGTTAGGGTCGTCGTCCGTGTTTTGGACATTATTATGAAATGTTACGCATTCTTGGATATTATTAACTTTTATGCGCGATAGAGCGTCCGCGTTTTTGTTGATTTTTCCTGGCTTATATATGATCTCGTAATCATACTCCTCAAGCTTGAGCCGCCAGCGTGCGAGTCTGCTTCCGGGATCTTTAATGGAAAAAAGCCAAGTTAAAGGTCGGTGGTCCGTTATAAGCTTAAATTTTCTACCGAAAAGGTATGGTCTGTAATGTTTAACAGCCCATACAATAGCTAACAGTTCCCTTTCTATAGTGGAGTACTTTGTCTCCGCGTTACATAAAGTTCGCGATGCATAGGCAATCGGGAGATCTTTTCCTATGGGGCCTTGCGACAGCACGGCTCCTATGGCGTAAGCGCTTGCATCCGTTGTTAGAAGAAAGGTTTCGTCGAAGTTAGGGTATATTAAAATGGGTGTAGAGGTTAAAGCTGCTTTAAGCTGTTCAAATGATTTTTTACAATCGGAATTGAAATTAAATAGAATATCTTTTTGAAGCAGAGTAGTAAGTGGTTTAGAAATTTTCGCGAAGTTAGAAATGAAGCGCCTGTAATATCCGGCTAGTCCTAGAAAAGATTTAATTTCTTTTTGTGTTTTTGGTTCGGGAAAATTTCGTATACAGTCAATTTTTGAAGGATTTGGTTTGACTCCGTCTTGGGTGATAAGATGCCCTAGATAAGCGACTTCTTTCCTCAAGAATTCGCACTTATCCGGCTGGATTTTGAGGTTGGCTTTTCTTAATCGTTTGAAAACTTCTGTTAACCTGGATATGTGTTCGTGGATTGTGGGCGAATATATTATAATATCATCCATGTAGACGAGGCAACGCTCGTTTTGGATGCCTAAGAGGATGTTATCCATTACGCGCTGGAAGGTTGAAGGTGCGTTTTTTAGGCCGAATGGCATACGAACGAACTCGTAATGGCCATTCTCTACCGAGAACGCGGTTTTTTGGATGTCTTTTTGATCTATTTCTATCTGATGGAACCCCGACGCGAGGTCTAGCGTTGTGAAGTATTCACATTTACCGAGTTGATCGAGAAGATCCGAAATATTCGGCAGAGGATATTTATCGTTGATGGTTAACTCGTTTAGTTTTCTATAATCGATGACCACTCTCCACTTTTGTTTGCCTGAGGCGTCAAGCTTTTTTGGCACTACCCACACTGGGGAGGACCAAGGTGAGATAGAGTGTTGGATTATGCCCTGGTCGAGCATTTTTGAAATTTGGGTTTTTACCTCCTCTTTATGGACTTGAGGATACCGATATGATTTAGTGAAGATGGGTTTGGCATCGTTGGTATCTATAGCGTGTTTTATCTCGTTGGTGAAAGTTAAAGAGTCACCCTCTAGATAAAATATGTCGGAGAATTTGAGACATAAATCTGTGATGGATTCTCTTTCTTCGTCATTGAGATGTTGTAACCGTAATTGATTTTGAATTTCGTGATGTCTATCCGAAATGTTATTTTGAAAGTCCGAGTTACCGTTGATAGTGTTTAAATTAAAGGTTGATTCAAAATTTGTGATGGGTTCCAATTTAAGATCAGAAAATTCGATTGTTTTCGGGATGGCGTTAGCATTGATTATAGAGGTTAGAAATTCACCTCTTTCATTAATTTTAACTACAGCATTAGGGAGTCTAACTTTTTCTTTTTCCTGAGCTAGCAGTATAGCATCAGTGTTGGTTAAATTGCATTTTAATTTAAAAATTTGTTCCATGCGTGGCTGAATAGAAATTTTATTAATAACATAATTATCGCTACAGTTTGTATTAACAACTGGAGTTTCATTTAAGTCATCGCCTGCTTTAAATAGAGGTACTGTTTTATAATTGGTAATAAGTTTTTTATTTTTTAAGTCTATTATACACCTGTAGTGTTCCAAAAAAATCCGAACCAAGTAATCCGTCAAATTCAATATCAAGATTATAAATGTATACTTTATGTGGGTCGCCTGGTTTAAACGGAATAAGTTTGGATTCATTTATAAAAATTTTTTCATTAGTTATACCCTGAATAATGACATTTTCAGAAGTTTTATTTGAATATTTTTCCGCAGTTTTTTCTTTAAAGATCGAAATTCCTGCACCAGTATCGATCAGAATTTTAAATGTGTTTGTTATATCCTTGATATAGTACAGATTTCTGGATTTAACAGTAAGCAATGGATTTAGATGAAAGTTTGTTCGGGGAAGTTCAGATTGGGGTTGAAATCGTCCAAGTTCAACGATTGGATCTGAGATTCTAGATCTGAAATCGGATTGAAAGTTTGTTGGGGCGTCATAGAAAATGCGGGGTTCTCCTGCGTGAAATAATCGAGGTGTTGGTTCTGAAAATCCGGGGGATCGTTCGAAGTCTGGGGACCTATCTGAAAATCCTGAACATTACCAGAGTATTGGTACTGTTCTGAAAAATCTTCCTGTGTATTAAATGGAAAATCCTGTAATTCCTCGTTCGTTGGTTCTTGATACTCTTCATTAAAATACGAGTAATTTGGCGTTTGATAATTTAAGTGATGTCCTTGGTTGGTTTGAATTACGATTGAAACTCGGGTTTGGCTGAATTACAGATGGTCGAGATTGGTATTGATTAGGCCTGTTAAAGAATTGATTTGGTTTCTGATTTTGATTTGAGAAGTTTTGTTGTGGAAACGGCCTTTGCTGTTGCTGCTGCGGCTGTGGAGCAGCATATTGCCTTTGAAAATTCTGATATGAATTCTGTTGAGGAAAATTAGGAAAATTGGGAGATTGTGAAAATTGTTGACGAGCGCGACATTCATTTATGAGATGTCCGTTGCGCTTACAATATGTGCAAATTTTCTGAAAACCATTTGATACACTGGGCTTTTTAACTGGTATTTGAACATTGCGAGAGGGATTAGATTTGTCAAATTTCTGATTTTCGAAATAAGACAATTGAAGTTCTCGTCTGATGCGTGCACATGCCTCGAGCATGTCTGCAGGGTTTCCTGCCCTTATAATCTGTCCTAAACGAGGTTCAAGTCCCGCGAGAAGTGTATTTAAAGTCATTGTCTCGATAAGTTGAGACTGAGCGTCTTTTTGATCAAGTGTTAGAGCGGCTTTTTGTATAGCAGCATGCATTTTAGCATTATGCGTCTGTAAACGGGAAAAGAATGTTAATGCAGATTCGTTTGACAGCTGTTTAATTCGCTGCAAATCTTGAATGAGAGAAGTTAAGTCACGTGAATCTCCAAAATGGATTGATAAAAGTTGTTTAATTTCGGGCCATGTTGCTGGGTTTCGCGAGTTTATTAATTGAGCTGCTCGCCCACGGAGCTTATTTTTAATGTGTAATGTTAATAATGTTCGTTGGTCGTTGACGGCCATGTGATATGCATGGTCGCAAGCGTTTAAAAATGTATTTACAAAGATCTGGTCACCTTCAAATTCAGGGACAATAGAAAAAATCTCTGATAGTTTGTAGGGTTCAATATTTGCCTGTCCTTCTGCCATTTTGATTATTTATTATTTAATTGGGATTATTGGATAATTGAACTTTAGTTCGCGTTAAAATTAAGAAAATAATGACCACAAAAATAAAATATAACAGTAAGATGATTCAATGTAAAAATGCACTTACCAAAATATTATCATTGGGATGTGGGATTAGTTGTACGTTTCTGTTGATGGTTTTGTTGATTGCTGTTTGAATTGCTTGTTGTTTGAGTTGCTTGTAGTTTGAGTTGCTTGTTGTTTGAGTTGCTTGTTGTTTGAGTTGCTTGTTGTTTGAGTTGCTTATGATATTTCTTTCTTGAAATAGTTGTTACTTGAATGATTGTGTGAAGTCGTTGGTTCGTTTGACCGTTCGAGGATGATGATCCACCACTACCAGTTAGGCTCTTGGTTCCGTGTTCAAGTAGTGTTTTTTTCGGATCCTACCGACTGCGCCAATTTGTTGTATTGGAGATTCACAAATTCACTTTTTAAAAACAGTTTTATTTATTGAATATAATAATTAATGGTTTATGTTTTATAACACTTTGTATACTTAAAACTAAGGTTAACATAAAAGAAGTTAATGCAAGAGAATATATTTGTTAACTGAACTTCAAGTGGCTTGCCAGTTGTATTTATAAGAAATGGTTTGCTAAATCAGCACGTATGATATTTCATGGTAGTTGCAAATTCAAACGTGACTGATAAAACAGATGATATTAAATTACAATGGGAATAATTTTAACTTTATCAACAATGGTATTAAATTACTGTCTGTGAATGATACTGACTTTAACTAATATACAATAATTATAATTTTGATATAACATATATATATATATATATATATATATATATATATATATATATATATATATATATATATATATATATATATATATATATATATATATATAATATATATATATATAATAAACACCATATGAAATACAACCCCCTTTATCCCTGAAGGTCTGGAATGACCTTGTGTGGGAGAGGGCTACACATTTAGAGACAATGGACACACACCCAATATCCGAGTATACTACGATTAATCTCTCTCACAGAAAAATCCCAATTCCTCGACCGGGAATCGAACCCGGGACCCCGAAGTTTCGAAGCAAGTACGTTACCTCTAGACCACAGAGCCAATATTGGTATAGAATAAAGAAATTACTTAACAAATAACAAGAAACCTTTAAAAACAAAACAAAAACAAAAAATATGCTCTCAAAATGGTAACAGAAACAAATATGTTTCTCGATAAATTAACTCCTATATGAAAAAGTCTATCTGACAGCACATTTTTGTCACTTTGACAGCGATAAAAAAGGTGTATCGTTTTTTATCACCGATAAAAATGCTTGTTCCTCAAAATCAGAGTACATCTAGTAGTCGCACGTAAAGATAATTGTTGTTGTTGTTCGTTCACATATTCTGTCGTTAATTTATCTTGCCAAAAAACACTCGAGCTTTTCTTTTATGGATAAATTTCTTTTTTAACTCAAAATTTTGCCAATCAGTAATTTTGCTCGAAAAACTGACATTTGACAAAATCGCTCTACCTGCGGTCTCGCGATTTTTTCATGTCAGTTGTTCTTATAAAATTACTAATTGGCAAAATTATTTCGTTACAAAGAGAAATTTATCCAATAAAAAAAAGCTCTTGTGCTTTTACTGTTGATAAATACACTAAAAATATATTCTAATAGTAAAGTTATTATTACTATAATAAAAACAGAAAGACGAATTTTTTCAAAATGAAAATAAAATAATATTAATAAATAATATCCTAAAAATGAATATTTCTCAAGCACTGAACTACGAAAGCACAAAAACGGAAATAGATAACAGTTGACATCACAAAATTCACTTCTTCACTTCATATCACTTCACTTTACCTCAACTCACATCGTTTTTTCCTCTGAATCCTCGCCCTTCTCACCCTCTTCTTCATTTTTAGATGAACTACTATCCTCGTTCAAATTTATAATAAATTTATTTCCACCATTTATATCACATTCAGAGATTTTTAAATAATTATCTTCAATTGTAATTACTTTCCTAATTATTTTTTCGCAATCTTCCTTGTTAATTTCCAACACTTTATTTTGAATTAACTCTACGACTTTTTTTATCGAATTTCGGAAAAGTATTTAATATTTTGTCATTTTTCTTCAGATTACCTACACCAAATTAATTCAATCAGGCTGGAAATACAGAAATATGGCGGTAATATCAATATTTTGTGGCGATATATCTCCGCTACAGTGTCTATAATATACTTCTCATAATTTTTCGTTTGCAGAACTTCCAAGAGTTGTGCTTTATTTTAGTTTTCGATTGACCGGCCTCGGATCGTTGTTTTCTTGGGGCACCTGCTTTCATCGGTTTGTGTATTGTGGGTTGGGGAACGTTCGTCAGAGATGCTGTTTCACCTAGTACATCTAAATCATACCAATCAGTGTCATTAGCTCCTCGCCTCAAAATATTATTGTAAACATTGAGCAAATTTATTTCGCTTGCTCGTTCAAATGTAGCCGATTTTTTCTTACTGAAAACACTGATTTTTTTTTATCACTGTAATCACTATTACTTTCATTTTCACAAACACAATAAGATGTAGACGTAGAAGCCTCTCACGTTAAAACATTTTGACATTAAATACGATAATCTTCTTAAATTATTTTCAAAACACATCAGCAAATAAACAGATATAAAACAACTATTACTTATAATATTACCATACATTACACAACACACTGCAACACGATAACCTTAAATTATTTTCAAAAACACGCCAGCAAATAAACAGATATAAAATAATTATTATTACTTATAATATTACACTTTCTCTACAAAGCACAGCTAAACAAATCGGTAACAAAACTAAGTGTGGATCTGAAGTATCACATAATGTAAGTAAAACTCCGCCTCGGTCGCGTGCCAACAGAAACAATAGTCGTCTTTCTCGCTTTAATGTAAGCGGTGTAAAAGACGGAAGATGTCATGTGTTATACATTTCCTGCCTTCATGTCACGTATTACCCCTCTCGTCCCGTCACTAATGGGATTTCTCCTACTACAACTAAATTAAGACCTGGTATTATACACATATCTTTTTTATGTCAGCAAAAAAAGAAAACGATGATTGCATAATGCTATTCCTCGAACACCGTTTTAAAATGACAAGGGCAAACAGCATTAGATGATCCTTTCACTTCTGGCAAATTACATGAATCTACTTTTATATAATTATTATAATTAATATCACACATTGTTAATGGCACAGAATGCCGTAACATGTTTAGTAAACTACTTAAAAATAGAGTGGTGGACCTAAATGTTTTGGCCATATACTTACTATCCATGTATTTGTTGCGGGCGAACTTAACTAATAGGATCTG
The DNA here is from genome assembly GCA_029963845.1 of Rhamnusium bicolor. Classification (NCBI taxonomy): domain Eukaryota; kingdom Metazoa; phylum Arthropoda; class Insecta; order Coleoptera; family Cerambycidae; genus Rhamnusium; species Rhamnusium bicolor. Next base: position 587,779 of record JANEYF010004294.1, on the reverse strand, counting down.
CCGATGTCACTCTGGCGTGCTCCACCTAACAAAACACTTTATTATTCAAATGCAAATATCTCCCTCAATTGTCATTCAGTCGATTGGAATTTTTTTGAGACAGTTTATATACGAAATAGTTTATAAAAATTGAAAAATAGGATAAACAGTGTTTCATTAAATGTGCTTATTGTTGAAATGAAAATTTCAATCATGATTTCAAACCTTCAAAGCTATAATTCTTTCAGATTTTTTCATTTCAAACTTTTGCAATGAGTTATACGTACAAAACAATCCTGTGATATGATATAATCCTGATGACCCTTAAATTTATGACTGCAGTTTTATCCCTTTTATCTCAAAAAATAAAGGACATTTTTTTTTAAAATATTTTTCACTTCTAATATTTTCTTGTAGCGTGCTTACAAGGTGGTGCGCGACTTTTGGGACACCCTGTATGTATACATATTTTGCGCTTCATTTTAAATTAAATAGTGTGCTACGAATATACATGTACTACATAAATACGAGTTTTATTTTCATTATGAAAAATATGTGGCGTTAAAATGTAAATCCATCGCAATCAGCCTTTGAAATTCAAATTTAAATTGATTATTTAATTTTAAGCAATTTCTGCTGAAATTATTAATTTTTATGTTGGTCTAGCTCATCTCTCTGTGAAATCGAAATTTACTAAAATAAAAGCTCTTGATTAAAAACTGCAGGTAGCATTAACATTTTTTGTTTAATTTTCAATGATAATTTATTTTTGTATTTGAAATTTTCGTTTTACTTTCATAGAGCATTGTGCAGTCTGCGTCGCAAAATTAAAAAAATGTCTTTTATTCTCTATAAGATTATTCCACAAATTCATACTTCAAATCGTATTAGCTATTTTGAGACAATGAAAGGGGTTTATGTCATGGATTTTATATTTATGTATTTTTTTCAATAATTGAAAATACATATTTATTTATTTGATTATTCTGCTATAATTTCCTCAATTTACAAAATCCTCCCTCACACCTTCCCTAGATGCCACTGTCCGCTAAATTATTTTAAAAAATGTTTAAGTAATCCTCTGCGGCAAGAGTATTCCTCAGAAAAATTACGCTTTTGTAATTTTTTTTCGTAGGTGGACAATTAAGCAATGAAAATTAAGCAATGTGATTACTCTAAAATTTCTGGAAGATACGGTTGCTGTCACAGCTACCCATTCACTGGGCGCTATACAGGGTGTCCCATAATTAAGTACTTTCCTTCAAGAGAGTAATAGAACTAAACAATTTAGTTGAGTTATGAATTTAAACATTTGCCTTAAATCAGTTCATAAAGGAATTACAACCCTTTGAAGAGGGTAAGTACAATATAGTTATAGCCAATAAATTCGAAACATCTTAAGTTTCGAAATTTAAATTTGGACCATTTATTAACTTCATGTTACATGATTTGTTGAGGTAGTTACAGGGAGGTGAGGGTGAATTTTCATTCTAATTTTTCTTATATCAGACGCAGCGGCATATACACTGTGTCTCATGATGGAGTAACAAGGTGTGTATTGGACAAAACAAATATATTTTAAATTATGGAATCAGTCTTGCTTGGTATAATATTACACTAGGATATATCAAAAATGAGTTGAATCGGTGTTATACACGGTATTTTAACTCAAATTATAAAACTCATCGCTAATAAACTACCCTTATTTTTCAATTAAATTATAGAAACATAAAACATAAAAGGCACCACATAAATTAGACAACCCCCAAACCAAAGACGGAGCTGCACGGACGTGAGTTACACAGTTGAAAAAACGCGGACACACACAACCAATTCCCTCGAATTTGTCAGAATTGAAACCGGGACTTGTTCCCGGGAGTCGATGGGCAGTAAACTAGCTACTTTTGTCACTTAACACTCTGGCCTACTGCTCTACCGAGCTAAACAAGTGCCAGCAAATGAGGCCACTTTAATACTTACATGTGCTGGCAAACCTGGCAAAATTAAACATAAACAAGTGCCGGCCAACCAGGCCACATAAATACTTACATATGCCAACAAACCAGGCAAAATTAAACTTAACAAGTGCCGACAAACCAGGCAACTTAAATGCTTACATGTGCCAGCAAACCAGGCAAAATTAAATATAAACAAGTCCGCAAATCAGGCCGAATTGAATACATATATGTGCCGGCAAACCAAGCAAATAAAATGAGTGCCACATCCGATTTGATTCTAAAGGTCGATTTGATAAACTCTTAATCCACTTCAAATCAAATATATCACTTTAGCTTTAATAGGTACTAATTTAACTAATTTAGCTACACTAATACTATACAGGGTGTTCCAACCAAAAGTAGGAACCCTGAATTATTTTGAATAAAATTCTTTTGAAAAATTGGTGAAAAACGTCGACCTTGTTTCCAAGGGGGACATATTTTAATGTAATACTTGTATACCTATCATCATCCCTCTACCCTACAAGGCCACCCCCTCAAAAAATTTAAATGGCAAAGGGGGTCGAGTGATACATCTTTTGAAAGGTCTTTCAATTCTCTACATAACTGCTTATTTTTTAAAACTTTTATTGATTCGTTCCTAAGAAATAAGTGTTTCATTATTTTAGGTTCGGGAAATAAAAATAAAAGAAGCAGTTTAAATTATCATATGTATTGTTCAAAATGACCCCCACCGACTTCCATACAGTAGTATAATCTGTCTTGAAATTCTGTACGAACATTTCTGAACACATCTGGAGTCAACAAACGGCATTCTCGAATAATTCTTTCACGCATCTCTTCCAGAGATGCGGGTTTTGTTGCAAATACCTTCGATTTCAAATGTTTCCACAGAAAGAAATCCAAGGGAGTTAAATCGGGTGACCTAGCGGGCCACTCCACAGGACCTCTTCTTCCAATCCATCGCTCAGGAAACCTATTATCCAAAAATTGACGGACTGCTATAGCAAAATGTGGGGGTGCCCCATCCTGTTGAAAAAACAGTTCGCTCTCTAAAAGATTATCGTTTTCTTCGAGTATTTGGGTAATCATTGTGTATAAATCGTATTATATTCTTCCAATAAAAATTCTTACACAATACAAAAGATAAATATTTGTAAAGTGATGATTATTAGTTATAGTGACGTATGATGAATAAGAGAACTATGATAATATTCGCTGCTGCGGCCCTATACTTACAGTTATAACAACTGTGGTAATTCTTCAATCATAATAATCTAACATGACTGCCAAATATCTTTTTGTATCCTAACAAAATACTAAACTATCGTCCAATCTTTTGCATAATCATAATCATAATATAATATAACGGACAAAATGGAAATTTGCCTTACCCGATATATGAAAAAATGCCACTGAAAAACTTGTTTAGAATGAAATTTGTGCTTACCTACCAAATTTTAGGAACTTTGTCGGAAGTGCACCTTTTTTTAATATTAGACAGTTTTTTGTTGAAAATAAGGTAAGACGAGTTAACACATTTACCCAGTGTTACGCCCTTTTCTTTTTATTATTAATTATATACTTTAGGCATAATAGCATATGTTAAGCTTGCTGATAATCTCATTATCATAAATAAATACGTCATTTGTAAATCTCCTTTAGATAAGCATTATTATAAATATGTAAATTCATGCATGTTAGCTTCAGTTAAGAACCAAAGCCTGTATTGGAAATATCACTTTACTGGATCAATAAATTATTCTTCAAAAAGAGTTTTTAAGTGTTTCTCATAAAAATAAACATAATTGGCGCAGTCGGAACGGATCAGTAAGTCGGGTGAACAATTGTCCAGGAGAATTAAGAAATCTGAAGATTTGTCGATTGGTAAATACCAGGAGAATCAAGAGTTCCAGAATTTGTCGATTGGTACAACTTGTCAGACCATTGGTTTCAACCAAGAAGACTTCGAAGAACCGAAGAATACATTGAGTCGATAGTAAGTGTTCCTTTTCCTTTTCTTGCTAAGATTGGTACTTTAACTCCTTCGAACGCATATCGAAGTACACAAATTAATTTTGCCTGAATATCAGAATTAATTTTTTTTTATAAGTATCAAATGCATATTGTTACTTATATAGGTTAAGAATTTCAACAATTTTGAAACATTTTTTTTACATTATTTTTACACATTATTTTATAAAAATAATTTAAACATATTTTTTTTATTACACAAAGAAACAAATAATTTTTACACATTAATTATTTTATAAAAATAATTTTTATTTTTTTAAGTATTTTTTTATCATTATTTAAAGAAGCAAAAATGACTTCACCTAGTTTAAATATTGCTAGTGCAACTGCACCTAACTTTCAATTATTCAAAATGTTTGTAGACGTTATTCCAAAATTTGATAGTACTCCATCTATTCTGAATGACTTTGTATCCGCTTGCGATGAACTAGTAGAGACATACGCAACAGGAGAAAGCATACATCAAGATAAATTTGTCATGAGAGCAATTAAAAGCAAACTATCAACATAGCCTCTAGGTTAGAATTAAGTAGTTGGACTGACATTAAGACAGTTCTAATAAGTACATTTGGAGATACTAGAGATCTTCCAACCTTACAAACCGAATTAATTCATTTAATAATAGATCCACGAAAGGAAACTTTAACTTCTTTCGGAAACAAAATACTAAGTTATCAATCCCTTTTGATCTCTAAATTAAGACAGTCTTCTGAACCATTCCCGGTTAAAGAAGCAATGAGTCAGTTTTACCAAAGATTGAGTTTAGACACATATGTTAGAAATTTACCTCTTAATTTCAAGCAAATGGTCAGAACGAAAGAAATTGATAATTTACTAGACGCAATATCATTTGTATCACGAGAAGAACAATTCGCAAATTATAGTAAAACAATTAATTCACAAAACACAACATATAAAGCACTAACACATCGTAATCAAATTTCACATCAACAAATTTCACATCAACCTTTCCAACAACGACACAATTCATTCCAAACACCAAATTATAATATGCAACAATACAATCAAACACCAAATTATAATATGCAACAATATAGACAACCAAACTATAATACAATGCAATATAGACAAAATTCCCCAATGATTAAACAACACGGACAACAACAGTTCTGGAATTCAAGAAATATAAATACCACATGTCCAATTCCAATGGAAACATCATCAATAAATAAGGCTATACAACAACAACCACAGTTTAGAAATATATCACGCCCTACACCAATGGAAACTTCCTCAATCAACAGAAGTACTAGACAACCATTCAAGAGTTTCCCACAGACAGAGATGCATCACACTCAAGCCGATATAACACCACAATACTACACGATAGACCCTACTACTAATCAACCTTTACCAACTCCACTAGAAGAAACATTCGATAATTTTGCTAGAATGGACATGATTCCTCCACTTCCACCAATACAGGAACCGGAAGAAGATAGGGACGCAGAAATAGCGGATGAACTTGAAAGACTAAATTTTACAGAGGACCACCCAGACAATTACCCAACGTAGTTGAATGTAACACAATTTTTACAGCAAATTCATTACCATACATACAATTGCAATTTCCACCCATTAAACTCTTATTAGACACAGGTAGCTCAAAAACAATTTTAAAACCTTCAATCAAAAAATATTTGTCCAGAATGTATTATTAACGAACCAGTGAAAATTAAAACCGGTACAGGAGAAATCATAATAAACGAGCAAGCACAAGTTCCAGCATTTCCAGAATTCAATTCAAATTTTTCTTTTAATGTCATTTTATATGATTTTCACGATTATTTTGACGGAGCATTAGGACTTGAAGATATTAAAAAACTACAATTAAATATTTCATTTTCAAGCAATATTTTGTTTAATTTTTATTGTCAATTACCGATACATTTCAAAAAACCATTGATAAAAAATCCACCTCAAGAAACAAAATTAATAACAATTCCAGCGAAAGAAATACGTAAAGTCGAAACAAAGGTCAACATTCCTAATAATACTGATTTGTTTATACACGAAATTTCAAACATTAACTATCATGTACCAGAAATGATAAGCTCAGTTAAAAATAATTTATTAACATTCGAATTACATAATTACAGTTCACAATCTTTAACATTTGACCCCAATGAGTTGCAATTTTCAAATTTAACAAATTATGATACATATAAATATTCATTGATAACACCAGACGAGAACCTTGAAACAAATCAAATTAGTTCTTTATTACGTACAGAGCATTTAAATAAAGAAGAGAAAACAAATCTATTTCAACTTTGCAAAAAATACACTGATATTTTTTCAAAAACCAAATGACCAATTGACTTTCACCAACGCTGTAAAACACGAGATAAAAACGACAGACAACTTGCCCATTTACACGAAAAATTATAGATATCCTTATATTCATAAAGAAGAAGTGAGAAAACAAATTCAAGAAATGTTACAAAATAACATTATCAGACCATCACAGAGCCCTTTTTCTTCACCAATTTGGATAGTTCCGAAAAAGCTAGATGCCAGCGGAAAAAAGAAATGGAGATTAGTCATAGATTATAGAAAGGTAAATGAAAAAAACTATTGAAGATAGATATCCTATTCCTAATATTACAGAAATTTTGGATAAATTAGGTAGATGTACATAATTTTCAACTATAGACTTAGCCTCAGGTTTCCACCAGATTGAAATGCACCCGGATTCAGTAGAAAAAACTGCATTCTCGGTTGATAACGGACATTATGAATTCATTCGAATGCCCTTTGGTTTAAAAAATGCCCCTGCAACTTTCCAACGATGCATGGATAATGTTTTAAAAGAACTCCAAAATAAAATTTGCCTAATCTATATGGACGATGTCATCGTATTTTCTAATGGTGTACAAGAACATATTTCAAACCTTAAAAAAAGTTTTCGACACATTCAGAAAACACAAACTAAAAATCCAACTTGATAAATCTGAATTTCTACAGAAAGAAGTAGCTTTTCTAGGACATATTATAACACATGACGGAATAAAACCCAACCCTGATAAAATTCAAGTTATTCAAAATTATCCCATCCCTAAAACTACTAAGGATATTAAAGCATTTTTGGATACACTTGGATACTACAGTAAATTTATCAATAATTTTGCCAAAATTACAAAACCTTTAACACAATGCCTCAGGAAAAACGCAAAAATTGTTTTAACTAAAGAATATCTAGATTGCTTTCACACATGCAAAAACTTGCTAATTAATAGTCCGATTTTGACATATCCTGATTTTACAAAAACCTTTGAAGTTACAACAGATGCTTCAAATTTCGCGATAGGATCAGTACTCTCGCAATCCAACAAACCAATTTGCTATGCTTCTCGAACATTGAATCAAGCTGAAATTAACCACTCAACCATTGAGAAAGATTTACTCTCAATTGTTTGGGCCCTCAAGCAATTTAGACCCTATTTATACGGAACAAAATTCATTATTTACACTGACCATAAACCTTTACAATGGTTATTTTCCCTTAAAGAGCCGAATTCTAAATTAGTCAGATGGAAATTAAAATTAGACGAATTTGACTACGAAATAAGATACAAGCAATGTTCTCAAAACAAAGTAGCAGACGCCTTAAGTCGCATCAAGATCGAGGATTGTAATGTTAACGAAATTGAAGATGACAACATGAGCACGCAAGTACAAATTGACAACGACTTAGATCAGTTAATTAATGACATCCTAAACGAAAACAATGAGAACATAGACGAAGTAAATCAAATCATTCAAGACACTGAAAATTCAAATGATGATATTCAAACGCAACATACAGCACAGGAAGACCCATTCTTTACACTTCCCTATACAGAACAACCACTAAATGCGTATAAGAATCAAATTATTTTAACTGAATCAAATACAACACCTAGCGAGATTTGTGAAACAAAAACTATTTTTAACAACATAAGACATTTTATTACACTGAGAACACAGCTTGATGATGATAACGTACTGAAATTTTTAAAACAATTTATTTCAATAGATGGTAATACTTGTATTAAATTTTCAACTCAAACTTTAGAACGAAAAATTACACGAATTTTACGAACATCACTACTATATCATCGTACAAATAAAATCGTAATTTCAAATAAATTATTGGATGACATTACTTCAGAAAATGAACAAAATGACATCATTAAATATCACCACCAGGGAAAAACATGTCACCGAGGAATAAAAGAAACAACTAAATCTATACAAAGAACGTATTACTGGCCGAATATTCAAAAAAGATGTTACAAACTTCATCAACACTTGTAACACTTGCCTAATTTCTAAATACGACCGAAAACCACAAAAAAATCAAATTACAACTTACATAGACACCATCTAAACCTTTTGAAAACATTCACATTGACACATTTTTTATTAACCAAGAAGCTTTCCTTACTATTTTAGATCCCTTTTCTAAATTTGGACAAGCATATTACTTAGAACATAAAAACAGTACATGTATTATGGAAAATTTACTACTATTTTTCTCTCACATGGGAATACCTAACAAAATCACATCAGACAATGGAACGGAGTTTAACAATTAATTAAAGATTTTTGCCACCTACATAAGGTTACACTACACTTCACTACACCTTATCATTCCAATTCAAACTCACCAGTTGAACGATTTCATTCAACATTGGCCGACTCCATTCGTTGCTTAAAACAAGAACACCAAAAAGCCATTAAATATTTAATGACACTAGCAATTATGCTATATAACAACTCAATACACTCTGTTACATGTATGACACCTTTCGAAATTATTCACGGTCCAAGGACGAATCCTTTTGATATGACACCTCAAGCAATTATCTCTCATTATGTTGAAAACCACCAACAACAAATGCAAAAATTGTACGAAGTTACTAAAAACAAAATACAAGTGACAAAAAATAACATCATTAATAACAGAAATTCTAATTTAAATGACCCTGAACCAGTACAACAGGATCAATCTGTATACATTCGAACAGGAAATCGTGTTGCAAAACATTTGCCTCGTTTTAAGAAAGCAAAAGTTTTACATGACAATGACATAACACTAACTACCACTGCCGGTAAAATACATAAAAACAACATTCAAAAACAACGAAAAACAGACATTATTAACACTGACACTTTGTTACAGAACGATAATGACGAAACCAACTTTCCAGTCATTGCCACTCATACTCTTAACATCTCTCCTAATTTTCCTTCAACCAGTACCGGGAGATATAACCTTCGACCCCGTGGTTCACCCCACAATTTTTCTTACTATGGGAACAAACGTTCATCTCATTAGTCACTATCACATGTTTATCCATAAAATTGACTTAACACCATTAATAAACACATTTTATGACACAATTTTTATGCTAAATGATACTTACACTTTTGATAAATTACACATTAATGGAAAAATTGATATATCATTACTTAACCAAGCAGAGAATCTAGAACATATTATTCATGAGGAATATAAAAAGTTAATTCCTAGACATTTTCACTCACATACACGAGTAAAACGAGTAAAGAGAGGTCTATTTAATTTCGTTGGTAATATTGAAAAAACACTCTTTGGAACTGCCACCGAAGACGATATCAGCTCATTTGAATCAAAACTGAATATTCTCCTCAATAATGAGAAAACATTAACACATGAATTGAATCTGCGTACTTCTTTACTATCATCGTTTGCAAATAAAACAAATAGCATGATGAATAAAATCTTGGATAATCAGAGGAAATTAAAAGATAATTTACAATATCTCAAAAACAGATTGGATACAAACTTTCAGAGACAAATAATTGTTAACCAATTAGAATTAATTTTGTATTACTTCAAACAAATAGAACAAACAATTACTTTCTTACAATTGGAAACGATAAGTCCATTTTTACTAAACACTAGGGACATTCAAACAATTCTCACTAACCTTAAATTCTTATATCCAAAAACAAATTTGTTGAAATTCAAACAAGCTTATTCTTATTATCAAATTTTTAAATCATATTTTTCACAAGTAGATAATATAATTTATATTGCTATTGCTGTACCAATCTTAACACCTCATAACACTATTTCCCTCTTACAAATTATTCCTATACCAATCCAAAACTATACTGTAATTCCTCCAAAACAATTCCTGGCTATTGACTCAGAAGATTATTATCAATGGATGGACAAAGTACCAGCAGAAATAGAAGACTCTTACTTCCTGGAAAACCATCTCCAAAACTCCAAGGAATGTTTTGTTGAACTCCTCAGACGCAGACCAGCCGATTCTTACTGTCACCTCTCACGTGTCCACTTACGAAGCCCACATGTTGAGCAGTTATCCACAACTGAATATGCAGTCATCATCGACACCGCCACAACAATTGAATATACCTGTCACCCAAGAACATTCACTTATAAAACCCTCTATCACAACACAAAGATTTCTTTAACTCCACACTGTGAATTCTTCTTTGTCAATAATTTATCATATCCATATGAAGCATCTTTAAATTCACGTACTTCTTTTCTTTTACCAAATATTTCTCTAAAATCTATTCCACTCATGGATACATCTATTCCATCTCTCAAAGATTTACACTCAACCCAAATACAGATAACTAACCTGCAAAATATTAATTCAAAGGACTTTCCACATGTGATGACCATCAACTATACATGGAATTATCACTTATACTCATTTTGACCTGTAAATGGCTCCAAAAGAAGAGGACTTTACAACGCCTAGCCGTCCTCTTCAAGAACGACCACTCTACACCAACGACTATGACTCCAGGTGGACCCCAATCAATTGGACCCCACCTTCCGTTTTTAAGGGGGAGGAGTTAACACATTTACCCAGTGTTACGCCCTTTTCTTTTTATTATTAATTATATACTTTAGGCATAATAGCATATGTTAAGCTTGCTGATAACCTCATTATCATAAATAAATACGTCATTTGTAAATCCCCTTTAGATAAGCATTATTATAAATATGTAAGTTCATGCATGTTAGCTTCAGTTAAGAACCAAAGCCTGTATTAGAAAGATCACTTTACTGGATCAATAAATTATTCTTCAAAAAGAGTTTTTAAGTGTTTCTCATAAAAATAAACATAATTGACGTTAAGAACAAAAATTTTTCATATTACTAATTGATTTTAGAAAAGATATTTGTGATTTCAGAGTACTCTCAACTTGCAAAAATAATTTTTAAAATTCAAAATGAAATATCAACCTCCAGAATTATCAACAATTTAAAGGAACCTTTAACTTAAAGGGAGTTTTAGTGACAAGAAAAGAAATAAAATATAAATATCAGATATCAGAATCCTATAATTTAAATAAAAAATAGGTTTAATGATAATCTCGATTTATATTTTGCTGGAATTGTTACTAAAACTCTCTTAAGTTAAACGTCCCTTTAAAATGTTCATAATAACAGGGGTAATTGAAAGGGCAGTTCCAACAAAGTAAATTTATGATGAAATTGTGGAAATTGCGTCCTTGAGAACTTAGTCTTCTAACAAATTTTTGACAACGGGACGTTAGGTCAAATCAAAATGCTACTTTGCCTACGTTTCGTTTATTGTGCATAAACTTTTCACTAGCCAAATTGATATAAATATTTTTTACGCGGTTGTGTTAAATTTATTCTATTTTGAAAAAAAAAATTCATATTTATATCAATTTTGCTCTTGGCTCGTAAAGAAGTTTATGCACAATAAATAAAACGTAGGCAAAGTAGCATTTTGATTTGTCCTATCGTCCTGTTGCCGACAATTTGTTAGAAGAAAAATAAATTCATATTTCTGATATTTAGTAAGGAGGCGCAAATGGTATTCTAAACTTTTTTTAATGAAATTTTTTCAAGTTTATTACTGACGATTTTCATAAAAGATCTTGTATAACATCGATCAACTCATTTTTGATATATCTTAGTTTTACATTTAGCAGGACGAATCCTCAAGTGCCATTCCAAAATTCGACAATTCATTGTCGATTGCACCTCTTGATACATTTATCCAGATATTATTCATGTATAGTCAGCGAAACATATATTGTGACGGGACGTGCGGAGCAAGACGGAACATGCGGAGCAAGACGCGATATATGGGCGGGAAATGTATAACACATGACATCTTCCGTCTTTTACACCACTTACAATAAAGCGAGAACGATGATTGTTGTTTTTGCCGGCACGCGACCGAGGTGGAGTTTCACTTACTCTGTGATATTTCAGAGCCGCACTTAATTTTGTTACCGAATAATTCTAGCAGTGCTGATATATTATAAGTATAATATAAGATAAATAATAATTATTTAATATCTGTTTATTTGTTGGCGTGTTTCTGAAAATATTTTAAGTCGGTTATCGTGTTGAACTGAGTTGTGTAATGGTGTAATATGAGTAATAATTATTTTATATCTGTTTATTTGCTGGTGTGTTTTTGAAAATAATTTAAGAAGGTATTTGATGTGAAAATGTTTCGACCGTGGGAGGCTTCTACGTCTGCATCTTATTGTGTTTGTGAAAATGAAAGTGATGGTAATTACAGTGATAAAGAAAATCAGAGTTCATTAGTGTTTTCAATAAGAAAAAATCGGTTACATTTGAACGCGCAAGCGAAACAAATTTGTCTTAATGTTTACAATAATCTTTTGAAGTGACAAGTTTATGACCCTAATTTGTATGATTTGGAAGTACTGGGTGAAACAGCATCTCCGACTAACGTGCCCCGTTCCACAATACACAAATTGGTAAAAGAAGATGTCCTCCCAAGAAAACAAAGATCCGACACCGGTCAATCGAAAACTCTGGACCCTTCGTCATCAAAACTTTTAAGAACTTTAGTTTACGACGCGTATCAGAAAAATTAAATCCTAACTATTGACGTGGTAGAGAGAAAATTAAAAGAAATAGATTATCATCTAAAATATACCAAAAGAACTTTAGGAACTTGGCTGAGAAAAATTGGATTTAAATATCAAACTATTAATAAACGTATGGCGATTATGGAAAGTAGACGAATAGTGAATTGGCGAAATTTATATCTAGAAGAGATAAAAGAACTCAGAAAATAGACCAATTTATTATCTAGATGAAATTTGGTATGATACTCATGACACCGTAAAAAAGGATGGACTGATTTATCTAGGAAATGTCAACCAATATCATTGCCCGCTAACACAGGGACTCAGTTGATTATATTACACTGTGAATCAGTTGATGGATGGTTTGATAATGCATTGAAACTGTGCGGAAAAAACATGGAAGACTGTAACGTGGATTATCACAAGAATATGGAAAAGGAAATATTTGAGGAATGGTTTGAAAATACACTAATTCCAAAATTAAAACCAAATGGCATTATTGTTCTTGACAAAGCGAAGTACCATTCGAGACAAAAATTCTTAACAAAAGTTCTACTAAGCTGGAGTTACAAATTTTTTTAATGGAACATGATCTTTATTATGGGAAAAATTATAATAAAGCACAACTGTTGGAAGTCCTGCAAATGAAAAATTATGAGAAGTATATTATAGATAATGTAGCAGAAAGATATGGCCACAAAGTGTTGAGATTACCGCCATATTTCTGTATTTTCAACCCGATTGAATTAATTTGGTGTAAATTGAAGAAAAATGTCAGAAAATGAAATATTTTTCCGAAATTCGATAAAAAATAGTCGTAGAATTAATTCAAAATGAAGTGTCGAAAATTAACAAGAAACATTGGGAAAAAAGAATTAGGAAAGTAATTACTGTTGAGGATGATTATTTGAAAATTGCCAAATTTCATATAAATAGTGGAAATAAATTTATTATAAATTTGAACGAGAATAGTAGTTCATCTGAAAATAAAGAAGAGGGTGAGAAGAATGAGGATTCCGAGGAAAAAGCAATGTGAAGTGAGGTAAAGTGAAGTGATCTGAAGTGAAGATGTGAATTTTGTGATTTCAACATCTTTTAATTCCATTTCTGTGCTTTCGTGGTTCAATGCTTGAGGAACATTCTTTTTCAGGATGTTATTTTTTATTAATGTTATTATTTTTTTCTCATTTTGACAAAAATAGTAATAACTTTACTATTAGAATTTATTTTTAGTTCATTTATTGAAAAAAATATTTGTTTCTGCTACTATTTTTGTATTTTGTTTTTAAAGCTTTCTTGTTACTTTTTAAATAATCTCTTTATTCTATATTAATATTCCAAACCCATCCTTTCCTGACAAGAAATGCTCTTACCTCCTCGCGGTTCTTGCTGGGTAGTAACAATTTATATTAAGCAAACTTGAATAATGTAACTACTGTATGTGTAGTCAATACGTTAAATTCAATACTTTTATTTCAGGTTAATACTTTTTTGTACAATTGTTGAATTGTTGCTAGCTAAACTTAGCACAAAAACCTACATTGAAAAAGTAAACGAGCGAACAATACAGTTAAATCCGGCTTACACTGGACGTCCCGTCACAATATCCGTTTCGAAAACTATAACTTGTCTTACCCATTCCTTGCAATCAATACTAATGCTTTGAACACAGTACAGGAGGTTATTGTCTCTTACCCCATATGCCGGCCCTGCAAGTACGGAAATTGTATGGTATCTAAAACTGATAACAGTCTTCTCATTGCGACTAAGCGGATTTCAAGAAGTTTCTATTTTTAAATTAGATATGCTATTTGTCATTTTTTGTACATAATTTTACTTTTTTGTTGTCCTCCTTGCACACAACTGGAAAAAAGCTTTCACTGTCCTATTTATGACTTAAATTTGTACAACAGAACCAAACTAAATTATAATATAATAATATGACATGATCAGTTTATATTTCTTCTTATTAAATAGCTAATGTATTCGGCAAATTAGGCATGCTTTCAAAATATTTAAAATTCATTTAAAATTGCGTCCTGTTTTATTCTTATTTATACTTTTAATTGAGAAAGTTTTAGGAAAACTTCCTTCAAAGTAATTAATAAACTTTTAATAAGCTCTTAAAATAATATACCAACCTGCTGAAATAGCTCTAAAAATTACTTAATGTGTTTTTGAAATCTCGTACTCTTCTTTTTTATAAAGAAATTGACTTAAATTTTATAATATTGAAATATACATATAGATTCAAACTTTTATCATTAATCTGATAGAAGAAATTTACAAGTTATATTGGCGGAATTAATTAAAAATAATAAGTAACCATACCATACTCCTGAATACACACAGTATTCAGGAGTTTCATGTATAGATAAAATAATTGTAATTATTAATAATTATTAATTATTATTTGCCTTGTTAATAATAATAACATTGAAATAGTTCCATTAACATTACCACATATATATTTTAGTAATCAAGTTGACATTATCAGGGGATAAAGCCAGAAATGCAAAACCGTTTTGTTTAGAAAACCATGATCATTTATTTTTGGACAACCTGGGGTTTGTTAAATAGTAGACCTCAATTGAACACCTTGTCGAGGATAAAATGAACATTGCAAAAATACAGATTTGTACAAATTTAAGTATAGCCACGAATACTGTTTGTATATTAATATATTTTTTAATTCCTCACCCATCAAAGTGAGGAAGTTATGTATTCGTGAAAAAAATTTTGAATATTTTTATTGCATTTCTGGACGAATATCGACGAATTATGACGATACATAAAATTTCAGACAGAAAAAATTTTCTGTCTGTGTGGTTCGCGATAGCAACTACAGTTTTTGAGATAAAGCTCTCAAATTTGGTACACACATTCTAGAGGTCAAGGAAGAGATTGAGTTCGTTGATAAGCAAAATCGGACCCAATGTCTAAAAGAAATATTAGCGACATTCCACCAATGTGACTTTTTTCAAACGTCAAAAGGTGATTTTTTTGAAATGTCAAAGTGATTTCTTTGAAACGTCAAAATGTGACTTTTTTTGAAACGTAAAAAGTTACTTTTATTATGAACTCCACTACACGTCGAGTTTTATACTACGGTGAGGAAGTTTTGACACCCAAGTAATTGGCAGCGGTTTTTTAATCCAAGTATGATGACAAAGTTACAGCCCTTGGAATTAAGATCAAATTTCGGAGGGGATTATTTCAATGTTGATACATTAGAGTACTGGATTGTACAAATGACAACACAATGATACGTAACACAAGATTAAATTTAATCCATAACAGTTGACCATATTAATCCGATTGCAGAAACGTTGTGTTTAAGAAGGGTTAAATAACTTCGGATTAAATATTTTTGCTTGTGAATCAGCCACAAATCATTGTTTTTGATATTGTCAGATTTAATATATATTTGTGACATTTGTCTACGAAACATTTAAATTTATTAGATCAGTGCTTTCGTGGTTGAGCAGTACGGACACTTTTATCTCTCACCCCGGAGTCACGGGTTCGATCTCCGGTCGAGGGGCTGGAATATTTTCTAAAGCCGAAATTAATCCTATCATACTGGGATATTGAGTGTGTGTCCGTTGTCTCAAAGTATGTACCCCTCTTGAACAAGGTACCTCAAGCTGCCATCAGGGGTACAGGGGTTGCATGGCTCGTGGTGTTTAATTTTATATAAATTTTAATTTTAGTGATCTAAACGTGCAAATCGGCACAATTAACAGAATTATGGAGGTCAATGGTTATTTTGTGGAAACCACTATGATAATTTCGTTTCAAGAACAACGAAATCTTTCTTTTATCATCAAAGAATGTGATTTCAAATGAATATCTGTGCCTTATTCAAAGCTGTCTCAGCCTGGTTTTTGTGATCAGAGATTGGGTCTGGAAATAAGTTGCATATCGATAGCCATTATCGCCCAAAAGATGATTCCCATAAGTATTATTTCTGGAATCCTGCCAACGGACAACATTTTTGATGCGAGAGTGAGAGTCTGTTGCACATTAATTGCAAAATACCCTTTTCTGTTTCTACACAATTTAGAATTATTTCCACTATCCTATGACTGAATTCTTATATAACTTCAGTCAATCGCGTTTAAAATCCTAGAATATTTTTAATTACTGTAAAATCATACTTTTACCAATTTATTCCATTCTAGGGTGGGGAGCAAGTAGTAGCTGATGAAATTTAGGTTAGTCATATCATAGTATTGAAGCATGAGACCCAAGCGATACTTTAACGCTGTCATGACTAAATAAAGAAGTTTTGCAGAGAAAAAATGTGATTGAAATTTGTGAAAAAAAACTGTAAAAATTGTGCAACCCTTAGGTTATTTCTTAGACAATTTATAAAATATTTGCAAAACATTTTTTTTTCAGATTCAGGTAGAAATTATGTCGTCAGGTTTTAAATTTCATCTTAAAATGTTGGTTTTCTATAAAGTTACGCCTTTTTGAAATTTACACAATGAAAAACAAATCCAAAATAAAATGACAAAATGGTGTATCTTTATAAAAAAGCAACATTTTTTGATGAAATTTGAAATCTAGTGACATTCCTTTCACCTGATTCTGAAAAAAAAATTTCGCAAATATTTTACATATTGTCTAAAGAACAACCTGGGGGTTGCCCAATTTTTGTAACTTTTTTTCAGAAATTTATATCGCAATTTTTTCTCTGCAAAAATTCTTCATTTAGTCTTGATAGGTAGTTATGCCTTAAAGTATGGCTTGAGTCCCATCTGCTCCAATATTGAAATATGACAATCTAAATTTCATTAGCCGTCACTGGTGGGAAGTATTCTTATGTCTAGCCTGCCTAGGGATCAGTGGCGCAAATAGGACGACACCGACAGCTGCTCGAGAGGTTCTGCTAGGCTTGCCAACGCTTCTCTCGTGGAGGCTACGGCAGCCTATTTGAGAATGTGGGATTCTGAGAGCTGGCAGTGTTTAGATAGAGTTGAAGGTCACGTAGCAATTGCTGGATTGGCGGAGAGGGAAATCCCCCTCGCTGTCCTAAAGATGAGAGAAGCGAAAAATCTGCTAAGGTTGGTATAGAAATATACTCTCACTCTTCCCAGTAGGGAGCATTGGGTGAGGGGCAATTGACCCGCTCCCCCGGGACTCTCTGGTGTGCTACACAGCCGGGTGGCCATTAAACCGTCCTTGGGGGCGGGAATATATCTGGAAGGCAAAGGAGTGCAGAAGAGCTTTGCACGGTCTTCCAGGCAGAGGTTTACGCCATCCTAGCGGGCGGGTAAGGCTGAGGTTAGAAACGGGGCGAAATAGCGGAACAGATGGTATACATCTGCTCCGATAGCCAAGCTGCTCTAAAAGAGATGCGCTCCCCAGGACGAGATCAGTTCTCGTTCAGGATTGCGGGGACGCCCTAGAAGAGCTTGCCAGGTATAAACAAGTGAGACTGGTGTGGGTCCCGGGACATACCGGAGTTCCAGGCAACAAGAAAGCCGACGAATTTTATTTTATTTTATTTTATTTTATTTTATTTTATTTTACATACATGAGCTCAAAAGAATTTACATTCCAATTACAAGGCTGGACATACAGTATAGCATAAATGAAAGATTTGTAAGAAATGTGAAACAGATTTGCAAAAATTCAAAAGATGTTTGCATCTTGCAATACTTTCAGGCAATTTCTGTATTGTTGAGGGTAAACAGGCTTTAGTATTGTGAACTTCTATAAATTATTAACAATAAAACTAAGCAATTAGATACCTTTTACTGTCACAAAAATGATATGATCCATTCAAAATGGAGAATTAATTATGTTTACTCAATAACATGTTAAAACATTTAATCCTAGATTATTTGTGCAATCGAAATTCACTTAAAATAGTTACAATCTAGGATTAAAATACCTATAATCCTACGTTATGTTAACACCATGGTAAAACTTTTGTTTATGCAACTCATTTTAGTATTTGATCATAGATTATATATATAATCCAGGATTAAATATTTAATCCCCTTTTATGTAATCCTGCATAGGTATTTTGAAGATATAAAAAGAGTATTAAAAGTGGGAAACAGTTTGCTTTACAAGGCATAGTATCGCTACAATTCATCTAACCATGATAATAGTTTAGTTATAAATAGTTATGTTCCTGGTTAAAGTTTAATTTATCTGTATCCCAGATGATATCAACTTTGTTGACGAGATAAGCATCAAGTACAGTTTATCATAGTCGGTGCATGTGGAGACTACCTCTGACTTAATTTAATAATATTTATTTTTACATTATTTTGATAAAGTAATTGCTTTACATAAGTTATTAATTTAACTAGTGTCCACATTTGTTTTATTGTAGTTCATTATGTTGGACACCAAAATTAATTTTCATTTTACCTACTAAATTAATGAATGTTTTATCTCCCTTTGGTGACTGCTATACATAACACAAATTAAAATGAATTTTTGTGTCATTCGTATGCATAATTACATGAAATACACTACAACATGATTAATGTTTGTATTTATTTCATTTTAGTTTATATTCGCATATACTTACCCACCACTGTTTGCACTTACCGTTAATTTTAACTGACCAAAATATTGAATAGTCAGGGCAGGCTTTATTAATAAGTATATTATTATTATTATTATAAAGTAATTATACCATACATTGTGTCCTGAAATGAATGACACACAAATTAACAGTAGATTTCTCTAATAAAAATATATTTTTTTTATACTTAATATACTCTTGTTTCCGTTTCCAAAATATTTCATTTTTAAAATAATTAAGGGTTGGTTTTTCCACCTCCTATTAAATCTATTTGAAAAATTTATTTGGTAAACAGTTTGTTCGATATCAGTAATTGTTTATAATAATGGAACTTATTGATTGCAAGAAGATGGTAGATAGTTTCCTTGGATACAATTGTATCATTTATTAAATATGATTTGAAGGAAACAACTACTCAGCAGGCAAACACCCCGACCTGCATTGGATTATACCTTCAAATCATGATAGATCTGTAGTCAATATCATTTGTCAATTCCTAACCAGACATAGACCGGTTTCGAACTTATCAGTTCTCCTCAGTATGCCATAGGTTATGGAACAGACAAATGATAGTGGCCAATCTGCTAGTCATATACTGACTAAGGTAAATTGAGTAGTGGTGAGAGGTATGTGAAACTTCTCATATGGTTTACCTTAGTCAGTATATGACTAGCAGATTGGCCACTATCATTTGTCTGTTCCATAACCTATGGCATACTGAGGAGAACTAATAAGTTCGAAACCGGTCTATGTCTGGTTAGGAATTGACAAATGATATTGGCTACCGATCTATCATGATTTGAAGGTATAATCCAATGCAGGTCGGGGTATTTGCCCGCTGAGTAGTTGTTTCGTTCAAATCATATTTAATAACAGTAGTTTAGTCCACCTGGGCTAGAGGTCGCCGCTCTCGATACTTGCTTCGCAAGTCGCTATCCGCCACAGAGACATCTATGATGTCGGTCGGATAGTAGCATTTGGACCATATGAGAAGTTTCACATACCTCTCACCACTACACAATTGTATCAATAAATTGTTTCCATGGAACCTATTTATCAAATAGATTTAACGGGCGATGGAAAAACCGGCTCTAAGTATTAAATAAAAGGATAGAAACAAAAATTATGTTTTGAGAAATGACAAACAATACAATTTTATTTATTTTGCGGCTGTTTGTAGGTGTCAGTTTTATCACTCCTACCTGATTTTATTGTAAACTTAATCGTTGCTGACTTTTCAAAGCAGTGGCTGGAAACTTGAATTAACTCACTTAAAATTATGGTGAGCTTTAAACCGTAATAATTTCTAGACGGTTTTGTTGAATAGACAAAAATATAATTTTGGAATTTTTGGAATCTTTACTTAATACAAAAAACAGTGTGTAAAGGATTTTTTATAATTTTGTGTTTTATAAAAGTTATTTAAATTTAATGTATGAATTAATCCATTACGCGCTCAAACACCGCCTGCCGAGCAGATCGATCCGGTGACGTCACAGTACAGGAACTACCATAAAAAATAAACAGGTGGTACTTTCTGTTGTGATTGTTGTGAAATATTTACATATCTATAATGATCAACTACTCAAAATCATCATATTACTGGTGTATCGTGCCAATGTGTAAAAATACTTCAATAAAACACCAGAAAAACTTTTATCCAAGTTCCAAAAAAAAAAACGAAAAACGTAAGAAATTGTGGTTAAAGATGATTAGATGGGATCCAAAGAAGTTTACGAAAAAAAGTTGCGTTTTTGTATGCGAGAATTATTTTGATGTCAGTATTTAAAAAAATAATATAAAAAATAAATATGCAAAGGCAATAAAAAATAATATATTATGTAAAAGGCATAGCAGGGTAACAAGAGGGATTCTGGGTTTCGAACGATTTTTCAGATTTTTTTATATGTTATTTTCGGACCCTAAAGAATATATTTTCCATCGTGGAATTTTGAGTGAATCTACTGTGTGTTACTGAAAATCAACGGACACAAATTTGTCAATTATCTCTTTTGGGTGAGATTCATTTTTAGAAAATATTAATTTTTAAATAGATTTTCATCGCAAATTCAACGAATTTTTACTTAAAAACGATGAAGGGACGTCCAAAATACTTTTTCTAAAGGTACTTTTATACAGAGTGTTTTAAATATACTCTCACACATATCTAACAATGGTACCTACATCTAATTTTTTATAAAAAAAAAACATTTATATGGATTTAGGGATATTAATTCCTAGGTAACTGGACGAGTTCGGATTGCAAGTTATTTAATTTTAATACAGGGTCAAACAGAAAACCACATGAAAAATGGCACTATATATATGAATTGGACTGAAATAATTCTCATTAGCTACAGTTTTGCCCACAGTCAAAAGATTATTTTAATTTTTATACTGAGTAATTGAAATAAATATTTGGGCATATTTTTATTTTAATAAACTAATACATTCTATATTTTTGTTTGAAGCTATTAATTTTTGTGCTTATTGTGATTTTAGTTCTTAGTTAAGTAACTCAAGCTGCGGAAGCATTTTGATTGTAAACCATTGCCCTGTAGTTTTATGCACTTTCTTAAAAAAAAAAAAATGTACAGAACGAAATATAACGTGTTTTTTTTTTAGTTAAACTTGTTAAGTGACCTAGGATGACCTGTACTAGATTTAACCCTTGAAATAGTGTATTGGGGTCTTTTCACTGATATGAAATGAAAGTGGAAATTCTTATATCTTGAACATATATATTTTTTTTAGTATTTTCGGTGCCAAAAAATAGTCATTTACGTAACAAGACCAGAAAGAGATTCTTTACTGGGAAAGCTGGCAATTTTCAGGGCGAGCACTGAAAGTCAGTGAGCCCGGTAAAGACAGTTTCCTAGTGTGTTGCGTACAATATTTTTTCTGCAACCGTTCTTGCTAGTCCCGAAAAACTTTTTAACTTTTAACAAAATAAGTAAAATTCAACTGACAGATGTCAGACGCTTACTTTCAAAGAAGACTGGATTAAGTGTTTTTAATTATTATTAGATACTGTTTTGTCAACCAAAAATGATACAAAGGATTGGTAAAGACTTTACCTTCCTTTATGTCACTTTACCCGGCTAGACCAGTAAATATGTATTTTCCACTAAAAAAATTGACCAAAAATAGTCAACTTTCGAGACGGTTACAGAAAAACCATATTACTTATATACTATATACATATACTATAAAAGAGTTATTTCAGTTTAAAGGCAAAATTTTTCATAATTATGTCACTAAGTGCTAACTAGGGAAATCATCAAAAATTAGTTGGAACACTCACAAGTTGGTACTTGTATTATTCTGTTGTGATTCCTGTTTTAGCATTTTTGTTTGTATATTAGTTTTTGAAATATTCTAAGAGCACACAAATATGGAAAAAGATATGTAGAAGGTAGATCAGATAATGTAATGTATTTTTACAATAATAAACAAACGATAAATGAGGTTACGGTCAAATTTCAAAACCGGTACAATACCATACAACTGAAATATACTATAAATATAGTTTAAAAAAACTAAAAAACACGCTTTTAAAGCACATCAAACTAAAAAAGTGATAAATAATTATTAATATAAACTGAAAACAATAATGAACGAAAAATACTAGTATTATTGTGAAAAAAGCGTGGGTTGCTCGATATACGAAAAATATGGCACAAAGCGCCCCACGCTTTTTTCACAATAATACTAGTATTTTTCGTTCATTATTGTTTTTAGTGTATATTAATAATTATTTATCACTTTTTAGTTTGATGTGCTTTAAAAGCGTGTTTTTTAGTTTTTTTAAACTATATTTATTTTTCACTTTTTAGTTTGATGTGCTATGAAAGCGTGTTTTGTAGTTTTTTTAAACTATATTTATATTGCTTATTGATGCTGATATAACATATTATGATCCAACAGATATTTCTGAAAAAAAAAATATTTTTTTATTTCAGCCATGGGATTTGAACTCACGCCCGAGGAGTCCGTCGTTTCGCGTCGACTAAGACTTGCCCGCTCGGCCAACGACCGAACTGAGAATCACGGAATATACTTACAATATTAAGCCTCTTGATCTCACGCAAAGGATACGTGAGGAAAGGTCTGGCGATCCTGATCAGGATAATGATATAAACTTATCAAATTATTGTATTGTTACCGGTTCTTCGTAAGTGTACAAAGTTTCAATTAAATCTGTCCGTTTAAAGTGGGTCAAAATCGAGTCCAAAGAGTCGGTTACAAACAAACAAACAAACAAACAAACAAACAAACATACAAGTGAAGCTAATAAAAGCGTGTTAAAAAATAACAAAATTTGGCGCTATATTTGAATTTGCGCTTAACGACGTCTCGAAGTTTGACTTAATTTTTTTCCAGTTTAAACGAGAAGAAAAATAAAGACAATACACGTGCTCTTATTTTTACTTCCTTACACCTAATATAAGGAAGTATAGTAATCGTGATTTTTTTCGATCTCGAGATTTTGATTGATTTATAGTTTTGAACCCTCCAGAATCCATTCTGACTATTTTCCGAATGATGTCTGTCGGTGTGTGCGTGTGCGTGTGTGCGTGTGCGTGTGCATATGCGTGTGCGTGTGTGTGTCCGTCCGTCTGTCCGTCCGCGATAACTCAAAAAATACTAATGGGAGACTTCCCAAATTTGGCAGTTAAGATTTTCAACAACATTTTTGGTGACACATTAAATTTAGTGAATGTGGTACCACCAGAAGAGACATAATGAATGAAAGAAGAAAAAAAGTACAATTTTGGGAAAAAGAAATTAAAATTTTTTATTACATTTCTGTATGAAAATCGACGAATTATAATGAAAAAACATAACTTTATGATCTTTCCGCTTGTGTGTAGTATCGCGATAGCAGCCACAGTTTTTGAGATAACTCTTTCAAATTTGGTACACTTGTTCTAAAAGCCAAAGACAATGAAAAATTCGGTGATGAGCAAAATTGGCCTTCTGAAAGGAAGTCCACGGGACCCAAACTTTTTGTATTTGACTTTCCAAAAAAACATATTCTTGATGAAAGATTATAAATCATGTCTACTA
Source organism: Rhamnusium bicolor (assembly GCA_029963845.1). Taxonomy (NCBI): domain Eukaryota; kingdom Metazoa; phylum Arthropoda; class Insecta; order Coleoptera; family Cerambycidae; genus Rhamnusium; species Rhamnusium bicolor. Next base: position 563,269 of record JANEYF010004294.1, on the reverse strand, counting down.
AATCATGCGAATAAAATATATTTTACAAGTACTTAAATAAAGCTGATGTAAACTGAAATATTTTACACATTTAGCCTCATAAAATGGGGTTAGGGTAAATTTAACAATTTGACATTTGAAAGATATGATTTAGTTACAAAAATGTCAATGTCAATAACAAAAAATTATTAAAATATATGACATGAATTATTATTGACAGTATCGAATGACGTTGATAATTAATTATTTAAAAATTTTAATGAAACATTTCAAGGTACGCTATTAAAATTTAATTGAGGTAAGTAATGAATTAAATAGAATGATTTTTTAGATCAGGATAATATATACTGGTATAACAAAGTTATGTGCTGGCCACATCAGATATTTCTGACATTTTATTTGCTTCGTATTTAATAATTATTTTATTATTTTTTTCTAGAAATTAGTATAGGATGTTTTGAAACAAAAATACATTGTTATGCTACCTCTTACAGAACAATTAATCGTACGTGTAGACAATAACTAAGTGGCAATAATTACCGTTTAAAATGTTAATAAAAAGTTAATAAATCCCTACTTTATAAAACAATCGGAATTATCACAAAAAAATGTAGCTTAAAAAATAAAAGCGTTGTGTCGAGGGTATTGCGAAGGTTTCAAAACACAGCATCAGCGCAATATACCCATGGAGGACCTCACACAAGAATAACAACAGCCAGAATAGATAGGTATATTATATGCGAGGCTCTTAATAATCAATGGACTATTAATTAAACAAATTCAGAAACAGAGAATTTAAACATTTTAACAATTTAAACATTTCATCCAAAACTATTCTAAATTGATTACATGAAAGCCCATTTGAATGCTCGGCGACCTAACAGGCACCCCAAATTAACAAAGAACCACAGAAAAAATCGTCTATCTTCGCTCAAGAGCACGTGAATTGGGATTTACAAGAGTGGTCTCAGAGCTTATTTACTGAGTCTAAAGTCGCCTTACATCTTCGTAATAACCAAGCGCTCGTGTTTGGCAAACATTTGGAGAAAGATACGAAGAAAATTTTTTACTCGATCGAATTTTTTATGTAGGAGGTTCCTTAAAATATGCGGTTGAATTTATTTTTGTGGTAGAATGGAACTTTTAAAATTTGTCAATCAGTCAGCAAATGCTGCACGATATCTTGAAGTTTTGTACGAAAAATTTCCTGTTTGCAAATGAAATTGATAATGGATTTATATACGTGGATGATAATGCAGTTTTTTGGATACAACTAATTAATAAATTGATAAGGTCAGCTTGCTCCCCAGATTGCAATCCTATTGAGCATATTTGAGATGTGTTGAAACATCGTCTTCCTGATCGCTCTGTACCACCTCTATATATTGAAGAACTTGTAACTGCAATTAGTGAGAAATGACAGCTAATTCCACAAGAACTAATAGACAGGGTAATTTCCGGCAGCGTTTTTAACCGCCCTTTAACAAGTATTACCATAGATAAATTACTTAATTAAAAAAATAATACAATTAGGTACCTTACAATTTTTATGGTGAAGTTATATTATATCCATTTCAAAAATTAGTACTTGTAATAAGTAATAATCATATATTCTCTCATTTACGACATCATAAAATTCAGTAAGTGAAGAGGATTCAACGTCGTATGTACGTTTGGGTAAAATATAATGTTAAACTAAATTGTTTATAAATTAGGGATTTGTATAGTACAACTTAATAAATGAAGTACTTGCGTCAATTATTAGTTTTTAATATTGTATTTAATTTTAATTATTAAATGATAAATAATGTGTACTTCAGATATAGACCGGGTGGTAAAAAAGAAAACGGAATTCTTTATTATTTATAACTATCTTAATTTTTATTCGTTTTCAGTTATTCAAAAATCGAATTGTAACTAGATTTCGGATATCGGCGAATGATTTCAGTGTAGTTGCAGGATCATCGATAAGAAATGCAACTTTATATCATGGTATTTGTTTACATTGTATATATTTTTATATAATCATATCAAAAATAATTCGTTTATGCATTTTCATTAATCATGTAATTTAAAAAACCTTCTATGTATCTAAAAGAATTGGTATGTTTATAAATCAAAGTTCGTTTAATAATATAAACCTATTTGCGAATTATGTAGTTGCATAAACAATCGATTATCCCCTAACCTACCTAATGCAAACTGTGAATTAACATTTGCATTATTCCAGCAGCAGAATGTTATGCAGTGTTTTTGAAAGCTCCAGAACGACAACGATTTCTTCACGAACTTCTACCATATACGCCGCTACTTCCACAGCCTATATCGACAACATGGGGCCTTTAGCTGAACGTCATCGTACTACTGCAGAAACTTTGATGGTCAAAATAATCGAATTACAATTTAATGCTAAAGGAGCAGTTGCTATTGTAAATGCTGAGAAAGCTGTTGTTGATCCCAGTGTCTAAAAATATTTAGAATTTATACATTCAAACTTCTCGCGAATCCTTTTCGCTATAGAACAACTTGAATGTCGATATAACAGGAGAATTTACCACAATCGATGCGATAAATGTAGTGTTTGATTTTCGACAATATATGTATCAATTATTTGGAGACATCGCTGAACGTAAACAAAAAAGTAGAATATGTTTTACACAACAATCCTGGTTTTGTCACAGTTCATCAAATAGTAGACCTACTATAGAGCAAAGCACTGAATTGCTTAGGGCGCCAATTAAATATGGCGTCTTTATGAATCATTTCTATTCTAAATATACATGAATAACATCTATCGAGATAGAATGTTTGTATTCAACATATAAATGGATTTTTGCAGACAGGCAGCAAATTTTAACAGCAAAACATATGGAGCAACTTTTAATAATATACTTCACTTGTAAAAAACCAATCATTTTTACAACCTCTACACCACAAGATAAGCCACTGAAAGATATTAGTTTGCAGTCATAGTTAAAAAAATATTTGAGTTTAATTAGTATATAAATTAATAACAAATATTCCCTTATTTTTGACGTCATGACTCGCTGATATCCGAACTCTAATTATAACTAAAACCAAAGGCAACTGTGCCCTGAAAAATAATGAAAATTTTCAAAAGATAAGTATAGTAAACATTTTTGATATCTGAAGATTTCATATACAAAAAGCGTTTAATTGGTTCCGGAAACTTCAAAATATAAAACCAGTCTATTCTAATTTTGTTGAAATTCTATGAATGGTATTATTTTAGTTAATTTTAAAATTAGCTATAACCACGACAATGAACAAAGTGAATCTACAAAAAGGATTAGATATGCAATGCAGGACATTGTACCCAAGATTTCAAGATTATGAATAATTTTTCATTAGTTTTGGTTTAGTTTCTCTCCTAATCCATAGTTAAGGTCTCTTAAATTTTGTTAAAGAAAATCTGTAACTATCATTCCTTATGTCAAGATAAACGAATCCAGTGCCGAAGCAGCATGGGCGACGGTTACACTTATGAAAAAAATGCCGATACACAACCATTTCCATCGACATTGCCAATACCGGTAACGGGAATCGAACCCGCAGGACGATGGAGAGATTATCTAATCACACTTTTCATCACATGCTCTAGTCAACTACTCCACCGAACCGATGAATATCGATTATATTATTTGATATCATTAAACGATTTATATTTTTTTGTAACTGTGTCTAGACATCAATAAATTTTTATAAGAATTTTTTACTTTTATTGAAAAATGAAAAGCTGATATATTTTTTTTGGAAATAGAAAATAATAAATTGCTTAAAATAGGAAGTAGTAGTAGTAGCTACTTATTTTACTAGGCAAGTAGGCCACAATGGGCCCTTTTTACCTAGGGACCTGCAGTTTAGCGTGGACTCCGAACCACGGTCTTCGACTGTCAACTAACCCACCGCCTGGGCCTGTCCGCCTGCACCGCTAGCAGAGTGGCAAACCTCCTGGGTAGGTCTCTTCGACCCTCCACCCGGGCTCGCCTCTCCGCCTGCATCAGGCTAGCGGCCTTCCCGGGATTGTCTGTTGACAGCCTACCGACTGTTAGACGAGCTATCGTTCATCCATCCAATTGCCAGACTCGATCAGTGCTGCTTAACTTCACTGATCGAATATCGGAAATTAAACGGATGTCCATACCTCATCCCCTTAAAATAGGAAACTGTTCTGTAGGATAATTTACTATTTTTATTAATTCTCCTTGAATCGAAATAATTTTTAGATACGGGTCTGGAACAGGCTGCTGTAATAAATTGATCCGTTGTCGTTGAACAATGGTTAATTTTCGGTTGTGTATTAATTTTTTATGACAATGTGAAAAGTGGTTTTGTACTAACCCCTGTTTGAAAAATAATTGATTGGATTTTACTGTCATTGGTTCATGTAATGAGCGAATATGGGAATATTATTTTGTTTGTAGTGTAGTGTAGTAATAATTAAAATTTATTATTTAAACGAGCTTTCATGTTCTGAATTATGTTTAGATATTATATGTACATACATATACGGGATAACTTATCACGCAATGTTTTTTAAAATTTAATTGCAAATCTAAATTTAAATGACTTCACATAGTTGGTTTTTTATAGAAACGAAAAAACATTTCTATATAATAGAAAGATATGCTTTATAACTGGAACGTGGACAAAATTTTAAAAGTATATAAAAATTGCGACAAAAATCACGCAAATAAACAAAAGTCATATGCATGCAACTAGCAAATAAACTAATTAAAATAAAATTGTTACCCTATTTTATTTTATTTCAATATGATTGATTATTGTTATTATATCATAACAATGCTCATAAAGTTGACGAATGTGATGCGTGCCATCATAATAAATTTAAATTTAATTTAAATCAAATTCTTTATTTATCATTTCAGTATAATAAATATAATCAGACACGTCATTTTTATTAACTATTTTAAAATAGTATACTAAAACAATAATAATTAGCTCTTAAAGGGCGCATAAGGTGTGTTGCATAAGGCCCAACTTTTTACCCTTATATTTCTAGCAGTTTCAAATAAAAACTTATACCGCTTCATTATTTTTAAACAAAAAAGTTATACTGTTTGAATATTGCTAAACTAAGTAATCGTTTTCGAGATATTTACGATGTCACTTCTGAATCATATTAATTTGAGATCATTGGACGAAATAGGCTTAGGATTAAAACGAATATATTAATTATTAAACGAAGGACTGTAGTTTTTAATATACTATTAAAATGCCATGACATAGTTTGTTTTCTAATATAGAATACGAGATATGGCGTTCATAATATACTTAAAGAATTTTAATGAACGCAAAGCAGTTCGTAGGTATTTAGAAAGATATCCAAATATTTGCGAACTGGTTATTATTTCCCATCCCAAAAGTTGGACCTTGATTAAGATATTGAGTGCAGCGCACGAGCTGCCCTCTAGGAGATAACCTAAAATTAGGGGAAGGATTTTTATTTCCTATCCCAAAAAAATATGTCCGTTTGTCAATTTTCAGATGCATATCTTTAAAACTGTTTGAATTATGGCAGTTTTTTTTTAATATCAAATTTAGGACTAAAGTAAATTTGGCTATATCGCAACATTTTCGTTCCGGAATACAATGTTGCCCTGTGTGCCATTACTTAAGGACCACCCTGTATAAGTCAAACAGAATATAGATAAGCATAAATAATTCTAAGTATCAGCTCTAAGATAAGACTGGGATACTTACGTTAAATATACTGCAGTGCTTTAATATGACGTAAACTTTGTCATGCTTATTTTTTATTCTTATTCAGTCATGCTTAACGGTTGCTCACTAGGAATACATAATATTTCAATTTGATACATATTATACTTTGAAAGTTTATATGAGAGCTTTTGAATCCTGATTGATAACATTCGTTGAAATATGTGACCCTCACAAATGTGTTATGTATGCCTCATTTACCAGCAAATAAAATTAAGGTACAGTTTTCACCCCCTAAGTCTGCCTGTATGCATCCCCTTAAAATCACATTACCAATAGAAACCCTCTCTATTTCTATAGAAATTTTGCAAGTAATGAACAAGACAAGGGAAGTAAATTGTATTGTTCTTTTATTATATATCTTTTATTGTTTTAAAGATAACGTATAAACATAATTAGGTACTACTTTTATTTGTTCTTGAGTTAAAAATGTGTAGCAAATCAAATAAAAATATTTGAGAAATACAATAAAGTTTTTAAGTATTATAGAGGGTGTTTTTAGAATCTATGTCAATCACTTAAGCACAGATTTGGGACGTTAAAAAAAGTAGATATAACCTAATTTACCTCTATCCAAAATCGCACCCCCTTGAATATACAGCCCTCTAAATTTGAAAATAAATTACTGGTTTTTTTTTAAATATTGTCCAAATGGATATTAAATTGCGCTACACTAAAACGTACATTTTAGGGCAAAATTAAAAACATTTTAAAATAACATCTCCTAGGAGGCTGATTTAGCTGACAATCTTTCTCAACCTTTCCCTCATTTTTAAATAAAACTGAAAAAACTGAACGTATCAAATAGAAGAGCCCTTTCTTATTTTTAATTTTTACTGATTAAAAATTATAAAATAAATGCATGACCACTATTGTTAAAATAAAATATCTGATGTGGCCAGCACATAACTTTCTTATACGAGTATATATCATCCTGATCTAAAAAAACATTCTATTTAATTCTTTACTTACCTCAATTAAATTTTAATAACGTACCTTGAAATATTTCATTAAAATTTTTAAATAATTAATTATCAGCGTCATTCGATACTGTCAATAATAAATCATGTCTTATATTTTAATAATTTTTTGTTGTTGACATTGACATTTTTGTAACTAAATTAGATCTTTTAAACGCCAAATTTAAATTTATCCTAACTATTTCAGTTTACATCAGCTTTATTTAAGTACTTAGAAAATATATTTTATTCGCTTGATATAGTAGACATGATATATAATCTTTCATCAAGAATATATTTTTTTGTAAAGTCAAATACAAAAAAGATTGGGTCCAGTGGACCCCCTTTCAGCTGTCCAATTTTACTCATCACCGAATTTTTCATTGTCTTTGGCCTTTACAACAAGTGTACCAAATTTGAAAGCTTTATCTCAAAAACTGTGGCTGCTATCGCGATACTACGGACATGCAGACAGATTTTTGTTAATAAAGTTATGTTTTATCTTGATAATTCGTCGAGATTCGTCCAGAAATGCAATAACATTTTTTAATTTTTTTTCCCGACATTGTACCCTTTTTTCTTCTTTCATTCATTATGTCGCTTCTGGTGATACCACATTCATCAAATTTAATATGTCACCTAAAATGTGACAATCTTAACTGCCAAATTTGGAAAGTCTCTCATTAGTATTTGTTGAGTTATCGCGGATACACACATACATACACATACATCCACACACACATCCACACACACGCACCGACAGACATCAATCGGAAAATAGACAAAATGGATTCAGAAGGGTTCAAAACGTATATATCAATCAAAATCTCGAGGTCGAAAAAAAATCACGATTATTATACTTCCTTATAATAGGTATGAGAAAGTAAAAATTGGAAAAACTGAATTTTTTAATAAATAGATCAGAAAAATTAAAACAATAAAATAAGAAATAGGTAGCTTTGTGGTCGAGTGGTCAGGAAGGACATTTGCCTCTCCCCCGTCGAGGATCTAGGATTTTTTCTAAACTAATTATTAATTTTAGTATACTCGGACATTGGGTGTATGTCCATTGTCTGTGGCGTACCTACGGGGAATGAGGGGGGATAGTTGCCCCTAAATGAAAAAACAAACTCTATTGCATTCACAAAACACTAACTAACCGTCCTGATACATAAATAAATATTTTTTTCACATGAAATAAAAGAAACTAACAATACCAAATACCTAGGAATTATAGACCAAAATCTTAAGTGGAACTTTCAAATAAGCTATATTATAGCACATTTGAATAAAAAATTTAATTTATAAATTTTACCTTCTAAAACAATTTCTGAATAAGAACCTGCTAATAGCTAATGACTCTACACTTTTCTTGTGTCGAGTCTATCTTACATTATTACGTCATATATGGGGTGACATATATACAACGGCATTGACACGATTAAATGAATTCCAAAATAAAATTTGAAAAAATAGAATTCAGAAAACCTCATTTTATCCTGCTCAACTTTTATACAAACAAAATAGTATGTATGGTCGATTTTCACACACTAGGGAATTACGATAATTGGAGCGGTATATATGGCTGTCTCTCATATATCTCCCTGGAATGACTAAGATATCAGCACAAAGCGGTATACACCTCTACAATTATCGTAATTCCCTAATTTGTGCTATGTCTACAAAAATAAACATTTAAAAAGACGTGAATGTTATATGTTATGTCATAAACAATCTGCAAACACAATCATAAATAACCTTATAAAAGTACCGAAACCAAATAGTATTTGATAGTTTCTTGGAAATTTTCGGTTAGACTTAATATTTTTTTATTTTTCTAACTTTTCGGTTTATTAAACCATCATCAGGGAACTACAATTAATACATTTTTTTTTTAAATACAGTTATGGTTAGATTATATTATGTACTTACATTTTTTTTTACCAGAACTGTGTTTTAAAGAAAAATGTGTTAATTGTAGTTCTCCGGTGATGGTTTAATAAACCGATATGTTGGAAAATAAAAAAATTAAATGTATTACTGACTAAAAACTCCCAAGAACCACTAAATAATATTTAACATCAACTGTCAAGAAACGAAAATATATAATATATATTTTCGTTTCTATATATTATATAGAAACCAAATAGTGAACTCTATAAAAATTATATGTACTATCTAGGTTAGTGCCAAAGATTTTTAACACCTTACCCAAAAAATACAAGAGAAACAAATTAATAATTTTGAGATAATAATTATCAGGGAATCAAAAACAAATATATTTGAAGATGAAATTTTGTTCTCCAAATTATTGTAAAAAATAAACTACAATTCTTAATTCATCTCATTTTCAAAATTTTGATCCTTAATGGGCTAATCTTTCCATCTCCTATTAAATCTATTCAGTAGACAGTTTCCTTGATACACTTGTATTAATAATTGTTTCCATGAAACTTAGTTATCTAATAGATTTAATGGGAGATGGAAAAACTGGCGATAAATGTTTATATTATACAATATGACATTGTATTAATGTTAGTATTATAATATTATTTATATATTTTTATTAATTTTAATAGGAATTTATTAAGATTATATTTTATTTATACTTTGATAAAGTACTTCAAAGTAGATCTTATATATTTATTTACTTTTATAATAATTATAATGTCACACTTTTCTGACGATACATGCCATCAAACATCCGTCACGAAAGTTTTTTCAACATTTGCACTTGGTTTTTGCTAGTTTGGCTGTTTGTTTTATCTGTTTGCAGTAATATGTCATATCATGCTCATGGTTCCGCCTTCCGTGACGGTTTTTTCAGAAAAACTTTACCTTTTGTCAGTTCTCTTATGTTCTTGTTTACGGGTTTTTCACTCAATCAGTTAATTGTTTGTGAATGTGACTATATGTTTTATACTTTGTATGCAAATGCATTGCAAGTAAGCAGTAAGGAATAAGGGGTTTCTTTTATTTTCTATTTATAAAATATGAGCAAGCAGCAGAGCAAATTGACAAATTTTCTTAAAAAAGAGAATTGTGACTGGGAGTGGGAGACTGAATTACCGGGAACAGCTACCCATTCTCATTCTCAAAATGTTTCTCCAAATCCAAATCATGAAAATGATTTGGATTTGAATTATCGAAAATAACAATAAGTTCCCACTTATTGCCTATTTTCATCACCTTCGATCCCCCCCGCCCCTCCAGAGCGTAATTTTGGAAACACCACTGTCCGTTGTCTCTAAATATGTAGACCTCTCCCACACTAGGTACCTTGAGGTACCTTAGGGATAAAGGTTGCTGTACTACCTGTAGTGTTTAATTTAATTCAATTTAATTTAATTAAAAGATATCAAAAGAATATTATTAAAATATTAAATTAAGATGTGCTCGAAATGGATTGCTTAATTCTTTGTCACAGATGTTCAACGCTTTACTTTTTACAGAGTAAACTTTTTCCTTCATGGCTCTCCGAAAACGATCGATTGAGTTTAAATCAGGAGACCGAGCAGGCGAACTGATTGGGGCATCCGCTCCGCGGCCTATCCAACATCCTGGAAAACACATTGAAAACCATTCTTTGACCACCTGGCTGTAAAGAGCGGAATACCGTCTTGTAATGCTCGAGTAATTAATTTTCCAGAAAATATAGATTATTAGCTCCTCTTAAACTGTTTGGTAAGAAAACGGATCCAATGAAATATGGTCATCAGCGATCCCCGCTCAAACATTAACTAAAAAATGGCGCTGAACATAGGTTTCTTTTTATATATACAGGTTTTCTTTAGACGAAATGTGATGTTATGATGATTTACAACACCATTTCTTGCAATTTTTTTCTGGATCCAGTTAAAAAATATCATTTGAGAACGGTAATCTTCGGGATTCAATGTCTGAGGAGTGTGTATATAATATGGTGCAAATATGTGTTCTTTTAATGTTTTGCATACCGGGAAGCTATTTTACGGACACTGCTTTCAGGCCTTTCTGATAAAATGTCTAAAATTTCCTCTTTTACTTCTTAAACTAGCACCGTCCTAGGTCTGCCACATTTCCCAGCACAATCATTTGATAGGATGATAGGATTCCAGCTTCCCGTGCGCAATGATCGACTGAAAAAAAATGTGCGCCTATCGTAAATTTTATGGCCTGGAATATTTTCCGCATTACTCCTAGCTGCAACAGAACCGTTTCCATTACATTCGCCTAATATTCTAATCATATATACCATGTCGGCATTAGAGTAACTAATATTACGTGCCCTTGTCAACAAAAATTAATTTTCATTAAAGTAGTAAAACAAAAATAATCGATATCAACTACCTACCGAAGTTCCACAGATAACTTTAATTTCTTATACATTTCTCCTTTACGTATTTAAAATAATTTACGCAATTTATTGTACCAGAATGATATTTTGAGTTTAGGGAATATGAAACGATGTCCTAATTGGATATGGCTGAAATAAACAGTTAATTAAAAAATAAATACTTAATTATTCTTCATTTTTTCATTTCATTCTTTAGCATGACATGGTTTTAGCACATCCAGATTTACTAAAGAAGGTTACTCAAATGAGAAAAATACAAGATACGAAAAAAGTTGTACAATTAAATTTCTTATAAAATACGTCTATTAAAAAAAGTGATAAGCATTCGAACAAAAAAAAAGTGAAAAAATGGTTGTTTACCCCTAAATCAACGTGTTGCCCCTCAACATATGTTCATGATGTGTTTCTTATTAACCACTCATTACAATTTGATTAACTTGGGTTAAAGCGTTATGGAGATTTATTAATTAATATCAAAAATGTACCCATTTTTAACAGTACTCTCGTCACATAATTTTTCAGAAACCACGTATTAGTTTTATTTAAAATTTTTAGTGATATTTGTCCAAAACCTTCATAATTATTTATGAAAAGATGCCACCACTGTGTCTCATCAGTTATATTTGGATATAGGTAATGAATATTCTTTTTTTAGAACATTAACTTATAATCAGATTAACAATTATTCTGAGAAAACGTTTACAAAAAATGATCATTTAATTTATTACAACCTCTCAAAGAAATAAATAAACAAAGAAACACATGTATAATCTTGCTCTTGATAGATAACTCAATATTTTATATTTGATATTTCCAATTTTCTTTCTGAAAATGTTTACATTTTATGTATTCAATCATTTCACCAAAGATTTTTTAAATATCTTGAAAAATAACTGACAGCATTAAGTCACGTTTTTAGCAATAAACTTTGAAATTTTAAAATGAAGAATTAAAATTAATTTTGAAAAATTGCAAGGGTTTCATTGTGAACCCTGTATACAACGTCTTTTATCGTAGTTTGATGTCATGGTTAGGCCAGTTTATTTCAGATGAAATTTGCAAAAAAAATTTTAGACCGCATCTTGATACATCCTATCATTTTGAAGAAATTCTTCTTCAGAATTACACAGAATTACACAAGAAAATTCCAATATTAGTTTCATTTAGCCAGCAGTTTATTTAAATTTATTGCAAAAAAATTAAAAACTCTACATGTTTTCTTGCTCTATTCTCTTCTTTGTCTTTTGTCTCTAAATAAATAATGAGTATACAGAAGTGCAATAAAAACTGTATACAAACTTCAAAATAAAAAAATTTCAAAACTAAATTATCGCTTTTAGAGTCGTTTAAAAATCAATGATCATGGAAATTATTCATACTTTTCTTGCAAAGTAATATGTTGGAGAAATTTCTTTCACAACCGTCATTTTTTGTAAAATTATTATGTTCACTATGTTTTATCTATGAAGTAAATAAGAAGCTTTTAAAATGAAGTGAAATATAAAATATGCATTACGTATCCTTTAGTGCAAAAATAAAAAATATATAAACCTATATATTTTTTTACGTTTTGGTAGTAAAGCTATATTCTGTGCCATAAAATATGAAACATCAAATGTATTTGACTGAATAAAAATTTCTATTTTGCAATTCATATCTCGTTTGAACTGAATACAAATAAATAAGTAATGGAGATTTAATACATACATGGGGCCAACTGATTTAAATTTCTTTAAAATATACTAGCAAAGAATTGTAGTTTACTAGAGTAGTATATTGTTTTAGTGTGATTTTTGTTGAAACATTACCGTTAAAAAAACATTTATTTGATTCCGTGGAGACTTGCCTCTCACCCCGGGTTAGATTTCAGGCTAAGGAACTGGGTGTTCATAACAAATTGTATAAGGTACACACAATTACAGTTTACTAGAGTAGTATATTGTCTAATTTTGATTTTTGTTGAAACGTTACCTATGAAAAAAATATTTGTTTGATTCCGTGGTGGAACGGTGGAACTACATCAAAAAAATTTCGCAAAAAAATCTATACGCACCAATTAATGCTAGCAAATATCACACAAATTAGGGAGTATAATGAACCATTTCGGATCAAACACATATTGGTAATGGTAATGGTAATGGTGAAGCTGACGCCCATCAAGCAGGCCGTAGAAGGGCCCTTTTTACCAGCCTCAGCTGTACCCTCAACCATGTTCTTCTCTTGCAGGCTCGTCGAATCTTTCCGATCTTCTAATGATGTCAGGGAGCTCATTTCCACCTTTAGAAGCGTTTCAGTACCAAAGATGCTATGCCTTAGGCGTCCGAATGTTTCACATTGCTCTAGAAAGTGATAAGACGTTTTTTCATCACTCCCGTATCCTGGATATTTAGGGTTTTCCTCAATACTTATCAATGATAAGTATCTCTTAAGTCTACAGTTGCCTGTCAGAGCTTTCTCAGTGTCTTGTGCACCCTCTCATTGAGGGCTGTCATATCTCCTGTCTTCTTGTGATGCCCAGTATAGGCTCAGGCACGAGGCAAGGCTCCTCGACTTCAAGTCTAGCCAATTCATCGGTCTTCTCAACACAAATTACTTTACCAGACGTTGCCAAATCTTTCGGCAATCCATTTAGACCACGTCCTTCTTGGTACAAATATTATTGCAAACATTTCCCTTTTTATTATTTTCTTTCTTGTCGAAAACTTTCTTCCAAATTAATCAACAATCAAAACTATATATTTGGATTTTGACATAACCTCTAAAAACAGGTAAAATCCACCCAAACCGGGGTTAAAAATAAATTAAAAGCCTAAACGAGCCAACCATTTTATCTATTATTATTTTTGGGCGCTGAAACCGAATCCGAGGTCAGCAATGACCCATCACGTTAGAATTTTTACATAACCTCAAAAAAATCTTTATAAATTGAGTTACGATATTGTATTGTAACAGACCATCTGACTTTCGAAAGTCATGTGTAATGGAATTATTTTTCATTTCTTTGTATTTTCTGGCATATCCCGTTTCAACATCCAACAGTAGTCTGCCATCATATTCTCATCCCATCTTCTTTGATATCGTAAGAATATCTTGGTGAGACCGCTACCTTTGCTCTTCACTATAATCTCCTAGATTTTCAGGAAAGAAATTTATATGAGACTGTAAGAACTGATATTTTAGGTTCATTAGGCAACCCAGGTTCTTTAAATTCTTAAGAATTTAGAGAACCTAAATTCTTAGGAATTTAGAGAACGTAAATTCTTAAGAATTTAGAGAATCTGGGTTGCCTAATGAACCTAGAATTACATTTCTTGCACTCTCATATAAATTTCTGTCCTGAAAATCTAGGAGATTATAGTGAAGGGCAAGGGGAACGGTTTCATCAAGATATTCGCGGATGTGATAACGTATACGAGACGAATTTTAAGACCGTTGGCCGACTTTGCGACCTTTTTCAAGAGCAGGTATAAAAAAGTTAATTGGCAGGAACCCGAGTGAAGTGGTGCAGTCAGGGGCGTAATGTAACATTGAACATAGTATACATAGATCTGAATATTAATTTGTTTTTTAAAATTGTATATATGTGATTTAGATACATATTTTTGCATTAAATATTTTGAAATATTTAAAAGTTTTATTGAAATGAAATTTGATTTACTGTAATCACCGCAGAATAATTAAATTTAGTACTCTAAAATATGTACCTGCCAGATCATTTTTGGTCTTCATTGGGTGATCCCTGGTTAATGCTTTAAAAACATTTAAAACTATCTTTTTCTTATTATATGTCAGGTTGTCTCGAACTCTTACTTTTTTGGAACATCCGGTAGTAACTGATGGACTTGGATTTTTTTTGTGATTCCTCCATTGCCCAAAACTCACCACATCACAATATTCACAATAAGAAGTACAATAAGATTTACAAACTCTCATATTCCACTTTCGATAAATCAATAATCATCTATATGCGTCGCGAATATCCCGATAGTACATATGTAGGTACCTACACACACGGAATCGAAATGCAATTGATCTTAGACCATCCACTTATCTTATTATTCCTATAAATATGGTGTAATGAGCATAACACACAGGAAATACTTTCAAGCAGCGGGAGAAAACGTCTGGGGTAAAACAGACCAGCGAGTAAAAAAAGATAATCATTGTTTTTATTTGTTGTTTTGGTGTTGTAAATACAACTTTTTATAAGGAAAATCACAAATAATCTGTTTGTGACTTTTTTTTTAATTAGAATTTTTATCAATACCTATATTTGTAAATAATAAATAATATATTTTTTAATGTTTATAAAATTCAGATCATATAAGTAAATGTATTTAATTACAACATAACTTTCCCTAACCCCTTCAGCTCCAAGTCACTTTTAATGGACTGCAATAATAATACCAGATTAGGTGAAAAAAATTTGTTTTCTTTTTTGTTTTTGTAAGTACTTTTCATTGCTCCACTATAATAAAGGACTCATTTTTGTAAAGAAAATAAAATAAAATATATCCAGAGGCGTAGCTACAAGGGTCCAAAAAGTGTATTTTTATTTTATTTATTTTGAAAAAAAATATTTTTTGTTTGTATTGTATTTTTTATTGTTCCACAATGCCGACTTTCTTCTACCAAAAAACAATTTTGTAGGTGAGTTGTAAGAGTAAAAGAAACAGTGGCGTAGATTTATAGTCGATATAAATGTCAACTTTTATTTGAAATACAAAAATTTTACTAAAAACTTCTACAAATAAATCAATATCTGCAAATAAATGAATATTCATAAAAAACAAATAAATATAATTTTACATGTAATTATGATATTCATTGAAGTGGGCCTTGGAGCACAAATAAACCGGCGCCTTTGGGCAAGTACCGCATAAGTTGGTTGTATATGTTCTTTTCATTTTGGTAACATACTGTTACGTGTTTGCTATCCACACAAACACCTCTACTCGTAGATTCGTTGATTGAAAGTCCAGGTAACACTTATTAACTACTTTATTTATTAATTAACAATTAATAACAATAGACTAATTACTGTCTTAACTATAATTACACTTGAACACTTTTAAGTCTCTTTCTTATTACTTCTTTACTCGCTCACGTTCAACTTAAGATTAAATCTCGGCCCACCGTGCGTCTTATTTATACATCCATTGACCCAGTCTAGAGCACTCCAGAATATTCCCGGCCGTTCGTGTACAATTCCAGCCTAATCTAACCAGTCTGCTCAGTCCAGTGGCGTAACACTGCCCCCTCCTTAAGCCTGAACGTCCCGATCAGGCAATTCATTATTCCCTGCATACTTGGCTAGTCTCTCTATGTGCACCACCTTCATCTTGGATTTTGGACTTTGCTGAATTCTATATACAACGTCGTTTAGTCTGGTGACCACAGTGTAAGGACCTTCCCAGGGCGGGTGAAGCTTCGGGGACCTGCCTTTCTTTCGTTGTGGGTTATATAGCCAAACCAAATCTCCAGCCTGGAACCCTCCTGAATTCGCCTTAAGATCATAACGAGCCTTCATGCGATCACTTGCTATGGCAATTCGGTCTCGTACCAGCTCATGAATGTTCCTTAGCCGTTCACCAACTTCATCGGCGTAGTCATTTACGGAAAGTCGCTCCTCATCCGGTGTGCCAAACACCAAGTCACATGGCAGTCTAATCTCACGTCCAAACATCACGCGAGCCGGTGTCTGTTTTGTTGTTTCATGAATGGAGGCCCTGTATGCCATAAGGAAAAGAGGTAAGTGACGGTCCCAATCTCTCTGATGTTTCTCAACCACTTTGGATAGGTGCTCCTCCATGATTTTATTATATCTCTCCACCATTCCGTCTGATTGTGGATGTAGGGCTGTTGTTCTTGTCTTATGAATTCCCAGTAGGCGACACATCTTCTGAAACACCCCTGATTCAAAGTTTCTTCCTTGATCCGAATGCAATTCTAGGGGCACGCCAAATCGACATACTAGATTATCTACCAGAGCTTGAGCGACAGTGGCTGCTTCTTGGTTGGGTATGGCATAAGCTTCAGGCCACTTACTGAAATAATCCTTGGCAACTAAGATGTATTTGTTCCCATCATCTGTCACGGGGAATGGACCAGCTACGTCGATCGCAATTCGCTCAAAAGGAGCCCCTACGTTATATTGTTTCATTTGGCCCTTACTTCTTGTCCGTGGCCCCTTACTTGCCGCACAAACTTCACATTTACGGCACCAAGCTTCCACATCTTGGCGGCTGCTCACCCAGTAGAATCGTTCGCGTACTTTAGTGAGAGTTTTGTTGATGCCAAAATGTCCGCCAGATGTTCCATTATGCACTTCCTGGAGTACTTTTGGTATGCGACACCTGGGAATTACCAATCTCAAAGTAATTTCCTTCCCGTCTGGACTTTCCCAAGCTCTTTTCAACAGTCCATCCTCTACTCTAAGGGAATCCCATTGTGCCCACAAAGCCTTCAGTCCCACTGACTTGTCCGAAATGTCCTTCCAGCCTGGTCGGGCTCCTCTTTCTTTCCATTCCAGAATAGGACCAGTTTCTTGATCTTTTAACTGCTCTTCTCTTAATGTCTCTATTGTCCAGTCGTCAGGAACATCAATTTTAACGGTGTTCACAATTATTATCCCTTGTTGTTTTTCTACCCGGTGGCAGTGCTTGCAGTCTTCCCGGCAGGGTCTTCTGGAGAGAGCGTCTGCATTTTTATGGGATTTTCCAGGACGATGTTCGATTTTAAAATCATACTGCTGTAGTTTTTCTATCCAGCGAGCTAGTGGCCTTCCGGAGTTTTCAATTGTAATAACCACTTTAATGCAGCATGGTCGGTCCGGACTTTAAAATGTTGTCCATATAGGTACTTGTGAAAATGGTCAATGGACTTGACAATGGCCAATAGTTCCTTCCGTGTCACACAATAGTTACGTTCTGGCTTCGACAACGTCTTGCTGAAGTACTCAATTACTTTTTCCTGTCCATTTTGAATTTGGGAAAGAACACATCCAAGTCCAGAATTACTGGCATCTGTGTCTAATACGTAGAGGCCTTTCCGTTCTGGGTATGAAAGAACTGGACTTGAACACAGTGCTGATTTTAGTGTTCTGAATGACGTTTCGCACTCTTGTGTCCATTGGTACTGAACCTTCTCTTCTGTAAGCCGGTGTAGTGGCTTTGCAATATCAGCAAATCGTTCTACAAATCGTCTGTAATAAGTGCATAGACCAAGGAAGCTTCGTACTTCGTGAACATTTGAAGGCCTCGGCCAATCTCGTACTGAGGAAATCTTGTCTGGGTCTGTTCTTATCCCCTCCGAAGACACGACATGTCCTAGGAATTTTACCTCTTTCTGGAACATTAGGCACTTTTTGGGATTTAATTTCAGGTGTGCATTTTTAATTCTTCCAAACACTTCTTGAAGGTTCTTCAAATGCTCCTTAAAATCCCGTCCCATAACCATCACATCATCAAGATAAACTAGACATGTCTTCCAAGTTAGTCCTCGTAGTACCAGTTCCATCAGTCTTTCAAAAGTTGCTGGTGCATTGCACAGGCCGAAAGGCATCACAGTGAATTGATAAAGGCCACTTCCTGTCGAAAAGGCTGTCTTGTCTTTGTCATCTGGATGAAGTCCCACTTGCCAGTATCCACTTCGAAGATCTAGAGTGGAAAACCACTGTGAACCTGCCAGCGTACTTAGTGTGTCATCAATTCGGGGTAACGGATAGCTGTCTTTTCTAGTGACGTCATTCAGCTTCCTGTAGTCGACACAGAATCTTAAAGTTCCATCTTTCTTAGCAACCAAAACTACTGGAGACGACCAAGGACTGGTTGATTCCTCAATAACTCCGTCTTTAAGCATCTTCTGTACCATTGCAGAAGCCTCTTCTTGTTTTGCTAATGGGAGCCTCCTAGGTGGTTGACGAATAGGAGCTGATTCACCAGTATTTATCCGATGTTGCACTATGTTGGTCTTTGTAAGAGCTTCTGTGTCCTTTGCAAATACTGTACTTTCTTTCTTCAAAAATTTTAAAGCTTCTCTATGTTCATCAGGAGTTAAATGGTCTAACTGGGCATTTAACATCTTTACAACTTCTTGGTCCATATCTGTAGACAAAGCTCCATTGATTTGTTCTTCACATCTCGCAATCCATGTGACTGGTTCGTAGGTGCCAATTGCTTCGCCTTCCTTGAACGTCACTGAGTGTGAATTTAGGTTAACCATTCTAATCGGTATCTTGTCTGTAGTCTGTGTTAATGTCCTTGCCAGAATTACATTGTCTGTCATTTTAATTGAGTCATCCTTCTCAACGAGGCCAAAGCGGTATCCCACTTCTGACACCAAATTGTTACGTGTTTGCTATCCACACAAACACCTCTACTCGTAGATTCGTTGATTGAAAGTCCAGGTAACACTTATTAACTACTTTATTTATTAATTAACAATTAATAACAATAGACTAATTACTGTCTTAACTATAATTACACTTGAACACTTTTAAGTCTCTTTCTTATTACTTCTTTACTCGCTTACGTTCAACTTAAGATTAAATCTCGGCCCACCGTGCGTCTTATTTATACATCCATTGACCCAGTCTAGAGCACTCCAGAATATTCCCGGCCGTTCGTGTACAATTCCAGCCTAATCTAACCAGTCTGCTCAGTCCAGTGGCGTAACAATACTCTACATGTCCCTCTTTTTCGACGACAGCCTTCTTCCTTGACACTGCACCCAAAAGCATGCTTAGTGTTCTCTGGCTTGAGTTTGTTACGAGGTTTGTTAGTTTTTGTATAATTTTGTTTAATTTTTTTGTATCCAGGTGCATATTTTTCCAATAGAGCATCAATTAATATTTTGGTAAATTCTAAGACACCCTTGTCTTCTCCTCCAGCATTCGTGTACAATACTTTTGCATTTAGTACCATGCGTTGGACTATGTGCAAACCAATTTTTTTAGACCAAGTGTAGCTTTTTCTGGTACAATCATACGGCTCAATGTTTTGGTCAACAGCATCCACTCCGCCAATATTCACATTGTAATGCTCAATGGCATTCGGCTTTTGTACCTGTATGTTATTGAATGCTGAGACTTGGTAACGAGTTTTTTGCGTAAATCCACCTTTGGCTTTAGTAGTCAATAGATAAATATCTCTTTTATCTTTATATCTAATAACTAAAATATCACTTTTCCTTACAAAACATGTTTGGAATGTTTTTAGAGGTATTTCTGTTAGCTCTTTAGGTACACCTCTATTTGCTCGAATGGTTTCAGTCAGTCACATAAGTATTTCTAGTGAGTAGAAATTGTACTAGACTCAAAGACATGTACCAGTTATCAATTATTACTTCTCTTCCTTCATCCAATAATCGTTCAAACAAAAACACCACAATTCTTTCAGACATAGTTAGATCGTTTGACCCAGGAATGTGAGTAATATTGTACGCGTCTTTTCCGAAGTACATGGCAAAATTGTAAGAATATCCCCGTAAATCTGGATGACTGGGACACACACAAAATAGTTTAATTCCAAAACGTGAATGTTTGGTTTTTATAAATTGTTTAAAATGCAGTCTACCTTTATATAAAACTAAACATTTATCTATTGCCACTATTTCTCCAAGATCTATAAGATTCATGCAATTTTCTTTAACACATGCAAAAAACATTGCCAACCGGGTAATAGATCTTCCTACAATAAAGGCTCTTGGATCACTAAATCTGAGAAATTTTAAAATTATGAAAAATATATTTCTGCTCATTATTTCTCCAAAAAAAATAGTTGGCCCTTTGAACAAAAAAAGTCACGGCTCCAGTAGTCGGGAACTTTAGGGTAATGAACAATACCCATATATAATTGTAAAGCTAAGAATGTGTACATCTCCGAAACTGTAATGTCTCCATACTAAGTTGTACACTTTACGAGTGCCATTTTCAACTAAGTACCTTCTTGCTCGTTCATTTGTCCAGTTACAAAGAGACTGTACAATTTTTTCAGACATAAACACTAAGAAGCAACTTACAGGTTCTTTTACATCTTCTAACTCAATAACTGGATGTAATCCTTCAAAAATGCTCGAAAAAGGCACTAACTCTGAGGCCCGCTTATCCTAAAATAATTAGAAAAATAAACACACGACAACCAAAATAAAAAAGATTAGAAAACTTACAGAAAACGGATCTACTACCATCATCGGAGTACTCCGGCAAATATTCTGAGCCAGAGTCTTCAAAGGTCTCGTCAATATCACTTCAATCATTCATTTTAAGAATCAACACTACAGCACTCCTCTAAAGCAATATACTTACTGACAAGAATCTACATGCGGCACAAGCACACGCTCTGTTGTTGCGAGTTTGACCTTCAAGAAACCAATAGAATTTATTCCCGCTATTTTTTTTTTTTGATAACCCATGCTTAAAACAACACCTACAAAACTATTCCAGGATTATATGAGAAGTTTAATATTTGTTGCCACATATGGTAACTTGGTATAAAAACGCCATATGAATTTGTTGCCACCTGTGGCAACATGGAGCTGAAGGGGCTAATGATTGTTTTTCATACCTAAAATGAAATGTATCGATTTACAAGAAAACCATTAATAATCATCAATA
The DNA here is from genome assembly GCA_029963845.1 of Rhamnusium bicolor. Taxonomy (NCBI): domain Eukaryota; kingdom Metazoa; phylum Arthropoda; class Insecta; order Coleoptera; family Cerambycidae; genus Rhamnusium; species Rhamnusium bicolor. The sequence continues at coordinate 541,617 of JANEYF010004294.1, read as the reverse complement.
TGAGTTCATAGGCATTCCTAATCAAATTATTTCTTCTATATTCTTGTATTATTATTTGCATGCACGCCATTGTATCCGCAATTCTTTACTCTACAGAATTTACAAAAATACTATAATAATGTAAAAAATAACATCAGCATTAAAAAAAAAATGTGTTCTTAAAATGTTTTCATAACCGCCTCTCAAGTCACCGAAGTAACTCTCAGAAAATCCTAGGATTTTGTGTTGAGTAAAGGGAGACGGTGCCCTACAGTTTATTGTGGAGTCCGAACCAGATTTAGGGCTTCGACAGTTCCCTCTCCCATCTTAATCCGAATTACTTCTAATGGGATGGATTCGAACCATCGATATTCGGTACCGAGTGCTTTACCCACTCGGCTACCATTCTCCTGCATCTTGGGTTTTAAATCATCTATTACGTCACTATTTCAAATTCATGCACCTAAATAACTGTAAGAATAACGAAACTTAGAGCTTTCTGGATAACAGGTAATTTAAAATTCGCTATGAAGTAATCTATAATAGTAATTGTGTCTTTGATTAGTTAATTAGATGAGGAGAGTAGTCGGTTCAGGACAATAAAATAACTTTATTCCTTCACCAACGTCTCATTTACTTTACGTAAACTTCTTCAGGGCTCAGAATAATAATTGTAAGGTGGGACTTCTAACTGTCATCTCTATAATCTGAATAAAAATTTAGATTATAGAGATGACAGTTAGAAGTCCCACTTTACAATTATTATTATTCAGATTATAGAGATGACAGTTAGAAGTCCCACTTTACAATTATTATTCTGAGCCCTGAAGAAGTTTACGTAAAGTAAATGAAACGTTGGTGAAAGAATAAAGTTATTTTATTGTCCTGAACCGACTACTCTCCTCATCTAATTTGCTATGAACTTGCGAGATAAAGCTCTTGGAAAACATAATAAATTAAAAAAAAAAAACAAAAAAAATAGAAATTATGTTAATATAATAGTAAAAGATTATATGCAATTTCAGACAAAATAGTTATAATTCGCTATAGATAGACATCAGATTTAAATATTTATACCAATAATACCAGAGCATTTATCTAATGCGGATCTTATAAATCACCATTTTATTTTATACAATATTACCGCGCCAAAAGGATTAGCCGGAGGTTGATTTTCTGGAAAAATATTTTTGCCTAACAAAAAATGTCTCGCGCCGAAAAGAATATTAACCTAAAATTTACATCATTAAATGTAAAATATTTTACGTGAGAAACGTTGATATGTCTGAATACAGTATTCCAACCTCTGAATAATCTTTTTGAAACGAGATTAATTCAACAAATATTTTGAATAATTTGTAAGACAGTGCCTTAATACTCCAAAGAAAGTCACATAAAGGAATAACTATTTATACTGATATGTTTAATCTTTTTAAAAAGAAATTCTAGCCATATTTTTAGCATAATATTTAAAAACCAACTTTGCTACACACTTGTAATAGTAAAACGCTAGGACAATATTTGTCTTGGACATGTTTGATTTTGAATGATTTCCATAGACTGTGTGATTTGGTTGAACATTAAAATGGACATGCAATACTTTATTCGGGAAAGTAAAACGAAAATGAATAAAAACAATCAAAATAAAAAAATATATATATTATCTACACATTTAAAGCACAATCAGGGCCTAGCCGTCCAGGGGTTGCAAGTGGTGCACAGCACCCGGGCGGCAACCTATTAGGGGCGGCAAAACGAAAAATGAAAGAAAAAGTTATGCTTGCGGCATTAAAAATGCAACTTATTTTATCAAGTTAGTCTTGTGTCTGGCTTTTCTTCTTATAAAGTTAACTTGATATAGGAAAAGTGTTGCATTTTTTTATGGCGACATGACACGGTGATTATACCGACACACGAGTTACCGCCTTGTCGCTATGGTGCGACATCATTTTTGTATTTTTGATATAGTAGTAATAAAAATAAATGACAGATTTGAACAGTTAAACGAGTGCAACTGCTATTTTAGCATTTTAAATAATTTAGGCTCTTTATCTATAGATAAAGAATAATTAATGAATTGCTGTATGGATTTACAAATTAAATTATTCGATTCATCTACAAAACAAATGGATATAAAGGCAATCGATTTGTGCAATGAAATTGAAATATTATCCATTTATAATAAACCCAATACGACTTCGACAAAGAAGGTTTTAGAATACCTTGTGGTTAATGATTTAATTATTAACTTTCCCGATTTTATCTGTAGCCCTACGAATTTTTTTAACGATTCTGCCACTGTTGCTTATGATAAGAGATCGTTCTCAAAATTAAAAATAATTAAAAATTATTTAAGATCTACTATGAGCTAGAACAGACTTACAAATTTGGTTGTAATAAGCATCGAGGAAGAGATGTGCGAAGCGTTAGATATAATGGATTTAATTAGAGAATTTGCAATTAAGAAAGCAAAAAAGTCGCATTTGATATTTAAATCTAGAATTTATGTAGTTTAGTTCCTGTTTATAACTTCTAAGTTCTAAGTTAATAATAATAAATAATATAAGGTGTACTCTAAAGCATTATGTTTGTTTTAAATATTTTATTTTTTTAAGTTTATACAAAAATAAAACTTAAAGTAACCTTAGTAATTTTTTATTTTTTAAACAAGTCAACAATTATCAAGGAAATGTAAAATTTTACAATTAATACTATGTCTAAGGTGCTATAGAATGGCAAATTATATTCCGCACCCGTGCGTCAGATACTCTTGGCTCGGACCTGAGCACAATCATGAAAACAGTCACATATCGTCCCGTGCGTATCTGAAAATATCGTACTGTATCGCGCATCACTACCAGAAAGTTAATTTTTGGATTTGTCGGCTTTATATTCGCTCTTCATTACACGTTATTATTATTTCTGGTTTCCATATTGCAATCCTTTTTATTTTTAAATCGGTACATTTACCTTAGATAAAATGTTACAAAATAGTTTTATTAGTTTGAGAAAATCCGGCAGCAGACCTCTGTATTGTCTTTTACGTGCCACGTTTTAAAAGGAGCATTAAAAATATGTAAGCAACTGAAAACTGCGGCACGTATATTGCATGTAATAAAACCAGTTAATTCAACATCAAATAAAAATCTTTATTAGCTCCGTGTAGATATTAATAAAATTTATGTTGCAATTAAATGAAACACTAAAAAATTCCAGAATTTATTGCAATTTTATAATTTATTTTTAAAAATAGGATTGGAAAATGTAAAAGTGGCAATACAAATGCTTTTGTTTTACATGACAGCGCGAGAGAGGTTGCAAAGTTTTTGAAATTATTTTTATCCCAATACTATATAAATAATCTAAATGTATTTTTATATTTTTCAAGTGTCACCTATTAGAAATAGATAAAAAAAATAATAAAAAGCAAAGAAAGTTTACCCAGACAGATTTCTTTACATAACATAGCTTATTTTATGTCGAGTTAACCAAAAGGTCATGATTTTATTTATCAAATTTGTAAATTAACTCAAAATTATTTTCATTATTTTTCACCTGTCAGTCGGATAGTAGCATTTGGACCATATGAGAAATTTCATATACCTCTCACCACTACTCAATGTACTTTAGTCAGTATATGACTAGCAGGTTGGCCACTATCATTTGTCTGTTCCATAACCTATCGCATACTGAGGAAAACTAATAAGTTCGAAACCGGTCTATGTCTGGTTAGGAATTGACAAATGATATTGGCCACCGATCTATCACGATTTGAAGGTATAATCCAATGCAGGTCGGGGTATTTGCCCGCTGAGTAGTTGTTTCGTTCAAATATTTAATAATAGTACTTTAGTCCACCTGGGCAAGAGGTCGCCGCGCTCGGTACTTGCTTCGCAAGTCGCTATCCGCCACAGAGACATGATGTCGGTCGGATAGTAGCATTTGGACCATATGAGAAGTTTTACATACCCCTCACCACTACTCAACATTTTACGTGCAACATTAAATTTGGTGAATGTGGTACCACCAGAAGAGACATAATGAATGAAAGAATAAAAAAGGTACAATTTCGGGAAAAAAATTTAAAATTTTTATTGCATTTCTGGACGAATCTCGACGAATTATAATGAAAAAATCTAACTTTATGAGGAAAATACTCTCCGCATGTCTATAGTGTCGCGATAGCAGCCATAGTTTTTGAGATAAAACTTTCAAATTTGGTACACTTGTTCTTAAGGCCAAAGACAATGAAAAATTCGGCGATGAGCAAAATTGGCCTGCTTTGTATTTGACTTTACAAAAAAATATATTTTTGATGAAATATTATAAATCATGTCTTCTATATCAAGCGAATAAAATATATTTTTCAAGTACTTACATAAAGCTGATGTAAACTGAAATATTTTACACATTTGGCCGCATAAAATGGGGTTAGGATTAATTTAAGAGTTTGACATTTGAAAGGTCTAATTTAGGTATAGAAATGTCAATATCAATAACAAAAAAATTATTAAAATATATGACATGAATTATTATTGACTGTATCGAATGACGCTGATAATTATTTAAAAATTTTAATGAAACATTTCAAGGTACGCTATTCAAATTTAATTGAGGTAAGTGAAGAATTAAATAGAATGATATTTTGATATTACTAACTAAAAAGTTTTAACAGCGATTTTCTTGATTTAAATTGGACACTAGGTAAAAACGTCTTTTTTTCTCGGCGACAAGAACACCAGGGTCGTTTGTCATATTTACATTGTACACAATTTCAAATGATTCTGATAAGGTAATCAGTAAAGAATATCTCACTTTTGACACTGTTTTCGCTTGCGAACATATGATATTATAATCTCTGTTCCCCTGTACATCCTTCTCATCAGCGTCTGTGACTGACTGATTGCTGGAGTGGAAACTGTTAATATACGAAGTTCTCGACGCATGTCTCTTTATTTTGTATGGATGGCGGCTCACAACAATGAGAAATCCTGAATTATGAAAAAATAAAATTACAAAGATTCTTTAAGATTATATCTAAAAACATTTGTAAGAAAATAATACATTCTTTAGGGGATTTCAATCTGACAAAACTCACATAAAGAATTGAGGTACACCTAAAATTTTGCTTACAGATTTACTTATTAGAGTTTTTAGTGATTCACATACTGCTCAAAATTAGTTTCGGTTGATTGTACAAAAAGAGTAGTATGTGAAATTAAAGCAAGTAAATTTCTCTGCAAAAAATATTCAACAATTATTTTTTTACGACACATGTTTAAAAAATATATATTAAACGTAAAATTTTAAAATGAATGCATTTTCATTACCTTTTTCTATGTTATTTTGAAAGTTGTTAGAAGAGACAAGATATAAAAGACTAAATAAAATACATAAAATATTCATAATATTTTCGATTAATTTAATTATTCTGTTTTAAAAAGATACGGGTACCCATCAATCACTGTAAAGGCTTTGTTACTAAATTCAGATAAATTTTATGTTCTAAGAAGAAAAAAGCCTGTCAGTTATCTCTGCTGTCTGTGTCAAAAAGATTTTTAACCACTTTAACTTTCCTGGGTGTTTTGTGATTTTAATACAATTCTATTTTTTTACGTAATTTCAACCATTTTTTCTAAACAATTAATGAAGAGAAATGAATTTGTGTTTCGACCAGATTGTGATCACAGAATATAATAGAATAAGTATAATATAATAAAATAGTTAATAAAATGTTAACATTTCCGAAACACGGGGAGTCGAGGGAATATATAATGATTTCAGTATACAGATGAAAATCTGGTGTAAAACTTCACACCACAACACCAAACTGATACATAGCGGAGTAGGTATATAGAGATACACCGATTAGGTGTATGCTAGATACCAAGTTAGAAAGTAAAATGTTACTATTATTTATGTATAATTTATAAAATGTTTACACCTTTTAATTGTAAAATAATTAGTTATTTTTGATTAATTTAGACATTAGTTATTCAAAACGTAAAATACAAATATTCTTATGGGGTAGAAGATATCAATTTTAAATAAATTTCTACAAAAATGTGAAATTAGCATATTACATTTTATTAAAGGTAAAAGGTAAATGGTAATTACTCTACTCATAGATTAAATCACTAATTACACTTTAATTTACCATAATTATTCGTTCTCGTTATAAGGTGGTGATTTAAAATAAAATATCGAATTCAACAATTATGAAACAGACTATATTCATTTACTAATGAAACAGAAATCTTTAAAATGCAAAAAAAGAGAGTTAGACAAGTTTGAATATCCTAAATGTGGTCACATTTAAGGTTCGCAGCGTATTTACTTCGTGACACACGTGATTAAGGTTATCATACATAAAAATAAATAAACATTGTGTTGATATGATATGATATAAATACATATAGTTTAAAAAAACAAAAAAAACACGCTTTTAAAGCACATCAAACTAAAAAGTGAAAAATAATTATTAATATAAACTGAAAACAATAATGAAGGAAAAATACTAGTATTATTGTGAAAAAAGCGTGGGTTGCTCGATATACGAAAAATATGGCACAAAGCGCCCCACGCCTTTTTTCACAATAATACTAGTATTTTTCGTGTGTTCGCGTGTTAAAAAAACAAGATAGAGTTACCAGTTACTAGCAGCACATAAAGAGAGGTACTCCTCAATTCGTCTACACTAAACTCTTACTCGTCTCCTTTTACCTGGAATTGAAATTTACACAGCGCTCTCTTTAATGTTAGGCGTGCAAAACAATTACAAACCGCACCTCAGATGTGCAGAATAATACGGATTTCGCCTCCAGGCGTGCAGAACGATACGAACTCTGCCCCTAGGCGTACTCCCTCAAACACAGAGGGTCCAATTTCCCAAGTAGAAGAACCAAGGTCATAACCTCACTTCGTATTTGCTATGTGCCAGAACACAAAATTCCTTAAAACAATATCTATATTAAGATTAAACGTTTATTACAAACCAGCCTCTCAATTATATCCTGTTCTCAGTAAAAGTTCCCTTCTGCATGACAAAATACCGGAAGGGTGACAAAACGCCTCAATCGGTTAAATACCGAACCCAACAGTATTGTATTATTGGTTGCCTGCAGTTCAGTGACATTTTTGACACAAAATAACAAATAAAGAGCGTAAAATTTTATCGGGTGTGGAGGTTCGAGATCGGGATTTTAAACAATTATTAAATTAAAATGGAATCATGTTTTTAGTTCATTTCATCTAAGCTACTTTAGTTCATGCAAAGTGTCTGTATCATTTATAGTAACAAATATACTACAAGTTCTTGATATTGTCATCACATTCTCCATAAATAATAAATAAATTCAAAAAGTCTTCGTGAGTGGCATTTTTTGACATAAGAGAATGACTAACATTACCGATTGTTTCTAATCATGGCTAATTTGATTACATTTTTACTAAAAATTCTTGAATTTCTAAGAAAGTCGCAAATATTTCAAAAAGTTGTAACTTAAACCCCCACAATGCTTATATCAGAAAAAGAGGAATTTAATTGTACATTACTTGGTGTAAAACAATACAGGGTGTTTCGTTTGACTTAAGCAAGTTTTCTCGGTTTGAAGTTTACAAAATGTAACGTCAAAAATGGAACACATGGTATACTAGTATTGAATTCCTTTAAACTGTAGAGCGTAGCTCACCTTATGGTCTTTCTGCATGCCAAAAATCCAATAAGTTTCTTTTACACGAAGAAATTTATAAAGCTCACCTTATGGTCTTTCTGCATGCCAAAAAGCCAATAAGTTTCTTTTACACGAAGAAATTTATAAAGGTTTCTGTGAACCATCACACTTTTCACAATTTTCTTAAAATGTCAAATATCTCTGAAACGGCTGGGTTTAGGCATAGGGTATTCTACATGTTTTTGACTCAGAATTTTATGCTCTTTTCGAAAACCCTAAACTATATATGGTATTCTATTTAAAATAAACAAGTTGGTATCGACACTAAGTGCCAGATGCTTGTAATTATTTTAGTTGGATTGGACACACTACCCTTAGTAGCTCGCTAAATTTTAATAAAAATGGGTAACAGGTGGAACACTTTTTATAGTATCTTCTTTCGAATTACAAAAAAAAGTTTTATTTTTATTGCTGCATGTTGCGGTTATTGTTCAGTAAATTGAAAGTGGTAACAAATAGCCATAGGGATGTACGTACAAAAAATTTTCGGTTTTCAGTTCTACACAACATCGTCTCAAAATATTCCATTTGAAAAAATTGAGAGAATTCAGTTCAAATAGTTGTAAATTTAAAAACTATTTTTTGCCACTCTGTATACTTTTAGGAAGTAAAGATCATGACAGATCGATAGCCAATATCATTTGTCAATTCTTAATCAGACATAGACCGGTTTCGAACTTATTTGTTCTCCTCTACTCCAATTCCAATTTCCAATTTAAAACATTTATTGCACATTAAAATACATCATATAAAACTTAATTAGAATGCCACACTCGGCATTGTACAAACAAATATGGTATTCATAAAACTCTACTCAGTATGCCATAGGTTATGGAACAGACAAATGATAGTGGCCAACCTGCTAGTCATATACTAACTAAGGTAAATTGAGTAGTGGTGAGAGGTATGAAACTTCTCGTATGGTCTATGGTCGCAAGTCGCTATCCGCCACAGAGACATCTATGATGTCTGTCGGATAGTAGCATTTAGACCATACGAGAAGTTTCATACCTCTCACCACTACTCAATTAACCTTAATCATCCTCTTTACACCATCAAAATGATAATAATATCTTGCCGCCTCTAACCATGTGACCCAATGTGTCAACATGCGGTGGTAATGGCGTATTCGACAATTCGTCCTCAAATAAATTTCGTCGAGATAGCGCTTTTGAAAATGTCTTCTTTACGCTGGGTATCAATCTGTCTACTGTGGGATAACATTTTCTAACAGTTTCCGCTATGCGATGGAGTCCGTGTGCTAAACATGTACATATAATTAATTTACATACTTGTATGTGTTTCTTAAACTCACTGCAGGTTGCTTCATATAGGAAGCTGCATTGGTTACATAGAGTAACACACGTCCTTCATTGTTCTCCAAGTCAGCATTCCATATTTTCCGTAGATCGAAAAATAATAATCATCATTTTGGGGTTAACTACGGGAGGCGAATTTCACCGCAAGCGGTTACCGCAGCCGTTGTGATGACTCGTATAGCGAAATCGAACGCCACCAAGGGTTAAAATAGTACTTCTGCAAAAACTATTTTTCACCATGTACGATACGATATGTATGAACCTGGAATATATGATTTACTCGCGGTCACCACTTATATCTTATTTCATAACTTCTATTAAGTATATGGTATGTACAGTGTTATTCTCGGCAGACTAAATTGAGGTAATTTCAGAAAATGTTTTCCTTTTGTCACATTGGAACAAAGAACGCGCATCAAGATATTTTTTTTACATGTCTGTAATATGTTCTAATGTAATCTTTAAATTCTACCAAATTAAAAAAAAATAGTTCTGCTAATGACACTAAATTCAGGTGAAGGTACAATAAAAGTTGGCAAAGGCTGAATATCCTTGCGGCCTTTATGATTAATTACTGTTGTCCTGTATTTTGAGGTTTCATGAAAGGCTTTTGTTAGTAAGGGTGATAGTTTAATTCTCCAATATTTATTGGAGTAGGTAACGCATAACTTATATCAGAGAACACATTTTGGTTCAACGAAAATAGCTTATACACAAATTATTTTATTACGAACTGTCTTTTTAAATATAAGGGAGGTTTTTGTGCTTCAGTTCGAATGGTTTCTGTCGTTGTCAAATGAGGCATATTCTTTCTACAAAAGTCAATCCATAAATTTTTTATACGAAACCTATCTTGGGAGTGATTTGGCGATTGAGTTCCAATTGAATGGCTTGTCCACTCACCAGACTTAACGCCTTAGATTGTTTCACAAGGGAATATATTAAATCAAACAGAACCAAGATCTCATTGGTCTAGTAAAACAATAATAGAGGTATGTGCTTATACTTTAAACTGATGCTGTTTGTATTCAGCTTTTAAAAGAATGACATTAAGTGCCATTTAATTTAAAGTTAGCATTATGGCATCATATTTTTTGAAGAATAACTCATTATTTGCAGAAGTAGTGGTACTTATTTTAGTTTTAGATTTGAGTGTTTTCTGACATCGAAAGAATATTTAATTTAAAAAGATGTAAGTAAAATAAACTGTATTAGAGTAAAGTTTAACAAACATTTGCAGGTGGCAACGATACACTGCAACTTTTATTTGTTGCTATATGTATAGTCATAATGTACTTGTAAAACATACATCATTTCTCCATACCACTCTAGCCTTACTTATAAGTCTCTTGATTATATCATTCGCTACGGGTGATGCATAATATCCTTTTCCACTAAAAGCCTAGAGACAAACGATAGAAAAACACAATTAATGGTTTAATCTGCAACAATAGTTTTAATTGAAATTCCAACAGGTCGGAATGTAATTTGGTGAAGTAGTTAGTGTGCCAGTGGGATGTTCTATTGTGGATGTGCATTCGAATAACAACAGTGAAAAACAGACATGGTATTTCTGACGACATGAGATCACCGTTAATTGGAATACTACAATGGATAAAACTTACGTTCTTGGTTATTCTTGTTTCTTCAGTAACAGGTAAGGACATTGCAATTTATTTTCATAAAACAGTTCATACATTTTCCTAACCCAATCACTTTTGACTAGATTTATAATAAAACGTCTAAATTAAAATGCTGGAGGTACTGAGTATGTGTCCGGAATCAGTTTCCTTAAAAATGATTTGATGTATTAAAGTAAGATCTGAAAAATGTGTAAGACTTGAAGGTGTGGTGAAATGATCTTTAATATTCACGTAATTTTAATTACACAAAATCTTATAACTTTTTACATATGTATTTTTATATTTTATTGGCTTAAATTTGAGGCATTGAATGTTTATTTATACAAACAGACTTGAGTATGGTAAATACATGATGCACTCTAAATCGATTACCCTTCAACATATCAGAGTGTAATATCATGTCACATTCTCCTCCGTGATCATGTCCTATACAAGAAAACATAATGTGATTTTTTATGCATATTGCTTGGATGATTTAGCTCTTGATAGGACGAACTTGTTCAAGGATTTAAGCCTAACATTTAATTACAAGTTTCCCTTTAATATTCATATTTAGATCATTATTACCTCTCAAATCTCTTGAATTTATTTATAAAAACTGTGCAGACTTTTATAATTCTGACACACTATTAATGTTTGAATGAGAATTAAAATATGACAGAACTGTCTCAATAATGAACGAAAGAATATTTATGAAATTCGTCGCTTTTAAAATAGATGAGACAATATTTTACTGTTAAACAAATTATGTTCATTTTTATGAGAAACACTTAAAAACTCTTTTTTGAAGAATAATTTATTGATCCAGTAAAGTGATCTTTCTAATACAGGCTTTGGTTCTTAACTGAAGCTAACATGCATGAATTTACATATTTATAATAATGCTTATCTAAAGGGGATTTACAAATGACGTATTTATTTATGATAATGAGGTTATCAGCAAGCTTAACATATGCTATTATGCCTAAAGTATATAATTAATAATAAAAAGAAAAGGGCGTAACACTGGGTAAATGTGTTAACTCCTCCCCCTTAAAAACGGAAAGTGGGGTCCAATTGATTGGAGTCGTAGTTGTAGGTAGAAAAACCATTGCTTCAATGGTTTCCATTGCTTCAACGGTTGCTGTTGGTGTAGAGTGGTCGTTCTTGAAGAAGACGGCTAGGCGTTGTAAAGTCCTCTTCTTTCGGAGCCATTTACAGGTCAAAATGAGTATAAGTGATAATAAAAGTAATAGGATGATCTATGTATAGTTGATGGTCATCACATGTGGAAAGTCCTTTGAATTAATATTTTGTAGGTTAGTTATCTGCATTTGGGTTGAGTGTAAATCTTTGAGAGATGGAATGGATGTATCCATGAGTGGAATAGATTTTAGAGAAATATTTGGTAAAAGAAAAGAAGTACGTGAATTTAAAGGTGCTTCATATGGATATGATAAATTATTGACAAAGAATTCACAGTGTGGAGTTAAAGAAATCCTTGTGTTGTGATAGAGGGTTTTATAAGTGAATGTCCTTGGGTGACAGGTATATTCAATTGTTGTGGCGGTGTCGATGATGACTGCATATTCAGTTGTGGATAACTGCTCAACATGTGGGCTTCGTAAGTGGACACGTGACAGGTGACAGTAAGAATCGGCTGGTCTGCGTCTCAGGAGTTCAACAAAACATTCCTTGGAGTTTTGGAGATGGTTTTCCAGGAAGTAAGAGTCTTCTATTTCTGCTGGTACTTTGTCCATCCATTGATAATAATCTTCTGAGTCAATAGCCAGGAATTGTTTTGGAGGAATTACAGTATAGTTTTGGATTGGTATAGGAATAATTTGTAAGAGGGAAATAGTGTTATGAGGTGTTAAGATTGGTACAGCAATAGCAATATAAATTATGTTATCTACTTGTGAAAAATATGATTTAAAAATTTGATAATAAGAATAAGCTTGTTTGAATTTCAACAAATTTGTTTTTGGATATAGGAATTTAAGGTTAGTGAGAATTGTTTGAATGTCCCTAGTGTTTAGTGAAAATGGACTTATCGTTTCCAATCGTAAGAAAGTAATTGTTTGTTCTATTTGTTGGAAGTAATACAAAATTAATTCTAATTGGTTAACAATTATTTGTCTCTGAAAGTTTGTATCCAATCTGTTTTTGAGATATTGTAAATTATCTTTTAAGTTCCTCTGATTATCCAAGATTTTATTCATCATGCTATTTGTTTTATTTGCAAACGATGATAGTAAAGAAGTACGCAGATTCAATTCGTGTGTTAATATTTTCTCATTATTGAGGAGAATATTTAGTTTTGATTCAAATGAGCTGATATCGTTTTCGGTGGCAGTTCCAAAGAGTGTTTTTTTCAATGTTACCAACGAAATTAAATAGACCTCTCTTTACTCGTTTTACTCGTGTATGTGAGTGAAAATGTCTAGGAATTACTTTTTATATTCCTCATGAATAATATGTTCTAGATTCTCTGCTTGGTTAAGTAATGATATATCAATTTTTCCATTATTGTGTAATTTATCAAAAGTGTAAGTATCATTTAGCATAAATATTGTGTCATAATATGTGTTTATTAATGGTGTTAAGTCAATTTTATGGATAAACATGTGATAGTGACTAATGAGATGAACGTTTGTTTCCATAGTAAGAAAAATTGTGGGGTGAACCACGGGGTCGAAGATTATATCTCCCGGTACTGGTTGAAGGAAAATTAGGAGAGATGTTAGCAGTATGAGTGGCAATGACTGGAAAGTTGGTTTCGTCATTATTGTTCTGTAACAAAGTGTCAGTGTTAATAATGTCTGTTTTTCGTTGTTTTTGAATGTTGTTTTTATGTATTTTACCGGCAGTGGTAGTTAGTGTTATGTCATTGTCATGTAAAACTTTTGCTTTCTTAAAACGAGGCAAATGTTTTGCAACACGATTTCCTGTTCGAATGTACACAGATGGATCCTGTTGTACTGGTTCAGGGTCATTTAAATTAGAATTTCTGTTATTAATGATGTTATTTTTTGTCACTTGTATTTTGTTTTTAGTAACTTCGTACAATTTTTGCATTTGTTGTTGGTGGTTTTCAACATAATGAGAGATAATTGCTTGAGGTGTCATATCAAAAGGATTCGTCCTTGGACCGTGAATAATTTCGAAAGGTGTCATACATGTAACAGAGTGTATTGAGTTGTTATATAGCATAATTGCTAGTGTCATTAAATATTTAATGGGTTTTTGGTATTCTTGTTTTAAGCAACGAATGGAGTCGGCCAATGTTGAATGAAATCGTTCAACTGGTGAGTTTGAATTGGAATGATAAGGTGTAGTGAAGTGTAGTGTAACCTTATGTAGGTGGCAAAAATCTTTAATCAATTGATTGTTAAACTTCGTTCCATTGTCTGATGTGATTTTGTTAGGTATTCCCATGTGAGAGAAAAATAGTAGTAAATTTTCCATAATACATGTACTGTTTTTATGTTCTAAGTAATATGCTTGTCCAAATTTATAAAAAGGATCTAAAATTGTAAGGAAAGCTTCTTGGTTAATAAAAAATGTGTCAATGTGAATATTTTCAAAAGGTTTAGATGGTGTCTCTGTAAGTTGTAATTTGATTTTTTTGTGGTTTTCGGTGTATTTAGAAATTAGGCAAGTGTTACAAGTGTTGAAGTTTGTAACATCTTTTTGAATATTCGGCCAGTAATACGTTCTTTGTATAGATTTAGTTGTTTCTTTTATTCCTCGGTGACATGTTTTTCCCTGGTGGTGATATTTAATGATGTCATTTTGTTCATTTTCTGAAGTAATGTCATCCAATAATTTATTTGAAATTACGATTTTATTTGTACGATGATATAGTAGTGATGTTCGTAAAATTCGTGTAATTTCTCGTTCTAAAGTTTGAGTTGAAAATTTAATACAAGTATTACCCTCTATTGAAATAAATTGTTTTAAAGATTTCAGTACGTTATCATCATCAAGTTGTGTTCTCAGTGTAATAAAATGTCTTATGTTATTAAAAATAGTTTTTGTTTCACAAATCTCGCTAGGTGTTGTATTTGATTCAGTTAAAATAATTTGATTCTTATACGCATTTAGTGGTTGTTCTCTATAGGGAAGTGTAAAGACTGGGTCTTCCTGTGCTGTATGTTGCGTTTGAATATCATCATTTGAATTTTCAATGTCTTGAATGATTTGATTTACTTCGTCTATGTTCTCATTGTTTTCATTTAGGATGTCATTAATTAACTGATCTAAGTCGTTGTCAATTTGTACTTGCGTGCTCATGTTGTCATCTTCAATTTCGTTAACATTACAATCTTCGATCTTGATGCGACTTAAGGCGTCTGCTACTTTGTTTTGCGAACCTTGCTTGTATCTTATTTCGTAGTCAAATTCGTCTAATTTTAATTTCCATCTGACTAATTTAGAATTCGGCTCTTTAAGGGAAAATAACCATTGTAAAGGTTTATGGTCAGTGTAAATAATGAATTTTGTTCCGTATAAATAGGATCTAAATTGCTTGCAGGCCCAAACAATTGAGAGTAGATCTTTCTCGATGGTTGAGTAGTTAATTTCAGCTTGATTCAATGTTCGAGAAGCATAGCAAATTGGTTTGTTGGATTGCGAGAGTACTGATCCTATCGCGAAATTTGAAGCATCTGTTGTAACTTCAAAGGTTTTTGTAAAATCAGGATATGTCAAAATCGGACTATTAATTAGCAAGTTTTTGCATGTGTGAAAACAGTCTAGATATTCTTTAGTTAAAACAATTTTTGCGTTTTTGTGTTAAAGGTTTTGTAATTTTGGCAAAATTATTGATAAATTTACGGTAGTATCCAAGTATACCCAAAAATGCTTTAATATCCTTAGTAATTTTAGGGATGGGATAATTTTGAATAACTTGAATTTTATCAGGGTTGGGTTTTATTCCGTCATGTGTTATAATATGTCCTAGAAAAGCTACTTCTTTCTGTAGAAATTCAGATTTATCAAGTTGGATTTTTAGTATGTTTTCTGAATGTGTCGAAAACTTTTTTTAAGGTTTGAAATGTGTTCTTGTAAACCATTAGAAAATACGATGACATCGTCCATATAGATTAGGCAAATTTTATTTTGGAGTTCTTTTAAAACATTATCCATGCATCGTTGGAAAGTTGCAGGGGCATTTTTTAAACCAAAAGGCATTCGAATGAATTCATAATGTCCGTTATCAACCGAGAATGCAGTTTTTTCTACTGAATCCGGGTGCATTTCAATCTGGTGGAAACCTGAGACTAACTCTATAGTTGAAAAGTATGTACATCTACCTAATTTATCCAAAATTTCTGTAATATTAGGAATAGGATATCTATCTTCAATAGTTTTTTCATTTACCTTTCTATAATCTACGACTAATCTCCATTTCTTTTTTCCGCTGGCATCTAGCTTTTTCGGAACTATCCAAATTGATGAAGAAAAAGGGCTCTGTGATGGTCTGATAATATTATTTTGTAACATTTCTTGAATTTGTTTTCGCACTTCTTCTTTATGTATATAAGGATATCTATAATTTTTCGTGTAGATGGGCAAGTTGTCTGTCGTTTTTATCTCGTGTTTTACAGCGTTGGTGAAAGTCAATTGATCATTTGGTTTTTGAAAAATATCATTGTATTTTTTGAAAGTTGAAATAGATTTGTTTTCTCTTCTTTATTTAAATGCTCTGTACGTAATACAGAACTAATTTGATTTGTTTCAAGGTTTTCGTCTGGTGTTATCAATGAATATTTATATGTATCATAATTTGTTAAATTTGAAAATTGCAACTCATTAGGGTCAAATGTTAAAGATTGTGAACTGTAATTATGTAATTCGAATGTTAATAAATTATTTTTAACTGAGCTTATCATTTCTGGTACATGATAGTTAATGTTTGAAATTTCGTGTATAAATAAATCAGTATTATTAGGAATGTTGACCTTTGTTTCGACTTTACGTATTTCTTTCGCTGGAATTGTTATTAATTTTGTTTCTTGAGGTGGATTTTTTTATCAATGGTTTTTTGAAATGTATCGGTAATTGACAATAATCATTAAACAAAATATTGCTTGAAAATGAAATATTTAATTGTAGTTTTTTAGTATCTTCAAGTCCTAATGCTCCGTCAAAATAATCGTGAAAATCATATAAAATGACATTAAAAGAAAAATTTGAATTGAATTCTGGAAATGCTGGAACTTGTGCTTGCTCGTTTATTATGATTTCTCCTGTACCGGTTTTAATTTTCACTGGTTCGTTAATAATACATTCTGGACAAATATTTTTTTATGATTGAAGGTTTTAAATTTGTTTTTGAGCTACCTCTGTCTAGTAAGAGTTTAATGGGTGGAAATTGCAATTGTATGTATGGTAATGAATTTGCTGTAAAAATTGTGTTACATTCAACTACGTTGGGTAATTGTTTGGGTGTACAATTTAGTCTTTCGAGTTCTTCCGCTAATAATTCTGCGTCCCAATCTTCTTCCGGTTCCTGTATTGGTGGAAGTGGAGGATTCATGTCCATTCTAGCAAAATTATCGAATGTTTCTTCTAGTGGAGTTGGTAAAGGTTGATTAGTAGTAGGGTCTATCGTGTAGTATTGTGGTGTTATATCGGCTTGAGTGTGATGCATCTCTGTCTTTGGGAAACTCTTGAATGGTTGTCTAGTAGTTCTGTTGATTGAGGAAGTTTTCATTGGTGTAGGGCGTGATATATTTCTAAACTGTGGTTGTTGTTGTACAGCCTTATTTATTGATGATGTTTCCATTGGAATTGGACGTGTGGTATTCATATTTCTTGAATTCCAGAACTGTTGTTGTCCGTGTTGTTTAATCATTGGGGAGTTTTGTCTATATTGCATTGTATTATAGTTTGGTTGTCTGTATTGTTGCATATTATAATTTGGTGTTTGATTGTATTGTTGCATATTATAATTTGGTGTTTGGAATGAATTGTGTCGTTGTTGGAAAGGTTGATGTGAAATTTGTTGATGTGAAATTTGATTAGTGCTTTATGTGTTGTGTTTTGTGAATTAATTGTTTTACTATAATTTGTGAATTGTTCTTCTCGTGATACAAATGATATTGCGTCTAGTAAATTATCAATTTCTTTCGTTCTGACCATTTGTTTGAAATTAAGAGGTAAATTTCGAACATATGTGTCTAAACTCAATCTTTGGTAAACCTGACTCATTGCTTCTTTAACCGGGAATGGTTCAGAAGACTGTCTTAATTTAGAAATCAAAAGGGATTGATAACTTAGTATTTTGTTTCCGAAGGAAGTTAAAGTTTCCTTTCGTGGTTCTATAATTAAATGAATTAATTCGGTTTGTAATGTTGGAAGATCTCTAGCATCTCCAAATGTACTTATTAGAACTGTCTTAATGTCAGTCCAACTACTTAGTTCTAATCTAGAGGCTATGTTGATTTGGGCTTGACCAAATAGTTTGCTTTTAATTGCTCTCATGACAAATTTATCTTGATGTATGCTTTCTCGTGTTGCGTATGTCTCTACTAGTTCATCGCAAGCGGATACAAAGTCATTCAGAATAGATGGAGTGTCATCAAATTTTGGAATAACGTCTACAAACATTCTAAATAATTGAAAGTTAGGTGCACTTGCAGTAGCAATATTTAAACTAGGTGAAGTCATTTTTGTTTTATTACAAAGAATCAAAAAATAAAAACTATTTTTTATAAAATAATTAATGTGTAAAAATTATTTGTTTCTTAATATATATATCAAAAAAAATATTTAAATTATTTTTATAAAATAATGTGTAAAAAATAATGTAAAAAAAATTGTTTCAAAATTGTTGAAATTCTTAACCTATATAAGTACCAATATGCATTTGACACTTATAAAAAAATTAATTCTGATATTCAGGCAAAATTAATTTGTTTACTTCGATATGCGTTCGAAGGAGTTAAAGTACCAATCTTAGCAAGAAAAGGAAAAGGAACACTTACTATCGACTCAATGTATTCTTCTGTTCTTCGAAGTCTTCTTGGTTGAAACCAATGGTCTGACAAGTTGTACCAATCGACAAATTTTGGAACTCTTGATTCTCCTAGTATTTACCAATCGACAAATCTTCAGATTTCTTAATTCTCCTGGACACTTGTTCACCCGACTTACTGATCCGTCCCGACTGCGCCAATTATGTTTATTTTTATGAGAAACACTTAAAAACTCTTTTTGAAGAATAATTTATTGATCCAGTAAAGTGATCTTTCTAATACAGGCTTTTCAGATTTCTTAATTCTCCTGGACACTTGTTCACCCGACTTACTGATCCGTCCCGACTGCGCCAATTATGTTTATTTTTATGAGAAACACTTAAAAACTCTTTTTGAAGAATAATTTATTGATCCAGTAAAGTGATCTTTCTAATACAGGCTTTGGTTCTTAACTGAAGCTAACATGCATGAATTTACATATTTATAATAATGCTTATCTAAAGGGGATTTACAAATGACGTATTTATTTATGATAATGAGGTTATTTAGCAAGCTTAACATATGCTATTATGCCTAAAGTATATAATTAATAATAAAAAGAAAAGGGCGTAACACTGGGTAAATGTGTTAACTAGCACTATATGCGATCAACATGAAGAAAATAAAAAGAAAAGAAACGAAAATATTGGGTCCAGGATATATTTCGAGCAAGGCTGGAAAAAAAGTGAATTTCATACACTCTTCAGGGGACTCCAATACTGTGCAATGCTATGCAATACATATGAAATAACATGTAATGTCATGTTATATCTTGCAATACTTGTGTAATACCATGCAATGCCATGTAATCTCTTCCAATACTTCTGTAATACCATGCAATGCTATGTATTATCTTATAATACATGTGTAATACCATACAACACCATGTAATATCCTGCAATACTTGAGTAATATCTTGCAATACCATGTAATATTCTTGCAATATTTGTGCAATTTATTATAAAGGGAAATTCATTCTACGAACAAATGAAAAGTCACTTTTTTTCAGCTGAGTTGATATAGATCTAAACTATATTTACAATAAAGAATGATGAGGTCTTTCGCAACATATTTTTAAAACATTTTTACTCAAGTTCTTTGCACATTATAATATATTACCATATTAAAGTAAATTAAACACCACGGGTAATACAACCTCCTGTATCCTTAAAAGTACCTTAATGGACTTTGTGCTGGAGGGGCCTACACATTTAGAGACAAAGAACACACACGCAATATCTAAGAATGCTAGAATTAATTCTAGTTTAGAAAAATATCCGGTCGAGGAGCTGGAGCTCCCCGACCGGGGATCGAACCTGGAACTCCAAGTAGGATGAGAGGCAAGAGTTCTTACCATTCAACCATGAAGCCACATTTGGTATAATATAACATTTAGATCTACATTAAAGTAAACAAACTAAACATTTAGAGCATTGAGTAGCAGTTACATCGCATATTAGTAGTAATCCAACATCAGGATTTTAAATCGGTAATCGTGCTGTTATTATGTGGCCAGAGGCCCGACTAATATTAAGGTACTATCTTGGTACTTTTCATAGTTTTCAGAAACAAGCTCAGAAAGCGATTCCATCTCAATTGACGTAAAATTATGGGTAGAATTTTAGAATTTCAAATAAAAAATGTTCTAAATCATTCTAAATCAATTTTCCGCAACACAGATCTTGCAATAAAGATATGGTGACGTGTCACGTGACGTATATGCAGGCATGCTTTCATAAACGGAGACTAACGATTGCCCGTGTTTTAAGTATGATTTTTGCGGGGATTACTGTTGTATAAGTTCGGTGTGAATCACAGAAAAGTTTAGAGTGTATACAGTATGTTTCGGATTGTGTGCCGCGCAGAAGAAAATTTGTCTTATTTTACGTTTTAGAAAATAACTTGGAAAAAATAAAATTCATTTAAAGGAAAGAGAAATTTAATATATTGAAAATCCAAAAAATTAATAAATGTTAAATCGACTTTTGATGGCAAATTATTATAAATAATTTTTCATTTCCTAAGTTTTTTAGTGAGAAAATAATTAAAGCAAACCAACCCTTATAAGTGGAGATCGAAAGGTGGTGACAAATGACATCAATTCTAGGGTTGACGGTACGTGCTGTGTGATCGCGTAAATATGTTTATGCATATATCTTACCTTGTGGTTATTTTGGCGAGTTTAGTAACATATAAAGTTAATACAAAGAAGACTGAAGGTATTGGTGAATGTAAACACTAACAGGACACATGTAATTTTAAATACCGATCACAATAGTAAAAGTATATTATCTACGGATATTTATTTGTGGTATCCTATAATGTTTCTTCTCATCTTCTTTGGATGCCACTGTCCTAGAAATTATTTAAACAAATTTGTTAAATAAACCTCTGCACCAATAGGGTTTATTGAAACATATAAACAAAAAATTGTCAAGTTTGACATTGCTAAAAAATCCAATCTTTTATAAAAGACATTTTTCTCTAATTTTGAGACCGGAATCAAAAAGTATTCTGAAACGTCAATTTTAAACCACCTAAAATATTTGATATTTAAGTTTTATTTTCAAGTTAATATTTTTTAGGTGTGATATTTTTTGAATAGGCAAAAGCATTTTTTTTTAAAAGCAACTCTGACATCATTTTGGCACAAATATCGGCGCAGATATTTAACAATTTTTTTAAATAATTTATAGTACAGTGCTTAGTTAATGCATTACCAAAACATTCTAACGTATTTGTCATTTAGTTCAGATTAACTTTTTTTGTTTAATACTGTCACATCTCTGTGATAAATATTTTTTTTCTTAGTGTCGTTTCCGATGGCACCTGAACGTTGAATACTGCCTACTAATACACTTTTGCAAAAATTGAACGAGACGTTTTAAAAAGTTAACCTTCTTTGTCTTTAATTGTTTACGTATCTACATGTTATTCACATATATGTTTTATAAGTATTAAGTATTTGGAGTGTATTTCAATGACTTCGAAGTCATTCGTGTATTTATTTTCAATATTGGTCAGTGGGCATAAACACGCGATCTGCCTATGTCTATCTATGAATTGGCATTGGACACTCGACAATAACGAGCTTTGTCTGTCAGTAAGTAATTGTTCTTATAGCTACAAGCTACTCAATTACCTGATAAAAATCTTTACTTAATTTTTTGTTTCCATTTGTATAAAGAAAACAGATTTATTGCATATAAGAATATTTTACCATTTCATATTTTGGACTTCTAAGATACCTTTACCATTTATCCTTTTACATTTAACGAATAATAAGGGTACTTTGATCTAGAGGATATTTAACATTTTTTTTAATTTTACATCCTGTAAATTTAATTTCGCTTTTCATTATGTGAATCTTGTTTTTTCAATAAGCAAAATGTTTTCTGCATCTAAAGTTATTTTCTAAAACAAAACATAAAACAATTTTTCCTCACTGGTACGCAATCCGGTGACACACTGTATATCGAGGTTTATATAAACTGCCCAGCAGACTTTTTTACTAATTACATCAGTCCTAATGACACTTATTTCCTGATTGAAAGACTCCAGGAGAAAGCAAACATACTAGGTTATATTTTAAAGTATGATTTTTGTTTTAATTTCTGTTTGCGTGATGGGTTAACTAAAGTTTCGTTAATTTATGTTGTTAACGAACAGAACGTCTTTCGTTTCCAAGTGCGAATCTGTTCTACTAAGGTGAGTATGTACTGATTAATTGTTAGAAACCTCTTAATCAAAACTGGCTCAAAATGAGACCACTGAACGTCGGTACACATAGGTAAGAATTATTACATTTTAACGTTATTCAGAAACATGCGATAATTTCTTGCTGCTCTGTAGGTATGGATTATGTAAATAACGATTGTTTACTTATGGGACAAATAATGCGGTTATTAGGGGCGTTGATAACTGGGGGGCTTTTTTAGTGATACTTTTATTATTTTCTTTATTTGCCTGAAAATTACCAAAGATATACTAAATCTGTTTATATCGGGTATATAAAGATTCTTAGGTTTATTTTGGAATCATTCTGTATAGCGTGTGTAACAAAAGATTGGAATAACTTTTCGTGGAGGTTTAATAAATCTGATGTGTAAAATATTTGTACATAATATAAATACCCAAATAAAAACAAAACTTAACACAATGTTATAAACAGTACAGTACAGTGCCCTTCAGATACTATCTTTCTAAATTACCGATTCTTTTAAAAGTTAGTCTACCAGTTTATTTAATGACTCTTAAATAATAATTTGTGTCAATCGATAAAAGAATTGATATATTTGAATTGCATCAATGCATGTTACTTTGACGACAATTTGTTCTATTCTTAAATTACAGCAGTAATCTCTCTATCAGGTTTAGAGAATTTAATTGTCTGAAAATTTACGTAACCACAATTTATCTTTGCTGAATATAATAAGGCTAATTATTAAAGTCATGGAAGTACTATTTTTTACATTTTCATACAGTCTACAAACATATAATGTATTCAGTTTTATGTACAGGATGGCCCACTCAATATATTCCATCATTCAATCTAATACATCATTTTGACAACTGCAATTTCTAAAATAGGTATATACTTGTGTTATCTTGTCCGAACATCTTGAAATCGACATTAAAATTTTTTTACAAAATAGTAATAATAATACCTAAATAGGTACCAAAGCCAAAATCATATCAATTTATTTAATTGAAGATTAAATAATTTTTTTTATTTTACATATTTTTTATTTTTTTTATTTAATCTTCAATTAAATAAGTTGAGAGGATTTCGACTTTGTTGCCTATTTAGGTATTATTTCTAGTATTTATTATTAATTTTTGTCGCTCTTTGTCAGTTCTTACGTTTTACAAAAAAAAAAATGTGTAGAATTCAGAAAGCTTATAATATGACAAAAATATGAGATCGTAGACAAAATGTGGTGGGACAGTTGCTTCCAGACAAGAAAACATTTAGAGGTGTTTACCATAAATTATAAAACAATTCTTGAAACTTATTTTATACTGTTTTGTTAAACTGTTGCTGACATTTCGATAATGTTTAACATCTTCAGGGCGAATATTACTTAAACATATTTAAGTAGATGGAAATAACTTCTTACCTCAGTTTAAACAAAATAATTTTAAATTAAGGCTTAACATCATATCCAAAAAAGAATACAAAATTTGTATAAAAAACATTTCTACACATCTCTTACCTGAAAATCACAAAATCTCTAAAATCATAAATATTTACTACCAAGCAAGAGTAACCAAGTAATATAATTAAATCCTCAAAATATCTCGGGCATAAACATGTTTGGAACTGGTTGGGAAATAGTCGACATATTAAATAGGCCAATAAGAACTCCCTTAGATAAATAAATGTCCGAAAAAGTCCGGCATCTTGGAGATGTTGTATGTAAAGAATTTAAAAAACACTATTCGTTTCTGAGCTCTATGGAAATTCTCTGTCAGACCTTCTACAGATGTGATCAGTGTCTAATATATTTTATCTAAAATAAATTGTAAGGGTTGCGAGTGTATCAAAGAATTCAAAGAAATGTTAAAGAATTAACACCTTTAATTTAGTTGGAAACACGACGTTGGTTTATTCACGTAGAAATTCATATGATTGGCTAAATTCTAAAGAACTAGTGTACTGACTGCTTCTTTATAATAGAAGTGGAATAGTCGTTGCTAATTTGAGCTGTTGTTTGTAATATTTTTTCGGAAAACATGAACTTTCATAAGGCGATGTCTTGGTCACTATTAACTGTAGGGGCGCGAAACTGGTCCAGATCGACATAATGATGAAATAAAATAAACTCGTTTTCTATCTCTGTCGATTTATCGGTCTGCCTGTACAGATGTAGCTTTTTTCATCCCGCAGAAAATTTATCAATTTCAATAAAATTCGGTATAAACTGAAAATGGGGAACTATCATCACACTATCTATTTATTATCGAAGTTTAACTGTCGAAAACAATTGATAATTTTCGATAGGTTCTTTTTGTGTTACTGAACAAATAGTTTCAGAAAGGCAGAAATCATCGATAACTATCGATACTTCACCACTTCTAGAATAAACTGTTCATTGCTGGTGTCGCACAAAAACGGATTCATAGCTCTAAAAT
This sequence comes from Rhamnusium bicolor, assembly GCA_029963845.1. Lineage (NCBI taxonomy): Eukaryota > Metazoa > Arthropoda > Insecta > Coleoptera > Cerambycidae > Rhamnusium > Rhamnusium bicolor. The sequence continues at coordinate 516,805 of JANEYF010004294.1, read as the reverse complement.
GAGAGTCCAACAAACTCTCTAGAGAAATTATTATAAATTGTGGAACAAATTGTATTTTTACAAATTTATTATGTATTTATTTAAAAAAATTTTGTTGAAATAAATGCACTTCTTTTGTTGATAATTAAATAGTTCTGCTTTCGATGAAGCAATACTGGGTTTTATAATATAGTCCAATTAATATTTTGTTAATTTCTTGTTGGTTTACGAATTTGGTTTACGAATATTCTAACCATAATTATTATTATTATTATATGTCGTTTTCAGTCATTTCGAAACTAGAAACTGCTATAATGTTTGCCCATTGGACACAGAAAATTTTTAATTTGAGTTACCCTAGAAAATATAAAATTTTCCTCAGATTGTGAAACATGATTTGTCCTTGAATTGTCTTGGGCGTATTCTTATCTAAAGTAGTTATTAGATAGTTTTATTCAACCATTGAAATATATGTTTAGTGCTGTATAAAATTAATTCACGATAATTGAAGTAATAAGGGCCCTGGGTGCATAGGGGTATATTCTTTGAGAGAATGTTATTGTTACAATATTTAACTTCTCTATTTGTAGAGACTGAATAAATTAACTCAATGACTTTAACGGAAACTAATAAATAATAATATTGATGTGTGCTGATTAAATTAATCATAATCGTACACTTGTTTGAGTCCTCAGTCCCTTGAAATATATAATTTAATTGCCTACTAACCTTTAATATAGTTAAAAAAAATCCACATATTTTATTTGCTGACATAACTGAAGAAATATTTTTTAGGTATTGTGACTAGTTCAATAATGTGTATTTTCAATTATTATTTGCTTTCTTGTATACAGGGTGTCCCACATTTAAAGTGACATAGAGTAATGGGAAATAGAGCACACTTAGCTTAGTTCAAAACACCCCCAAACTTGCTCTTGAATCTTAACCGTTTTTTGAGATACATTTTAGGGGTTTTGACTAAAACTGTAGTCGACCATTTAGTGCAATCAAAGTCATAATTCACTTTGGAAAAATTCCAGGACCGGACTAATTTTTTATAATGTTTCTTTCATTACCCTGTGTATCATTTTTTTGGTAAATATTAGTAAATGATTAAATTGTCAATGGACCAGTGTATAAAATAATGTCATGATATTTTATGGCACGTTTAAGGATATCCTTCAATAAATTTTCAAAAATATTGATTGATCAAATTTTAAATTCTATAAATTAGGCAATCAACTTACTAACGTCACTATTTATTAATTTTACACTAATTAAGTATCTTAATTTTTTTTGGACAAGACATATTTATTGAAAAATTTCTGACTCGTGCAGGGCTGGACTCGCTTAAAATTTCATGTTATTCACATTATGTAAATCATTTTTGAAATTTAATAATGAGAGACTAAAAAGTTAATGTTAATAAGAAAAGCTTGTTATTAACTTTTTTTTTGATAATGAGCTTTTCTAAACTTTTTTTTGTTTAAAATTCCCATTCAAAATATAGCATATTTCATTTATTTCATGAAAAAATAAATATGTTAATTATGAGGCTTGAATTAATAAGCACAATAAAAAAACCACTGCCAATTATTACTTGAGGATCAGAACTTCCTCACCGTAGTAAAACTCGACGTGTGGTAGAGTTTATAATAAAAGTAATTTTTGACGTTTCAAAAGTCACATTTTTTGACGTTTCAAAAAAGTCACACAAAAAAAGTCACATTTTGATGTTTCAAAAAGTCACTTTGGTGGAATGTCACTAATATTTTTTTAGACATTCAATCTCTTCCATAACCTCTAGAATGTATGTACCAAATTTAAAAGCTTTATCTCAAAAACTGTAGCTGCTATCGCGAACCACACAGACATACACATAGACACACAGACAGACAAATTTTTCTGTCTGAAATTTTGTGTATCGTCATAATTCGTCGAGATTCGTCCAGAAATGCAATAAAAATTTTCAAAATTTTTTCACAAATACATAACTTCCTCACTTCCCCTTTTATACATTTTAAATAAAATACCATATCTTATTTTAAATATGTTTCTTCGATAAATACCGAGAACTTAAAAACACTGAACCAGTATCCGCAAACAACAAAACTCTCAGTACTATACTCGACACACGTTTCGTCAACTCGTTGAAACTAGTTTTAATAATCTCCACATGATACCAACTTGGTTGACAAAACGCATTTAGAGTTTGGTATCACGATCACCTCAAAGATTCCAACCACTTCAGGATTAGTGACAACTTTGCATTTTTTTTATTTCATAGGAACACTGAAATATATAATATATTTAATATTAAAAATCTTTTATGTAAATACTTATGTTTGATGTAATTAAATTTCGTACTTATTGTTTTCCGGTTTAAAACCTTTTCATCTTATGTTTTGTAGCACAATGCATTTCACAATTTTACCATCAAATCCACTTGTTCAGTGTCTCTTTTAAAACTTGCTTTCGAAATATCCTCAAAAAGAAAGAAACACCTTCTTTCAAACAGGGCTTTATTTTCAGACGCTCTTAATGTTCTAGAATTTCTGACAAAACAAGTTTGCATGTTATCCATGTATAAAATCATTTTTATTTGGTAAGTAATATGGCCTGAACTACATTAACAAGATCGTAAAAGTAATTTTCTTTATTTATAATGGTATTTTCGTCAAGTGGCAAATATAAATCTGTAATACGCTCTTAAACAGTTTCTATTCGTGGAATTCAAAAACGATAACAATTACCTTGTTTTAACTCATATACAGATATAACAGGCGAAGCTATAGGCAATGATGTCTACTTTTTTTAAAGCTTAAAATGCGAATTAAGTCTTTTATTTAGTGTCGTTTTAGGAAAGTTTACGCTTAAAATGAATATACCCTTAAATATGTCAGTTATGGGGAAGGGAATTTCAATCACATTTTTTTTCTTAATTTGGTAATAGTGTAAAAATTTAAAGCTTGAAATCGAAATGCATTCATCTTCCTACTGGAAAGCAGCTAAATTATTTAGTATAGTGATTTTGAACCGTTTGGTACCCACCGAGGTGTCCACGTACTAGTTGGAAAATAAGAACACAATTTTTGTACCCCCCTCGGATTTTACTGTTATGTATTCGTGAAAAAAATTTTGAAAATTTTTATTGCATTTCTGGACGAATCTCGACGAATTATGACGATACACAAAATTTCAGACAGAAAAAATTTTCTGTCTGTATGTGTGTCGCGATAGCAGCTACAGTTTTTGAGATAAAGCTTTAAAATTTGGTACACACATTCTAGAAGTCAAGGAAGAGATTGAGTTCGTTGATGAACAAAATCGGTCCAACTGTCTAAAAAAAATATTAGTGACATTCCACCAATGTGACTTTTTTGAAACGTCAAAGTGACTTTTTTTGAAACGTCAAAAATTACTTTTATTATAACTCCACCACACGTCGAGTTTTACTACGGTGAGGAAGTTCTGTTCCCCAAGTAATTGGCAGCGGTTTTTTTTAAATAAAATACATTTTTTTAAAATACTATGAACAGATTATTGTTAGGCAATAAAAAATTTTTATGAAATAATAATTCAAACGCAGGAGAATAAGCTTAATTATACAGTCAACGAAATATCAATGAGAACCTTGTGCTTGCTTTGGGGAACCAAGTTTTTGAAAGGTTGGCTTGACTTGACACAGGTAAAGCCTTAAATCAGGTTCAGCATTTAATTTATTTTGATATTTATTTTTTATAAAAGTATATGAAGAAAATGCTCCCTCGCATAAATATTTACTTGCAAACAGAAACGAGTTAATTTTTGTGACAGCGTTCTCTATATTTTTGCCAGAAACAACTGAAGTATCGTCTGCATACATAAGACTTCCCGCATTGAATATGATCTGGAAGATAATTTACGTGTAATACAAAAATTGGTAATCTCTATACTCTCCCTTGTGGTGTTGTTAAGTTAAGATCATAAATTTGGAAGATTACTATCGTATTTAATGAAAAATTTACAATGTGAAAGGTAGGTACGAAATTAAGATTTCCCCTAGTCCTAGTGTTTTTAATTCTTCAGAAACAAATTCTATATTAATAGTATCACCTGCGATATGTCGAAAAAGATTCCCACAACTGTATCTTTTATATCTTATTTGTTATACATATGTTGAATAAATTCAGGCAAAAAATCTTTTCTGTTACTTACTAAAATATGGCACTAGCAAGATGGGCACTTTGCGTGTCCTCTTCGCGATTTTCTGGGCAACACTTTCCTAGAAGGTGGATTGACAGGAGATGATCCTAAAATGACCAACAAAGTCCTCAGATTGTATAACTCTTGATTATTTTTTATATGGTAATTTATAGTCAAAGGTCAACAGACCACAAAATTTAAAGAATTTAAAAATTCGACTTAGAGATGATTTGCGCAGAATTAGCCAAGAAGTCATTCAAAATATACAAGAATTTGTAAAAAGACTTGCCTATTATCAAGAAACCGATGGATGGCTATTCGAACACATAATTTATTAATTTCTATAATCAGCACCAGAGTTTTTAATTTATTTTTCTGTTAATAAAATTTATATTTTCTAATTTTTAATTGTCTTTTGTTAGAAAATTTTCTTATGTGAGGTGTCAAAATTTGTATGTTGTCATTTTGACAATAAAGGATCTATCAAAATCAAGAAGAAAATAGGAGTTGCCATTTACAAAAATGTTTTAACGTCATTACAAAACAAATGATGGTTGGAAATTTAAACATTTAAACACTATTTTAAAGTTAAAGGATGATAAGACACCTGAATTAGATGGAATCAAAAACGAAATACTAAGGAAAAATCTACTTGCGTTTATTATAAATAATATAATTGAAAACGGATGTGCCATTTTACTTTAAAGAAGCTGCTATCATACCTATTTTTAAGGGAGGAGATAGAACTAAAATTAATAATATCAGACCAATATTACTTATATCTGCATTCGCTAAATATTTGAAAAAATTATTTTATCAAGAGAAAATAGTTATTTCGAAAAAAAAAACTAAATATTACACGACATGCAGTTTGGTTTTCGTAAACGCAGAAGTACGCAAGATGCGATAGCAACTTTAATAAACAAAGTATACCAAGCGGTCGATAAGAAGAAACCAGTCATAGTTGTTTTTATAGATATAGCAAAACCTTTTGACACGATGCGCGGTGTGTCATCGGTTTTTGCTAGAAAAATTGAAGAAGATGGGAGTCAGAGGAACAGCTTTGGAATTGTTTTGTAGCTATCTAGAAAATAGGACACACCGTATAGTGATTGACGATATAAGAACTATAACGTATGGGTTGCCACAAGGTACGGTACTTGGACTGGTATTATTTACCCATATATCTGAATAATCTGTTTAATTTAATTACAGAAGGGAATTTAATCTCCTATGCAGATGACACCGTAATAATCTTTGAAGGGAATAACTGGAGGGAAATGCAGGCCATGATTTTAGAATCATTGGTTAAAATAAAAAAAATTGTTTAATGCAAATATGTAAAAATTAATTGGGAAAAACTATGGGATAAACAAGACGAAAATATGATTAAAAAAATTAGATTTTTAATTTAAAACACTGAAACAGTTTATGACGATTAAGCAATTAAATGTAATTTATTACGCTGTAGTGGAATCTATTTTACAATAGGGAATAATTGCCTGAGGTGATGTTGAAAAACATATTTAGCTCCGTTGGGAGTAACACAAAAGCGAATCATAAAAATAATGTTGAATTAATCAATAATATATCCTACAGAACGGCTCTATCAAGAGTCTTTAATATTAGATATATATGCTAAAAGTGTATTAGTGTACTTATTTAAAAATAAAAAATATTGGAATTAATAGATCAAGAATACAAAAAAAATAAACAACGTAAAAAAAAACCAAAGCAATAAAACCGTTGGACAAAATTGTTTTCTTTATATTGGACAGAAGTTGTATAATTGTTTGCCGCTAAGAACAAAGGAAAGTAGTAAAATGGTAAGATTTAAAAAGGAAGTTAATAAATTGATAAGTTTAGTATAAGATTGATGATAGATTAATTACTGATATACACATATATATATTTTTCTTTCTCTATGCAATGTAATGTTTTAAACCATACGGATTATTAATTGTTAATGAGAAAATATCGTTTGAAATCACAACAAAAAACATATAAAAATAAAATAAAATAAAATGAAAAATTTAAATGAATGAATTTTGCCTGGACCCATATGCAAGTCTCTAAAACTTAAATGGGTAAGTACTACTTAGTTATAAGTTTGTTTCTGAGTGTCAAACTTTGTAATGTAAATACGATGTCAAGTTATAAATAAATACTATTATTAAAAAAAATAAAAAAATAAAATAAAAAATAATAAGATAAATAAAATAAATAAAATAAATAAGATAATTAAAATAAATAAAATAAATAAAATAAATAAAATAAATAAAATAAATAAAATAAATAAAATAAATAAAATAAATAAAATAAATAAAATAAATAAAATGAATAAAATGAATAAAATAAATAAAATAAATAAAATAAATAAAATAAATAAAATAAAGTAAATAAAAATAAAATAAATATTATAAAATAAAATCTAATACAAAGCGCATATACAATGTTTTAGGTATAGTATGTGTTAATCAGTCAGACCACATTTTTCCAAATTAAAAAATGTTAACATATTGCACCCTCAGAAGTAAGTCCGTATTAAGTTTACCAGAACCTCTGGATAATTAAACAATAATAATAAAAATAATAATAAAAAAATTACGACAACTACATGACAAATAGTTTAACAATTTTCACATTTATCTGTTTGATATATCTAATTAAAACTTAATCCATTTGGGTTAATTCTTATTTATTAAATTCTACATTATTATACTTATATTACTTCAATAGTGCCTAAGTATAAATATTATATCCATTCACTTTCAAATCATTTGATAATGATACGCCAGTTATTGAAACTGCACTAATGTTATAATAAATTAATGACTTAGAAAAGTAGTGCTTTTGATATATCTAAAAAATAAATATATCACATTATGTCCTACTTCTGTGAGAAAGAATACCAAATAATTTAGTTGACTCGCACTTGCTATGTCATTATTTACAACGTTTTTCCGCAGATCCACATCAACACAAATTACCCGCATTATTTACACACTTCATAAAATAAATGAAGGGATAAAATCATAATTGGTAGTAAACATGACAAAAACAACACAATACTAATCTAAGCTGAATAAATCATCAGTTAACACTTGACATTTTTTTTATAATACACCCAGAGAGAGAGCAGTTACTCCAATGACATAACAAATAAAAAGATTAGTGTAAAGATTTCTTCAGTGAACTTCACATAACTATTTTATATCAACAGTGATGACTTCACTATAACCATTTTATAAAAAAAAATGAAAACTTCATTTCGTAGAACTATGAAAGAATGAAGCAATGAGTAAATTTGTCTACTTTTGATTACTTTGATCATAAAAAAAATAACATATAATCAATAATAACTATGCAGTCAGTAGCTAAAGTATCGAACAAATTCATTAAAATTGAAAAAAAATGTTTTGGAAGAAATTACACATTTTTATATCAAATTAAATTTCCAACCAACATTTGTTTTCGAGTAATGACGGAAGTGGAAACCGGAAGTGAAAAAAAATCACTTTTATGTCAAAAAGTGCCGCTTAATATGTATATAGGATATCCCAAATTTCAATCAATTATCTTCAAAACTGAAGAAGAAAAGGGGGGTGCACCATGATCCTGTTACACACGGTGTAGTGGATTTTCTATTAATGTCTTTAGCTAAATTATTTAATATAATACGTAACGAAGTAATATTAAAAACAGTGTCTCTTTTTCGAATGGCCTTCTGGGTCAGTGTTTGCTGAAACAGACAAGTAAATAAGCTATACTCAACCGTTGTTCAGGATCTTCATCTTTAATGTCTTATGCCTTATAGGGTTCGCGGGATCGTAGTCCGTAGTCTGTCTGACTAGCGGATTCCCGTGATCCTCAGCGAGTGCAAAGAACTTCCTGCTCGTTCCTGGATTATCATCGTGACTGACATCTAGTCCAGGTCCTTCAAGATGTCGACGTTTCAAACAAACAATGGTACATCAATAGTGCCCCTAAGAGTAAAATTTTACGTTTTGGAACCTCATGAGGTGCATTTTGACGGCGTATCCCCAGACTATGGTAGGGATATCAGCTGGGGCCGAGGTATGGTGTGGGTCTAACAATGTAAATTATATAATTAGCATAATAACCAGTGCGTGGGCTTTACCAGGGAGAAGTACGTAGCGTCATCTGTGAATTGAACTGCAAATAATTCCTATTAAAAAAAATGACATACAATTTTATTTATCTGAGTAAAATGTGATGTTATTTGTTGTTAAATTCTATGTTTAAGTGACGTTACTGTAACTAGATTAAGGTAAATCATTTACACGCATACATTTTCTTGAAGTATTAATAAAAAAAACATCAATGGAAAAATTTGCATAATAAAAATTATATCATTACCGAAAACTGAAATAAATATTTTAAGATTTCCTTAACACGTATTTTCAGATTGTTAAAAAAGTATTTTAATAATTATCTAATATTTTAAATTCACAGAAGTTTATTATTCAATACTTTAAAAATTGCATCAATTTTGAATTTTAAAATCACCGTCTAATACATTTTCGTATTCTAGCAAATGAATATTTAAAGTTTTCAGTGTTATGTCCTTATTTTGGGATTAGTATACTAATTATTACTAATTATTAGTTATATTGTTTAATGCTTCCGCTGTTTGGAAACCTACTTCTAGTTAGATGTTCCCTAGAAGAAACTTATAACCTCCGTATTTTTTCTAGCTCTAAAATATAACCAGAAATTTAAATAAACTACCTAAACTAATCATCATGTACCTATATACCGATAATTTATCGAATAAGAAATCAGAAATTATCGATTTGTATTCACAAAAACACGAGGTTGACTTATTATTTCAATTTTAAAATTGCATTTTTTTAGTCACAAAATGCTACACGCCATGATTGTTTTAAATGTGACGTCACTCTTGTAGTAAGCAAAACCTACGGTTATCTTGTCGTAACTACTTTGTGAATATTTGGACTGATTTCGTGTTGTTTTTTTCAAGTTTATAATAATTAATCATACAATTTTCAACATAACCTCAAAATCACAAACATGACAGATATGTGAAAGACTTTACTTGTTTACATTAGTAACTGAAAGTATGAGATAAAGTAGTACTTATATCAAAGTTATCCTCACAAAAATACAGTATACTTTTACTCGACAACAATTTTGGGTCTCACCTGGAATGTTGTAACCAAGTCTATCTCATTTTAATATCATCTGGCAGTTTTTTAAGCACCTTTTGTGGTGTCTTTACACTTGCACTCTTGTAGTTCAGCACTAAATACCACGTATAACGATGGAAACTCATTATTTTATATGATAAATAAAAAACGACACCCAGCGTTATTTTCGCTTGTTTGTTTACTACAAGAATGACGTCACAGTAGATAGTGACATGGCGGCTCGTGTTTTCTCGCTAATTTGTATATCTGAAATTCTGAATGCTATTTCATCTTATAAAGCGAGTTCATTTAAGCGAAATAAAAATTTCTGTGGACTAATACTACTATATGAACATTTTAAAATAATATGAATATAAGAATCAAATAGCCTAATCTAGATGTTCACTTTGATACATTTAAAATAAACCATTTGAGGTATCTTGTAACTCTACAAATAGATGTGCAATGACGGTTACCGTTTTTAGGCTTACCGGTTGGCGCCACTGGCGAGTAAGGTCCTGACAAAAGTTATTGTTAGGCGCGGAACAAGTTTATAGGGTTTTATTATAATTATTTCGTACACCAGTAAATACAAGAACTTGTTAATTATACCTCAGTGTTGAGCAGTTAAATTTTTTTTCGGAAACAAAACGAGGACATATGCTTCCGAAAGACAAAACTGGCCTGAAACAGTGGTTGGTAGCGATTCGTAGGGATCACTTTACTCCTTCGAAACGTTCGTGTGTTTGTAAGGAACATTTTAATCCTGATGATTATGCGTTACCAAAAGAGTCTACTAAAGAAAATCGTAAGTAATAATCATGCACATTCGTTGTTTTCATCATGCTCATGCTTGATATAACTTAACTTTAATGACATAAGACACCTCTGATAGGTACAATAATTTCCCTACTGAGCAAGTAAATTACTACTTTCCTCTTCTGCCATCATTGTGTTAAAGGTTTTTCAGCTATTTTTTTATAAAAATTACTAAAAACTAGCGTTAAAAAGCCAGTAAATATTAACGTTCAGTGACATGGACCTTACCCTACACTAGCGCCTCTCGTGGTGAATTCAAGCGCAGTAACCCTCATTGTGAGCAAATTTTGAAAGAGAACAAATGTAAATATTTCAACTAAAATTTTCTGAACATAGTCCGATAAACGTCGAGTTGTTCTTTGAAGATAAAATACCTAGATATGGGTTTACTTCCGAAGTTTTCAATTTGTGGAAATATTCCCTTCCCAAAATACCCGGAGTTTTGGTTTCACTATGTAAGTCCACCCAAAACTCCAGGAATGTTGCCAGTGCTGTCAGGAATTTATATTTGGATTCTACTATTTTCCAGTAATGCCAATTATGTCATATTTTTCTTAATTGCAACAAAAATATTAAAAATATGTAAAAGACATGCTTTAAAACAGAATTTATAGATTTCATATTTTAATATTTTATTATTAAACAATAACAAATACATAAATTTAACATGTGAATAAATTATGGTAATTATATCTGGAAAATATCTAATAAAAATTAAAAAAAAACTTAAAAAAACACACAAAAGTTGGAACTAATTTAAGTAGGTACCTACTGAGCATATGAGATCACTTTATTAAATATAAAGAAACTAAAGTCTGTATTACGTTATTTCCTTTTATAAAATTTACACATTCCGTATTTTCTTCCATTTATTTGCGAAGCATCAAAGCCCTGTCAAATTTAAGACAAATATCTTACCATGGTGTATCTAAAAAAATTTAAAAAAATAAAAAAATCATAATTAAAACTGATTCAATAATTCAAATAATGCTTGGTAGATACACAAACATATTAAGCAAGAAGTTAAGTATAGTATTGGAAAAAGCTCTCTTAGAGTGCCGGCTTTGTTAGTGTGCATAAACAATAAAAATAGCAAAGGTATGTATGCGACAGAAGAAGACTGTGTATCACTGTTGCCTTTTTCTGCGTTATTGTGTTTACGAAGTAATGAGGGTACTTCTCCGTCTCATTGTATCCCTTTCACATGTGATCCGGTACGCCTCCAGTCCTCAGTCATCACATCCCTTCCACATCTGATCCCTTCCCTCTCTACACTAAGTTTATTGCAGATAGAACAAACAGCAGTGTTGCCAGATGCCTAGTAATTACCAAAATCTATAATTTGGAATTTTAACTGGCAGTTGTTAATGGAGCCTCTAATAATGGCATAATCTACGAAAATTTTTTTGGGAACGTCGCTTTTTTTGTAAAATTATTTACACTTTGAGAAATAACTAAAATCGTTTCACGTAAAGTGCATAATATGCAATTAATACTGTTCCATTTTACAAACTGCAATGAACATTTGGCGACATCTAGTTAGTAGTAGGGCGGCATACGAGATTTTGTTCATGCAGCTACGCTCATTTATTTTATAATTATAAAATAAATGCTACACTACACGAAAAATGAGCGATCTACCCCTCTTTCTGCAATGAGTGCAGACTGCACTCAGTGCTACATGTGGACGCATTTTTTCAAAGGTTAACGTAATTTAATCAAAACCAAAAAGATCAAACCTATAACCAAAAATCAGGTAATGACGAACATAGTAAATGGTATTTTATGAATTTCAGAGTGCGTGAAAATATTATAAAATTCCATAATATTATACAAAAAATATAAACGAAAATGAAGATGATAATTTAATTTCTGAAGTCGAACTTGACAGCCGATATTTAAAAGTTTCTATTCAATATACTTACTTGTAACTGTTTTATTTCTGTTTATTTATTTTTTTATAATAAAATTTTTGAATATTGGAGTATTATTTGCAGTATCTGGTAATTTTTCTTAAAATCTGGTAATTTGATTATTTCGCAAGAAATTGGTGTACAAGAGCGAACAGTGCGGAAAATTCTGAAAAGAAATAAGTACCACTGCTACTAAATTATGACTACCCAAGACATTTTTCCTAAAGACCGTACGAAACGAATGGATTTTTTTGAAACCATGATGGAAAAGGCTAATGAAAACGAAAATTTCATTCAAGAATATTTTATTCACTGATGAAACATCTTTTTCCATACATGGCCGGTATAATCCTTCTGTAGTTCGATATTGATCCAGGGAAAATAAACATTTGAGTGTGTCATTACGTACTCAATATCCACAAAAGGTAAATGTTTGGGACAGCATTTTAGGTGAATATGTCATTCATTGGTCCTATTTTCATTGACGGTAACTTAAATGCCGACAAATATTTAAACATTGTGCAGAATTAGATTATTCCGGCTGTTCAAGCTCTTGACGTCAACTTCAGGGAGATTTGGTACCAGCAAAATGGCTGTCCTGCTCATAATGCAAGAAGGGTGCAAGAGTTTTTAGACAACACTTATCTTGGTCGTCTTATAAGTGGCAGAGGCACAATAAAATGGCCACCAAGATCCCCCTACTTGGCGCCTAATGATTTTTTTTATAGGGATATGCAACATCGCAAATTTATTAAAAAGAACACGAGCCAGCGCGTGACTTGATAGAGTTACGTGCGTAAATTGTTGCCACCCTACAGAGTATGACTCCTGACATGCTTTTAAATGTCAGGATCGAATTTTATCACCGATTAGGGTATTACCAGGCGCAACAGGGAGACATTTTTGAGCCCCTTATAAAATAACATTTAGAAAAAAAAATTATTTCATTTTTAATACGTTTTTTAAATCTATTTCATTTTAGAATATTTTATTTTATTTTCGTTAGAATATTTGTTAATTTATTTTTATTTAATAGCAGACTGCCAGTTTACTTTTACGCTAAATGGCCAAAAATTACTCAAAGAATCGCCACTGAGTTTTTTTGATGCATTTTAAAAACAATTATGCATTAAATAACTAGCAACTCTCGGAATAAACAGTGATACGTGGTTATTTACAGAAATAACAACTATACCCCACAACATTTTGTAATTTACTAACCAAAACATTACTAACAGTGTCATCGGTTACCTGATCTGATGAAGGGTGGGTCATTGCAGCGCATGACCTAAAGATGAATAATTTATTAGCAGTACTTGCCCCGCTACTAATTACGCATACTAACGGTCGTGCTCGTAACTTCGTGGTTTTTGGGGGCTTTAGGAGAATTTACCCCGAGTGGCCAATTCACTATCTCTGTCTTTGTTTTTTCTTATTAGTTTTAAATAAAGAGAATATTTGCAAATCGCTGGAATTTTCCTAAACACCTAATATCGGTACAATAAACTGTGTGTGGAAAGATCCCTTCTTTCCACACACAGTTTATTGATAGAACGTGCCCTCTTTACTTCATTTAGACAACGTAGAATGAGGCAACATTAATACATAATTCTCTTTCTGTCCCATGCATGACTTTGCTATTTTTATGCTTTATGCACAATATGCACATACACAAACAGGCACTCAAATTAAACTTTTTCCAATAGTGTATGTATAAAGAAACTTTTACTTTGTTTTTCCCCTCACCAATTGTGTATCGCACCATCAGAGTTAAATTTGGAGAGCTCTATTTTGCCTCATCCGGAAGCTCCGTCAGTCCTAGACCTTAAAAGATATATAATATAGAATATAATATTATTCATTATATTCTATATAATAGGTAAACCATAAAAAAATGTAAACGAAGTGCTTTAGTTTTCCGGTGTTTGAAGTAACACGGAAAAAAATATATGATAAACAGTACTCTCATCCAGCATAAGTTGCTGTTTATATTTTGAATATTGATGTTTCTCACGAAATATTTAAAACATATTTCTATATATTATTTTTTATCCCTATATTGCCCTAATTTTAAATGTAACTACTTCAGGTACTACTACTTCTATATTTAACAAATTTATTTATTCTTTAAATATTTTAACATTAGACCATTTCCACTACCAAGGCCCATCTCCAATGCTAGGAGATAAACTCAATAGCGCTTGTGTAAATATTCATAACATCTGCACATGTCACCAAATTTAGATTTCAGTGAAATGTCATTACAACTCGCTCACTCAGGGAACTTTCGTAAATGGTATCCGTTGCAATAACCCCTACCTAACCTTAAGTACATCGGTCCTTTTTCTTCTAAACTTTTTAAATTAGGATTTGACAAATAAAAATTTTTGTTATCATGCAAACTATGAGGATTTCATCAGTGTTACTCGATCGCGATCCTAATTTGAATCTCCTGGCGATTTTTCCGTCCTGTTTTAAAAAGTTTATAAAAGGAGGAAAGATATAGTCTAATAACAATCTGTACAGAGATTTTAGATTTCTGCATCTACACTAGAAATACTGTGACCTACAGAATTTAATTGTGTTGACTAATCAGTTTCGGTTTATCTTAATGTAAAAATGTAAAAATGTAAATATTACTTTAATGATAATTTAGACTTTGCAGTTATAGCATACGATTTCTTAATAAATAGTCAAATAAGGAGGAGAACGGACTTTGCCTTTGGAAATTATAATGTCCAAATATTAACCACCAATAATTGATATACAGAGTGTGTTGTTATGGGGATGGTAGCCGAGTGGGTAAAGCTCTTATAGGTATTTATTAGGAATGCCGAATAAATTTGTTAAATGGTAAATGGCACCGAATATCGATGGTTCGAATTCATCCCGGAGCAAGTTAGACATTTTATTTGTAATTTGTTTCAAATTAAGATGGGAGAGAACTGTCGATGCCCTAAATGTGGTTCGGACTCTACAATAAACTGTATGGCCCCGTCTCTCCTTACTCAACACAAAATCTTAGGATTTTCTGGGAGTTACTTCGCTGACTTGAGAGGTGGTTAAGGAAACATTTTAAGAAAATATTTCCTCTCAGCCAATAACTCTACAATTTTTGTATTCGTACATGTCAATTGTGAACTGTGAGTGATTATTGTGAAATGAAATTGGTATAGCCGACAACGAATTGGAAAAAAATATAGAACAGAACAGACTAAAAGATTGCGACATGAAGACTATAAATCCTAGATAAAAAAGTCAAGACAGTAGCCAAAAATATTTTAGAATTAGTCACATTTTGTCGCCAAACGTAATTTTTTAGTCGCATTTTGCAAAAAAAAATCCAGTCAACAGAAGTAGTTCAAGTTTTGTTTTGTAATGAAAGTGCGCAGTGGTTCTATTTTTAAAGAATACCTAACCTATATTATCATTATGTGGTAATGTACTTATTCACTATATTATAAATATAAAAGAACACTTAAGACATGATCATAATCTGTTTGACATAAGATCTTTAATCCGAACTTCAAAGATTAGTTTGCTCAGATAAATAAACTGCACAAAATTTAATTAATAGGTTGTCTCCCAGATTAGAGAGGAGCAGAGTAGATGACCTGTCAACAGCAGCAAAGGTAATTAATAGTTTATGTAGGGATTATAAAATGTCATATTCCATAAGGTTAAACTCACAATGTACTTCTTTTTCCAAGTTGACTCTCCGCTGTTGCCAAACCAATAGTGGATATCTTCGAGTGAGCCTAAGAGACAGATTAATGTTATACTAATTTTCTGTAACATAAGTGATATTATAAGAAGTTACTATATCTTATGTTTTCATTTTAGGATGGTCTATTCATTTACTGACAAACTTCCTGAGAACTATCTGGTTGATGAATCTAACAGATAAACTGTCTGATAAAGATGATTTGTCATTTCATCAATTTAATCGATTCTCTTGTAGATTTTAAACAAATAGAATAACTATCTAACTTTAGAGACCTGATTCACAAAAAACCTCAAAATAAGTCCATTTTATCCTGTTGTTAAAAATATTTAAAAATAATAATACGCTTATTTGCTGTATGAGAAGGTTAAATATTAATCAGTACCGTACCAGGAAGAGAAAAGACTGATCTTTGTATTAGCACCGCTGAAGTTACTCATTTGTGACTTAACGTTACTATCAGTCATCAACGGAAGTGGACAACTATAAAACAAAATTATTTCAATTGCCCGGTTTCTAGAACTGTATTCCACTTCATTAGAATCTACAAAACATATTACAATGAGATCTTAGGTTTCAAAAAACACACTCAACAATTTATTAAAAGTGTAAAATGCTAATCAACCATGTTATTAAAATTATACGTACCAATTAAATTTCAAGCCCATATGCTCATGTCAGTTATCAAGTGAATAAATAACATTATACAAATAAAAAGTACTAAAAACGAACAATCACAAACGAATTAAAAATAATTTAATTTTAAGTCTAACTTTTATCTTAAAAACGAAATAAGTTATAATATCAAATACGTGTTACTCTTCTTCTAGAATAAAATATCTAACTTCATAAGAAGATAAAATTAGTTTAAAATGAATACAGCGTAACCAATACTCTATCACTTCATCGAACAAAAACACACAAAAACCAAAAACAACGACCCCCCCACCACCAATCGAAAATGAAGCAACCCCACAAACAATACTCAAATCAAGTCAGTACAGGTATAATAGATTAATATAAATTCGTTTAAAAAACGTGGTTGTGGTGTAATCTCATTACCGAGCGCTACAAAAGGCTGATGTTCAGCACGTGCCAACAGAAGAAGTAGTAAAGCACAGTTCACACTGCATACATTTAATCAGTAATTTAATATGTTCATATACACAATACTTAGTCCTTCTGTATCACTTCTTAAATTTATTGTATTGTGCAATTGATATATATATATATATATATATATATATATATATATATATATATATATATATATATATATATATATATATATATATATATATATATATATATATATATATATATATATATATATATAGTATATATATATATATATATATATATATATATATATATATATATATATATATATATATATATATATATATATATATATATATATATATATATATATATATATATATATATATATATATATATATATATATGTTAAATTCGTTTTCCGGGTATACTCCCGCGTAGGTGATAGGCCCCGAGAGGGACCGTGGTTGTCTGAACGACGTTTCGGCAGGAATCTCATCTGCCATCTTCAGGTTCTAACAGATAACTGCTTACTGCGGCTTCTGGTAACTCCGAACTCGAAATCTCAGTTCGAGTTACCAGAAGCCGCAGTAAGCAGTTATCTGTTAGAACCTTGAAGATGGCAGATGAGATTCTGCCGAAACGTCGTTCAGACAACCACGGTCCCTCTCGGGGCCTATCACCTACGCGGGAGTATACCCGGAAAACGAATTTAACATTCACCACCCGCGAAAACCTGAAAAACAACATATATATATATATATATATATATATATATATATATATATATATATATATATATATATATATATATATATATATATATATATATATATATATATATATATATATATATATATATATATATATATATATATATGTATATATTATATATATAATATACAATATACAATAAATGTTTTAGTCCACTTCCTACTATTCTTTGTTGATGATGGATATTTAGTTGGACACTAATTTAGTTACTATCACTATTACTCTGGATATTGATACATCGCTTGGATATACATAAACAAATAATAGTCAAAACAGTTAATGAATGTTACAAAATACATGAATCTGATACCTTATTCTATCTACGACCCTGTAGAACACCCTGAACATTATATTTACTTAAAATCTCTAACCTATTTGCATAACGATTGCTCTGTTTGTTTGGACAACAAAAGTTAATTTATAAGTAAACGAATTTAAATGTCGAGTTCGAGATAAGATTTAGTTCCTTGGGGACATTTCCTGGGAATTTATTTAAGACGCTAGGTTGCACCGGCGCGGCGCGGCGAGTACAAAAAAGAAAAATGTTTTTCCTTCATTTTCTTTTCTAGTCTAAACTTTTATTCGACTCTAAATTTAAAATTTCGTCGACTACTACAATCGTGTTAAGTTTCTAATTTATTGCACTTTAACTTTTGTATATAAAATGTATTGAATCCTAAAATGCATATATTCACTCTCTTATACTTACATCTTTAAAAAGATGTAAAAGTTTTATACAAAAAAATTCTCTTCTAATATAAATATTTTGTAATTGCTTAATATAATGTTTGTGAAAAGGTTATAACAGAAATCATTTCATGATTTTCAGTATATAAGAAATTAATACTGACGCCTCTGGTGCAGTGTTTCCAATATGGAAAAATAGTACAATAGTGCATAAAAAGTTCTAATATACAGGTTCCTCATAACAAGCGGACTTAATCAAACGAATTATTTAAAATTCGCTGCAAATTGTTAAGAGGCTTTAGGATTCATGACAATTGCTTGTTTTGTTTTCAAATGTTATTAGTTACTTTCGCAGAAAATGTTAAACGGTTCATAAAATATCATTGTGAAAAGCAAAACCCATCAAAAATCGGAAAAATCATAGCCATTTTAATGGTAGTGCGTTATTGAAGTTTATACAGTTGAAAAGAGGGTGTTGAGGTTGTTCAGTTCTACATTTAAATGAATTCAATTGTTGAGGCACAATCGTTGCAAGGTTGACGAAAGAGGCAAAAACAATGTGCTATTTTGAATTGAATAAACCACGAGCGAGAAAATGGTGTAGTAGAGAATAGTAAGAAATCTGGCTGAACATATATTATATGTACGCCTGAAAATATTGTTCGAGTAAGAAACGCCATTACAAGAAGTTCTCAGAAAACAGTAAATCGGCATGCTTAAGCTCTTGGTAGGACCAAATTATCTATATTATACAGGGTGGCGCAATAGTGCGTCGGACCTTGATATCTCGACTTCTACGATAACTAGAAATAAAAAAAAAATACAAGTAAACTAGATAAAAAAGTCTATAACCGAATATTATTTTCGAATATACAGAGCCAACCAAGACGAAATTACAGGATCAAGTGCCTTTATTTTAAATATATATCAGTACATTTGTTTAAGCCTCTTTCTAGACTCTATTTATTCCTATATTATTATTGACTATCTCCCAACAACTTGGATGTAATGAATTTTTTTGTTGAAATAATGCCATCCACAGATGCATATTGAAAAAATCACCAGTCACAATTATGGGTTTTAAGAAAAACTTGTGAATACTAGTTACGAGCTATCTAATTAATGTTTTTGAATCATTTATATTTCCTAAAAATGTACAGGGTGGCCAAAAATTCTTTTTCAATCAAGGACTTTTTAAATTGAATTTTCTCAATTTTTTTCAAATACAACACCCTGTATATTTTTCGACGATGTGATGCAGAAATGAAAAACGAAACTATTTTGTAGGTACTTCCCTATGGCTAATTGCAACCATTTTCGTTGTATTGAGCAATAAGTACAAAATTCAAGAATAAAGATAGAGGTTTCTTCAAATAAATCATTAGAAAAAAAATGTAATAAGTATTTCACATGTTGCCCATTTTGATTGATACATGTTTTTAAGCGCTTTTGAAATGAGGTTTTTACTGTTCCTAAAATTGTCAGTGTGATAGATCTAAAAGCAGTTATTATCCTGTGCTTCATATTTTGTACTGTTGGTGGTGTCTTTATAAACAATTTCCTTCACGTATCCCCATAAAGAGAAATCCATTTTTGTAAGATCTAGGGATCTAGCAGGTCATTTAATGGGTCCATTTCTTCCAATCCATTGTAGTGGGTAGGTATTATTTAAGTGGTCTCTAACTGCATTTAAATAATGTGGTTGGGCACCATCTTGCTGAAATTACATCCTATTTCGAATCCTTCAGGAAGATTCACCAATAATTGTGGCAGATGGTTTTCTAGAAAATGAAGATAAATAGCTCCAGTCAATGTACAATCAAAGAAATGTGGCCCTATTACATGTTCTCCAATAATTCCTCTCCCAAACGTTTATAGACCATCTGTGCTGGTTATCAACTTGCCTAAAAAAGTGAAGATTTTCCGAAGCATAATAATGAAAATTGTGCCTATTAACAAATCCATTTTTATGAAAAGTTGCCTCATCAGTGAATAAAACATTACTGAAGAAGGTGACATCTTGCATTTTAGCTCTGGCCCAATTACAAATCTGTAGACGCCTTTGAAATTCGTCATCAGATAGTTCTTGGTGTATTTGAATATGATATGCATGAAACTTCTTTGTTTTTAAGATTCCACCAACAGATCGTCTACTTATTCCTACTAATGAGCTCACTTCTCTCTGACTAATATGGGTATTTTCAACCGTTGCCAGCACCACAGAAAACTCATTCTCTTCGTTTACAACACATTTTATTCTTTCACTTTTTTATAATCGATATTTCCAATTTCCACAAATATATCGAAACGGTTTTGAAGCTGCTAACTTCAGGAACCCTTTTTTCAGGATACCTTTGCTTATAAATTCTATTGGCAAGCAAACAATTTCTGCCTGAGTCGCCCAAAACAAAAGTCATGTCTACAAGTTCCGCTTTATTAAAATTCATTTTGTAAAACTCGAAATATTTTAAATTTGATACAAATGATAACTGACGACCGATAAATGCGATAAATGTTCATTTGTACAAGACAATTTATACTAAACTAAGGTTTTATTGTTTGTCGAATAACGAAAACAGCAAAAAAATTTACAAAAAAAACTATTACAGTAAGATACCAGTTAAACACTATTTACCTACTTCAGTGGATTGGAAGAAATAGTCCCACTAAATGGCCTCATTTCAAAAGCGCATAGAGACGTGTATCAATCAAAATGAGCAACATGTGGAGCACTTATTATAATTTTTTTCTAATGAATTATTTGAAGAAACCTATATTTTTTTTAGGTATATTCTTTAATTTTGTACCTTTTGCTCAATAAAACGAAAATGGTTGAAATTAGCCATAGGGAAGTTCTTCGTTTTTCATTTCTACATCACATCGTCGAAAAATATACATTTGAAAAAATTGAGTAAATTCAATTTAAAAAGTTCTTTATTGAAAAATAATTTTTGGCCACCCTGTACACTTTTAGGAAGTAAAAGTGATTCGAAACCTTTAATTAGATGTCTTATAACTAGTATTCACATAAGTCTTTCTTAAAACCCATAATTGTGTCTGGTGATTTTTTCAACATGCATCTCTAGATGGCATTATTTTAACAAAAGAATTCAATACATGCAAGTGGCTGGGACTTAGTCAATAATAATACAGGAATGAATAGAGTCTAGAAAGAGGCTTCAAAAATTTACTGATATACATAGCATTCCGTTAAAAAAAAAAACACTTGATCCTGTAATTTCGTCTTGGCTTGCCCTGTATATTCGAAAATAATTTCCGGTTATAGACTTTTTTATCTAGTTATGTAGTTATGTATTTTTTTTAAAAATTCTAGCTGTCGTAGAACTCGAAATATCTAAGTCCGACACACTGTTGCCCACCCTGTAGTAATAGACCCCTTCATAGCCAAACAGTTATTGTCTAGTGCATTGTTGTTGTTTTCGGTATCATTGGTATATACTTTCTTGAGGATCAAAATTTTCAAGCTGTTATTGTAAACTCCGAATGCTATTTTGGAAATTTCTTGTCCTAGAACTAAACCAGAGGGACTACATGATAGACTATGGTTTCAGCAAAATAGGCCAACAGCAAAGAACGGCATGGTAATATTCACATATTATTTGGGATCGCATTATCAGCCGGTTAAGAAACATGTCAAACTTCCTCCTGCTGATTTGTTGGCTCCAGATTTTATTCTGTGGCTATTTCAAAGACAGAGTATTTGCAAGGAACCCTGGTACTTTTAGGACTTGAAAAATTATATGCACAACTGTATAAATCAGATAAATAATTTTAACGGTTATAAAAAGGCATTACACTCCTTCCTCAGCAAAAATTGTTTTTACAGCCTAAAAGAGTTTAATGATTATTAAAACCTCATTCTAATTTCGATAAGTTTAAGGTAAAATATACGTGAACATTTTACCTAGTAAATTATGTGTTATATGATGTAATGTAATTATATGTGTGTAATTAAATTCATTGTTTCTATGTGTATACTGTTCACTACATGTATATTTAATTATGATATGTGATTTTATATGTGTATTTTATACTTTTTACTTTCTATATTTTATTTTATGTTATTTCATTTTATTATACTTGATTGCAAGGTATAATTCTGCCTGTATGTTCTATATGTATTTACTACTTTTAGTTAGTTTAATATTAAAATATTTTACCTTCTTTGACGTTCATATCCTGTAAGGCATACATGAATAAATATTATTATTATTATTATTATGCAGTTTGCTCATGTAATTTCAAATATGACATCGGAACAACTTGTCAACAATATTTCTAAGACCGATTCAAACAATGAGCAGATGAGCGAGTTCATTATTTAATATTACAAAAGAAATCGAACAAGAAATTACTTAACCGGACTTTGTATGTTTAAAAATTAAGTAATTAGGAAATGTTTGTGTATTGACATGTTTATTTTCTCTATTTCTAGATTATGATCGAAATAGATAGATTGTGACAGAAGTAAGCAACAAGTCAAAGTTTGGTAGTTATACATTTTATTAGCAATTTAACATACTAAAAGTTAAGAAAATTATTCAAAACTATACGCACATAAAACTGCATAATTTGTTCATAATTTTTATCTTTTTTTTTGGGACTTACTACCACATGAATAATTCTTCGTTATATAAAAAATATAGTTAGTTATCCAATATTTTTTAGATAACGAAGAATTTATTCATGTGGTAGTAAGTCCCAAAAAAGAAAAAAGAAAAATTTAGAGAATGCCACAAATAACGTTCAGACAATATTGTTCATAATTGCTACTAAACAAATGTTCATAAATATCATACAGATCGAGCCAACTCACTAGATACACGACTAGTGGTATGCACAGTTTGCAGTTGCCCGTCTGAATACGAAGTCCGAACGAAAGGTAACGATTGTGCAGGGTGCTTGCTGAGGGAAGAGCATACGAGATAAAGTCACAGTGTCACATTTTCATGGTATTTATACCATTATTTCCAAATATGGTTTTATTACTTAAAAAAATGCAGGTACACTTTTTTAAGTAATAAAACCACTATTTGAAAATGTGTACCATTTTATACCATTATTAGCAGAAGTTAATAAAAGAGCCAAATTTAGTTCGAAAGGCAGAAAAAAAGAAAAAAGCAAAACTAAAATAAATTTTATACCGTGTACGTAGATCTTTATAAATCGGAGCCTGGCGTAAACAGCGCTAGTTGTACAAGCCCAAATAAATATAGTTTTTTGCTGTTTTCTGCCTATTTCTGTTGCGACGGTAAGATCCATTTTTTCAATGCTCAGGTAGCTAAATTAACCATCAGTTAGTAACTTCTCGGCCAATAGAGATTTTTTGAACAGTACCATGATTTGTTACAAAATACTATGAAATTTATTGCCTTTGTACCATGTGAAAATCGCACACATCTGGCAACACTGCAAAGTCACAAAATGTATTTCAGTAGTATCGGTAAAGCTGCGGTGGAGAGTGTTGCTCGTTCATCTAAAGAAATCTTCGCGTATTAATGTACTTATTAAAATTATTATCTGAATGTTTTACAATTTCCGTATTTCTTCCGAGGCGCAATAGATAGTGAAACACTAAAATTCATGAAAAATATCAGAGCAACACACAATCAAATATTCATTTTTTTTCGAAACGAAAAGTAATTCTAAAAACATAAATTAATATTCTCAATATTCTTATAAATATTTCAAATTATATGCTCAAAAAGATCTCCAAGGCAATATCCTACTGTAAAATCCCCCTCTGACAATCATGCTGGGATCTCTCTATGCATCGTGGTGGCAATAGACGGGCGACTGTAAACTGCGCATACCGCTAGTCGTGTATCTAATAGGTTGACTCGAACTGTACATTAAGAAAGAGTAAGGGAAACATCCATTGTTTAACTTTATTTGTGTTGGTCCTTATTGACGTATTATATACTGTATAATATCATATTCAAATATGAAAAAATATAGTGGTTTTGTTACGACTTCATGTAATGCTGGTTGGTTGCATACCTCGTGACATCGCAACTGATGAAGTCTATTATAATTATTATTATTAAAGAGATAATATCTACAAGTGTTACGATTGTTTCTTTGAATGTTATCCTCTAACTAAAGTAAACTAAACATTGATAAACCGGCCTTAAGTGAGATGAATAGCAAGGTTATTTTGCTTGATTTATGTGCTTAAATAAATCTATGTTAATGGAATATAATAGCGGCTCCTTACAATGGATATCCAAGTGTAGTTGTTGCCGAATGTGATGCTACCAGGGTGTCTGATAAATTTATTGTCTATGATAATTATTTGTAAATTTGAAAAATTTAAAGAGTACGTGTATTATTAGTTTACTAAATTCGAGAGGATGTTTTCATTACCTTATTTCTGAAATACAAATTTATTAAATTATACATATTAAAACGAAATGAGTCTTTTGAAAATCGTTTTTTTAAACTACTTGTTTTATGTTCCAAAGTAGGTATAAGATTCTCCTGGCTAACATTATGATTTATTATTTGTTTTACATAGGGTAATACAGAACTTTTTTAGATATACAACGCATCCGTACAAATAAATAAAAAATAATAGAAATAATTAATTTTTTTGAAAAACCATTTAGAAATATTTGCTCGCCCGCCACTGTTATCTGGTCGACTGGATTAAAACCGTAACATATTGAAGAAATGAGCCATCCGTGTGAAATGTCGGTATCACGTCAGTTGTTCAGATTCTTGGAGTGTTTCTACGGTTGTCCAACTAAGTAGCATTCAATAATACCATTACTTTAATATCATATCATATTTTAGTTGCCACAATTGTCACAAGGAATTTTATAAATAATAATATCAGATTCTAGATCTTTTGGTGTTTTGGCCTTGATTTTGGTAAAAAACAATTTTTTCTTTGTACTTTCACTTTTTTATGATATATGTTTGGAGTCATTATTAAAAGTTTTACATAACTTCTCTGAAAGGTTTTTAATATATGGTATTTTTTTAATATTTTTTGTTTATTGTTTGTTAGAAAGTTGTGCAGTGTTTTTATTTAATATTTTTTCACCAAGTACTAACGTATACATAGGTCAAACCGGTAGGTATCTAAAAACAAGAGTGGACGAACATAAAAATGATCAAAAGAATATACATAACCCCTTAAAGAAAAAAAGTAGTCCTACTGCTTTGGCGGAACATAGCCTAAATAATATCATCGATTCAATTTTGAAAATACGAAGATTATAGACAAACAATTTAAGAAAAATCGATTACTAAATGAGATGATATGCATAAAAAAAGACAATAATAATGTAAACAAAAGATCAGACATTGAAAATCTCTACACTGCGTATTTTAATTTAATTGATAAAATAAAAAACTGAAAATAATAACCTTTTTACCTACATTACGTTTTTTATTGTTTTGGTGTTTCTTGCTGAAATAATGATAGGAACAAATTTATTGTTGCCTGAATGGTGAAACGAATAAGTCAAAGGTTAATCTCTGGACAAATAATTAAAAATTATTATTTTGTGACTGTGGATTCTTCTAACCTTTCTTTTTTTTCTTATACCTAATGATTGTTCAAATTGTTAGTTATATAAAATCACGGAGAACCTACTTTAAATGTGAGTACCTTATACCTATTGCAATTGTGTTTTAATTTAATCATTAGTACAGAGTCTATCATTTTTTGGGTTTTTTTCTGTTTTATAAATACATTTTTTCTGTTTTTTTATAATAATTTTATTAAAAAAATTCTAATTTTATGAACCTTCAAATTCTTTTAAATATGAACTATTAGTTATTTTATAGTGGTGTGTTTGTTTGTTTAATATGTTAAAAATTGTCAATTTACCTTATTTTTTGTTATCTTTTGTATACAGTCCTGAGGATGATTTAATTAAAATCGAAACGTCGACTACATAAAAATTGGTATCTCTATAAAACTTTTCCTATTCATATTAAACGTAAACATCACATATCGATACAAAACACAGGACAATCAGTTCGTGCAACATAAAACTATTAAATGAGATATTGGTGACTATATTAGATACAAACATAATGGGAAAAAATGCATACTAAATTGAAATTTAAATGATTATCGGTCATCGGCCACTGACCACCGGCTGCATTTTTCCGTTTCCTATTGTGGTAGCGCTACATAATGCACTAATCGTGTAAGTTTTGGATGCAGATACAGTGTATTCTTTTCCTAAATGAATATCGCACATAGGAAAAAAATAAATAAATGTGATAATCGTATAGAAGTCGATATAACCGTCATCGGTTTGCAACGTCTGGGCATTCGTTTTATAAGTAGTAGATACAGCACAATAAATACAGTGTAGTTTATTTCAAACTTATTTGCAACATAAAAAACGTCGGCTTCTTTTTCGGCAGTAAATGGTCAAAGAAACCGACGTTTTTTATGTTGCAAATAAGTTTGAAATAAACTTTATGTTGATGGACAAGGCAAATGGAACGGAATAATTACATTTTAAAGGTAATCGTCAAGGAAAATTAAGGAGAATGCGGTTAAAAACACATTGTCTGTTAACTGCTTATGTGTTGTATTCACGTGGAAAACGAATGGACCTACATCTGACCTCTACATGATTAGCACACTATGTAGCGCTAGCGCAATAGAAACAGAAACCACCGGCGCTTCATATTAAACAGCGATGCGAATAAAATATCTGCCAGGTGTCAACCCTGTGCCTAACGTGCTTCTGGGTTCGATTTCTGGTTCCAGAAGATGACAATATCGGTTGTGTTTTTATGTTTCTTATAGCTTACCACATTTCGTATAGTTTTTGTAGTTATCTAATTTATGTGGCGTGCTTTATTCTAAACATATTAAATTTAGATAGGTCAAACCCGTAGCAATTAAAATTGAATACTATTTATATTTTCTCTTACTGTACGTATAGGAAAGTAAAAATGAAAATATTATTCAAAACTAGAATTACTATATTTTCACGAAATATGTACTTATAGGTGGTTTACAGATTTTTTTCTAATTTCTTTTTCCGATGAAAATGATAGGTGAAACAATTTTAAAAATACATGAAATTTACAAAGTAAACAAGTTATCCCCATAGTATATAGAGGTTTATTGGCTGAGAATAAGGAGGTATCCCAACGGTGCCATATTGTTCCTAACTCCTTCACCAGAATTTTAAATATTAACAGTTTTATTAATGTGCCAGCTAAAACTTGTAAACTGTAACAGAAATATATTATATTCTTGCCAGATAGAATAAATAAACATTCACGTTGACACATTTCAACAAAAATATATAAAGGATAGTATACACTTATTGTAAGTAAACGTGTACGTGTATACTATATAGTCTGCAGTGTGTAAAATAAATTTCTTGTACGAATTAAATTATTCTCATTAGTAATCTCGTTATCGTGTATTATAATTGGTAATATATCTGTAAATATGAAAGTTAAGATCCTCGTAGCGAAGTAATAAAATGTATGATACTCTAAGAAAAACATTCTCACAAATATAAAATAAACAACTTAGAAACAAATATAGCGGTTATAGAAAGTAATATCAAAAAGCGACAAAAATTAAGTAGTGAATTTATATTTGCAGATCCCAAGGGAAAAAATATGATTCATTTAAAACAGCAGGAAATAAAATATACTTTTGTAATTTTATAGACTTATGTACATTTAAATATTTAAAACATTTTTTAAAATTAATAAAATATATATTTAGTAATCTTGGATTCCTGTGTAATCCAAAAATGTATTCATATATTCTTCTAAATTCTTTATTTATTCCAAGTGTATTCGTGAATTCAATACGCATTCTTGCTCTATTTAACTGTAATCACTGTAACCTGGAATGAACCAATGCCTTCCCTTCTATTTCTTATGCCTGGCATTTGACTTAGATGTTCTATCAAGTCTAGTTAGTTCGGGTAAAGTTTACGGATTAATTTCTGGAATAATATATGTATATTTGGAAGTCTTTGGTTCGGGCAATTTGCAGTGCCGGCTTTAGATACAATATAGCCTCCAAGCCGAGGTAAACTTTGCGGGCCTATAATGCCTAGTTGTAAAACCGACACTGATGGTAAGAGATTGATTATAAAAATAAGAGTAATAAAATGCTGTTGCTCCAAATCTAACATAAGTATACCTACACTGTGATTCACTTTTTATGAGTACACTCTTGTAACTTAGGAATCATAAACCGAAATAATTTCAAATTTAAGTGGTGAGTACAGACACAAACTGTGATTGTTTTGACGTAATCAATTTTAATATCGCTCATTGGTGTACGACTCTGTGGGGAAAATTGGAGGACTTTTGAAAAAATATATTGGAGATTTTTTTTAGATATTTTGATTTTAGATTCGGTTTCAGCATTATCAAAAACCCCCACATACCAAATTTGAACAAAATATTTTATAGGCTTTTCGAGATACAAGATCTCAAAACACAGTAAATAGATAATGGAAACAAACGCTATGACTTCTGGCAAACATCAAACAAGTATTACAACCTTTTAAGTCTAACCAATGGTCCACCTCCGATATGCGCATAAGTTAAGCGGGCGCTACGCGCTCGCTCGTGTTGCAAGGCATCCTCCTCTTTCGAAAAAAAAAATTGTGTATTATTAGCCGCCGCGCCGTTACGAAGCGTCGGATCGAATTCGGTCATTAGACTTTTCTGCGCCGTTCGCGACGTAGAACGGCACACCGTACGCGATTTTGCCGAAAAAGCGATTTTCGGATTTTTTCCGAAAACCCCTCCCCGAATAATGCCCGCCCACGGGAGCGCGTTCCTTAACCTGCCGACTAAGTATTTTTTTTCGGACGATCGAAAATTTTCGGCGCGTCGACGGCCGCCGCGCCGTTACGACCCGTCGGATCGAATCCGGTCATAAGACTTTTTCGCGCCGTCTGCGACGTAGAACGCCGCGCCGCGCGCGATTTTGCCGAAAAAGCGTTCGCCGGCATAATACGGCGTTACGAGTGCTATACTACCATCTAAGGCACTCGTACGGGGTAGACCAGACACCAGTGCTGCCTTACGTCCCCGGAGATATTGAGTCCGTTGTCGAGAACGAGAAATGCCGGATTTACTGAACTACTCGTTCCCGACTGTCAGGCTAATCCAAGCCAACAAGCCTGACATAGTCCTCCTCGACCATCAACTCAAGGTGATGTATGTCATCGAGTTCTCGGCACCTGCAGAGAAAAACATCACCTTGAAGGAGGAGGAGAAACGGACCAAATATCGCGATCTCCGGTACGAGCTCCAAGTACTGTACCCAGGCTACTCGGTAAAAATGGTCGTCCTTATTATCGGTGTACTCGGAGGGATAAAGCCTACGCTGCTCTCCGAACTGAAGATCATACCGGCCTGCCAAAAACCAGCCGAGTGGCTGGCAGGTCAAATGCAGAAGGCGGTCATTCTGGGTTCTCTCCGTCTGCTTAGGGCACACGATTCTGGTATCTACAGTCACTAACCCTGCGGGATGTGGGGAGTGGCTGTAGTTGATGCGCCGGCGCGACTCCCGTGAGGCGTCGGA
This sequence comes from Rhamnusium bicolor, assembly GCA_029963845.1. Taxonomy (NCBI): domain Eukaryota; kingdom Metazoa; phylum Arthropoda; class Insecta; order Coleoptera; family Cerambycidae; genus Rhamnusium; species Rhamnusium bicolor. The sequence goes on along the minus strand of JANEYF010004294.1, from coordinate 486,928 downwards.
GGCCACGGGAGGACTGACCGGCATCGGGAAACCGAAAAAAAAAATAGCGGGTTATAACAATAATTATTAACAACGACGGAAGCCTACAGCATTTACCCCCGATATTATCAATATTTTAATGGGACCTATAATTTAAAGGGAGTTTTAGCGACAAGAAAATTTATTCTAAACAAAATATAAATATTAGATAATAATCCTATCTTTTAAATGAAAATTAGGTATAATGGCTATCATATTTATATCTCGATTTCAGTTTTGCTGGAATTACTGGTAATACAGTTTCTTGCCACTAAAACTCTCTTCAAGTTAAAAATATTGGTAATACCGGGGGTAAAAATTTAAATTTATGTTAATAAATTATTAAGATGTTATTGGAAAGTTTCTGGTAAAATTATTTAGTTAGTTTTAAACTACTTAATTAATTTTCATTTCTACTTGTTTTCTTTTTATATGAGGGGGGTTTATGATTTGCTGAAAATGAATCTAAAATCAAAATTTCAATAAAAAAAGCCAAAATTGATTTTTTAGAAAAACTCCACAGTCTTACCCTAAAAAGTCAAATCAATCACATTTTGAGTCTACAGTTACCACTTAAATTTGAAATTACTCTGGATTATAATTCAAGAGATACAAGAGTATACTCATAAAAGGTGAATCATAGTGTGTATTTATTTATACTGACTGAAAGTTTCTGCGAGGTTCTCTGTACTTAAATGATACATCTAGCACAAGCTCGATAAATTTGACATAAGTGCAATTAAGTTAAACAATTTGGGTTAGAAGAAGAAAATCTAAATGAGTACAATTTGTTTTGTAAGTAACATATAATTTCCAGACTTATACAGAGTGGCCTAAGAAGTTTTCGTTTTATTAGAGTGAAAATAAATTTTGGTGGTTTGATATAAATATGGAACTTTTTTTGTATAATGAGATTCTATTTCCGGTTCTCTACATCCAATCTACTGACATCAATCTCAAAATATTAAGTTAAGGGAAAAGAAACAAAATAACTTATGAATTAATAAAGTAACGCTCGATGTCAACAGTTCAATGTTAAGTTGTGAATTGTGCAAGTTGTATTGATGTTTTGAATGAATATTAATTGATAAGAGTAGAACCTGATACAGAACTGAAATACAATGAAAATGATACATTTATAATTCTTCATTTGTGTCTAGATCTTTAGATTTCTCTACTTCCAAGTCTTTTTAAATGTCAAAATATCTTGTTCTTTAATACTGAAAACGATGAAAAAAAATAATGAAAACGATGAAATGAGCTGCTATAATTCTAGCAACACAAATAAATAAGTAGAATAAGCCTAATAATTTATAATTCTTACTGCACTTCTGTACGCTTGCGCAAGCTACGCTTCTGTACGCATGCGCAAGCCTCGGAGTCGAGTGGAAACGGTCGCCCTATACTCTAGTGAAAATGATTCCGAGAATGGCTCTCAGTTGTCATCAGGCCTACAACAACAAAACCTGAGGAATTACCAAACGAAATAGATAAATCTAAAGTTGTAATTATGGACGTATATGGAGAGTCATCTATAAAGAAAAGTACCCTTTGCTGGTTGCTACAAAATTCTAAACGTTATTAGTGATCGATAAATCGTGTTATGGGAAAATAAATTTCTTGTACTTTTATTATTTATTTATGACTTTTGTTTTGTGAAAATTTTGAATTTTGATTATTGTACAGAATGCTATTTTATCTATAGTAGATTATTTGTTTTTTATTTTTTTTTATAAGAATTTTTTTTCTACTATTTTTGTTATAGACCAAAGTATTTTTGCCTTAAAGTTCTAATATAAGTACTCTTGTTTTCTGTTTAAATGATCATTTTTTATTTTAAGTTGATACTTTTGAAATATATTTTATTTTTCTTCTACAATGCCACCATTTTATTTTCCTATACATCCGATCTATCTATAACAGAGCATAGAGCTAATAAAATATAATATAAGAAAGATTTATTTATTCTCATGTATATTCATAGAATTTATGCCCGAATTCACCTGTATTTTTAGGAATCCTATTGCAATCTAGCGAATTTAATGTATTTAATTTGTATTCCGTTAATCAAAAAATAATTATTTTAGACTAGTGTATGATACTTGTTTAATTCCAATAGAATTAATTCTTAGATCCATTATGTGTTCGAAATTAGAATAAAACTAAATAATATAAAACATTACTAAAGTTTAACAGAATTACAAGTAAATTTGCAGTTGTATTCAATAGCCTAGCAGTCCTTTGATAAAAACGTTTCTAACAATCGATCCAAAACTGACTGTTTTCAAATTTTTGGACAATAATAGAATTTGGTAAAGTGCTTTGATGTAATCAGTGATTGTTTACTTAGTGTCGTTTGAAAAGAAATAAGGAATTCATTATCAAGACTTTGATCTTCAGCGAGACCTTTCGTGTTTCAAAATTCTCTTTCATCTCCTTCAGAATTATTTCAGTTCGTGTCTTTAATTTTAACAAAGCTACTCGATTTTGTAACTAATTCTTTGTTTCTACCGACGGGTTTGGTTTTTTGTTTGTAATAATGAATTGAGTTCATAAAACGTAATTTCGAGTTAATAAACAAATATAGACTATTTATTATTTTATTAGATATTATATAAATATTATGATATGTGTCATTTATTTGTGAAAATAATATATAAATGTTCAAACAGAAAGATATATTTACTTTGTACACGTGAACGTAAATGGTTCTCTAATACTGCTTTGATATTTTTCACTACCACATATCAGTGTTGTACGAATGGCCACGCTGTCACAGCCATACAAGTTGAATATAAGTAGATAGATATTTTTCAGCTAAAGTAACCTATGATATACAAAAAAACGTCGCAAGGAATAATTTTTTAGAAATAATATGACAGTATACCTATTTTACAAATTATCCGTAAACTTTTAAAATTAGGTACGCGTCAGAAAAGACGTTTTTACGTTTTTCTGGGTAACAGTTACTCTGATGAGAAATTTGCGAGATACCTTTTAGACACGTTTGCTCATCGTAAAAAACTTTTATTCTAAAAATGTATTAATTCTTCGCAAAATTGCACCGATTTTACTAATATTCAACATGATTCTACCTTGGATTTTCTTAATTTTATATATAATGTATTAGGTGTCTATGTTGAGCCATATTCCAGAAAACTGCATCATAGGTAGACCTACAGACGTAATGCTGATAAATTAGCTTTTTCCGTGCGTCAAGATTTCTTACAACACCAATACTTTATCTCAAATAGAGAAAGTAAAAATAGTAATGAAATGTCCACTACAATAATATTGAGTAATGGAACATAATGGTTTAGATGCTCAACCAATGTAAAGATTCTGTAAGCGTACATCTATTCTTATTTACTACCTTGATAATTTTAACACATGTCATGATATTTGTTAGAACATGTAGGTAATGTCACGAAGCGAATAAGGATGAAATAGCAAGGAAACAAAATTAGGTCATACCCTTGAGATAGATGAGATTGCCGTATACTATTACTCTCGCATAAGAAAATTACATGTCGGCCACATCAGATATCCTATAAAAAGAATTTATATATAAAATTTTCTTTCAAATAATTTGAAATATAAACATTTTCTCTTAATATTATTTGCTATTTTTCTATTAAAGTACAAATTTGAATTTGAGGTCTAATAATCATGAACTAAAACAGTTTGAATAATGAAATCTTTCTCTGTTAACTGCTGTGGCTGTCAGAAGTGATGATGATGAAATATATTTATGTAGTTGCTTACACCACGTTTCGAGTCACATCTGCCATCTTCAGGTTCTCGTTAACTGCTTACTATGGCTTCTCGTTATTCGAACTGATACACTCGTTGTGTTAGTTTCTCATGTCTTTCTTCGGCTCCAGCTCAGGGTAACTGGTCCTGCTGCCGTAAGTCGCATGTCATCGTCACTCGTCGGCACTTATTGTGGTGTTGTCGCGTATTTTCGGTAATATATCTGTCTACTAGAGCTGGTTTCCATGAATTAGATGGCCTTTGTGCGTCATCTGTTTATTAAGGTTTTCGGTTATTCTTTCCATTTCTATATCTTCTCTGGTGATTTTTAACTCATAATGTCCAATATTGGCTACTATTTTAATGTTGCCCAAGTTGATTCTGTGCCTTGTGGTTTTCACATGTTGTGCTAGGGATGAAGTGTTCTCACATTTTCGTATTTTATTTACATGTTCCTCTTCCTCTTATCTTACATTTATCCGTCTGTTGACCTGTCCTATGTCCGACTTGTTGCAGTCCTGACATGGTATTTCATATACTACTTTCTACTTTCTAGGCAATTTAGGTCGTTAGATTCTGTAGAATTCTCCTAATTTTTCTACGGTTCTGAATTTTGTTTCAATTTTGTGTGGAACTTTGCTTGTCATGTCTTTTAGTTTTTCTTCTTACATACACAGATAAGCTTTTTCTACTGGCTTCTCGGAGTGCTTTTAGGGTTTAAACTAACTGGTTATGGTGCTGACAGTTCTTTGCTGTTATTATTGGAACTGCTATCTTCTGATGGTGTGTGACCATTGCCTCTACCACTGAATTTAGTTACGTTGGATGATGATGTGATTGTGTGTTTAGGTATCTGTCAGTATAAACAGTTTTTCTACATACCGTAAGACTTCATCAGACTTCCGTCCTGATTTTTTTTTACATACACCCAGGAATGGAAGCTGTCCATCTGTTTCTGCCTTTGTTGTGAATTTAATCTTCTCATGACTGTTCAAATTATTCGAATTATTGAGGTATACAGATAAAATTTGAACCACGCTGTATACTAAGTTATTCCGATTTATAGGAGTAAAATTTGGCACATTAGCTAGATAATTAACTAATCCTGTAATGCTCAAATCTAAGGTAAAATAAACAACTCAGTAATAAGTTTGTTTAGGTATATATACCCATGTATCCCTTGTTCCATTTGTTACCGCTTGATTAGAGGAAACTAAATTATAAGTTGCGCAGCCTAAAAGATTTACTATATATTCAGCTAATTTAATATATGTATATTTTGTGCGTTTGTGTAAATATTTTTAAATTTTTATTCAAAGAGTTTGTTTTTTTTGAGTGGTTATGTTATAAGTTATAATACATCTATTTGAATTACTTAAGTAAATATTATAACAATGAAAAAAGAGTAGTTTTTATGAGAAGTTGATATAATTTTTTTTTTTTTTTGTATTAAAATCCGTTTTGGATATACTATTTAAGCAAAATAATGGCGCTTATCATTCTTATTAATTAGGACGTCAATTACAATTTAAGGTTAAGATTTGTGACAGAAGCAGTTATAGTCAGATTTTCTATAATAAATAAAACATATGAAAGCTTAAATCCAATTGCTTTTTTATAAAAAAGGATTAGGATAATTTTAATATAAAAATTTCTTCTAAAAACATATAATCTGGTCATAAATAATGTCTATATACATAACATAGATAGAAGGGTTACAAAAAAAAAAAAAGACATCTAATATCTTGTCTTGTGGATATCCGATAGACATTCTTAGTGTGAGTATATAGAAGGTAAACATACTGATATTAGGGATATATTGTAACAAATGATATAAAATAAAAATAATAGCAGAAACTTGTCATTCTTCAAGAGATCAGATCAGAGGGTGATTTTTTTGACAACTTAGATGAGACAAAACAATAATAATAATAATAATAAATATCCCTGACGTTTCGGAAACGAATCTGTTTCCTTTTTCAAAGTTTATGGATTTTCTTTTTTTGCAGAATATGTCAAGCGTGAAACTTGACATATATTTTATTTGTTTATATAATGTCCATAGATACTTACATAGAACTGTTGATTTATCTTTTTCTTTCTTGGGACACTACTACATGAATAATTCTTCGTTGTCTAAAAATTATTCATGTGGTAGAGAGATTTAGAGAATGCCACAAATAACGTTCAAACAATAGAACTGTTGATACTTAAAAATTATACAATATTAATTTTCTTTAATTTCTTTTTTTAACATCGGTAACCACGTTGTACCAAAATCTACAGAGCGATGGGATAAACATTTTCCTTCATTCAATAATGCTATTGTCGATTCGTTAATTTTTCTTTTCTTCTGTTCACTTCTTTCATTAAAATTTTTGCCGAATCCCATTTTATTCTGTCAATTTTCCCAAGCGTGCTGGCAAATTTTCAATTTTACTCTTCCTAATATAATTTTTATGTTCACCTAATCTTATGTTAAGAGGTCTGGATGACTTTCCTAGATAATGTTTATTACACTCGCATGGAATACTGTAAATACAGTTTTTTGAATTTTGCTAACAATTTACCGGTTTTTGTTAAAATGGATCTCAAAGTATTACTTATTTCCAACACGACGTAGTTTTTCAGATTAACCTTGTACATAAGGAATTATTGTTGTATGTTTATATTCAGGTCTTTGTTGTACTGGATTATTAAGTCTATTCTCAAATGAAAAATTATCGACATATCTTAACCAAATAATCGGTTTAAGTACATAATTTGGTATAAAATTATTTTCAAAATTCTCCATAAATATATTACTTAATATTTGAGAAAATGAGATCCCATAACTACAACGAAATGTAATCAGGCAATTAATGTTAAAAAGGGTGTTGTTAAATATTTGTATGACAGGGCAAAATTAATTTCATCTATTGATCAAATATTAAATAAGGAAAAACAAATTGTTAAACAGGTTTTGATAAATAATGACAATTCTGAATCTTTTGTTAATAGAACTCTAGTGAATATTGAGAATATACTTAACAATCCGATACAACAAAAACCTGAATATCAATATACAACAATAATTCATGTTAGGACAGTGTTCAAAATGACTAATACTTTGAGATCAATTTTAACAAAAACAAATCCGGTAAATTATTAGCAAAATTAAAATAAAACAGTATTCATAGTATCTCGTGTGAGTGTAATAAATAATATGTAGCAATTTAAGGATAGGTGAACATAAAAATTTTATTAGGAATGGTGAAATCGAAAAATCGAAAATTTGCGAACATGTTTGGGAAAATGGACATAGAATAAAATGGGATTCTGCAAACATTTTAACGAATGAAGCAGACAGCAAAAAGAAAAATTAAGGAATCGGTAATAATATTATTGAATGAAGAAAAATGTTTATCTCATTGTTCTGTTTACCGATGTTAAAAGAAGAACTAAACAAAATTAATATCGTATAATTTTTAAGTATCAACAATTCTACGTAAGGATTAATGGATATTATATAAACAAATAATATATATGTCAAGTTTCATGCTTGACATATTCTACAAAAGAGACAAATCCATTAACTTTGCAGAAGGAAATAAATTCTTCTTCGAAACGTCAGGGAAACATATTATTTTTTTTGTATCATACTATTTGTCAAAAGAACACCCTCCGACGTATCTTTTGAAGTAAAAATCACAAGCGTAGACGTTTATTTTTCCAGTAGCATACTGGGTAATTAACTGTATTTTTAAATAACCAAGAATTATTCATGTGGTAGTAAGCCCCAAGGAAAAAAAGGAAAATTTAGAGAATGCCACAAATAACATTCAGACCATAAATATCTAGATGCTAGGCAAAAGAAAGGAAAAAGAGAGGGAAAAGAGAGGAAAAAGAACTAAATAACCAACAAAATTAATGGAACAATTGATACAAGCATTCTGGTGACAATATTGTTAGCTAGTTTTGAAAATGAGTAAAGTTGTTAGAAAATATAACAATGGTAATAGTTTGAGGTGTAACGAAGTGATTTTTTCGTTACTAGTTTTCTATTGTGGTTTTTTCGTTCACTGTAGTACACCCTGTATACGATAACTTGTGTGATTATTTCTTTTAAAACCGTTTTGAACCAAAGTTAAATTTATTTTTGCAAGTTCAAAATTTGAAATTACCATTATTTCTCTAATATAATTGTTTCAAACCGGTTTCTTTTCAGGGTAATTTTAGTTTGTTTATTATTCTAATGATAAATCGTTTATTGTATTTGTACTCAATCAAGCAAAAGGAAAATAGTTTAATTTAACTTAGTTTGATTTCCAAGCAAATTGAAATCATTTATTCATATTAAAGAAACATGTTTCTATTTGTTTAATAATTTACTGAATAATGTTAAGTTTATTGATTTATTTTAAATATTAGTACATGACCGTTTTAAATTATTTCTTTTAGAAAATATAGTGTAAAAATTATGAGAAGGCGATTCCCAGCCATGGCATATTTTATAAACATTTGTTTATATGAATTAACGCAGGGAATTTATTTAAATACGATACGCCGAGATAAGCTGAAATAACATTTGCCACGGACAGCAGTCGACACGCTTGCACGTCACACAGATCCCCGCCATTATTTGGCAGGCGTATAAATTGAATGACACCGCGTGAAAGAATCACTTGTCTGCGACTTCTTCAACTTGTCTTCTTCTCCAGTGACCGTTCCAGTAAGCAGCACTCAGCTCCCGACCTCTAGTGCACTCCGATATCCGATAGTCGTAAGAATTACTTTGACCGTTTTACTACTTTTATTTGCATTTCGGTCATTTACCATTTGTGTCCGAATTTACCGTTTGTGTCTGAATGTACTGTTGTGTTATTTTGTCCAAAGTGCCTGTTGTCCAAATAAACCAGAGATATTTAGGAAAATTCGCGATTCATTGATAAAAATGGGGTTATCTATCTAACCACTAGCATCGAGAATCCGCGGTTATCATTATTTGTTGTAGCTGACGTAAAGATAGAACTCTAAGGCCTCGTATGTGGATAGTGTTCCGTCTCAGTCATAGTTTAACTACCAGGAAAGTTTTAAGACCTCGTCTGTGCATAGGACTTCACTAGGTGAACGCGAAGTGGCATAAGTGAAATTTTAAAACCTCGAATGTGGATAGAATCTCAAAAAGTGCCCCGTCCGTCAGCCGTGCTCACTGAATTTAAATTGTAAAGAAGATAAGATTGAAGTTGATGTGATGACCCATCGCACTGAATTAATTACCGTGCGTTAATGTTCATGCATCCATGCATATCTCTGGTCTAGTTAGTTTAAGAGATAGTTTATACTAAAATACGAGTTAGTAAATTAAATTACAGTGCTATAGAGTTAGAAGAGCAATGAGAATTTCTGTTGTCATTGTCTGTTGTAGCCGACGTAAAGATAGAACTCTAAGGCCTCGTGTGTACATAAAGTTTCGTCTCAGTCATAGTTTTACTACCAGTAAGGTTCTAAGACCTCGTCTGTGGATAAGTGAGGTTTTATGGACTCGTATGTGGATAGAATCTCATGAAGTACCCCGTGGTACAATATATTCGCCGTTCCGTCCGACACCTGTAATCAATAAACCCCAGACAGTCAAATATACCCCCTGTTCCTGGACTGACCTCCTGCACTTGTGTCTTGCTTTTACTCTATAGTCCATAACTGCTTACCACTAAATATATTGCTGCACCGACCGCTTACCATAATACTGCTTCATTAACCGCTTGCTGTAGCTAACAGTAGTAGTAGTAGTTGCCGTACCCTTGCTTTATTTTGAATCACCGCTTGCTTGTGTAGATGCCCGTAGTAAACATTTGATAGTTATACCGTAGTAGTAGCCTCCATAACTTAGCTGTACTTGGTATAACATAACCAATCACCGCTTTATGCATTGCTATAACATCTTGCTTGGTTCTTTGGTTGCTTACTTGTAATATAGGTTAATATTTACATTGTGTTACAACATAACTGTTGTGCATATATATATATATATATATATGTATATATATATATATATATATCTATATATATATATTATGTGTGAAGCAGCCTTAAATAAATAGAGTGTGAAGTTGAACCTCTGCCTTTTATTTAAAACAATGATATAAGTAATAAATCTGTTTGTACACCGAGAATCATTCTCGGCAGGTAAGGTGAAGTTGTCCATTGCTATGCAACCGACAACCACACACACAGACCGTCTGGACATTCCGTTTCTTCACTGAGTTATCTTATTAGCTTCTATCAAGCCGCTGATAAAATAAAGTGGTGTTCCTACACTTTAAAACGGGAACTAGCGGTCGAGAGCGTACTGTAATAAAAAATTCAAAGTACTGCTACTGTACTGAAGGGTGCCAAAGTGTCACAAAACGATAATTACTATTTTGCATACGTCACAAGAGAGATTATTATGTGTTTTAATTGCATTATGAGGAAAATTTAAATAATAAATTTGTAATAACTTGTTTCACGAAGAACAAATAATTTTGTTTGGTATAGTAAGATAGTACATTAAATTTAATGGTACTGAAAATGTCCGTTGAGTCGATAACATGTTCACTGTTTTAAATAAACATTTGACATATGATATTAGTCTAATATGCTCAAGTCATGGTAGGTTTAGAATTTTACGAATTACGCATTTTTCACTAGGTTGTGGGAAGTATTTTTTTATTGATAGTGTATATATATGCATTTTGAACTCTTTTCAGTTTCTCAGTATACATTATATTGGGGATTCGAAATTAGGGATCCACAATTTAGAATGCTATTTACGTTGGTCTACAAATCGATATTGGAACAAAACATAGATTCGATTTTAAAAATCCTGTATTTAACATTAAAGAAAAGCATTGAAGTTATGTTTAAAGCATTACTATTTAAAGAGCATATTTTAAAAATCATTTTTTGGAAAATTTTTAGTATAACTTAAATCATTAAGTCAATTATAGTTTATTATTCAAAGAGCATGTAATGATTGTGCTTAGCTATTATTTATGAGGGTGAAGTAGTAAATCACTTTAGTGAATAATAGTCATTATACGCGAATGGAATACTATACTTTGTCCACGACTATTAATACTAACAATTTTTAGTAAAATATCGCGATAAAAATGCTGACAACCTTTACGTTTTAAATCAAATAGTAATTTCGCGCAATGGCTGATGACATTTTAAAAAAAATTTCAGAACCAGTGAATAATGAAATCATTATTCATGCAGTGATTAATGCATGTCATTTCCTTGAGGAAACACATACATAATAGATACATTGTTTAATAGTCGTGGACAAAACTTATTAAAATATTTACTTTCCATAATCAAGTCTACGTTCCTTTTTAAATTTCGTTATTATAATATTAATAATATACGTTTCTCGTGAAAACATTTTAATCTTTTCTTATACATGCAGGATGATTCTATATCGTTATTACAAAATTTATGGGTAGATTCCACATCAAAATAGTTTAAATAAAACTATACACTGAACATTGTTAAACTTATTAACAAGGAAAGTTTTTTTTTTGTAATTAAATATTTTAGAAAGATTTTATTAGAACTCTACACCTGTTTTTTTCTAAACCAGTTTTTTTCTAAATCTGAAATTAATCCTAGCATACTCAGATATTGGGTGTCTGTCCATTGTCTCTAAATGTGTAGCCCTCTCCCATACAAGGTTCTTTGAGGTATCTTCAGGGATACAGGGGGTTGTATTACCTATGGTTTCCGCTTATTAGGCCTTTCTCAAGAGTGCAGAGGCTCAACTCTCACTATATGGTTTCCACAATAATTTCATTTTCAGATTATTATCGCTTACGCTTTTTTGTCGTAACACCGTCGAGATGATACTAAAGTCTATATATACTCTTGAAAAAGGGCTTAGAAAGCCGAAACAGGTATAGAGTTTTAATTTGAAAATATTTCTAAAACAAATATATAAAAAAATCTTTTATTTTTAATAAATATAATTATGTTTCCAACTGGCCATTATCGAGATGTAGGGTGTTGAAAACTAAAAAATAACTGTTCTTTTAAAACATATGTAAAACTGTCAAAGATTAATTGTAGAATTTTTTTGTACAGTAGTCAACTGTACTAGATATTTTTTATAATAATTTCCAGATTATTAATGGTAACGGTGAGTTTATTTTAAATTTTTTTGTCATATCTATTAATGTAGAATCGACCTACACATTTTGTAAGACACGTATGGAATCACTCTGTATATTGGGATTTTAATAACTGATTTTATACTTTTATTATATCACACTGTGTTGCGTGGCTGGTTTTGATTTTCGAATACACTATACTACCTATCTTACAGATCACCTCATATAGAATATCGTGAAGATTATAATCCCAATTTTTATCTGACTGGAGAAACCTGAGCCTAAGTTTTCTTGGTGGAGAGCGTGTACTCTATTGGATTTGGGTCTTGAAAGCTTCCTCGACTATTTATATTGTATTTTGTACAAATTTCCGTTAACAAAATTCCATCCTGTATTTTCCAAAATTAAATCTTCTAACTATATTTATTATTACTATATTTTACCTTGCTGTTATTCTTATGGTAAATTATATCCTTGAATATTTAGTTTTTTATATACTTGGTTTGTAATTACCTAGTACATATTTTTTATATTTGTTAAATACTGAATTATATTCATATTTATTGAAATCTAATAACTACTATTAAATCGTTTGATACTTAAATCATTGTTTGCTAAACCCTAGATATTTTTTAAAGACATCTGAAACTTTATTTATTGTTAAATTGTATTTTCTAAACCTATTATATCAAATTCTTTTTTTTTTTTTAATTTTTCTTTTAATTGCTCACATACGAAGGAATAGGTGTACTTAGAATCCCAATTTTGTACCACCATTATAGGTCGTAATAATGCAGTATTAAATAATCAGAAAGCTTGTTTTATATTTATTTTATGGAAGTTTTATATTGTATTGTTCGGAAGTCATAAATTGAAATGTCAAAACATGATTTATTTTTATATTTTAAATTATTTAATAGTTACAAAACCCAGGTGACGTTCGCTGCACAATATGTATACGTATGATATCAGTAAAAATGGAAATTTATTGCTAATTTGTTTAATGAAGTGCTTTGTAAATTTTTTATTTCAATTTAAATTGGATAATAATATAAATATGTTCGGATGCAAATAGTTAAAATCGTTCAAACTGATATTGTTTAAAGTGATTTATTAAAATTTTACCTTGATTTTACGCATATTTTGTTTGATATTCATTCGGTATTTATGTCCATTGCATAATGTTTTAATGTTTTAAAAATACACACATATTTAATATAAAGTATTTTAGTGCGTTAATTTTAAAATAATATTATTTTATCACTACAAAACATAAACACACATAAATTAGACAATCATACGGGTTATTTTTTAAGCCCATGTCGTAATTTCCGAAGGTTATCCCTTGAATCATTTTAGGTCCAAAAGCTTTAATAAATTTAGGGTCTATAACCACTGGTTTCCAAGATACAGTGTTGAGGTTTCTAAAAAATATTACATTTATTCAAATATATCAGATTTATTTAATTAAAGGAAATAAATCTACTGAATTTCTATACAAATATGATGACTAGTGACGGAGATGCTGGGAGGCATAACCCCTAAAAAATCTATAGTATCTACGCCAATGAGTTTTTTGACTTTCGATAATGCACTGAATTTACAATTGCACTTGGAAAAAAATTCCCGCTTTTTTTTTTGTAAAATGAGTAGTTTAGAGTTACTTTCTATTTATTTAATCTATGTATAATTGAACATCACATGGTGCAAAAAATCTAAAAATTTCTAAACTACTTGTTTTTTTAATTAAAATGCAGGAGCTTTTTTTTAGAAATTCGATTAGAAATTAAATGTTTTGAACGGATTTCCAAAAAAACTCAAGAGTATAGAAATTTTGAGGTGAAGTGGTAAGGCCTCCTAGCACCTTTGCCACTGGTTGTCATATTTGTATACAATTTCAATGGATTTATTACCTTTAATTAGTTAAATCACTATCCAAATTTGATCAACCTATGTCAAACATCTTCTGAAATATTTGAGTAAGGTGAGTTGGGGTAAGATCGTACACGGGGGGAAGGTCGAATGTGAGCTGTAGCAACAGCGCACGAGTCCCCCCACTGTTACCGTCAAGTAGTTTTCAAGTAAACTCATTCGAACGCGCGCCAGTCTGGTCAGTGAGCCGTTAAAACGTGTTAATTCAGTTTAATCTGATCTTTTGTGTTTTATCAGCTTCTTAAGTGTAATCGGACTTGCCCCGATTATATAATTATATACTGAAAGGTAAGTAAACAATATGTTTTGTATATATGTATGTTTCTAAACAAAACCTTGTTAATAACTTTCATAATAAGTCCTAACCTCAAACTTTAGATCGGTTTATTGCTATGTTCGATCTTGCCCCTTCATTCTCGTATGGGGCAAGATCGATCAAAGTATTTCCGATCTTTCCCCAAGTTATTTTTATAGCAGAAATCTAAAGTGCATGTATATTTTTGTTTCAGTTCTTTTAAAAAATGGTCCGCAATTACCAGATAAAATCCGATAGGGCTAAGAACTACAGCAAAGAAGATATCACCCATGCCTTGAACGAATATGAAAGCGGTTTATTGACTCTTCATGGAGCATCAAAAAAATATAATATACCCAAAACAACACTGCATGACCATTTAAAAGGAAAACATGGATTGAAAAGTTAAACGTTTGGAAGAGCTTTGGTTATTCCGTTCGAGCATGAAGAAACGTTAGCAAATGGTCTCAAAACACTTGAAAGATGGGGATTTGGTCTTTCTCGCAAGGAAGTGTTACATATTGTTTCTGACTATGTAACAAAAAAATTCTATCAAAACACCTTTCAAGAACAACATTCCTGGACCTGATTGGTTTCTCAACTTTAAGAAGAGACATAACCTATCAATCAAAAAACCCCAGTCAGTGGAGTATTCACGGAAAAAAAATGACAGATCCCTTTGTCATTAGCACCTATTTCGAACTATTAGAGGAAGTCTTAACTGACTTACAGTTAAATGATCGGCCTAGACAAATCTGGAATTTAGATGAAACCAGTTTATGCATCGACCCTTCAAAAACCAAAGTAGTTGGAGCAAAAGGTGCTGCATGCTCTCGCACTACTAGTGGCCCTGGCAAGGAAAATATTACCATATTATACAATGTAACAATACTAAAGCTTCCACCACATACGTCTCACCTCTTGCAGCCCTTAGATTTGGCGGTTTTCAAGTCGTTTAAATCTACTTGGGATAAAGAATTAGTGACATGGCAAAGACAAAATCAGGGAGTAAAACTACCGAAAAAAATGTTTTCAGAAAAAGTCCGTAAAGTTTGGAATAACCTAAATCCCATTGTCATACAGAATGGATTTAAAAAGGCAGGAATATATCCATTCAATTCATCAGTCATACCTAAAGAAAAATACCATCCAGACGCATTAAAAAGGTTTGAGAGGATTCAAAAAACTAAGGCAAAAACTAATGGAGCTGAAGAGACTAATAGCGAACAAGTCGATGAAGACAACATACAATCTAGGTCAAGTAATATGCCAGTTGAATATCGCCATAGCGAACAAGTGGGTCAAGACAACATGCAAGCTGGGTCAAGTAATGTGTCGGTTGAGGATCACCATAACAAACAAGTGGGTCAAGACAACATGCAAGCTGGGTCAAGTAATATATCATTTGAAGACCTACTTCTGGAAACTGTGAAACAAAATGCCACCAATAATAAAAGCACAAGGAAGAGACGTGTTGCAACAGGTGCCGAAATAATTACGCATCAAAAGATCTACAACTGGCGCAAAACGAGAAACCTTCAGGAAAAACTGTCAAAAAACAAAAACGTAAGGACGGAAATCGAGATAGCACCAGCAGCGAAAGTAGTATGGAACCACTGTACGAAGAATCGGATAATGATTTAGATTTTCTAAATGATGACGATCATGCAGATGCCACAACTGAATATCTTAAAAATTTTAAATTACACGCTTGGGTATTAGTCAAATACTGCACCAAGAAAACCATAAAGTATTATGCAGGACAAATCACGGAAATGTACAAAGACAGACATGAATGTGTTGTGAAATTTTTACACTTTAACAAGTTAAGTAATAAATTCTTTTGGCCTGCGAATGAAGATCTTGACACTGTTGTATATGAAAACATTGAAATGTTTTTGCCTAACCCGATAGAAGATCGCCGAGGCAATTTATTCAAGTTTGATGTACAATTTTCCGGGTTCAATATTTGTTAAATACTTATTGCATTTTAAATTTAAGAATCTCAATATTTGTTAAATACTTGTTTAATTTTAAGAATAAAAAGTTATTTTTCACATTTGTCAATTGTTTCCTTCTTTGTTTAATATGTGGGGCAAGTTCGAACATCTCCAAATAACAAACAAGTGCAAATTTATGAATTTTCATTAGAAATGGTAGGAGATTGTTCAGGGGCTTGTTCGGAATTCGATTTAGCCCCGCATCTACTTATAAAGAAGTTATATGGAATTCTAAGATTATATCCGATCTTTCCCCGCTATCGGGGCAAAATCGGAAACGTGTACTATGCACTTACATAATTTTTATACGGAGGGTAAATCGCTTTGAAACCTTATATATCAGTACCATAAGCATTTAGTATGAATATTAAAAATGTTTTTTAAAGTGCAGCCAAATTCAGTTATTATTTGTTTATGTTGTGTTCTGATAATCTTCAACTAATTGAAAATGCGTTCGATATTACCCCAACTCACCTTAAATGAAGGATTGCATGCAAAAAGTCCCTAAGTGATTCGTACGTTTTTGAACTAAGGCCGACATCTGCTACTTGATGGCCGTTACATCCAGAAAATCAGTCAAAATAACGTTGTAAAAAATTCATACATCGAAATATTAAGAAATAATTTGTTACAACCATTCGTCCATTCACCTAGTTTCAGTATACACTATAAACTCTTATAAATATGTCAAAATTTAAAAATTCACTTAGGGACTTTTTGCATGGAGCCCTTCAAATGTGATATTTTTCAGAAACCTCAATACTCTGTATCTCGGAAATCAGTAGCTTTAGACCCTAAGTCTATTAAGGCCTTTGGGTTTAAACTGATCCAAGGAACAACCCCCTGAAGTTATGGCATGAACTTAAAAGACACCCTGTATACGGGTGTTTCGTTTAAAACATATTAAAGATATAACTCACCTGCTGTGTAAGATAACCAACTGACATTAGGCCGGATGTTTTAATCGCGGGTTAACTGTTAATTGGTGGTTAATCTTACTACTGGTCACAAAAATGAAGATCGTAATACAAACTATATCAACCAGAACTAACTCATATATAAAGTATTTGTTACTATATAATGACTTTAAAAATACATGTAAAATATGAGAAAATTGAATTCTAAAAGTGCGGGTTTAAAGTCTATTCACTTAAACTTTGCAGTCGTGGGTTGGACTTAGTGAGCCCGTTTTACAATGGCAAAGAAACGAGTGTATTTTAAATTGCGTATTTCCAGGCGTAATAAATATATAATTGTGGGTTACTTATTTATTACCAGGTGTAAAAAATATTTCAAGGCATTAGAATTAAGATAAATGCCTTTTAGGTTATTGAATCAGTGGAAAAACATTTCAACAGAGTGTACATACGTAATTTATTTACAATAACAAGAAATGCCATTTATTGGTTAGCAGTGGAATGAAACAAAATAACAAAAATAAAATTGACATATTTTCTTTAAAATTTTGAATAAGAAACTAAAATGACTGGTTACGCCGAAATAAGAACATCCTAATTTAATAAAAAAATTCGATTTAGCTATAAGAAAGCCAAACGTCATAAAATTTTCTGTTACTTTTTATTTTGTGTACCCATAAGAAATAATGTCAGAAAATAAAACAATTTTAAATTCTACCTGCTTTAGAGCGGACCAAATTTTTGCTGCACAATTTTCATATTTCTGCTTTAAATAATGTTATGTTTCTCTCTATCTTAATATAAAGCAGCATGCTGCATTTTGGGCATTTAGTACTACTGACTTGTGTAAAAAGTGATTAAAATGTACACCATATTATACTCCGTTCATTCATATAAGCACATATCAAACTGTTTACCTAGGCTCGCAGAGCGACCCTTTGTCGACCGTCAGTTATGCGTAGTTCTCTTAGGAGCGCGGTGCATTATAAATGCACAAAATGTATTCATATAATACCGTGCTCCTGTGCTAGAATTTTGTATGTGTTAGGTTAAGATGAAATAAGTTTATATCTACAACAAAAATCCTCATTTCGTTGAGATCTATCGACTGTTAAAATGTTCGCTATTAAAACTGAGTCACCTCGTATAATAAAAAACAATTTAAAAAACAGTATATCATTAAAACATCAAATACTTTGTCGATCATTATTATAAAATCAGCCAATAAGTGATATCAATAAAGGTAAATAATTTAATATAAACATTATACAAGTTAAATTATTGTAAAAGTAAAATTATATAACATACAAACAACATAAAATAAACAATGAAAATTGAATTAACCGCTATCGGAACTTTGCACTTGTGTATATCTGCCTGTGGTCTGCACCAATCATAAGCGCGCATTTTGTTCTATATCCTGGCTAACGCTACAAAGCTTATGTGAATAGACTTTAGTTAACCTACGAGTGAAGATCGGGGCCTTAAATTAACCAACTCAGGGACCGTTTTTTATCTTCTGATAGGGCCAAGAGGATTTTCATTTTTAAAAAGATTATCGTTTTTAATTTTAACACTGTTATTATGAACATTATTTATTAAATTCAAGACACGGTTGTCAAAAAATAATAATAGTCCACCAACAAAAAAAAATATATTAACTGAGACCTCAACTTGAATCTAGTTTATAATATTGCACTATAAAATTTCATTTTGCATATAAGTAAATTTAGAAATAGTTTTAAAAATTTTAATTAAAATTTTCAAAAACGTTTTTAAAATTTTGCGGTAGCAAATATTAATAAATATGTTTCCTCTTTTTGAATTTGGTGCGTAAATTCAATATATTTATAAATTCTTAGTTTTAAATATTACATACAGGCTATTCCAAATTCGAGACTCGCTTATCTGCATGCACCAATACAGGACTGGTTTAAATTTGACACATTTCGTACTCTTGTAAAGATAAGAATCGGCAAGAAACGTATATATCTGATGTCGTTTTCGAGAATATCATGAAAAGCTGAAATTCAGGAAATTTGTCCTTTGCTAAAACTTTTTTATTTTTTGCGAATATATAAAAACGGAAAATGCTTATTGAGGAATACTTTCTATATTGCCTCACATTATGGTTACAAAAATACCAACTATCGTCTTCTATTTATATAAATATTGTGGTAACTATAAGTTATTATGCCATATACAGGTCCAGAAGGCCAATCCGGTAACCATGGATTCCTTGAGCAAAAATAATAGGACTTTCACAATGCCATTTTTGATTTTAGACCCCCCATGTTCGGATATCAAAGTTTAAAAGTATTTTTTTTAAACTTCGAGTATTTCGTAAGACATTTATTTAACATTTGGTACAGTGCTTCAACTTAAAGAGTCACATTTTTTGATGAAAAAACAAACAAAAATTAATTGTCAAATATTCAAAATAGAAGGGTTCCAGTATGCACTCACCCCCCAGTTTTTTTAGTACCTGCGCCAGTGACTCCCAAACTGTCTTTTTTTAAGTTAACCATCAATTTTGACTTATTTTATGTCTCAACAAATTTCGAAAAAATGCTTCGTTTTAGAGATAAGTTGAAAAATATTGGTGCCTACGGTAATCTCATAATTTTCAAATTTCTCTAAATCAAGTCGGCCCCTTTCGTAAACAAATGCGAGTACCCTGGATATGATAGAATTGTTTTTAAGTTAACCATCAATTTTGGCTTATTTTATGTCTCAACAAATTTCGAAAAAATGCTTCGTTTTAGAGATAAGTTGAAAAATATTGGTGCCTACGGTAATCTCATAATTTTCAAATTTCTCTAAATCAAGTCGGCCCCTTTCGTAAACAAATGCGAGTACCCTGGATATGATAGAATTGTTTGTTTACTGTCAAAATAAATTCTTATTTTTTACAAGATAAAAGTTTTTTATAAGCTAGAAGTGTTTTTGTAAGTAAGAAATAATAAGTAATAACTTTCTTATACCAGTATATATCATCCTGATCTAAGCAATCATTCTATTTAATTCGTCATTTACCTCAATTAAATTTTAATAGCCTACCTTGAAATGTTTCATTAAAATTTTTAAATAATTAATTATCAGCTTCGTTTGATACTGTCAATAATAATTCATGTCATATATTTTAATAATTTCTTCTTATTGACATTGATATTTTAGTAACTAAATTAGACGTTTCAAATATCAAACTGTTAAATTTATCCTAACCCCATTTTATGAGCTTAAATGTGTAAAAAATTTCAGTTTATATCAGCTTTATTTAAGTACTTGGAAAATATATTTTATTCGCTTGATATAGTTAGTAGACATGGTTTATAATCTTTCAAGAATATATTCTTTTGTAAAGGCAAATACAAAAAAGTTTGGGTCCCGTAGATCTCCTTTCAGCTGGCAAATTTTGCTCATCACCAAATTTTTCATTGACTTTGGACTTTAGAACAAGTGTACCAAATTTGAAAGCTTTATTTCAAAAACTGTGGTTGCGATCACGATACTAAAGACATACGGACTGATTTTTTCCGTAAAGTTATGTTTTTTGATTATAATTCGTCGAGATTCGTCCAGAAATGCAATAAAAATTTTTATTTTATTTTTCCCGAAATTGTACCTTTTTTCTTCCTTCATTCATTATGTCTCTTCTGGCGGTACCACATTCATCCAAATATAATGTGTCACCTAAAATATTGTTGAAAGTCTTAATTACCAAATTTGGAAATTCTCCCATTAGTATTTTTTGAGTTATCGCTGATACACACATAGACACACACATACATCCACATCCACAGACACGCACCGACAGACATCAATCGGAAAATAGTCAGAATGGATTCAGGAGGGTTCAAAACGTATATATCAATCAGAATCTCGAGGTCGAAAAAAATCATGATTACTATACTAACTCATATTAGGAATAGGAAAGTAAAAACCAACTGGAATAAAATATTTTGTTTTTGTTATTAAAAATCTCTATATGAATACAACCGTGCACCAAGCACAAATGAAAAGTACAAAGTTTCGCTCACTTTTTACGGTGCTACTAAAAAATTTGCATAAAGGATAGACACCTCAATTTTTCAGGTGTTTTAACAACATAATAGAGCTCCACTTCAGCTGAAAAAGACAAGAATTGCCAGGAAACAAAATAAAACTGACATTCAATGTGGCATATAAACATGAGATAACATTTTTTTCATCTTTATTATTAAGAGGAGTAATATGATGGCTTCCACGCTACAAATTCCGGCATTTCGCCGACATATTTACAGAAAGCAGAGGATAAGACGTCAGGAAAGAATAATTTTCACGGTGAATTGCCGCAAAATTTGAATACGATGTAAACCTTACAGAGCGTGCAGAATAAATTACACAAGATAGAATTTCATGGGAGCTTTTATAACACCGGTGATATAGATAGATAGGATGGTGTAAAAAATTTGTATTTTTATTGGAATATTACATTTTTATTATCATATAATAAAATTGCCAGCTAGTCAGACAACGAACGGTATTTGTTTTAAACTCAAAAATATCACATAATGAAAACAAAGAGGAATATGCTATAATATGATAGTTTTATTGTTAGTGAATAATCTGCATAATTTGTAAAAAAATTGATATCTTCATTATCTCAAGCGGAAGTAGAAAAATATATAATTCTCAATACTAAAATTAAATAACTCAAAAATAAAATGCCCATTATTACTTTACAGTTGTTATGCCCACTGACTGAGTTTATAAGTGTTGTTGTCACCATAAATAACCCCCAATTATCAGAATAAGATTTCATGTACAGTTGTCAAAAAAAACAATAATTTGAAAATTTTGTAGTTTTACATAAAAAATTTATAGGAATAAAAAGCTTATTTTAAAATTACAAAATTATTTTTCTCGCACTTTCTCTGGGAATTAAGCCACTGCCCTATAAATTATTCAAAAACTCTTGCGTCATAGTCAGAAGTTGGTTTTTTTGAAAAAAAATGTTTTTTTCTATTCAAAGAATATCTCGCACATAAGAAAATGTTAACCTGAAAATGAAATTATTAACTGTAAAATATTTTAGATTAATTGACGTATCGGAGTATAATCTTTTCTGTAAAGTGACATGAAAATTACTTTGAGAGTAGTTGATGTTTGTATTAATGTGAAAATTATTTTCGAAAAATAATCGAACCATAGTATTTTTTTTATGTGCAGAAACCGAAAAGTTACATAAGGAAATTGATGTTATTGGGGACTCTCACCATGTTTCAGAAAATAGTTATATTTTTTATTTAATTATAAATTACGAATTCATAAATTTTTTGTTAAGAAAGTTCGTGTCATAAAGGATTTTTTTTTTGATATTTGAGTTACAAAGAAACGGATTGTGGTGATTGTCCTTGATTGTCTTATGTTAGAATTCTGATATTGGCGAGTTTTCCAGGGCTCTCTGCAGGAACCTTGATACAAAATGCATGTTTATGTCATGTGAATTTGTTGACATTTTGTAAGTTTTTATATAATCATATTAAAACTAGGTGAAATTAAAATAGAAAATTTATATTAGCTTTTAACCTTTGAAAAAGTCCGAAAACTCGGACGAAACGTAGGTTAAATTGTTCATATACCTGGCTGGAAGTCCTCTAAAAATAAAAATAGGGAATAAAGTGTTTTCTGTTTTTTATTGAAGAAATAATATCATAAACTTTCTCGGTTTTCATTCTGAAAATAAGAAATGCAGTCTTCTTTTATTGTCTTTGCCAAAGGTATCGATTGTTTCCTCAGCAATTATCAATTTGTCTTTCATGACAGTTTCTCTGTGGACACTTAGAAGTAATAATCCCGTTAGCCTAGTTTCTCCAATGGTAGATCTGAGGCACGGTTTCAATCTCTTCAGTGTACTAAAGGATCTTTCAATGGTACAGGTGGTGGGGGGCATGGATAGAAATATTTTTATGGCCTGAGATATCGCGGGAAAGAATTCATATTTCTTCAGTAAATCGTGAAATTCCATATTTACATCATCATCATTGAGTCTGTACTGGTCCCAGTACTGGATCCAAATCGATGATTCCTCTTCAAAATTTTCAATATTATAGGTTCAGTGATATTTTTCATTATGAGGCCCATGTCATTGTTCTCTTTCAAATGTTTAGGGTGTAAACACGATATCGAAAAGGCTGTTTTTGTATCTTTGGAGAATCAGGTTTTCAGGGAAGATATCAAAGAGTCCATATATGGAATGAAAAAAAAAATTCGGAAGTATTCTTCTGCAGAAGCCTTCTGGATATTGGGTCTATTTATCTGACGTCTTGTTATGCTGGGTTGCTCAATTTCTATTCCAAATTCATCGGCAATTTCAACGGATCTTGTGAAAATACTCCGGAAACATTCATTTGCATCTCTCCTTTTGTTTTCGAATATCAGCAGCAAATTTTCAATATGTTTTTGAACATCTAACAAATTCACAGAGTTTTCCTGAAGGCTATTTGTAACTGGCTCCAACTGGGCCGAGTATCTGGCTATAATGTTCAGACAAATAATAAACTTATGTGTAGATAATGAACATAAGAGTTGCTCAGCTTTAGTTCTTGTGGCTTGGCTGAAATTTCTTTTTGTAGTTGGATCATCTAACACAAATTTAATATTAAAGAAATTCTCAAAAAATAAACGTATTGATTTATATTTGGCGGTCCATCTAGTTTCAGAAAACAAAGGATATTGGGAACTAAGGAACGGCGGCGTGTACTATCTCAAAAAGAATTGATGATCTCTTTTATAACACCAACACAGTTTCGTATCTCGTTCACAGAATTTAAATCATATATCACCAAATTTAGTCGATGTGAACAACAGTGGAAGAATGTAACCCTTGGATATTGATCTCTTATTAGTTTTTGAACGCTATTTTCTTTTCCCACCATTGTTGAACATCCATCAAATCCTAGCCCCATTAGTTTATTCATATTCAATCCATAGTCACACACGGTAGAAAAAATTGTTTCTGCAATGGTTTTTGCGTTCATATGTGTGTAAATCCCAAGAATTCTTCTCTAATGTTATGCAAAGCATCTACGAACCTTACTCCAATGGATAGTTGCTCTTTTCTAGATGTGTCGATGGATTCATCCGCTAATAACGAGAATCCTTCGCTCCTGCTTACTTCCTTAACTATGTTTTTCCTCACAATGTTTCCACATATCTCAATCAATTCATTTTGCACTTGGTGAGATGTCTATTTAGCATTTTTTCTGCAAATTTCTAAATGTTTTGGTAGTACGAGGTCACCGCTCACAAACCTAAATTACAAAAGGTGTTTAAAATTGCCCTCCTCCGACTATCCCTTGAATAGCCATATCGTAAGTAGTACAGAAAATTAAAGAGAAAATGATTGGTTAGAGCAGTTTTCTGTTAGTTTCTATTGTTGAACTTCGATGG
Organism: Rhamnusium bicolor; assembly: GCA_029963845.1. NCBI lineage: Eukaryota > Metazoa > Arthropoda > Insecta > Coleoptera > Cerambycidae > Rhamnusium > Rhamnusium bicolor. The sequence continues at coordinate 462,450 of JANEYF010004294.1, read as the reverse complement.
GAATCAATTATTCCACAGACTGATTGCGTTTTGCCAGAACATCTATCCAAAAAATTCTTTGGCCGTTATACTAGAATCTCTATGCCATTCTGAACCCATATGTGCTTTGGCTTGTGCATAAAAATCTTTGTATTTGGCGAATTCCTTAATTATAAATGAATCCATTATACCTCTTTTCAAAACTGGATGAAAAACAACACAGTTCTTGCACAGAGCTCCTCCTCAACTTATTTGAATGTACCAGCCAGTTATATTGAGCTAGCCAATCGTATTTAAAATATCTTTATCCCATGGGAACATCATTTTTGAAATTGTAATCTGATTCTGGTTTGTATGGATGTTGAAGTAATTTATATCTCATTCCATGTGATGTATTTGCATAGGACGTAATATATTGTTCCAAATCCATCACATTTTGATTTTTTTTCAAATGATCGTTATCGGTACTTATTGAGCACGAAAGTATCGATTCGTTGGTAACATCATCTAGCTTTAACTCTCCCCTAGGATTAGTAGGATTTCTATCAGAACTTGAACATGAAGATTCTGGTCCAGTTTCATTAATGTGGTCTAGCTTTAACTTCTTGATAGGGGGATTAATTTCAGAATCAGAAGTCGAGCTACTTTCATCAATTTTGGAGAAAACTTTCTGATATCCATTGTAACTTGTAACTTCACCTAAAAAATAAAAAAGATGGGTTACTTTTTCATACAATTCTGTTTGAAAGAAGTATCCACGTAATAATGGAAAAGTTGATTTTAAAGTAAAAATATATCATGGTGATTGGAAAAAATGTAATTGGAAGAATACATCTATTATACTCCACCTACCTTCAATTGACGCTTGCTCTAGTCTACTGCACACTGCACTAAATAATAATTATTATGGATCTCCAGACGCAACGCGTGCATGGACGAGACATCGGTGAAATATTGAATGAATAATGAAACGGCAAGCGGGATTCACGCGTTGTCGGTAATAGCAATGTTGCCAAATCGATTTCAAAATAATGAATTTCAAATTTCTTATAAACAGACCTATCTTCAATAGTGGTTATACTCAAATTACATTTCAAGGAGGGGGCGTCCGCCCCCTTTCGGCGCCCATGGATTGAAACATGTCTAATAGTTGTTTTAAGGGAAGGAAATGTTATTATGGCTAAATTAGAGATAATAATTTAATATATGCTTAACTTATACAGAATTTGTAGCAAAATCTAAAATGGGCACTTCATTTGGATTCTTTGGTTATATAGAACGTTCATTTTCAACAGACAGACGCACGGCGGTTTTTAACAGCAGATCATATGAAGCAATTGTTAATAATATACTTCGCTTGTCAGGAATAATACTGCAGCAATGCTTATGAATAATTATTGGTGTAAACTGCTAGTGTCAATATACTTTTACTTCACTACCTCCACTAGTCATTTTTAGAACCCCTACACTGCAAGTTAATCCACTGAAACATATTAGTTTGCAGCAATACTTTACAAAGTTCTAGTTTTAATTGGTATATAAACTAATAACAAATATTCCCTTGTGCCGACTCTATTCTTGACGTTGTAACTCGTCGATATCCGAACTCTACAGTTATGATTTAAAAAATATCAATCAAAAGTGGTCACATTATTTTCGCTGTAGCAGAAGTTAAATACCATTTTCAAAAATTACCCGTAAATGGCATATTCAAATTTGGAAAAACGTCTTTAAGAGAACTTGCTTGTACTTAAATTTTAAGCTCGCATGTAAATTTACCGTACATCTACAAATAAATAATTTGTCGTTTTTAAATGCCCTCTATGCTTTTACTTTTTTTTAAATGATATTGAAATCTTCTGGTATTAGTGCATAAAGCTGTTTCGGACGAATTAATTAATTTTTCTACGAAACTCTACAATGCTGATATGAAGTTGATTTTATTTATAAGAATATTTAGTAATGGGAACATTAACGTCAGTTAGTCACAAATGGTCATTTTCATTAGATAGTATTTAAATTAATATTTCTGTGAAAACTTTTGTTTTGTCTAAAGGAAATCACCTATGCATCAACATTGTAGAATTTTATAGAAAAATCAACTAATTCATCTGAAACAGCTTTACGCAATAAAACATCACAATAAACAAGATTTAGCCGCAACCGTCTACAAAGTTAACTGTTTTTGGTCAACTTTTTTAGTGGAAAATACATATTTACTAGCCTGGTAAAATGACATAAGGGATCAGTAAATTATTATTATAATTATACCTGTATACAAATTTTTAATAAGACAATCTTAGTCATTGTTGATTATATATATATATATATATATATATATATATATATATATATATATATATATATATATATATATATATATATATATATATATATATATATATATATATATATATATATATATATATATATATATATATATATATATATATATATATATATATATATATATATATATATTTTTTTTTTCCTTTCTTGACCGTTATTATCAATTAATATTGATAGTTTTTTTTGTGGGGATTTCGGTCAGGTTTCGTTAAAACAGACATACAAATAGCATGTAATAGAAAAAGTTTAAAGCAAATTCCTAATAAATAATAGTTTCTCTGATGATGGTGTAATAAACCGAAACGTTAGAAAAAAAAATTTAATTAGTTGTACCTGACCGAAATCCCCACAAAAAAAACTATCAATATATATATATATATATATATATATAGTTGTTTTTCAGGTTTTCGCGGGTGGTGAATGTTAAATTCGTTTTCCGGGTATACTCCCGGGTATACTCATTTTCAGTTCGAGTAACCAGAAGCCGCAGCAAGCAGTTATCTGTTAGAACCTGAAGATGGCAGATGAGATTCTGCCGAAACGTCGTTCAGACAACCACGGTCCCTCTCGGGACCTATCACCTACGCGGAGTATACCCGGAAAACGAATTTAACATATATATGTATATATATATATATATATATATATATATATATATATATATATATATATATATATATATATATATATATATATATATATATATATATATATATATATATATATATATATATATATATATATATATATATATGTATATATATATATTAATATATATATATATATATATATATATATATATATATATATATATATATATATATAAATATATAAATACATGTATATATATATATATATATATATATATATATATATATATATATATATATATATATATATATATATATATTATATATATATATATATATATATATATATATATATATATATATATATATATATATATATATAAATATATGTATATATATATATATATTTATATATTTATATATATATTATATATATATATATATATATATATATATATATATATATATATATATATATATATATATATATATATATATATATATATATATATATATATATATAATATATATATATATATATATATATATATATATATATATATATATATAAGTTTTCCACAATTTTTCAAAATAATGCCATTTTCGGATTATTGTTAAAAACTGTATTTAATTTCGTCTACGTTTGTGTCTATGTTACGTGACAACTTTTGACTCACAGTTTTTTAATATTAAGATAAGCAGAGACGACTGTCACAATTATTTCTTGTAATTCAAATAATATAGAAAATCTCTTCCAATGAGAACTATTTGGTATACAATGTATATTCTTACAGACTTATTTTTAATCCATTTTAAACCTGTTTTTATGCGATGATTCCGTTGTTTGCCTTAAAAATAATTATAGCAATTCGTAGTCCATCAATAAAAAGATTTAAATATTTTCCCGTTATGAGGAATTTATCATCTGAACGTTATTTGTGACATTCTCTAAATGTTCCTTTTTCTTTCTTGGGGTCTTACTACCACACGAATAATTCTTGGTTATATAAAAAATACAATTAGTTACCCAGCATGCTACTGGAAAAATAAGCTACTGCGTTTGCGACTTTATGTCAAAAGATCAGTCGGAGGAGGATCTTTTTTTACAACTACAATGTCAGGTTAGGTGAGCATAAAAATGATCAAGAAAGGTGAAATTGAAAAATAAAAATTTTTAATAAACTGCGGTTCGGCAAAAATGTTAATGAAAGAAATGGACAGCAAAAAAAATTAAGGAGTATGATACTAGGTAACTAACTGTATTTTTTAGATAAACAATAATTAATCATGTGGCAGTAAGCCCTAAGAAAGAAAAATAGGAGAGCATTCTGTTTTTATTCACTGATGCAAAGTGAATGAAAAGCAGTTGTCATAGTAGCTAGGTATTAACGAAGCTTATGTCGTAACAATAGGATGATCGGTAACTAATGCATATTACGGGTGGAGACGGAGAGTGATTAAGTAGTATGAGGTGGTATTCGGTGTAATGTGGATCGCTGTCGTGATTGTGCAGTGACTTAATGTGTCATAGTGAGATTAATAATATTGAATCATTCGTGGGTAAATAAACTTGTTGTGGAAACATAATACGCAGAGAGGTTGTTAAATGTGTTAGATGAGTTTATCGTATTTAAGATGCAGTGGCGGTGGTGGATTTAGATTATACAATATCTCAATATTGGAGCATGGAACCCAAGCAATATTTTAAGGCACAACTATCAATACTAATTGATGAAGTTTTGCAGAAATAAAATTGAAAAAAGAATTAGAAAAAAGTTACAAAAATGCGTAGCCTCCTCAGATTACTATTAGACCATTAGTAAAAATATTTGCAAACTATTTTTTCGTAATCAGAAGAAAAATTTATCATCCCGTTTTTTTTTTGTTTTTTCGAAAATTTAGATTTTTTTGTAAAGTTATGACACTTTGAAATTTAAGTTGTTAACTGTGTAAATTTCAAAATGTCATAACTACAAAAAATCAAAATGTTCGAAAACCAAAAAAAATGGGGTGATCAATTTTCCTTCTGATTACGAAAAGAAATTGCAAATATTTTACTAATGGTCTAGAAGTAATCTGGGGGAGGCTGCACATTTTTGTAACTTTTTTCTCAATTTTTTTTTAATTTCTTTTTTTGCAAAACTTCTTCACTCAGTACTTCAAATATTGCTTGAGTTCCATGCTCCAATACGAGATATTATGGTACAACCTATATCCACCATTTCCCTAAACATTGGAATAAGGTAAAGAAAATTATTAGTTTATTCCTAGCAATTGTTTTCAAGGTTTTATGGCTGAAATAAGAATTTATTAAATAGTGCACACTAAAACGAAATAGGGCTTTGGCAATCAATTCCATTAAATTATTTGTTCCTTTGGCAATTACTATAATTTATTATTTATATACCAAGATGATACAGTTCTAATGGCAATTGTTGTAATTTACTACCGGGTGACCGCAGGACGTACGCTCCCAAAAATTTCCATATCTTTTAAGATATAAATCTGATCTCGGGAATTATTAGTAATATATAAAAATACATGCTTTGATGCTATTTTCAAGACTTTTTTCAAATTTAAAGTCATTTTAAAAATGGCCGACTTATGGCTCATTATCTCTTTATACAAATATGGCCATGATATATTTATAAATTTCGAGAGGCAAGCTATGGAATAAATAAAGCGAATTCTGTACTCAAAACCGCTGCAACTTGTATTTTAACATATTGAAAAATAAATATTCTATAATAATTTAATAAAATGTAATCTAAGAATTTTCTTCCATTTTGTATAATATAAATTTAATTAAAATTATGATAATTTCTACGCATTTTCCGTTTTATGCATATTTCTAAAAGTTAATTGTTAATATTAGAATTTCCTCCTTGTTTTTATACAGGGCGGGGCAATAGTACGTCCAACTTCGATATCTCGAGTTCTATGATAGCTAGGAACTTGATTTAAAAACATAAGTAAACTAGACAAAAAAGTGTATAACCGGAAATTGTTTCGAATATACAGGGTGAACCAAGACGATTCTACAGGGTCAAGTAACATTTTTTAAATGAAATGCCATGTATATCAGAACATTTTTTGGAACCTCTTTATGGCCTCCTTTTACTCCTGTATTATTATTTACTTTCTCCCAACCACTTGAATGTAATGATTTTTTTTTTGAAATTATACCACTTACACGTATATTTTAAAAATATCACTACAATCACAACTGTCGATTTTAAGGAAAAAAATATGTTAGTACCAAATATGAATTAGACATCTGTGTGATGACACTCTGCCATTTTCACTTTCTAAAAGTATACAGGGTGGCCAAAATGGATTTTTTGTACGTACATTCCTATGGCTATTTGTGATCATTTTTAATTTATTGAAATGAACAATAACTGCAAAATTCTGCAATACAAATTAAAAATGAGGGCTTTTCAAATAAGACAAGAGGAAGTATTATAATAAGCGTGTTACGTGATGCCCATGAAAACATCACACCAACAACAATCCAAAATTTGAAGGAAAGGATAATAAATGCATTCAGAAGTATCACTCCGGCAATTTTATGAACAATAGAAACCTCATTCCAAAGACGCATAGAAATGCGTGTCAATCAAAAATGGGCAACACGTGGAGCACTTTTTATGATAGCTTCTCTTGAATTACAAGAAAAATATTTTTAATTTTTATTGTTGAATTTTGCAGTTATTGTTCAATAAATCGAGGTTACAAATAGCCATAGGGATGTACGTACAAAAAATTTTCGATTTTGAATTCTACATTACATTGTCCAAAAATATACAGGCTGTTTCGTTTAAAAAAATTAAGAAAACTCAGTTCAAATAGTTGTAAATTTAAAAATTATTTTTGACCACCCTGCATACTTTTACGAAGCGAAAATGACTGAGTGTCAACACATATGTCTCATAACTGGTACTAACATATTTTTTGTTAAAATCGATAATTGTGACTATAGTGATTTTTTTAATATACACGTGTAGACATATTTTCAACAAAAAAAAATAATTACATTACAGTGGTTGGGAGAGAGTCAATAATAATACAGGCGTGGCAGGAGGCCACAAAGAGGTTTAAAAAAATTTTCTGATATACATGGCATCCCGATTCCAAAATGTTAATTGACCTTGTAGAATCATCTTAGGTTACCCTGTATTTTCGAAAATTATTTCCAATTATATACTTTTTTGTCTAGTTTATTTATGTTTTTAAATCAAATTTCAAGCTATTATAGAACTCGACATATTGAAGTCGGACACACTATTGCCCCACCCTGTACATCAATCGTTAACAATTTGTTTATATACTGACGATTATAAGTAGACAACGGACAATTTTCGTGAATGCCGGGATCGGTTTGCCGACCAGTCTGCCTTTCCCATAAGAAATGGCAGTAGCTGTGCGTGCGCAGCATGATCTAGACCGCATTCCCTATTTAGCTCATCTACAAACCTGGCAGTGAGTAGACGGCGGGCGCAAGGATAAAAATAAAACGTAACAACTATGTCGACAATATCACGTATGATGCGGAAAAGCAGTACGTAATTTTTTGTTTTATTTATTTTGATAATAGGTGTTTTATTTCGGTTTTTGTTATTTTTGATATATATGACTTTCCAAACTGTTCTCGATTTTTTTTTGGAATGTATTATGATTCTGTTAAAGTTTAATCATTTCGCCAGTCTTCTTACACGTAGACACATTATTTTATAATTCTTATAATGTTGTTCATCAACAATACCTAATGTAAGCAGTTTATGCAATTGCTTTAAACGAATAGATGATATCTTAATACTAGATGCTACCACGACTTATCTGTGGAACAGATATAGATATATTGTTTGATTAGAAAGTTGACAATACTACTTTGGATAATGAATAAACTATAATCAATTTTCAAATACAGAAAAAATGCAAATTTCAAACATCAAAACAAAGAAATTTACTTTTGGGTAATAAAAGATTTATTATAATTAAATTAAAAGTAGATATTTTGTCAAATTTAATGATGCTGGCGATGACTCATTTTCAAGTGACTTAATTATGATTTCAGTAGGTAGCAGAATAATAAATATGAACGTATTTTCACCAGTGATGCTTCTAGACGATACTTAAGTATAAAAAACCGTACTTGCAGATTAAATTCTTCTGCAGTGGAAATTTATTTTATCTAATTAAAATATGCAAAAAGAACAAGCAAGGGGGGAGAAAGAAAGCTATTTAGGAAATGAGATCTGGGAAATGAGGAAATGAGCAGAATTTTTAAGTTCACCTTCTCTAGGTCAGGTACTTTAAAATATAAGCCGTTTTGGTAATACTTCAAAGGTTTCATTTTAGAATGAACACAACGTAATGTTTACTAAAGACAGAATTAATAAGATGAAATTTAGCAAAATGTATTCTAATTGTTTTATAATAAAATCTGAATATCATATTCAACATTTGTATAAAGGTGGGTCCACTTTGAATCAAGTTTAACTCCTTCGTTACAATGGTGGCAACAATGGTAATCACGAGTTAAATCGAGAGTAAAACTAACCTTATACAACTGGCTCTTAACTGTGTTCTCTAGAGTATAGACAAAATTTCAAAAGTATTATAAAAAAATGCGACAAAAAATAACTTAACAAAAATCATAGTCGTGAGCCCAACAAATAAACCAATTAATATACAGGGTGCCTGATTTTTTGTGTCCCATTCGGTATATAGAAATTATTAATCTCATATCTAAACACAGCACAATCTCCGTGCATGCAGGGCCGGCACGTGGAGTAAGAGGCAATAACAACATTTGCATGGAACAATTAAAATACATACTTCGAGGGCCTTAACATTTTATGAAACCTCCTGTACAGTGTTCAGTGCATTAGTAGAGATTGGAAGGCATGGGCCAAGCAAGTTACATAGATCATACTGAGATACGTGATTCGTAAAAGCCTGTCAGCCTTACACATACACTGTGTCCCAGGATAGATGTACCAAGAGGTGTAATGGGTAACAAATTGTCCAATTTTGGAATGACAATTGGGGATTCCCTTCTGCTTGATGTAAACTAAGATATATCAAAAGTGAGTCGATTGGTGTTATACAGGATGTTTCATAAATTAATTTATAAAAACGGTACTAATAAACTACATTTATTTTTCCAAAATATGAAAAAGTTCTATTAAAAAAAAGTTGTTTGGAATGCAATTAGGGCCTCCTTATTAAATTTCAGAAATGTAGATTTACTTTGTTGGAACTTCTCCTTTTTTTCCATAAATTAGTATTTTATTTTGAATTTTTAAAAATCATTTTTATTGCAAATTGAGTGTTCTAAAATCACAAATATCTTTTCTAAGCTAAATTAGTTTTATGAATAACTTATGTATGTTGTTAGTGTCTTATATTCAACAAAAAAACGACTACTACTGAAAAAGGGATAGTTCTAAAGAAATAAATTTATATTCCTAGAATTTGCTAAATGGGCACAAATTGCATTATAAACATTTTTAATGGAATTTTTTCAAATACCGACAAATAAAAGTAGTTTATTAGTGAAGATTTTTATAAATTAGCTTATAAAAAGAGCTCGGAATTTAGGTACTGATGACGTTAAAATCAGGATTGGCTGTAGGTCATGTGTCAGCTCGTAAATAAGTTCATGCATGTATGACACAATATTATGTTACAAAGTTGATAAAGTCAATTTATTATAAAAACTCACTCAAAGAGAACTGGAGGTACTCCATAAACCAAAATTTAGGAATCAGAAGGGCATTAGGTACGGAGTTGAAACCTCTACTGCTGAATATCCCTTGACAAACAAGGAACCAATCAAATGTCTTTACAGCAGAGGCATAACTAGCAATTAAAGCGCCTATGTCCAGCCAACAATAAATCTATTCGATCTTAAAGAATTGTTTTAAAAACTTTTTTGTTTTTCGTCCAAAGGGACTGAGACATTTGTACAAGACAGTAGGCTGCCAAAGTCGATGGCAGGTTTCATGTGGTGTTTTTAATGTATTTTTCGATATCTATATCCCTTCACGAGCTATAAGGACTTTTTGGTTTTGTCAGTTTATGTTTTACATATTTAACATATCTTCGATCTTTAGTGATTTTCTCAAAACATTCTTGTCTCAATTTCCCAGGGCATCGGTTTGAGGGGTGGCAGATGATCTTTTAAATGGCAAAGAGGTAGTCTTTTCTACACAAGACATAAATTTGGAATGTGAAGTCTCTGAAACGTTCACATATTTTAAGTATGCGCCAATTACATTTGTCAACGTTCTCACAATACAAATGTATTTTTTATGGGAGGTGCCGGAAATTAACTCTGGAACATTTACAACAAATATTAGTAATATACTTTACTCTTGTGATCGCTAGTTAAAAATTCATGTGTGTTAGTGTTACATTCACCAATACATTCAAATCTCTTTACAAATTTGGATATCTCCAGCTATTCACGAGTTATAAGGAAAACATAGTGTAATATCACCCCTAGATTTAGCTAGTAAAAAAAATATAACTTAATTTTTTTCGTCATACGTTTTCCGATAAAACTAGTTTACGCATATTAACATTTTAAAATAAAATAAAAATTCTCTTTATCATGGTCTGCATATAAGTCCACACTGGAGACCGATACCTCCGTCCGACCTCTACCTATAAAACACCTTGTATAAGGTTCAATTCATTTTTGATACATCATGGTATTATACCAAGCAGGACTAATTTCCGAAATGCCATTTCCAAAATTCGTAAATTTTTTAATTTAGCAATCATCTAGTGAACTTTTTTCAGTTCAAAATGTTTACTATAAACTGCTATGCGTTTTAGGATAATCAAATATTGCTTTAAACAATTTTCACACCACGTTTATTATTTAAAGCAAAATTAAATATTCGGATTGTTTAAAACGAGAGTTAAACCGCTGAGCAAAAAAGTGCACACTAATTTCCATTTGCAACATCCCCCGTCCAATTGTTGGCATAACACAATAAGCTGGGGGTTGTACTTATTGACCGGTAGCTCAGTGAGCAGGTCGTGAATAAGGGCTTCGATTGATTTGAGTTATCACCAAAATCTAGGCTGGCGCCAGGACTTTTGCAAGTACCAAATAATTAAAATTTTATTTTAAAAGGTAAAGATAACGTTAAAACTTGAATTCGGTTGGTAAGGAAGTGGAATAAAAAGATATTATTTTATAAAAAGTATAATCAAGACTAGTATATGTGATGTACAATATTTACAAATCAGTAAAAATTTACGTGGTTGAAGACCAACAATTAGGTAACCACACAAAAAATATGTAATTGAAAGAGGAAAAAAATTAAAGGAAAAATGAAATGCCTGATTTCTTCTGACCAAATGTAAATGTTTACTGGGGACGAAGATCTTACGTAACTTCCAATGGGTTAGTCCAGCGAAGAATCCACCAACGGCTAGGCTCTTAATGGGTTCGGTGTCAATTGACTCACCACTGTCATTACTGCAGTTACCCTTGAGAAGAAATGCCAGTTGTATAAAATATAATTTTCCTGCTCCACCCAGTATATAATGATCACTTCGATCCACCAGTTATCCTCTTCTCTTGGTCCAGGAATTAACATAAAAAGGGGAGAATTTTATGAGATCAGTATTATAGGCAAAATAAAGTTAAAAGCTGTGACGTTGAATTGTCCAGCTACGTAGACAAAATATGAGTTAACACAAATTTACAGAGTAAATTTCAAACTGAACAAACTAGGATCGTTGTCCTACAATATTTTAGGAAGTTGAAGACTGCAACTAACTTAAGTATCAATAAAAGTGATGTTAAATAGATAAAATACTAGTCCAACAAATAAACTAGGTGTAGCTACGATAATAAACAAAGTGAAATAGGTATTCCCTATATGTTAAGATATTTTTGTACTAAAAGAAGTTAATCTTCAAGAAAATAGAATTTAGAATGTCTGTATACAGACAGACAACTAAAAAAGATAACGTAAATAAATATTTGCTAAATATAAAACAATATGAGAGTTTTTCAAATTAAAGGTAACGTTAAAATAAATCATTTATTGGTTCCTCGGAGAGAGGTTCTAATGAATAGCAGATAAAGTTAAATAAAGATATATACTTGACTATATGTTTACATTAGATAATTAAAAGTTAATCAAGTGCCAGATAACTAGGCAGGTATCTTTGCCAGAAAACTAGGCAAAAGCTCCACTAGAGCAGCGTTCATGATTAAATACTAAGAAAACGTTCAAATAAGCATTCGATATTTTAAATTTAGAAAAACCTTACGTTACTGAGGTCTGGTTGATAAATATATGCACTGGTATAAAATAATCCACCATAAAACAAATGCACCAAATTAGATAATTTTCACAATTTTCACAGGTTATAAACAAATAGGTTTGAGCCAACCAGGTGTACCAATCTCCAAATGTCACCAGTCATCACTTTCAGAGTGCTACCAACGTAGCTAAGTGACCTAAAACATCGAGATACAAAGACAGAAAACAACTAACTACGATACAAAATGGCGACATCCGTTGCCTAGTAAATCTAAAATTTACAATAACCGAAAGTTAGTTTAAATTAACACAGGAAATTATTACAATATCAAAGGGATATTAGATAAATTGCCAGCAAGGCACGATAAGTTGATACTAATCAATATCAATGATGGCTGTTCCAAAGAACCAAGGTGAACTGATCACCGAAAAAGCAAATTCGCCCAAGGCGTAAATTACGGTACAATATTATTATGAAAATTACCTCAACGGTACTTTAAATCAATATAGCAACTTTTTAAATAATGATTAGCATAAAATCACAAGATAATACCAGATAACATATAAATCTTACCAGACCGCAGAACTAGAGATGGTTTCCATCAGAACGCGGCACCAGAGACAACCACTGTCTCTGGCTGCCCTAGTAAGAAGAAAGTAGCATCGTAGTCTTCTGCTACCTAAACTCGATTATAGTTTGGAAAGAGACAGACATTTGAGAGTAGAGTATGAGCAATAAAGATAGATAGATATTTAGTGCAAAAATCTGCAAACCCAACTGTTCCAGTAGAAATTAGTGGCACCATCTAGACTAGACTGGCTGAAACTTAATTCATCGTGGAACACAACACACTGGAATGAAATAGCTTGCAATTTCGTTACACATTTACTCAGTAATACCCAGGTATTAGACAGTAATTCACATGTAATACACACTAATACCCCGATAGGTATTACTTCTAATACCTTGCACATACATCACTGGTAAAAATCTAGTCATGCACAAAATATAATCATTTGGATGCTTACAAAGCCAAAAAAAATCAAAAGCAATATCTCGAGTCGCTTTTGAATATTAAACAAAATATTTTAGTAATTACCTTTAACACCCTGTATATCGAAAACTAAGCCATTACGGATCCATGTTTATTCGAAGATTCGTCTTATTTTTAAGCAAGGAATTCGCTCTTAAACACCCTGTATATACTCTAATGTATTCCAAACATGTGTGGTAGGTATTTTTATAAACATACAGAATATAACTAATACTGATTTATTATATAATTAACATAACTACGATAAATGTGGTTATACAGGGTATCCCATAATTAAGTACCTTCTTTCGAGGGGGTAAGAGAACTAGAAAAAAAAATAAGTTGAGTTTTATATATAAACATTTGTCTTAAATCAGTTCTCAATGCCAAAAAAAAGGGAGCCATAACTCCTTAAAGGTGGTAAGTACAATATAGTTATTTGCCAATACATTCGAAACGTCTTAAGTTAAATTAAATTTGGACCATTTATTAATTTCATAATGTTACATATTTCGTAAAATTTTTATCTAAATATCATGATTTGTTGGGGTAGTTATAGGGGGTGAGGGTGAATTTTCACTATCATTTTTCTGTCTTATTTTTTGTTAAACAATTAAAACGAAAAAAGGCACCAGTTTTAAAAACTGTATAAACAAGATACGCTCTTATTAAATTTCCATAGGAGTCATCGTTTTGGCGTTATTTGTATTTTAATATTGCAATACAGGATAGGTACCAAATCATGTACGTTGTAATTCTGAGGTATGGCTGCGATTGTTATAAAATTACATCACATGGTTCTCTCAAATTCACAATCTTACCCTTTCTTCGACATAGTTACAGATGTCATTTTACTCCAGATATGTTCAGTGAGAGGTGAGGAAAACAATATCTCACACACACTGCATATAGATTGAAAAAATTGTTTTGCATTAGTAAGTAAGTTTTACTTAGTGAAGTTTCCAAACGCAAAAAGAGTGGCATTGGTCACTACTTGTCGCATACAGTGCTCTTTTTGAAACCACAAGCAACAGAAGTTTGAAGCTTCATGGCAACCTAATTTAACATGTAAAAGTGCGGCCATATTAGCTTACGTGTCAAAAATGTCACTTTTCGTTATTCCTGCCGCTTTTAATTTTTGAGCTCTCAGTCGCAGTTCGTGATCAGGATTTCTTTTCGATCTTCCTTCTTCGATTTTTACACAGAAAACGATCCTGAAAGCTTTTTTTGTGTGATACCGGCGTTTAAAATATTCGCGTTTTAGCCGAATTCTTAGAGCCTGTTTCGGCGCGTTCCTCCTAATTTTAGATTTCGGATCCAAATATGCTACGAGCGTTCCCTTCAGACCTCTTCCCTTCCAATTTTATACCCCTCGCGCCCCGAAATTCCGTTTTAGAGAAGATCTGAGCGTTTAAAATGTCATTGTTTCCGCCATTTTTGACGTTTTCATATTTTGCATTATTTAATTAAATTAAAACTAGACGAAATGTGTTCGAAAAAAAGAAAAAAAATTTGCTTCCAAAGTAATAAGCCTGCTATAGTATTCGGTCATTACAAAGTAAAAAAACATATTTAGAGTTTTCAAAAAAATTAAAAAGTGACGTTTCTAGAAAATTAAGCTATCTACAGTGATTTTCCGACGATCCATATGGAGGGAGAGAGGACACCTGAGGCATCCAAATGAAGGGCATAGGGTATGCGGCCTTCCGCAGGAGCTAGAAATGGCGTATCGGTCCGCAGGGCCTATTCAACGTTTATAGTCATCATATGAATAATGTCGAATATGTAATAATATAAAAACATTTCACCTACTTATAATTGTTAGATAATTTGACACCAACAAAATTAGTAGTTTACTAAGTTCTGTATAAAAGGACTCACGGTGGTTGCAGGTCATTATGGCAAAACAGAGTTGTTTATTCGTCAATTGCAAGATCGCCTGTTCCTCCCCATACTATTTTATGCGTAATGTATTCCAAGTAATACCACTGTAATTTCTAGTAATACATCTGTAGCATACGGTAATACTCAATAATACCCACATAATAAGATATAATACCCAGTAATACCTACTAATTCCTTAAAATTTTGAATAATATCCTGGTAATACCAAGTAATTCCTTGTAATTCCCAGATCTTGTACACCAAAATTCCCCAGCGGTTTACCCCTCGGTTTAAAACATAAAACCAAATCATCAAGTTATTAACCACTCGTCTAATATTGATAAAAGAGAGTACATTCCGTATGGCTAATTATTGTATTGTATTCTTTCTGATCTCAATTTTAGAATAATCCGCATGAAGTAGATAAACAGAATTTATCTCTTTATTATTTAAGCACATTTAAATTGGCCAATGAAAGGCGTTCCACATTATAAGAAAATTCTATTGATTCGTATTTGTGTTCTGTGCACATCCTATAAAAATAATAATGTTTAACATTTATTTTAAAATGCATTCGTTATATTTTTTAGAAAAGATGAATGCTGAAATGAAATGCAATAAAATAAATTTTAATTTTCATAGGACCATCCAAAATCGTATTTATATTTGCATTTAGTTTAAAATAATTCATATCGTAGGTATCATATTCCAAACACATTTAAATATTCTAAATTAATTGTTAAATTAGGTTTTGCATGAACAAACATTACCCACTAGCTATTCTGAAAGTGATAAGTGTATCAGATCCTTAGTTTCTTATTTATAAACATTATTCGACATCCAGAAAGTAGTGGCACTAGTAAACTAGGTCAAGATAGAACAAATGAAAAATAACGTCCAAAAAAAATATAAACTTTAGCAAACAACAAACGACAGCAGCATCAATAAAACTTGGAAAACAATCCTTTTGAAAATCCTTTTCCCCTTTTTGTGGTATCATGTGCTCGTGTGTCACAGGAATAAACCTTTACTTCTAGATTTAAACGGTATCAAGATGGATGCACTACATTTTTATTCGATCAGTTGAGAACAACGTTCATCTTAGTCTGTCCTTTATAGTGACATTCTAAATAAACAAGGGTTTAGTAGTTGAGAACTTCAGGACTGCTTTTAGTTTTGTGTAAATAAGATTTCTTTTTTATCAAAAGAAGGTCTTGAAACTGCGAAATTATCGGGTTCTCTAAAATGCCCGTTTCTAAAAGCTTGTGACATATTGAGCGCCTTAAGTGAATACAAAAATTCAGACCACTTTACTTACGTGTATCTTATAGAAATAATCATCAATATTTTCTCTTGACGTTAGGAAGAAATACAGATGTTATTAAAGCTAAAACGTTATTTGGTAAGTTACCAAAAAAATTACCAAATTAAAATCGGTCTAAGTACCAATCACCACTTAAAGAGAAGTCATGTAAATATTTAATATCTCAGTATTTTTATTAAAATCTTTTACGAGACAGTTCGGCATAGCCGAACTGCTTAAATTTTAACGAAAAATAATAATAGACACATTTTACTTTATTTTTATCAGTTTATCACAATTTATTTTAACTTAACTCTACTGTAGTTTCGGTAGTAATGCTTTATTTTCAAACGATTCTAAATCCAATGCAAACAAAAAGAAATCATAAAATATTTATACTAAAAACTTTTAAGACGAACGTAGTTCCGATTACACATACTCGTATTATTTCGACACGAAAGTTAAGCAACGGTATTCGCAATCATAGAACAGATAAAGAAAGAAAGGTAAATCAATAGTGGAGGATGGAAGCAGCTGTGACGTTTAGCGCCATATTCGGTGAGGGGAACTAAATGAAATATGTATATAGTAAAATATTTATTTATTTACAAGGGCCGGCTTTTCCATTTCAAGTCATAGTTATATGATATAAATTTCGCGGAGACAATTATTAATATATTAATTAGTTTCTATGAAATTTATCTACCAAATAAATTTAACAACGGAAAATTGGCCGATAAAATTTAAATGGCAAAGCAATTTAAAGAAATGCGTTTTCACCTTTTAAATATTGTATTACATGATTCCAAAATAAGAGTAGAGAAGAAAATAAATAATATTTTGTTTAATATTTATTGCTAAATCACATTTTAACAATTGCATAGTAATTAACACTGTTACAGCTAGATAATAAATATTCTAACAAATTGTTTGAATTACAATATGTTAATAAACTACATAGTTAAAATTAAACAAACGAACTACCAAGAGAATATTATTTTGTCTTAAAGGCAAGTACCACAACATTAAATATGTAGATATTCTTTAAATATCGCTCGGTAAAAGTCCAAATACTCTATTTTCAGATAATACAGATGAATCATCATTAACTGGAAATAGTACACATGGCTGAAATACAACAGAATTATTTTCAGTGTAAGAATTTTCAGGGGTAACTATGTTAGTTGCTAATACTACTTCCTGAGGTTTAACATAATAAGAAAAAGCGCGACTCAGGCGAGTGGGTTAATCAGAAATCATGAAATGATCCTCACAAAACGAAAACTCGAACGCTATTTAGCAGGACTTCGTGGAAGCATTTTCCATGCTTGCAACGACAGGATCCTTAGGGAAATGACAGAATGTATTCTTCGTATAGTCTTGACATACTATACTGGAATAATACTAATTTTTATTGGAAGGGCATTTTCATTGTTATAAAGATGGCAAAAAATATATATATTTTTTATTTAAAAATAGATTGCTAGTAAACTTACGTTACAGAAAATCAGTCCATGAGTTGATCAAATCAGAATACTCACCTTAATCAGTGGGTAAATAAAATACCTACACTGGAATAACAAAAATAAACATCTCAAACATAATTTTGTATTTATAATAGTGGTTCGATTAGTTTCACATTATAGATACACTTATTGGTGAACGCAGTTGCAACTAATCACAGAGGTAACATAATAAACACACCATTACCATTTTATCGATAAATTATTTGACATTTTTTACTCAATTTAATCGTCAAAAATAAAAAAAACATCCTGTTTGAAATTGTTGCAGCCGAGTTCATTTATTACTCATCGAGTTTGTATAAAATACTGATTTCAACATATTAACAACACTGGAACTACGATTCAATTTTACGAACAACATTAAAATTACCTGCTATATATTATTTTATCTAACGTAAATTAAACTAAATACAATATTATATTTATAGCATATGTAAATATATGGTTTCCTCGTTTAAAAAAATGTCACATAGTTTCACGTACAAAAATATATTATAAATTACAACTTACCCCATAAATACAGATAAAAGATATCCTGAACTTACAGAATCCTGAGAGACTCACTGGTACTGTCGGTTTTGGCATGTTACTGATCATCACGACCTAAAGTGTATAAGAGAATTACGATTAGAATTCGCCTTATAAATATGGAATTTTTTTATTCTTTGGATTAAAGTATACCTGTCTTCGAATTTCCAAAAATGAATCGAGATCTTATTTATTAAATCTAGAATCTAACGGACGACCTAAGGTTTTATCGAATTTAGACCTTTTATATTACATACATAAAATATCAACAAGTACCATATAAATATTTTCACTTATCGATATAAAAACCACTTATTTAGCATAAACAACAACAACAGCAAGAGATAAAATGTCACATATATTTTAATCATTAAAATAACTTTTTAATAAAATGTCAAATGTCTAATTATAAAAATAATAACTTTATGATTGGTTGTGTTATAACATGATCAGACACCTAGTATCTGGATTTAGAGTTCCAAAGCGGCACGAAAAATTACAAAGTTTATTTAGTTGGAAAAATTATAATTTTGCAGTGTTCCTCACAATTGTTTTAAAAATAACACCCGTTATTGTTGAAAGTTGAAATTGTGATCTAATTTTAACTCTTTTTATTGTCTATTAATACATTTATATATGCTAATGGAAACACGTTCATCTCTGGTGTTGAGAGATCCGTAAACCAAGTCGCATACCCCTGGTTGCAATCCGTAATCTGGATGGTACCCAAGTGAAACTCGGCGATCTCGTCCCATCTTCTAGCGGTTTGTATATCAACGTATATGCAGAAGCTATGCAATCTTAAGCAAGAGTTGTGTAGGTGATATACCATTCTTCGGAGGGGATGTAAAGCAGTCAGTCCCTTATCTATTAGATGTTCGGCTAGTAAAAAATCCCTACTCTGCGACAGAGAAAAAAATTCAGAAAAATTTCCGGGTTGGGGGTAGCTTGTCTCCAGTTGTTGGTGATTCGATTTTGAAAATGTACTCTTTAATACAAAAAATGTGTTTTGCATTTGGAAAGGTACGGAAAGGCAGTTAAATCAATTCTTAGGTTTTCTAAATTCAAAATTCAACTTGCATTAGAAATGGAAAATGACGAGGGTCTAAACTTTTTAGACATTAATATAAAAAATATCAACAATAGCTTAGAGTTTGACATTTATCGTAAACCTACTTGCACAGATACAGTAATTCATAGTAAATCTAAAGTAACAATCATTGCAAATAAAAATGGTACCGTTCCACAGATATATACATCGTCTATTAACATTTCCATTAAGCGAACAGAATTTTAAAAAAGAAGTTAATGTAATTAAAGAAATTGCGAAAAACAATAGCTATAAAGAAAGCCTAATAGCTAATCTAATAAAAAACCAACAAAAGAATAATTTACTTAAAGAGTTTTATGCCGATTCTTCTCAGGAATGCAATAAGAGATATAAATGTATTAATTATAGACCTAAGATCAGCAACAGAGTTAGTAATAAATTGAATCAACTGGGATGTAGAACAATTTTAGTAAATAAAAATAATATAGGTAAAATGTTAATTAATAATAAACACAAAACGGAAAAGCTACAAAAAACAGTAGTATATGAGTTAAAATGTAGTGACTGTGATGGCTATATACATTGAACAAACTGAACGAAATGTAAACAAACGATTGGAGGAACACAAGAAATCTATTGTAAACAATGTATATAGCACGGGCTTGTCAACATATTGCATAGAAAATAGTCATTTTATAGATTTAAATAATGTCAAATTACTCCATTCGGAAAAGAAAGGAAAGAAATTTGATCTATTAGAACACTTAGAAATAAGTAAGGCTGTTAAAAACCTTGTGTTTTATTTATTTTTGGTTTTATTAGACAGAATAGTTGAAATTAAAAATAACATTATTGAGTCAGTAATACTGAACATAATGTGCATATTATCTTTTTTGTAATCCAAGTTTCAGCGTTTTGGCAAATAGCCGGGAAAATAATAGTTTAAAAAGATATATGTTATACTTATCTGTGATAAGATTTGTAAAAGTTAGTAAATAATAATTAACAAAAATTTTCAGTTAATATTATTTTTTATTCCACCCAATAAAAATTGAACGAATGAACAACAAATTTTTACGGATCACCATATTTTAAATAAAATAATTTAGATTTAAAAAATAAAGTAAGTCCAACTTATAAAAGCATATTTTACAATAGTTTTATAGTAGGTATCAGTTGTTGTTGTTATATAAGCAATGAACACAAATTTTACTGTTCAGTATTCCCTGTACTCTTGACAAAGGCCTGAAAAACCGACACACTGTAGTGTCTCTAATAAAATATTTTTGAAACATTAAAAGCTAATTTTCTTCATATATTTAAAATATTTAATAATGTTTCACAAGGAGCCAACCGCAAAATCAGTTCAGTGTATTACAATTTAAATATATCAAAAAGCGTAGTGTGATGTAACTCCAATTGGTTATTCAGTACATAATTTTTAGGATTATTGTTTGATTAAAAAATTTTTATGGATTCTATAGTAAATTCAATTTATTTTTTTTACGTGGTTTCTTACAATGAATGTGATGATTTAATAAAAACCACCACATTGCTTGAATGTAAGAAACCAACTAACTGTATAGCAGGTTGTCTAAGCCCCTACTTAGTAAAATTAACACAGATTAACTTGATTATAAAAACCAAATACTTTGTCGTTAACAGCAATAAAGGGTAAATATCTAAAGAACTATATTAAAGAAAACCCATTTATTCAAATTGTAAAACAATATCTAATGGAAGTTAATAAAAGAAAACAACTCAATTCTACAACTATTATTAACTATTACATTACATTTATAATAATGTTTTCACCGTTTAATTTTATTTGCTCTAAAAATGAGATAGAGAGAGAGAGAGAGAGAGAGACATTATCATCTAGTTACCGAGTTAACCGAGACTCAAAGTACGGGCCCTAAGGGCAATAGTCTTCATCGGCACATTTGGTTTCCTCAATAATTAGAGTATAAAAAATTTTCTGACAAAAATATTAATATATTGTGTGTCAGTTGTCTTGGAATAACTCAAAAATAGCGAGTCCTAGCGAAAAAATTGATGCTGTTACCTATCAAAATGACAGTTAGATATTATCATGCTTTGGGGACATTGGCTGTAGGAAGTTAAAAACATTATTGTGCCGCGCCAAGATCCTTGACACCCTTATGTTGATATGCCTTAGAATATCCGGACAGTCCAAAATATGATTAATAATTTTATATAAAAAGGTAATCAGATGTACAGATCTCCGTTTTGACAATTCTGAGATTAAACCGTGTTAATAATGATTAATGAATCATGAGAAAACGCTCTTAGTAGATATGCCATTTAATACATACACTGCAGATTTAGAAAAAGCGTCTTTGTGTTCATTCAACAGTTGGTGCTCCATGAGCAATGCAAATTGTGTTCCTGACCATCGATACATATTTTAATTTCAATCTAGCGAAGGATGCATATAACAATCGAAGAGTAAACATGTTAGAAAACCCTTTTTAAGTTTCTAATGATAAAACCTGCAGATGTTTTAAGAATATTAGTTTAGGATCAAAAGTTACTCCACAATTTCAGGCCTATTAAGATCTATTGCTCAATTTATAATTAAATGCAATATAATTTTTTTTCTTGTGAATGGCATAATATTACATTTGGAATCATTTAGTGTTAAGTTGTTATGTGCACACCATGAATTTATTTTACTAAGTGCATCTTGTAATACTCACACTCTTGGTAATATGCTTTGCACATTAGCTAAGGATCATCTGAGTAAATTAGAGAGTGTATAGATAGATCTGACTCTCATTGATAAAAAGGAGAGGTCCAAGGGTCGACCCTTGCGGTACCCCAGATAATTGTAAAAACTTCCTCGACTTATAACAACGGTACAGAACAAGCTGTTATAGCTTTTTTAAGTATAAAGAGAAACGCTTCACAAGAGGGTTAGATAGTCTGAAAGTATCAAATTTGTTCAATAAAATTGCATGATCAAGTCGATCGAATGCTTTAGCAAAATCGGGTATATAACTTGGCTATGTTGGTCAAGTTTATTATTAATGACCTGGAATTTACACACAAGTTACTGTGTGTAAAACCAATCTCAAAGGCGGAATAATTCAAATGGGTCAATAATTACTTAATTTTGTCTGAATAACTTTCTTTAAAGTCATACCAACTTTAAACCTGATGCTTAGGTTGTAAAGTACTTACTTTTTACCCATAAGATATCTTCAAGATCCTCTGGTTTTATATGTAACTGAGGCGACTTAAAACAAATTTACTTCAAAAATGAATTTACACTTGGTTGCCACATTAAGTTAATTTTAATATCAACTGACCCTGATTTTACTTAAAAGACGTACTCAAAGTCTGCAAGTTTATTTAAGTTATTTTACATGGTTAAATGTACCTGTTATTGATTTAAAAAATGGCTTCTTATTTTAAAATTACTTAATTTTACACTTTCAAAACTCTGTAAAAGTTTTAGGAATATTTTAGAAAATATTTTAAAAAATTGTCACCGTCAAATAACCATAATAACCTATTAGAAATATTGACAATACACAAAGTCTAAATTGTCACTTTGCACTATATAGTGTTTTGGTGTTTCGTGGAAAACTGCGTGAGTGTTACATAAACTTACATTCTGAACACTGTCACATAAATTCACGTCAGTGCTAATTGTTAAAAACGTAATTGCTAATTGTAGAGTGGAAGTAACAAAGGTGACAAGTGCCAAAATTTCTGATTTTTATTTATATCCAATGAAAGATGTTATATACCACTGTTTATGTCCTAACAAAGGCGATAAGCGCCAATCCTTATAATAAGCTGTGTACACTTATTTAAAGATGGCGCTGCCGCAGCCACTTGTTTTTGCTCCGCTGTATTTATCAGTTTACTTTGATATGCGCTTTAGGGTTGATGTTTGTTGGTTAATTCATTATGGAAACCTGTAATGAAAGATCACGTAGAAGTAGAGGTAGTGGACGTTTCGGTAAAGCACAAAAACAACTTAAGGAGTCAGGCAAAGCCCATAAATCATGAAAACATAAGCCAGTACCGGAGAAATCCGTCAACAGGTTAGATAAGATAACCGTTTTTTCATAGTTTTCAAAGTAAATAAAATATTTACTTTTAGGTGTGTTGTAAATGTCAGTTTGCCTGCAAAAGTCTTGGTTACCCTTGGCGTAAGTCCTTATTCGAAAAATTTTATAAGCAAAATTCACACGTTCAGGGTTCATATCTAATGAACCTTATACATCTGGTGCCAGTTAAAAAACGTCGACATGGCGTTTACGAAAATCCTGAAGAC
Source organism: Rhamnusium bicolor (assembly GCA_029963845.1). NCBI lineage: Eukaryota > Metazoa > Arthropoda > Insecta > Coleoptera > Cerambycidae > Rhamnusium > Rhamnusium bicolor. Next base: position 438,601 of record JANEYF010004294.1, on the reverse strand, counting down.
AGTAAGCGTCAAACAACCGTGGCTTACACTATTCCAGGAGAAAGTGGAGATTTCGTGCAAGTGTGTAAAAAAACTGTTATGGATACGTTCGCTGTAACGAAAAAAAAATTGATGGACTTATTTCTAAAAAGAAAGCAGGTGAGACATTTTATAACGATAAGAGAACATGCCATAAAAAATCTAAATTTTCTGAAAATGATCGCAATGCTATAAAAGCTCATGTAAACTCGGTGCCTAGAGACGTTGGACATTATACTCGCGCAAAGTCCGATAAGGAGTATTTGAGTCCGGATCTAAACATAAACAGACTTTTCAAAGCATTTAAAAAACTTTATCTGGAAAGTGCGCTAACTTATAAGTTTTATAGAGCGGTTTTCAAAAAAGACATTCCTAAACTATTGTTTCGAAGACCTAGAATGGACACATGTCATACTTGCGATAGGCTTGATTGTGCAATTCGTGCGAATAACGAAACAAGTAAAGCAGCGCGAACTAAACTAGATGTCCATCATACTAAAGCTCAGAGAGCCAAAGATATTTTGAAAGAGAATACCATTCTATCTCAACAACTAGGTAGTGATTTGTGCTGTCTATCTATGGATCTTGAACAGGTGATGTTTGTACCAACACTGGTACACTCTGACATGTTCTATCTGTCGCAGCTTTCGTGTTTCAACTTGGGGATTCACGTTGGAGATACAAACCATGCGAGCATGTTTCTGTGGCATGAAGGATTTTCTGGCAGAGGTGCAAACCAGATTGCTTCGTGCCTTCTTCGTTTTTTAAATAGTGGATTTACAAACAAAAAAATCTTTGGTTCTGTGGTGCGACAACTGTTGCGGCCAAAATAAAAATAAATTTATTTTGTTCACGTTAATATTTTTGGTTTCCATTGGATTGTTTGACTCAATTGATCAAAGATTTCTGGTAACTGGCCACAGCTTCATGCCTTGTGACTTCGCCCTAATAGAAAAGAGAAAAAGAACAATGAAAGCCTATATACCTGAAGATCTGATTGATGTTATTAAGTCAGCGAGATACAGTCCACCGTTCGAGGTAGTCGATATGACCCAATTTTGTTTTTGGAATATTAAGGAAACAGCCGACTTGTATATTAATACTTCGAAACTACAAATCAGCAAAGCAACAGCAATACGTATTGAAAAAACAAAATCCAGCTATGGTAAAAACTAAGACAACTTTTTCAGATTTGTTTCCATGGAATAAGGTCAATGTCCTAAAAAAAAGGGAAAACTGTAAATGACAGAAGAAATGCCGAGCTACATGCACTTTTACCAGAAAACAAAATCTCTGAAAACAAAAAAAAAGAGTCTGCTTTCTATGATACCTTATCTAAAGGATCCACTGCATAAAAAATTTTACCATGACCTATTGGGGGTGGAGGAAGTTGCCCAAAATGGTGCCGAGAGCAGCAAAACTTATATAAGGTGCTTTTCTAGTGTTTTGAAATAAGTTTTTTAGTGGTGGCACTTATCACGTTTCAATTTTTCTTTTGAAAAAAAAAATCATAATTTTTTTGATGTTTTTTATATTACTGATTTTTTTGTTTTAAAGTAATGTTCCGTATTACTCTTAAACTAAATTTTGAATAAATATTTAAAAAATCATTATAATATTGTTTTATTACGTTTTTTTTTTAATTATATTAAAATGTAAATTTTGGCACTTGTCAGCTTTGTTACTTCCACTCTTCAATTGCTCTATTTTATAATTTACGTTAAGGCCTAGTTTTCTTAAATTGGGAATATGGACCTCAAAGTTTGCAATATCGGTTATATTGCCTGCAAGTAAATTTGCTCTATAGGTTTATAATTGCGGAATATCAGACTATCAAGGCCAAAATGTAAAAGACTATATTTATTTAAGAAGTTTATGTCCGCCATGGCGCGCAATTATAAAAAAAATATTAGCTGCTTTATGGTTACATTTAAATTAGTTATTATTTAGTAGAAGCTTCAAGGAACTTAATAAGTAAATCATATTTTAACTCTAAAGGAATCAAATAATCATATTTGAAAATAATATTGCAATTTTAATGTTTTTTTTAATTCATACTATTTTTAAAGGGCGTCATTGTTTTTAGATCTAAAGTAATCATATCATAGATTCGCAATTAAAATTCTTCCACAAACGATCACAGAACACAACTCTAAATAGCATTATAGATGATATTTTACAAGTTGTTGGCTGTTAATGTAGAAATTATTTCTTCAATAAAAAACAGAAAAAATTTTATTTTCTATTTTTATTTTTAGAGGACTTCCAGCCAGTTAAATGGACAATTATTTATCCTACGTTTCGTCCGAGTTTTCGGACTTTTTCAAAGGTTAAAAGCTAAAAATAATGGTTTTACATAAGTTTTAAATTAGATTAGTGACAGAATACATATCTAAAAAAGTGTTTTCTTACCTAATATAAATTTTCTATTTTAATTTTATTATATGGGCTGTTTATCTTTTTTTTATTTGGTAGGTATGTGTTGTAGTTCGACGAGTTAGACAGAGAATGATCAGTATTTGGTGTCGTCGTTGTGTGTTCTTTCACCTGCCAATAGGGAACGGCCAATAGGGAACGTGAGCTGGGTTTAGACCGTCGTGAGACAGGTTAGTTTTACCCTACTGATGACTCGTCGTTGCGATAGTAACTGGCTGGAAGTCCTCTAAAAATAAAAATAGAAAATAAAATTTTTTCTGTTTTTTATTGAAGAAATAATTTCTAAATAGCATTGTTTCTTGCAGACTTGTCATGTTAGTTGTTAAACCAATATAATTTGTAAAAACTATTCAGCAGTTCACCAGCTTGCATTTCAAAATACCCCTTCTATTACATCTCATATGGATAGGTGTTAGTTAAGAAATAAAAAGAAAATAGTTATCTTAAAATTACCACAAACTGACTTACGAATAAGGTCATGTAACATTTAATTATCTTTAACCTTATTGATAAAACAGCTTAATTTGCGTATTTTTAACTTCGAATTTAAGTTCATTCCCCACATTGATAAATTTGTGGTTAAATTTAGGTAAACTTGCTTATTACCAAATTGGTCAAATCAGAATTCTAACCTATTGGTAAGACGAATTGTTAGTTGGCATGCTGTTCACATGATATCAAACCAGACAGATGATTGTAGAAAACAGTATGCAGAATTTTTTATATGATGATATTACTAAGCTTATAATTCGTTAGTCATTCCCATTGCCTTTTTAAAACCTGGCACATTGTAGACAGTTTCCACAACTCTGAAAAACATGACGCTTTTATAATTAAATATAACTGTCAGAGGAGCAATCAAATACGATGCACAATTCTTAAAAACCCAAGAGTCAAGTCAGGTCCCATAATGCAGTTTGGTTTGAGTTATTTAATCGCCTTACCAACCCCATCCTGAGTAATGAATATTGTTTGTATTAACATTTTGGTTTAGAGATACATGGGTATTAGCAATTGGACGTGCAAATGACTGAGAAAAAAATTGGCAAAACTATTAACCATTAGTTCTAATTTCCTCTAGCTGTTGATAAAAATAACCCATTCAGTTGAAATAAGTAATATTTTTTTTCAAGAAAATTTTGTTGATTTGACTTCCTATACATATATTTCCAGGATTCAGACTTTGTGAAGCTGAACAAATTCCCTGAATTTTCCAGGTTTTCTATAACCAAAAATACAAATTTCTATATATTTTTTAAATAAAGTAATTTTTGACAAAATAATTCCTTGTGTTGAACTTCGTTTTATGATAATATATGTACACTCAGCATATTATCGTATTTTCAAATTAAATGCAATAACGGTATAAGAAATAATTTTTTATTATAACACAAAATACATAAAATGCTAACAAATCCTGTAGCTGTCCCTGCACATAAAGATCATCATATAACATACATAAATGTATTTAAAAGGAAAATGAAACAATGCCCTATTTTGCCGAACTTTTAAGGAACCTGCGTGTAAAAAGAAATACTATTTTGCCAGTCTATTGTTTACGAACAACATAGGAAGGTATTATTATAGTAACAGTTACATATAACAAACATAAACTTTAGTTTTACAGAAACATAAGACAACTCAAACATTCTAAAAATATGATAAATCTATTCATAAATATGTTTTCTTTTTATATAATTGATTCACATCTTTGAAATAAATTGTGGTACATTAGAATTCATTGGATAAAATTTTTGCTTTCTTTTTTCCAATGCAACAATTTCTGATGCTACACGTGTTCTTTTTGCTAATTTTTGTTCCTTCCCTAAATCTTCTTCTTTTTGATTATCTAATGCCGTTGTATATCTGAAGTGAGCATTTTTTGCATACAGTTTCATTTTCTTATCAATCTTAATATTTATTGCACCTCTATTACAGAAGATTGCATCATAAACTTGCCGTCTGGCAATTAATGATTTTTCATACATATTTTCGACCAACATGTTCTTATTTATAGAAAAACCACTTTCTACAATAGCGTTGCCGTGTGATGAAATTAGTACTATCAAGCATAGTCTATATTATTAACTAAAATATATTTATAAAAAAATATCTAGGGAGTCAGAATTAGTTTTGTAATTATTAAAATGTTCTAAATGTTCTTTAATGACACTATTTTCATTTAAAAATTGGTTAAATTGAACTGAAGCCATTTTCTGCAAGTTCTAGTGAAATTAAGTTTTGATTAGAGAGGATTTCTAATAAAGTGGTCATCCTTTCTTTTGCTATCTGTTTCTTGTTTATTAGAATATCTGGATCTAAACAGCTTATAGCTTTTACAACTTTATACTTTAAAGGGGGGGACCTTTCAAATATTTTTTTTATTAGGTGTGTGAGAAATATTCTACAATCTTTAAAAAATTTGAAGCTTTTGTCTATCATGAGCCTTACTTTCCTGTAAATAACTTTTGGTTTTGAAACCACAATCAATATCACTATAATTTAAATAAATAATCTGATCAACAAAATTTAACTTCATTAAAGAACTTATAGAATTTTTTAATATATATATTTTTTAACGAATCGTGATAATATGGACCTAACCATTAAATCCAAACTTTTGTACAGAAACGGTACTAAAGGCGCATCAGATTGAATTTTTTTTAAGAAAACTTCCAAAGTAAATGTTATGGTTGCAAAAAAATGATAATTTAGATTTTAGCAGAAAATAATTTTCTGTCCATTGAGCAGCTGCATGCCCTCTCTGAAAAGCTCCATGAACCACATGTAGGCCACAGCAACCCATGTTTGTAATATTCACTTCGTCTGACTACCCAAGCAAGCGTATAAATTTACAATTAACATTGGGCCCATCCATTGATACTTGTATTAATTTTGATTTTTTAAGGAGTTCTAAACCTTCCTCAAATGAGTGTAGAATGTCTTCAGCAGTGGCTCCATTCATAATAACAGACTTTAGATACCTAAAAGAACTAAAAATTAGGTGTTTGAAACTTGTACGTTTCTTATATTACCAAATAATTATTTTGACCTACCTAGTCTCAACGATATTTTTCTCTTTATGTCAATAACGAACAACCAAATCCATTTGGCCATGTTGAGCAACTCGGTTTAGAGATTTATCAAAACAAGCTAAGTAGGTATCACATTTAAGTATAGTTTCCTCTAATTCCTCATTAAAATAGAAAGCTAATTCAAATGTTATTAGATAGGAAGGTTTTTAGAACATAATTTCATTTTATCAGCAATTCCATTAGGAAACATACGTTTTATGATGGGCCGTGATTTATTAACGGAGTTTTGAGATGCATGACTTTCTACTTTATGCAATGCCCACAATATTTCGACTTCAAATACTTTTTCGAGCTAAAAATATTTGTTAGATTTTTCATTAGCTACTGGCGTCACAGTTGAAGATTCTTGCATATAACTTATGTTTTGCTGGTCATTAATATCATTATTATTGTTTAAAATGATATTGTTTCTTAAAAAATTTACATACGGGGTTTTTGTTCTTGCTCTTACGCATTTTCTGTGCCCTTTCGCACATATTTTACAAGTTGCTGAGAATGGGTCACTTTTAACTTGTGCAAAAACTAGTGCCCATTCTAAATTTACCTCCGGATATATCCACTCAGAATTAAATATCGTCCTACATTTAGAACTACTCTTATTTTTGAAACTCCCCATCTTTATTGTTGACAGCTAAAAACATGGAGACAGGTAAACAAAAAAGAATATTATTAAAAAACAACAAGCAACTAACCTTGCTTCTCTCACATACAAGATACACTTGATTTTGCAACTATACACACAATACAACACAAAAACAAATAAACATTAATCAGTACATTAGCACCAAATAAATTCAAATTGTAATTGTCTGTTGTCTGGCATTAGAAATAAAATAGAAACGAACATTCTTCATGCAGTGTCAAGACTGAGATGCTGTTAATGCAAGCACAGCACGTTGAAGTGGCACAGACGCATAAGTATTTAAATATACCACTTTGGACCGTTTAATAGGCGGAGACTCATCTTTTGCGATTATTGTTCGAACGAATGCATTGGAGTAGCAGACGGCAGATTGTTTTATATAACTTTTAAAAGTATATAATTGTCGATAAAAAAGACGATTAAAATTAAAATATCAGTGAAAATTCTTAAGAACTTTATGGTTTTCCATATCGATACGTAGAATTCCCTGATTTTTTATACAATTTTTCAAATTCCCTGATATTTCCATGTATTTTTTTTAAGATTTTTAAATTCCGATTTTTCCAGGTTCTCAAGGCTTTCCATACGAGTCCGAACCCTGAATTTTCGTTCTAAAATCAATACAATTAATCTTATTACGATAACATAGTATCGAAAACCAAGCATTTCCTATATTTCCAACGATGTCTGTGTACGAATTTATTTTCTATTTGAAATGCCATTACATTAATTGTATATTTTAAATTCCTCCAAATTCTTTAGGCTATGGGTGTGAAATTTTAAACATATAAAATAATACAGTAATTCAGAATCCTGCAGTAATTACCCAGTACGGCGTTGGTGGTATAAAATGCATACTTTAACTAATTATATATTTTTGTCCACGCCGCCAATGGCCCTTTGTATCCCAAGTGCCGGCAGCTAGTAAAAAGCCAATAAAGCGTTCTGTACAACAAAGTCGCCGTTTGTTGCAATTAAATTGACACAGCACACTGTAAATTCTTCCTCTTCTTCTTATTCGAAGTCGAACAACTATAAGAGCGCTCAAAGGGAACTCCTTTTGGGAAATCTAACATTGTCCCCAATGTCGAGTCGAAACCTCACTCGATTATGCTCAGATTTTTCATAGCTTGCCTACCTTGGAGTTTGAATGTAGTTAGTTATGTTTGGAATTCATATTTGCAATGGTTTTATTTCAAACTAAAAATTGAAAGTTTTCTGCCAGATTATAGACGCAGTAAAAACATATTAAAAATTATATTATATTCAATAACTTTGTTTTATTCGGACGTTGTCGACAACATATTTATAGTTTAATTTAATTTAATTTTCTTTTACAAATACAAATCATCATGGAAAGGAAAGAGTCCACGACCGGTAGCTACTATTTATTGCTTCATATATATGGTTGACAGAACGACATACATAGACAAATAAAACAAAAAGTATAAAATTAATAATGAAATACATATCGCTTGATACAATGTATTATTCAGAATGACTGAAGTCTGACACCGTATTTGCAAACGTGGTCACAACTTATTCGTTCTACATTCGTGGCTGTTATATTTGAGCGATTTGATCTGGACATATGTGTACCCTAGATGCAAAACTCAAAAAATTTAAAAACTTGCGTTTTGTGTTATTCTTTCAAATATAAGAATGCATTGTCTACAAGATCACTTAGCCAACAGGGAGCATAAGTTAGTATTTTGCATGGTAAAGTAGGTGCTAAAATCTAACTCAGATGCAGAACTTGGTATTTTTTTGCTATGGTTTGGGAATTTGCTATTAACCAATCATAGTGCAGTTTTATATACCATGTGGGCCAGCGCATGTTTGCCGCCAGAACTGCAATCAGCGTTTAATGAATTTAGAAACAACAAGGTTTTGATAAATTGGAAATGAATGAATTTGAATGAATGTGTTTTTAATAAATAAAATGTTTTTAAATAAATAGTAAATAATTTTTTAGTTCTTGGAATTTTATAACTTCCTAGATTATGTGGGTTTTAATATTAAATGTAGCTATTTTCCAAGTGTATTACAAAGTATCAAAAGTGTGCTGCAACGTACTGCAACACATTTTTGGGCAGATTGTTGCATTTTTTTTTAATAATCATAACTAATTAAAGTTTTTTAGTGTTTTGCTAGTATTTGCACATTTTACTTGGTAGATGCAAAACATGGTTTTTAAATATTTTAACTCTAATTATTTCTTAATATTGTTACGCCACTGGATTGTGTAGACTGGTTAGATGAAACTGGACTTATATGAGAGTGGCCGGGAATGTTCTGGAATGTTCTAGACCATGTGAATGGATGTGTCTTAAGTTGAACGTGAACAAGTAAAGAAGAAATAAGAAAGAGACTTATAAGTGGTTGTGATTATAGTTAAGATAATCATTAATTTATTGTTGTTAATTATTACTTAGTCAATAAAGTAGTGAGTAATTGTTACCTGGACTTTCAATCAATGAATCCATGAGTACAGGTGTTTGTGGGGACAGCAAACACGTAACAATTTGGTATTGGAAGTGGATTGGAAGAGAAATTTCTGGAATATTCGAAAAGGTTTTACAGTGTTCTTCTCAGGAATTAGTGGTTACATGAAGAATTAAACTACTGGACACTGTTTGGGGACTATTTCTGGACCGAATAGTGACTTTAAAGTGGATTTTCGAGAAATTTCTAGAACATTCGCTTTAGAAACCGCCGCAGATACGCGAGTGCCTCTAACATTAACGTGTTATAGACTTAAAAACAAGACTTAATAGTGACTTTTCGTGAAAGTTCTAGAACATTCCATTGCACAATTAGTGGAGATAAGTGAATTTTGTCAACACAAAAGTAACATAAACTCTAAATAAGACTTTCTAATGCTGTTTCTAGATTTTTCTGGAACATTCCATAATTGTCCATTTTATGGACATTATAGCATAGTCAATTTTATTCCGAAACTGATTTACGTATCGTGAGTTAATGCCAACAACAAGAAGTATGGCGGAGAAGCAAACACAGGACATTCTTGCATCATTATTACAACGGATGGACGAACAGAGAAAAATCATAGACGATCACGAGAGAAAACGACAAAAGAAAGAGAAGAATAAGAGAGATGATATGAAGAAAAAGCAGAACATGACAGAAAATGCCAGGAAGAAAAAGAGGAAAAAGAGAGAAAAAAGCAAGGAGAAAAAAGAAGACTTAATAAAAATGATGGAAGGCCTGGAAATAAAACGACAGGAAAAAAAGAAGAACAAGAAAGAAAACGTCAGAAACAATTAAGAAAAAATGCTTGAAGATCAAGAAAAGCGGCGAGTCGAGGAAATAGAAGATTTCAAAAGAAGCCTAGATGAATAGCAGGCAGTCATTTTCTCCCTCACTAAAAAATGTAAAGGAGATGTTACCAAAAAGTCACTGAAGTCGCAGGGAAAGTCTGTGAAGTCGAATGACAAGTTACTGAAGTTATAGAAGAAGTTAGTGAAGTTAGAGGAGAAGTCAGTGAAGTCAGAGGAGAAGTAGCCCGACTCAAACAACAGTTAAGAGAAAAGGATGGCCAGTTGGTACTGTTATCTGGTACTAGGTTACAGCCTTCCTTTGACGGTCAAAGGTCATGGTCAACATACAAGAGATAGTTCGAGGCAGCTGCGTGGTCAAACAACTGGAACGATAAAGAAAAATCAACAGCACTGATCTTAGCACTGAGGCGCCAAGCATTAGACTGCTTTAGACAATTCTGCAGCACAGCAATAAAACTTTAGCATTCTGGAGGCAGCATTAGAACTAAGTGTGGCCCCAAACCCCCCCCAAAAAATTATTTTTTTTTTTTAAAAAAAAAGCCACGGGGGGGGGGGGGGGCCCCCCGGGGGTTTCGGGGGCTGGTGAGGGGAAATGCCTTTTCGGCCTTCCCTGATGCACCAATGGAATTTCAGTAACAAGTTGGAGCATTTATTAATGGAGTTAGGGACCAGGAGGTTAGACGAATCTTTAAATTAGCCAGGCACAAGCGGAGCAGTGAGACTTTAGTATATGCACTAGAGATTGAGGCTGCTTATAAGGACACCACACAATCAAATCAGAGAGTACGAACTGTGAGTATGGAGGAGGATAAGCCAGATAACACATACCAAAATCTATTATCTGATCTACACAAGATGATAACCCAATTATTGAAAATAACGAACTTTCAGCTGAGATAAGACAAACAACAAAGCAATGAAAGACCGAATGGAGGTATCCGCTGTTCTAGCTGTGGTAAAGTGGATCATATTAAGAGGAACTACCGTCAGCGCAGCCCAGAAAGGGTAAATGCTGCTGTGGTTGAGGAGCCACAGGGAAACTAAAGATGGCTGGCAATTGGGGGCTGCGCTGGCCAAGAAATGTGGTGGCATCGCTAGATAGTTACCCTGAGAAGGAGAAGTTTCCCTATTCCGAGACTTCCTTAGGCTTGGTGAGACTATCGTATAATTGTATCGCATTATCTAAATTTCTTGTTCCCCTGTTTTTATTCTGTATATTTTTATCTCTATTATACTGTGTTCTTTATTTAGATTTAAACTAAATTCGTATTTTTATTCCGTAATTTCAAAATTTGTGTAACATTTCATCAGATTTTTAAAAATATATGTTTTTTTTTCACTTTTAATTAAAATTTTTATTTGTTTTCTATAAATAGGGTTTGCCTATAGGAACCTGATTCTGTGTGGTAAGAGGTTTTTAGACTTAACTTACTATAGATGGCGCCCATGAGTAACACCTAATATTTAATAACCTATTTGCCACGTAAAAACCGGTTGCTAGTGACCTGGTAATCTGGAGGGATTCACCATAAGGAGCTTTCCTACCTCACGACTCAAGCCTCCCGACTTAAACCAGTTAGCCGTTAGCACCAATGTTCTGTATACTTCTACAAAAGTTCATTCTTAAGGAAGTACACGGCACAATCATAACGACAGTTTTGTTTATTTTGGTATACACAGTAGCCCTGCTAGCCCTGTAAAGACACTTTCCGGATGTGTTGCGTACAATATTTTTTCTGCAACCGTTCTTGCTAGTCTCAAAAAACTTTTTACCTTGAAATCTTCTGCAAACAAAATTCATAAAAATCAATTGACAGATGTTAGACGCTGTATATATATATATATATATATATATATATATATATATATATATATATATATATATATATATATATATATATATTTTAATGTTCTTTTTGCAATCTTATCATTATCATCTTTAAATTCTATTTAATCTTAAAAATCAGTTTCACTCAAATATTGACCAAAACCAGTTAAACTGGATTGCAATTAACTGAAATCACTATTGATGCGATGCTAGAAAATCAGACACCATAATAGCCACTACATTTGACGAATTGTGCAGTCGCCTTTCTGAGAACCTTCTTCAATTTCTTTATTATATATTAAACTAAACATTAACCATTCTAAACCACAACATTATAATTTATAAATAACGGCACTCTGGACTGCTTTCTGCTGACGCAGTACGTACAGGGTTATCCAACGAAAAGGTCCACCCCTATATTTTGTTTATTTTTCGAGTTAGAAAAAAATGTTTTAAACAAAAGTTGTAGTGAATCAAATGAACTCTTTTAGAATTCCTGCAAAGAATATAAAAGTGGGACAAACCCATGTAATATTTTTTTAAATAGAATACCCTCTATTTTTTTACATTTTTGAAATTTGTGTTTTTTGTGATTTTAAATATATAAATATTATGTTGTATCTTATCATTTACTGTGTTCTATTTATTGCAAATTTTATACCACCAGCATCTGCATGATTATCAGCCTCGCCATGGATGAAAAACAATTAATTTAATACTTATGCCTTACAAAATCATTTAATAAATTCAAAAAATAAACTGCATGGTTTTGTGTGTCATATTATTTGTGAAAACGTTTACTTTACCAGAGCGATACGATGTTTTCACTATTTTTAAAAATAACAAGAACTCTTCAACGGGTAACATTTTATTTGGTATAGTATGTATAATAATATATATCTGAAATCACAAAAAAACACAAATTTCAAAAATGTAAAAAATATAGGATGTTCCAGTTAAAAAAAATGTTTCGTTTGTCCCGCTTTTATGGGAACACCTGTATATTATTTGCAGGGATTCTAAAAGAGTTCATTTGATTCACTACAACTTTTATTTGAAAACTTTTTTTTGTAACTCGAAAAATAAACAAAATATAGAGGTGCGCCTTTTCGTTGGATAACCCTGTAAAATGAACCTCGCGAGCATGTGACGTCAGCCCAATTAGAAAGCATTTATCGGAATCAAATAATGCAAGCAGTTCCTGCGACTTCTGTTATAGTTATGATAGTTTCTTTTTTTAAAATAAATAACAGATTTTGGTAATAAAAACTCTAATGTATAATTTTAACTGATATTAACGCAAATGAATTTTTTGTGGACATGCCTATTGCTACTGATACAACATGTCAATTTAGTTCTGAAATTTAACCAATTAATTGATGAAATAGTAACAGTTAATAATGGTTTATACTCTGGATAAGAGATGATGTTTTTTATAGTCAAAGAAATATGAGCGCTGCTCGAAGAGAATATCAACTAAAATATCCTAGGCGGCAACGTCCAAATAAAATATTGTTTAAAAATATTATAGAAGCAGTTTCACTAAATAATACTTTGAATAATATAAAACGAAATAGGCAATGACATGAAGTTGACGGAATATAGTAAATACATTATTGTTTTCAAGAAGTCCCTATTAGATTTTTAAGAAATATGGCTACATTTTTGAATTTTTTTAAACTAGTATATTGACACTGACACTGTTTTAATGCTTTTAGTGTTTATTCTTCCCAAAAATTATTGAAAACCGTCGCAGATTTTACGAAGATATTACGAAGAACTGAAGATATTAATTATACATGAAAAATAATATAGTCAGGCGAGTCTTTTTTTCCACCGTGCATCTGATATATTTATTATAAGGTTACAGACTCCGTTGTTTGGAATTTTTTATTTCCTTTTATTGTTTGAAGCATATTTACCACAACGGTAAAATTTTTCGTGAGAAACTATTATACCCTTGCAGTCTAGGCAATAGCGTGCAAATTCGACGATGAAAGGTTACCGTGTGCCAGTCGGTAATCAAAGAGACCATACGAGTACCATACTTTTTTCTCTTTTGAAATTTTTGGTAATTTGCACGCTATTGCCTAGACTATTGTATTTAACATGTTCCACAGAAAAAGGAGGTATTCACAAGCGACGTTTCCAGCGTACGCCACGAAAGAATCAGCCTGAGAATAATCAAGTGAAAATTGTTCTGATAACTGAACATAATGCGTGTTAAAATTTCACCTTCGAATTTTTCTTAAGCTAATCGAGAGGAACGTTTAAATTACTGGAAATTTAAGAGAATATTGCTTGTCTTGTCTCACATGAATAGCTGCCATTGCTTTAGATGTAGGTTATATTTTGTGATGTAAAAAGTATAATACCGAAAGCACTATATATTTTTACAACACACATAATGTTTGTAAAGCAAAATGTACAACCTTGTTGTGAGCGCCTTTATCATTAAAGTACAACATGGAAATTTAATTAATACGCAATTATACCAATGAAATAAGGTATTCGATTGCTACTTGTTAAAAGCTTTTACGTACAAGAGACAGAGTAGAGACTTTAAGTTAGTTTGAACTTTAAGTATCAACAATTTAAACAGTTTCACCATAGAAATACTTCATTTTTAGATTCATAAATCTGATTTATCTAGACATTTTATCTAACATTAAACTTCATTATAGGAGGGTCTAGACGATTTCTTCCACGTTACGATTTACAAAGAATAAAGGTTTCAATTATTTGTATTATTTTATATACCAGTTAATGTCAGCATTCGAACGTGGTTAAATCATTTGAACTGATTAGGCCAGGACCCTTTGTTCAAAACTTTAAAAAAATTAGGGGAATTACAATTTATGGTTTACATCCTGAAAAGTGCGAACAATAACATACCGGGTGTAACAGAATCATGGTACACCCCCTTTTCTCCTTTAGTTTTGAACATGATTGAAATGCCGAAGTGACACTAACTCTCAATTTTTAAATGGAACACCCTGTATATTATTGCATTTTTGAATTCTGCATAATTTTCTGAATCTAACGATATCAAATAAGTGATATTTCAAACGTCAATATTTTTTATATAATTTTTAGTTTTCTATTTAAGTGTGCCATGATGGTTCCGATTTATTCTAAATGACCCGTGTAATGCTACAAAAATCGAAATTCCGTCAAAAATACTAAATTACGTGATTTATGAGCAAATAAATTTCATCAAAATGATTTTTGGGGATAAACTAAATTTTTTTTAAATGGAACCATATTGTTACCGTGCAACCATTTATTAGTACTATTAATAAGGAATTTATAAATATGTCGTATTAAAATGTGCGATAAATACAAAGTAATAGCTAAAATAATAAAGAAAATACAATCTTGTTCTAATTAAATGTTAAGTAGTAATTAACTAAGGTGGCTTTGAAAACAATGAAATATTTAGCTTGTCAAACAGTTGTTGCTTTACTGGTGTTATTATTGTGTCTTTAAAAATTTTTTAAAATTCTTGTTAATTGTGATCAAAATGCCGCAAATTTATACAAGTGATGAAAAAGTGGATGTTAATTATTTATGGGGAATGTAGTAAAAAATGCCGTTGCGGCTATACATGCACCTTTATGCCGAACGATATCCATAGACAATGTCTAGCGAGAAATTATTTTAATTGTCTTGAAAATCAATTCCGAAGTGAGCTCAATAATGATCCCAAAGAAAATTTCATTCTTGACGAAGGAACGGAAATTCATATTTTGGCTCGAGTAGAAGTTGATAAGACTGTTTCTTTAAGGCAAATTGGGTTTGAATTGGAAATCAGTCACCAAACAGTAAGCCGAATTTTACACAAATACCACTATAAATTTTTTAAATACCAATTGCACCAGCAGTTGTACGAAAATGATTACGAACGTAGGACGGAATATTGCAATTGGATTTTGCAGAATAACGTGCAGCCAAACAATGATTTTTTGGGAACGATTTTATTTTCGGACGAGTTTAGGTTTTCAAATTTGGGATTATTTAACCGACAACATAGAAAACATTGGTCACAAGAAAATCTAAATTTATTACGGGAGGGTAACTTTCAAGTGCGGTTCGGTTTCAATGTTTGGCTTGGAATAATCGGTAGTAGAATCATTGGTCCAATAATATTTGAAGGACCCCTGACTGGTGCCAGATACTTGGGATTTCTGCAAAATGAAATTGAGGACAGCTTTGCTGAATTACCTTTCCATTTACGACAGGGAATCTATTTCTCTCCGGCAAGGTGCGTACCTGTTAAATCAAATTATTTTGTACTCTAATGTATATAACCCAGCGATACAGTTTCTTTCTCTGTACTTATATATTCTCCTGGATCGGAATACCACGCAGGTTGCCATAGTTGCCCGCGTGTGCGATGCTTGGTCGATGCTTTAATATAGAGCCATCCAAGTGGAAGCCACAAAGGTACGACTGGCTTCCTGTCAGTGGTTTTCCGTTTGTGTTCTATTTTAAGTTATGTCCATTATTTAACTTAGCTACACCGTGCTGAGGACGACCAATTAGTCAGAAACACGTGTCCATGGTTTATATTCTTCTGCCATTTGCAATTTTTTGCATTCTTCCATCTTGCATTCTTTATGTGGGCGTACCCGTTAAATCAAGTTATTTTGTACTCTAATGTATATAACCCCACAATACAGCTTCTTTCGCTGTATCGTATTACAGCTACATTGCAGATAACAAATTCTCTCCTAGAATTACAAATCGTCAATTCACCACTTGCTTTGTTCCAAGTCTGTGAAACGTTTATCTAGCTTAACTAGTAAGCTTATAAATTGATATCATAACCTTTTTGAAATTAGACTTATACTCATCATGTTATAATAAACCCATTTTATTATATTCAATTTATTTATTCTTCAAAATCAACGTTGACTCTTAATCAAATAAAAAGTTCTTAAAAAGTCATTTACGTAAATAAAAATATAAGAACTGGCGCAGTCAGTAGGATCCGCTTAACATCGTAGAACAAGAAGCCTAACTGGTAGTGCATTAGAACAAGGAAAATATCTGCAGAAGGTACCTAAGTAGTGAAAGTAAGCCTACAAGAACAAGGAGCCCTTCCTCACTACTTTGGCAGATTCAAATCCCTTAACGGAAGAACCTTATGAAGAATATATTTACGTAAGACCATTTCAGAATCATCTCGTATTGTCATTTTTAATTTTTATCAAGTAACAAACTATTTTATTTCATGATAAAGGAAACAGAAAAATTCTCATAAAATTCTTTATTAATGTGACCGGAATAAAGGAATTTTATGAGAATTTTTCTGTTTCCTTTATCATGAATAATTACTCATATGGGATCAACCTATCTACGTTATTTTATTTCATATTCATTTTTATTTTATTTTATGATTTGCCTCTGATATTTTTAACTGTATCCACTCGTTACATATACGTGCGGAGAGGTGAGCGTGAAGTACAGTTGGACTTACAATTAAAGACCAAACTAATTTTAATATACATAAGTGCATATTCATTTCTATTACCCATACTATACTGCAAACTAAATATCTACCACATTCAATACTAACACTACAAAACATATTTTTATAGCAAACCAAACATTATTTTTAATCTTTTTATCTTATTTTACTTTATTTTATTTAATTTTATTTTCGATAAAATCTAAATATCGAGCAACATGTCTGTTACAACTGAAAGTACTAGTATCGAACCCTACAAATGAAGTGAAATTTTTCAATTGTACCGGAATTCGACGGTAACCCTATAGTTTTACAAACTGTTATAAATGCCTGCATTCATGCCCAGAGCATGGCTGTAGACGATCAACGTATCTTACTAACTTAGCACATGATAAATAAACTACGCGGTAAAGCAGCAGAAATAGTAAATTCACGCAACCCAAATTCATGGGGCGAAATCAAAGCATTACTCGGTGCTCATTTTGGCAATCCACGCGATTTGGCCGCCTTAATTCAAGATTTACAGCGTGTTCACCAATTGCCAAACGAGACCACTTTAACTTTCATTTCGAGATTACAAACTCACAACGCAAAAGTGCACGCCACTGTGTAAAAACAATCTCTCAATCTTGAGGAAAAAACGGCAAAATCTAATTTAATTGAAAACATAACGTTAACTACATTACTAACCGGATTAGAACCAAAAATAGGACAAATTGTAAGAGTCGGAAACCCTTTAAATATGTTTGAAGCAATAAACCGTGTCAAAAGAGAACTCCAATTATCTTATTTTGTATCTCAAAAATTTACAAATAAACCACTAAATAAACCAACGCAAAATCTACCAAACCAACCTAACTTTAACAATTAAAAATTCTGTTCTTATTGCAAACGAAACAGTCATACAATTAATGAATGCCGTACAAGTCAAAATCTTTTTGGACTAAAGAATGCTCCATCAACTCTTTAAAACAAAAAAGTTGGATCCCACAGGCCAATCGTTTTTTTTTTGCTAAAACACTTAGATAATAGAGTCCTAACACACAAACAGTGGTTTGTGATAAGAAAAAATAGTCTAAACTACCTAAAATTTCATTTTTTTTTGTGATGCTATATTGGCCTCACGCGGCCACCAATTTGGCTATTTGGCCTAAAATGCCATGTAAGGCCAATGTGTCACCACGGATTCTTCATGTTCTAACATGTCAGAGAGTGCTGACAATAATAAATGCGAAGCTTGTGGGAAATACTTTTGTTTACATTGTTTTTTGTTGTCCATAAAACGACCAAGTGAATCATTTATATTGATTGTGTAAGAATCAAGCTTATTTTAATTTTTTATATTTGTTATGTGAGTCGTTTATTTTAATTTTTTATATTTGTTATACAACTTTTAACAAATAAAAGTATTAAATTTATCATTTGCCTGTTTTAAAAAAATTAAATATTTAAAATTAATTTCTCGGCCGCGTGGTGACACTCTGGTCTCGCCAGTGCACAGGCCAAATAACGTTTCAGGACCGACAGGCCATGCATTAGATGATCCCATATGTTTTACACAGTTACATGAGACCCTAGTCGACTTACGCAGCCAAATGTCACACAAGTGCTTGAGAGTCCACATTTGTCTCAAGCGGCCGGTAAAGCAAAATCATGTGCGAGACCACATTGCCACCGCTTGGCACTCAACCTGTTAAAGAATGTATAATATTTGTGTGATTTGTGTTTTTTTTTGGCAAGCGTTGGAAGTCAAGAGCCAATTAATTTCACCGTAGAGTTTTCATAATGCTGCAGATTGGTTAATGGAACAATATTATTCTGGTATTGAGGAACCAAAATTGAACACACTTTCCACTCCCGGAGGGAGTACTTATTAAAAATTTTCACCTTTGAGATGTAAATAATTAGTCACTTATTATGTCCACTTTTTGTTTTCAACTTATTCAAATTTAAATTTAATACTAATACTCCTAATGTAAATATATTCCATACTCCAGGGAAATAAGGTAAAAATAAAGGCCAACTGCGGAATGCAGAGACCTTCGTTTTGATGTTCCAATGAAGCACAAAAAAATCTCATATGCCTACCCTTGTGCGTCTTGAGATATCGAAGGTCAAAGGTCATGAAAATCGGTTTTTCACGAAAATCTCGCTTCCAGTGCATCTGACGTCGTAAGAACTCATAACAAAACTTACGTAAAATAGAATTGTCTACAAAATTGTTCATATACATTTTTCTCGTACGACCAGCCGTTTGAGAAACATCCCGATTTGACTCACTCGGCTCAAATATTTCAAGCAGAAAACTGCCCGCCAGATACAGTATTTCAGAACGGGAAGCGTTTTCTGTTAGCTATGTATGGTGCTCCAAAAGATGAAGTGAACCTTGACAAATTTAGATACACCCAATTCATTAAGGCTACACGACTTAATAGACCTGTTAAATTGTCATCCCTTCCACCTACCAGTGAAGCAGCTCGACAGCATATTTATCGGGTCTACTACCAAGTACTGATTTGGCTAGGGAAAAATCTACAACCCGAAGAATGAGGTTGGGATTTAAAAAACGACATATTACAGCCGAAAACAACACTACTGTCACCTGCTCCAGACGAACTATTAAATACAATATTCTGTAATTGTAAAAAGGGGTGTGGTGTGCAGTGCGGGTGTAGAAAAGTCGGGCTGCCATGCTCCAAAGTTTGGTGGTCAGTGTCACGGACAGGCATGCCTGAACCCGTCAACAGAGTTGCAAAACATCGAAGACTTCAGTGATCTTGAAGGGGTTTTGCCAACAGACATAGAGCCAACAGATATAGATAAAGCGTCTGACGAAGATATTGTGTTGATCGAGGTGCTAGTGGAACCCGACGAAGACGAGGAGGAAGGCGTGGTGTGGAAAAGAATGTATTTTTTGTTATTAATTATTTATTATATATTTTTTTATAAATAAACAAATTTTTAACAGCTTTAATAATGTGAATTTAATTTTCCAGTCTAACAGATTAAGAAAAGTGCTTTTATATTTATAGCTCTGCAGTATAATACAGTATTACCTATTACGAATGCGCGCTCCCGCTTTATCATGCTATATCTCGAAAACGGTTGGTCGTACGAAAAAAAATGTATATGACCAATTTTATAGAGAATACTATTTTACGTAAGTTTTGTTACGAGTTCTTATGACGTCAGATGCACCGGAAGCGAGATTTTCCCAAAAAACCGATTTTCATGACCTTTGACCTTCGATATCTCAAGACGCACAAGGGTAGGCATATGAGATTTTTTTGTGCTTCATTAGAACATCAAAACGAAGGTCTCTGGAAAAATTCAGCTTGTTCGGCCTCATTCCGCAGAGGAAGTTTTATTTCTCTGGAGTACCAGTCAAATTAGATCTGCGATAAATCAATGAATTTTCATTACGATAAATGTAATCGTAGTGTTACCCAGTTATAAATATTTTCTTATGTGGTTTTATGTAAACTACGTACAATTGCATTTGGTACAAAATCTATCTACTGGTATGATATATTTTTGTTTTGGGAATAATGTATAAATTTCACGTACCTATTTGTACATAATTTTTTTTAATCCTATTGGATTGCCTTTTATTAAACCTATAATTTCCCAGAATGGGTTTCATTAAAAATACAAAGTGTGGTAAGGTATACCAAATTCTCTGATTAAATATTAATTGTTTATTTCTTGAAATTAGAGTATTGAGAAGCTGAAGGCACCAGTTTCGCCTGTATGATACTGGTAACCCAACCTGAGATATAACAAACTAGCCGAGGATGGTAACGTGTTCAGTTTTTCGTACTATATAATAGTACGTAACATTCTTTTAACTTTGACGTGACACATATATCATTCCAACGAGGAGACATAGCACTTTTGCCACCCAACGTAGCACGTGTTTTCTAAGAATCACGAATCCGTGGGTGCACAAAACGCATAGCGCAATAGTGCGAAATCGCAGCTGTTGAACGAATGCTTTTAAATACATACGTTCTGTGCTGTTGTGACATCCATCTTGCGAACGTGAATACTGAAGCACACATTGTAAGAACACTTTCACTAACCACCCAAGTTTCTTTATGCTATTCGCTCGGTGCGTGACGGTAGCGCCACCAGAAGTATGAACTAAAGGACGCTATTTACTCAGTACACTTATGGGACTTAACAATAACAAATTTTTTATTGTTAAAATAAAAAATATATAAAATGTGAAAAAATCCTCAGTGACAAATAAAATCAGTTGCTGATTTATATTTACTGGAGTACAACAAAAAAATGTAAGTATAATATATAAACGAATTATTTAAAACGGTGAAGAGGTTAAGTAAAGTCAATTTAAAGCATAACAGAGACCAAAAATTAATAAATAAATATAGTTTAAAAAAACTAAAAAACACGCTTTTAAAGCACATCAAACTAAAAAGTGAAATATAATTATTAATATAAACTGAAAACAATAATGAACAAAAAATACTAGTATTATTGTGAAAAAAGCGTCGGTTGCTCGATATACGAAAAATATGGCACAAAGCGCCCCACGCTTTTTTCACAATAATACTAGTATTTTTCGTTCATTATTGTTTTCAGTTTATATTAATAATTATATTTCACTTTTTAGTTTGATGTGCTTTAAAAGCGTGTTTTTTAGTTTTTTTAAACTGTATTTATTTTTCACTTTTTAGTTTGATGTGCTATGAAAGGGTGTTTTTTAGTTGTTTTAAACTATATTTATATTGCTTATTGATGCTGATATTATAACATATTACGATCCAACAGATATTTCTGAAAAAAAAAAATTTTTATTTCAGCCGTGGGATTTGAACTCACGCCCGAGGATTCTGTCGTTTAGCATCGACTGCCTTAACACGCTCGACCACCGCGACCTAACTGAGAATAGTGGAATGTACTTACATATTAAGCCTTTCCTCTCACGCAGAGAATACGTGAGGAAAGGACTAGCTATCCTGATCAGGATAATGATATAAACTTATCAAATTATTGTATGGTTACCGGTTCTTCGTAAGTGTACATATCCTGAAAAAGATGTATTATCCACTTTAGTTTCTTCATCCGCAAGCTCCTTTTGGGGAGTACCACATCCTTTATCCACAAACTTTTTAGTGCTAATATTAATTTTCATCGGTCTGGTATCTTCGACGATTTCAGTTTGAGTTTCTGCGTGACATATTTCATCTTTGACAAATCGATTGCAAATAAATGTTTGCGAGTTGACATCTGAATCGGAGTAAAAATTAACTTGACACTCTTGATCCATCTTCTGTTCAGTGAGCATAGCTTGAGGATTTACAGTGATCTCTTCAATAGATTCAATAATATTTGACTCAGAATTTATTGCTGATAGTGATGTTTTTTTCAATCGACGGTTCATTACACGCTCGAATCTGAAAAAATTCAAATCATCATTAACTTTATGTCAATGAATATTAATATTATTTTTTTTGCACAATTTTTTACCTCTTCGTAGCTGAGGATTCATTATTTTTTCGACACTTGTAGATTGAAGGGAATATAGTTGGAGCGTAACTCGGACTTGACTCTGCTTCTGATTTTTTGCCTCCTATGAAATGGTCGCTACAAATATAATCATGTGGCTTAGGAACCCACGGTGATCCATCACCACTACAAAATAAATTAAATACTGTAAATAAATATTTTAGAATCTAACGCACGCGAAAAATTACAAATATAAAAAGTATTAAATTTTTTTTTGTTTATCAACTTCTATAAATATTAAAAATTAAATAATTCAATTTTTCTATTATTAATTTAAATAAAATATTAGCGTGAACACTAGATTACCAAATTTATCGATTTGTCTTAAAATATTATTCTCTGTTATTATTATTACTGAAAGTAAGGTTATGGCACTACTCACTTGCACCTTCTTACTGCAACTATCCACTTTTGTCTTTGAATTATTTTAAATTTCGAAGTTGGAAATTTATAAAACTTGCATTCACTTTTTCTACTGGTATTTTTGCAATCAACAACACAGCAACTACGGTTACTCATTTTATTCAAATATTATTAAATACAATAAATTTAAACTATTCACGTGTATTTATCCGATAGAATTTTAAAAACAGCGTCCTTTATTGTCTACATCAACCGCTGCGGACGCTGGTGTCGATTTGGCTCTCCCTACCATGACTTCGCTCCCAGCGAATTGCGTTATGCGGAGCGTGCACCCATGGATACGTGATTGTTAGAAAATGCGGCTTTAGATTATAGTGGGGGATGATATGCGCATTAACCAATAACGTATTATATCGATAATACTGATCGATATCGATACTATGAAGGGAACATATTTGGATAATACATTACAATATTGTAGGTTATTTCGTATGACTGATTGTCGAGAGACAAGGACACTTGATTCTCACATAAAATTCCCGGGTTTGAATCTCGGCCGTGGAACTGGGATTTTTCTGTGAGAGATATTAATCGTAGTATACTCGGATATTGGATGTGTGTCCGTTGTTTCTAAATGTGTAGCCCCCTCTCGCACAATGTCAGTTTAGAAGTACAGGGGTTTGTATTATCTCTAGTTATTATTATTATTATTTGTTAATTAAAATTTATTATTAACAAATTCCCATATTTTCTGTACTTTTGCTAAAAATCCGCTATAATTTTACAAAAACAACCTATTTCTTAAAACTCAGAAAACTGTTTTTACTAAATTACAAAAAAAAATTCAATTATAAAAAAAATCCTGGATAATTTTTTTTCTAAGCATGACTATATATTTTCTGATTTTTATTGCTCTCTTTCCAACGGTTTTTGGCATTATTGCTTGTATTTTTTTTTATTTTAATTTTTTATACTTTTTAATTTTTCGTTGGGTTAATATGCGTATTAGAACTGTAGAAATGGTTTCTTTCAATTACTATTTTTTCTTTTTTTATTTTTTATTAAATTAAACCCTTACTACACTTATATGTTTCCGTATAAAATAAAGTATTAATCACGATATAATTTTGGTAGTCTCTTGAACGTAGATTTTGGTATTGGTCTGAAACAAAAGTTCGTTTAGGGACTATGATTTAGGATACGTCGTTGGTTTTGAATATCAATTAAAGTAATATTTTTCGATACACATACATCCTTACATTCAGCGAAGTGGTTTATTCATTGGCAATTAATTCATCTTGTGAATAGGATAGTGTCGTCCAAGATTATTGCGTTAAGATTTTCGTGAATGGATTGGAAGATGATGTAGTCATATCAAATTCGTTGTCATTAACCCGATTTTAATTATCAGGACTTCTTTCGGTGTCGGGATCCTCAGTATTACTTAGCCACAATAATTTTAGCGCATTACTTTATCATTGACATGAAGTAATTTAATTAAAAGTCCGTTCAGATTTTAGTAGCTTCCAAATTCAGATGATTATTACTCTATATCATAAAATAAAAAAAAATCGTAATGAGGGTCTGATCTATTAAAATATAAAAAAGAAAAAAAATAATTGTAAGAAATTACTTCTATTGCCTTATTACACGTATTAGCTAAATGTAAGTTATAAAAAATAATGGGAAAAAAATTAAATAGAAAAAAATTATTATAGCAATAAGTCAAAAACCGGTGAAAGAACGGTCCTATACATTATTGTAGTATCTCTTATGGTGCCCGGTGTTTCACGTAAAAGGTCGCAGTGCACCTTTTTTTTAATTTTAATCGATTTTTGCACAAACGCCGGACTGCTCCATATTGAAACTTTTGTTTATATGTTATTGTTCTACATTTTCCGTAACATAAACCATAAATAATAACTTTCCTAATTTTTTCAAAGTTGGCGTAGGCAAATCGTCTAAGGCTCTTGGCCTAGAGTTATCAAAATTTAGTTAAATTCGAAACCTTTTGCCAACCCTAGAAAAATGTCTGTACATTCCAAGCAGAACTAGTTTCGGATATAGAAAAAAGTACCCGGGTATCGGGTATTGTATGGAATTATAAACTTACGTTTTTACTTTCTGGTGCAGCAATATTTTACATGTCAGCAACACCAGAAAATAGTACCTACTCATGGATATAGTACCTGTATCAGGAAAATAAATTTTTTGTATGTTATATAAAATGAAAATTATCCTGAACAACTCGCAGTATATTAGGCTGAGAAATTAGTAATGAAGAAATGGGATGAATAGTTAAATATCAGTGGAGGAAACCAGAAAAGTCGGTGAATAAAGGAATTTAGTCATTTGAGTACCTACCAATTATTATATAACTCAATGTGTAAGATGCACTGAAAAGTAAGGGTGAAGTTATTTTTACTAGGAAAAACATATGCTTGTAGAACAACGTGCTGTTCAACAAAAAAAAACACATGTTAAAGGTCCGTTTATACATATCAGTGCCGTATCAGTTCAATATCAGTGTTATCCGTGGTCTATCAGTAATGCCTGTTTAAATATATCGATGCAATGGTTTCACTAAGGAGTCAGTATCTGCAAGGTAGCTCTTACAGATGGGGAACTATTATACTTATAACAACTGTTACACATTATAATCTTCAAATGATTAAATACAAAATACTATACTACTTACCATCTTTCATTTGATTTTCTGTTTACTTTCAAACATTATGTTTAAAACTTTGGTCCATATATTTTGAATGGGATAAATCATCTTCAATAAGTTTTTCGTCATTAATTTAACATAATATATAACTCTATTTAAACTAAAGTAACGATTTTTTTCGCTGACACTGACAAAACTTCATGGAATTGAACAGATACGTCACTGATGTGTGTTAATGAACTTTTATGCAAAATTCAAATAAGCGAACCGTTTTTCTCCTACACTTATGTTTTCTTTTTCTGAAATATAAATACGTATTGTAAAGTATACTATTTTGAAAATTTTTGATTATCTCTATCTTCTGAAATGATCTTGATAGACACCACTATGGGTTTAAATTGAAACTATAACATCGTAAAAAGATAAAAAAATCAACAAGATATTGTGTCGATTGTTGAACAATCACCATTAATTCGTAGTGTCAAAAGGAACCCTAAAGATTCATATAAAATAAGGCCATTTTACTGACCGTCAAATTCGCGAACAGTTGAACCGAAGATTAGACTCAACTTAAATTACAGCTGAAGCTTTTTGTTTTCACTAGCAAGACATTTGTTTAAAATAATACTTTTTCTTTAGTATAATATAAAATCTGTATAAACGTCAAAAATATATCCAGAAAACATCGAGACAAGTAAAACCTTAAGCTAAAATTTAGAATTATTTTGATTTCGGGTCAACTCTTTCTTGAAGGGTGAAGGGTTTATCTTTGTATATGTTTCGGAAAATGAATGTGTCTTACGAAATTCATCTGATTCTAGTGGGCCAATTTGTTATATTTTATCACTCTCCTCAAAATCATATTACTTTATTACAAAGGAAAATCTGTAAGGGAGTTCCGTATTCTTTGTAGCCTCATTGTATCCGTACTTAAAAGAGCCGGCTCTAAACACTGCCACAGTATGAGAGCTTAGATAATTAAGCAGTAATATAAATGGAGTTTGAGATTACTACTAATTACATCTTCGTATGAAATATTGTGAAAACTGTTGGTAGGATATTTAAATTTGCTAGCAGCTCCACCACAGTAAAAACGTGATGAGGTTTAAATATTTTCAATTATAGTAAGTAAATAAATCGTGTCACAAATTCTGGCACAGATCGTTACGCACACTTTAATGAATTAATTGCTGCGACTAATTATAATTTATAAAACTGTAGTAATTATTTCAGTTTAAACATAGCTAATAATTGACATTAATAGTATTTATATAATATACACAGGGTTATCCAACGAAAAGGCCCACCCCTATATTTTGTTTATTTTTCGATATTTTAAATAAAAGTATTAAATTAAATGAACTCTATTAGAATTCCAACAAGGAATATACTGGTGGTCTCAGAAAAGCGTGATAAATCAAACTTACATTTTTTAAAATTGGATACCCTATATTTTCATATTTTTGAAATCTGTGTTTTTTGTGATTTCAAATATACACGGTGATTCAAATTCGAGGGCAACCATGGGGTTCTCGCTTATTATAGGTGATAGACGGTAAAATAAATTCGGCAAAGTTGCGCATCCTTAAGCCCAACAATATGCCGTTGAAAAATCAAAAAAATCTTTTTCCGTTTTTGAGATTTTTGAAAAAACTGAAAGTTGACATTTTCGTTATTATTTATTTATGGACTTATTTTTAAATTAATAAAAAAAACTGAAAGCACCTTCTTACAGCAACTTTTTCTGGTCTTACGAATTTTTAACACGACGTTTCGTCTCCTTTAAACCATTATCAAATTCTTTATTTCTTATGGACGCCATATTGAATTTCTGCATCATCGAATATGATTTTTTTTGTGACTTAAATGTAGGTGAAACAGCATCGCTCACTAACGTTCCTCATCCCACAATACCCAAACTAGTGAAAGAAGGTGCCCTGCCAAGAAAACAACAATCCGACGCCGGTCAATCGAAAACTTTGGACACATCGTTAGCAAAACTTTTAAGAACTTTAGTGTACGACGCGTATCAGAAAACTAATAGAAATGGATTATCATCTAAAATATATTAAAACAACTTCAGGAAGTTGGCTGAGAAAAATTGGATTTACATATCAAACTATTAATAAACGCATGGCGATTATGAAAAGTAGACGAATAGTGGATTGGCGAAATTCATATCTAGAAGTGATAAAAGAACTCAAAAGGAAAATAGACCAATTTATTATCTAGATGAAACTTGGTATGATACTCATGACACCGTAAAAAAAGGATGGACTGATGGATCTAGGAAATGTCAACCAATCTTGCCCCCCTAATAAAAGGAAGTAATGTTCCTATGTTTTCTTTCTTTTTCTCCATTCTGCGTAAGTTCATGAAAAAAAGGGTAGAGGATTTAGTACTAATAACTATTTCATTCTATAGGTGCAGTTAGGAAGAGATTTCCTGAGGCCACCGACTTGGAAATTCAACGATCAATTTCTCTCTATTTAGTAGGGACAAAGGGCAGAGAAGGGGGCAGAAGCGTTGGATAAATTAAGTTTATTATATTTTTGTTAATAATTCAATAATGTAAATGTATGCCCTATAGTAATACAACAGGCCAATATTTACATACAATATGTCCCCAATAAAGAAACCAAACATAGGCGCAATGTTGGATACAACATTTTTCCAATAACGAACGCAAACATAGGCGCAACATTTCATATAATATTTCTCCAATAAAGAAAATAAACATAGGCGCAATATTGACAAGACTTATAGGACCAATTTAAAGGAATCTGACGTTTATATGTTGACCCAATATTTCTGAAATATATTAGGCCAATAGAGTTGTGCTGCTGGGGGAAGTCTATTTCATCACATAGTTTATTTTTAAACTACTCTTGTTTTGCCATAATTTATTCATGTTATACACATGTTATTGTGGTTATACATTGCAATTCGTATTTGTAAGTTTGTTAATAATTCCGATAAAGTAATACCAAAATAAGAAATCAAGTGGAGGCAAGTCTGGCGAACTAGCATATAATTAAATACACCTTCCTTTAATAATCTGTCAGGAAATTTTCAACTGGAGCATGAAAATATAGATGAGTGTCATCTTATTAAAAAAACATCAATTAATTGCTATTCGCCTTAATTTGCTCAGTAAGTGAACCCATTGTCCATCATAGGTAGGTTGGTCTTAGAATTCAGTTGACTTTCAATATAATCGCTTAGTTCTCTTACCCTGAACAGTTAAACACAAAAAAAGATTTTTATCTGATTAGTAACTACCTTCAGTTTTAAAGGCTAACATTTTCACTATAAGATAAAATGTTTGTCTTTGCTGAAGGAAATAGTATGAGAAAAATTGGGATTACGTTGAATCTTTTATATAAATAGTTTCGTAGAACTGCTTCTATCATTACAGTTCTCTTTCTATTGGTGCATTTTCTGGAGATTGTAGAATTTGGCTTATTTTTTTTTTTTGCACAAATACTGTGGATTTCTAATAATTAATATGCACTTCCCTTAAAACATGATTTTCTTGCTTTATTTGTAGATATTCACTACTTTCACTTTCACTTGGCAACCATTAGATTCTTTCCAAACATATTGAATACTTCTTCCTGAAAAAAGAAGTAAGGTTAATATGATGTACGAGTATTCTTGCTATTTGTTCTACCTTTCAAGAGTTTTAAGCTGAATGTCTTCAAATATTAATTAATTAACACATTCAAAATATATCGTTTGATACATTTTGTGCAATTTTTTGATTTAGTTCAGTTTTCAGGATCATTTACATGGTTTTTGTAAACAAATGAAATAATTAATTTGCAGAGCAACTGCAGAGAGAATAAGACTGCTTGTTATTATCCTGTGACAGGCAGACATACACACATTCTGTGGCATATAGTAGCAAGTAAAGTTATGTTTCAGTTTGGCTGGCAGGTATAAATTAAATTAAAATCTGGCTCATATATATACAAACTACTCCAGATTAACTTAAACTTTAGTGGAGTTAATCGCCGAGAGTTAATTAGCTATAAATTAGTTGAAAAGCACGTTTTATATGAAAGAAACTTTCATAAAGCACACTGCTTAAATGCCTTAGTCGAATCTTTTGTAAAACTTCATATATGAACTGCTTTTATGAGATAATATCGAAAATACCCCGTCTTAGTAAGACAAATTTTAAATTTGAAAGTTCGGAAGTTATATACTTTATAACATGCTACAAGCAGAGCGGAACTTGGTTAATAATGATAACGTTATGTTTAAAATTATTGATATTAACAAATTTGATGATTACATTATTAACTCTATTACCAGAAGAAATAATTTAATATTAGGTCAGTGATTATACGTTTAATTCTGTTTCAGAAATGTTTCTATGAAAAAAGAAACAACTTTAAATTAAAAATTTAATAGGCCACGAAAAAACTAGCTGATATGCCTAGGGTCATCACAGAAATCAGAAATTATACAGCCCCTGAATCCAACGCTATCTAGAAGGAGATTACACTTTTTCACCGACATTGCCTGTATCGGAGGCGGAATTTGAATTCGCAGCTACAACAGTTAAATTTCTAGTCACAGTTGCAATGGTAGGCTCTAACCAACTACACCATTAAACCGGTGACTTCCAAAGTTTGCAAGGAAAATATATTGAGAAAATCATCTTGCGGACTGACAATGACAGGAATATTCCATCTACTTTATACTTAAATATTTTAAGAATCTACTCTAAACTGTTGATATGTACTAGAGAGGAGACCATATTATTTAAGCATATTCCAAGTTAGACCTGACAATGGTTGTGTACAACAGTTTATTGTTTTATCAATATTCTTAAAATTTATGATGTTTCGTAATTATGAACCCAATAGATTTATAAGTTTTAGCTGTTGTATAAATTACGCGATTTGGGAAGGATAATTTTTATCAAAGATAATTCCAATATCGCAGAAAGTATCAGATCTGGTAAGGATGTGATCATGTAGTCGATAATTAAAATTTAGGCTAATCTTATTCGTCGTGTAGGACATAACAAATCATTTGGACACATTCAATGGTAAATTATTATTGATGCAAACATCATTTAGAGAATTAAGATTATCTTGTAGTATGAAGGAGTTACATTTTACTTGATATTTCTGAGTAAATTTTCAAACTGTGAGCATATAGAAGACATTTAAGTAACAAAGTATCAAGTTAAAACGTTGAGTGGCGAACATATCTCTGGGTTTAGTGCCTGCCTACTCCCGGGTCCAATACCTTGTTCGACCCTGAACCGCCCGTGCAGCTCTAACCTTGGGGTTGTCTAATTTATGTGGTGTATTTTATGTTTATCTTTTGTGTATGTATATTTTCTTATTTTAAAATAAATGAGATATGGTTTATATAAGAAAATAGTAAACATTACGATAATAGTCAAGGGTATTATCGCATTTTGAATGATATTTAAACATAATTTCAGAAAATGACGAAGCGCAGCTATTGTAGGAACCTACTAGCAAGGGAAAGTCAGAGGACTGTTGGCCGTCATCAGTAAGGAACAGACAAGTTCGTTTATCTACAACGAGGAGTTCAGTTCTAATAAATTTGATTTAACATAAGCGACTTGAAACAAAAGGTTGTAAAGCCATCTAATGACAGATTATTACAATAAACTTGTAAATGGCCGACTAAGTGACATATGTAGATATATTTTATTGTTGTTTCCAGAGTTGTGCTAATCAGATTAAAAATAATTAGTGATTACTAATCTTTGATTATATGGTTAATCGGTAATCATAATCAGTCAGCAACTCGAATAGTTCTATAATCACTAATCTTTATCAGTCGGGCTAGCACTTTTAATCCTTAATATCATTGATTACTTTTTATTAAACCAGTGAGTAGATAGAATATGTCCATTTTCACACTGTGTTAAAAAAAAATAGAAAAAGAAAAATTAAAAAAATACTTTGTGGCATCACTGCATATTTCAAATGAACTAATTTATAAATATATCTTTTTTTGCAACAAATTGGTTTCGATATTTGGAAAATCAGTGTATGAAAAATCTCAACAAAAAGATATTTGAAAAAATGAATAAATAAGCGAAAATGGTCGACTCTCTCCTACTCCGATTATGTATTTTTTGTGGTATTTCATTAATTTTTGAAAAAACAATAATTTACTCATAGAGTCGCCATTTGTTGTGCAAGATGTGAAAATATTTTAATTCTTTATTAAAAATAATGAAAATACCAATTAGTATTTTTTTTTAAATAACTGAATAACTAAAAGTCGCTTCTTTTTGCAAAGAACCTAAGTGTACATAAAGGTCCATTTCATAACTCATGAAAATTTCAAGTAGTTTTGTCGGTTAATTTTTGAGAAAATAATTCGAAAATACCGTTATATCGAAAATGATGCCGAAATTTAGTACATCTTTTACATTATCATTCAATATTAATTATAATACCTATTTTCATAAAATTTTGATACGCTACACGATAATAAACAATATACAGGGTGTCTCAGCCTCGCGTCGGCCAAATATCCTGGCTCTCTTATAAGAGATATCAAAAAATTTCAAAAACTGGGTGATAGAGGGCGCAAAGATACATAGTTTAAAAATATTTTGAAATATACAGGGTGATCCATTTAGGCGTGACGACATAAACTTATGTTTTTTTAAATGGAATACTAGGTATATTATTACATATTTGAATTCTCCTTCTAAAGACGACTCAAACGATATGCCACTTGATGCATCTGCGATGGGTCGGTATCATGATATGGGTGACTTTGTACCAAAATCATGCCAACTTTGTGAGCTCACTGTGACGTAATGGAAGAACATTTTGAGATCTAGATTATATCAAAAATTCTCAAACACCCTGTAGTTTACGCTACTGTTATCGGATCTAACGATATCTGTCATTTTATACTGGGTGAGTCATGAAACGCCAAAACTACTTTTTCTCATTTTTTTCAAATGGAACACCCTGTATATTATGACACCAAAGGAAAGCCCTTTGAGAGAGCTTTCCACTGATATAAAGGTTCAAGGGTCTATCTGTCATGGGTGCCAAGAATTTGATGGCAAAGTGGCACAATTCGAGGTTTATTAAAAAATTACGCTCAATTTTCAATTGTTTTATGAATTTTCGCTGAAATCGGCGCTTTTCAGTAAGAAAATTTCAAAAATAATTATTCTTATACTCGGAGAAAAATACCGTACTTCAGTGCAGAAAAATACTTAAGTATAAAATAGTCAACGCCTGATAAATTAAATTTTTTTTTCTGAAATGCTTGTATAAATTCATGTCATGACAAGTCTTTTCTAGCACGACGTAATTTTGTCGCGAAATGATTTATTATTTTAGAACGGTGCTTAATAAAACGTAGCTTTTCGTAGTATTTTTTTTTTTTCAGCTTTAAAATTGTGTAATTCATTCTTCTAAAATAAGACCAAAAAATACTTTTATTTTCAATTCAATGAAAGATAGTAAAATTTTTGTTAACTTTGGGAAGCTGTTGTTCTACGTACTGTCATCGAAAGAATAAATAAAAAAAAATTGTAGAGAATTTCAAATTGCTTCTAACTTTTATCGAAATAAATTCAAAAAAAATCAAGTAGGTACCTGTCATAAAAGTACCAGTCTTGTCAATAGTTTACTTTATTGTTGTAAAATTTCGAGTGTTGATATTTTTCTTAGTATAAACGAACGAGTAACAATGAAATTCACCCAACAAGAGTTAACTGATATGATATATTGTTTGGGAGAAGCTGGTAGGAATTGCTTATTAGCATCAAGGATTTATGGAATGAAATACCCCGAGAGACGAACTCCTGATCCCAACTCATTCAAAAACTTGAAAGAAAGATTTGAGGACACTGGTAATGTGTGTTATACCAAAAGAAAATTGAAGAACAAGGTTGTAAATAATGAAGAACACGAATTGACAGTTTTGCTTCATGTGCAAGAGAATCCTCACATAAGTTGTCGTGAAATTGAACAACAAACCGATGTAAGTAAAATTTCTGTAAATCGTATCATCAATAAATACAAATATCACCCCTATCACATTCAATTACACCAAGACCTTTATGGGGAAGATTTTCAAAATCGTATTAATTTCTGCAATATAATGCTAAATAAAATTAACGAAGATGCTCAATTTTTATCAAAGGTTTTATTTACCGATGAAGCTACCTTTCGCAGTAATGGGACAGTAAATCGCTATAACATGCATTATTATGCGACTGAAAACTCGCACTGGGTCAGGCAAGTGGATCACCAAAATCGATAGTCAATTAATGTATGGGGTGGTATAATAGACAACCATGTCATTGGACTGTGGTTTTTTGAGGATAGGGCATTAAATGGCCGAAGATATCACAATTTCTTGCGTTTGAATTTAGAGGGGCTGCTGCAAGATGTAGATGAAGGCGTCAGAGAGAACATGTGGTTCCAGCACGACGGTGCGCCCCCACATAACCATCGAATAGTAAAAGATTTTTTTAACTAATTGGAGAGGGGAACAATGGATTGGTCGTGGAGGACCCATAAGATGGCCGGCACGGTCTGCAGACCTAACTCCTTTAGATTTTTTCCTATGGGGTTATGTGAAGCAGGAGGTCTACAGGGTGAGGCCCACAACCAGGGAGGATATGCAGGAAAGAATCGCTGCAACATTTCGTAATGTTTCAATAGCTACACTAGCCGATGTTCGAAGAACAACTGAAAATCGTTTACGGCTATGTATCAGGGAGAATGGGAACATTTTTGAACATTTAGTTTAATTTCCAGTGCTTCCACCCAGTTTCTTTCCAAATAAAGTTTTCGTTTCCTCTTTTTTTTGATTTTTTTTGTCTGCAGAGAACTATCATGGTGCAGATAAGTTGATATCATTATTTTCGAAATTGTCTTACTGAAAAGAGCCGTTTCAGCGAAAATTCACAAAACAGTTGAAAATTGAGCGTAATTTTTTAATAAACCTCGAATTGTGCCAGTTTGCCATCAAATTCTTGGCACCCATGATAGATCCTTGAACCTTTATATCAGTGAAAAGCTCTTTCAAAGGTCTTTCCTTTGGTGTCATAATATACAGGGCGTTCTATTTGAAAAAAAATGAGAAAAAATAGTTTTGGCGCTTCCTGACTCACTCGGTATCAAATGACCGATTTCGTTAGATCCGATAACAGTAGCGTAAACTACAGGATGTTTGACAATTTTTGACACAACCTAGATCTCAAAATGTTCTTCCATTACGTCACAGTGAGCTCACAAATTTGGCATGTTTTTGGTACAAACTCACCCATATCATGGTACCGACCCATCACACACCCTTCAAGTGGCATATCGTTTGAGTCTTCTTTAAAAGGAGAATTCAAATATGTAATAATATACCTAGTGTTCCATTTAAAAAACATAAGTTTGTGTCGTCACGCCTAAATGGATCACCCTGTATATTTCAAATTATTTTTAAACTATGCACCTTTGCGCCCTCTATCACTCCGTTTTTGAAATTTTTCGATATCTCTTATAAGAGAGCCAGGACATTTGGCCGACGCGAGGCTGGGACACCCTGTATGTACTTATATACAGTGTGTCCGTAAAGTGTTGAATAAATTCATTATTTCTTAAACCAGTCGATTTTTACTTTCAATTGCGCACCCTATCCTTTATTTTTTTGGTTATGATGTTATCACTGTTTCCGTTATGACGTCAACGGTATTTTTTTCAAATAGACCACCCTGTACATTTCTCCATTTTTGGATTTTAAATCAACAGCTGATTCCAAAAAATGTATCACACTTAGGGTCTAAAATTGATAAGGTGGAAGATACGGCCATTTTGAACATAAGAATTTACTAATTTTTCATATTTTTTTGAACAAATAATAGTTACAAGAACTAACGGTTAGTTAATAATAAAAACAATTTATAGTAAATGTTAGAACTGTACTCCTTATTGTAGCTGACAGTACACTAAACGATGAATAAAGTGTTGCTGAACCTTGTTTATAGTTTCCTTAGCAATGTTGTTTATTTCTGTTCTAATTTTTTTTATTTCTACAATGTTTTCCAGTTTGGTTTTATAAACTAAGTTTTTTAGATGGACCCACAGAAAATACTAATGGATTGAGGTCCGGTGACCTTGGTGGCCATTCGATGAGTCTACGTCTACCAATCCACCTGTTCAGAAATATTTGGTCAAGATACCTTCGAATGTCTGCTGCATAATGGGGAGGCGCACCTTCCTGTTGATACCACAGGCTTTCGTTAACATTTCCAGGATTAATGGGGAATAAATTTAACAACGTTGGGATGAGATAGTCCATTAAAAATTGGAGATATGCCGGTCCGTTTACAGTTCCATCTAAAAAATAGGATCCAATGATTCTATTTCTTACAATTCCCGCCCACTCATTCACCTTTTGTGGATACTGTGTGTGCTGCTCTCGCATCAATCGAGGATTTTCCCTTACCCAGTATCTAAAATTCTGACAATTTACTTCACCATTTAATTTGAAAGTGCATTCATCGGAGTAATAAATATTTTTCATCAGAAGAGGATCACAATTGCACATATTCATCATTGTTTCACATAATTATATCCTCTGATCTGTATCATCATCACTTAGTTCTTGTATAAGCTGGATCTTAAAGGGATGCCATTTTTCTAATTTTAATACTGTATGAATTGACGTTTTAGCAACATCATAATCGCGACTAACCTGGCGAACGCTGTATGTAGATTTTCTTCAACAGCCGGTAAAATATTTAAGTTTGTATCCTCTACAACACCTGGGCGACCTGTTTCGGATAAATCTTCCACAGTCTCTCTAACTTTTTTTTCAATTTTACTCAGTGTCGATTGAGTTATGGGTCGTTCTGGATATTTATTATTAAATAAATCACATACTTCTTGTTGAGTTCGCATCCTATCACCATACCCAATCATCATCGTAAGAATTTCAATTCTCTGCTTTACAGATACAACAATTATTGAGAAAGTACTACTGGGGTAAAGTACTATTAAGTGATTCACTGTCAAAGACGATAATGATAAAACAAAAACACAAACAAAATCTAGCCTACTTCAAAAATTAACAAAAAACGTGTTTTACTTTATTTTTTTTTGTTGTTTTTTTTTTAAATGGCCGTATTTTCCAACTTATCAATTTTAGACTCTGTGTGTGATACATATTTGGAATCAGTAAATATTTTTGATTTAAGATATAATAAATTTATTCCATACTTTATGGACACACTGTATTAAGAAATGGTCTAGTTTGGTCGACTAGTTTTTTTTTTCGTAGGCGTTCAATGTGAGGATTCAATACATTTGAATCACATAGGACTTTTTGTTAATCATACGGATGTAAATATGATCTATCAATGGCATGCTCTGCTCCCGTAGAAAGACTATTTTCATATAGTGAGCTGATATATTCTCTTAGAAGAAGAGCAATTACAAATTGGGGCAATAATTTTATATTTTATGTTGTTTTCATTTGTTTCTTATTTCGTTGTTTATTGTTTACGCATACGTTATGCAGCATAACTATAATTTATAGTTCAACACACTTCATTATTTTTTATCTATTTGTAGTCTGTAAATAAAAAAATAATAAATAAGTGAAGAAGTGACGAGAAGAAATGTGTTCGAAAACATTTCTTTCATGAGAATTTTTATATTTTGTTTTTGATTTCTTTTTTTTAATCATACTGAATATTTATTTAAATTAAATAAAATAAAAAACAAAGAATTTTTTGTTTTTTAATTTAGTTACTGATTAATAATCATTAATCACTGACTTTTTCCAATTTATGGGTTAATCATTAATCAATTAATATTTATAAGTTCTGGGTTAATCATTATTCGATGAATATTTCCAATGTAAGGATTAATCGTGAATATTAATCGGTGAATAAACACATTAACTAATCATTAATCTTTAATCAATACCTTTTTCTCGTTAATCCGCACAACTCCGGTTGATTCAAGCAAAATCGAAGAGGAAATTATCACGTAATTACCATTTTCGAACAGGGTTCCTAAGAATTTCAGACACTGATTTAAATTTTCTTAAAACGTATATAAATATAAAAAATTTAAACTTTGCTCTCAATAGCTGAGATCGTATAATGTAGTTAACTTAAGGGTCTTTTACATACTTTGTTAATAAAATAAAAATATCAAGTAAATATTAATATTTATAAAATAAATTGTTGCAGCACTATGTCGAATCTCGTATGGTTAAAAAATAGTAGACCCGTAAATTAGCATCAAGAAAATTAATTCCGGTATTTTAGAAAATGCACTTTCTGCTGGTAGATATATCATTCTATCCGTTGAATAAATTTATCATAAGGAGCTGCTTGTTCAAGGTTGCAATAGTTCTTTCTGGACTGAAATCTAGTTTCTGAGATGTGTCTCTATTTATTTCCGGCTACCTTATCGACGTTTTATCTTTTTCTACCCTCTTTTTTTCATGCAACTTTTAGTCAACCAATTTTATTTCAACACTCTTGTCATAAATATTTGGTGGTATAGCTACTGGCTAAGTTATTGTTGATTAATTTTCATGTTTGCCAATGGTATAAAGTATTCTATATCGTTAATATATTTGTTTATCATTAACTGATACTCATATTTTATAATATACTTCTTTAAACAAATTTTAATGTAGCCACAAATTTCAACTTACAAAAAAGTATTTCAACTACTAAAAATCTACTAAAAATAGTTAGTAGGTATATTTCCATTGACAAATGTTAAATTGACATTGACAAATTTTAGAGTCTCTCAACTAAGTTTACTTTTTCATTTTTTCGAAAACGCTTTGTAACTCATATCTTCGCAAATGTACAAATAAGTAAAGAGATCTTGTTTGTCCCATTTTCTGGGACCAATAAACTGATAAAAATTACTATAGTTTGTCGCAAGGATCGTTTGCTGTGTTAAAAATATGTATTGAGTGTTGATGAAATTTTGCTTAATTGGTCGAGATACATTTATTTAACAGTACAAAAATTTAGAGCACGTTACTTGCATAATTTTCAAGTCTTGCTCCTAAATTTCCTATACGATCTCGTCGTGTATAAAATAATAAGCGTTTACCGTTTTAATTTATTCAATCTTGACTAAAGTTTGTGTGCTTATTTGAAACGTTCATTATATGAGACTGTTAATATCTCCGATTAACGTTGTTGATACATTATACGAATACCTAACTTCCTTGACGAAAGAGAAGGCCTAATTTCGCACGCCTCAGTAACAAACGAAAATAATATCGATCAATTTGATTGAACGCTTTTGACTAACGTCGTTGTCACATATGTTTCATGGTTTCCTGTTTCTACATGTCAAGTCAAATTTGGATTTGCCTATTTTAGAGTTTTATTGTTACCGTTTTCTATATTTTATTGATTTTTGTATATGAAAAACAAATCTTTTTAGAACTAACGAAAGTTGATCCTCAAGACAAAAGGTATGTTTCAATGTGTAATAATAATGATTCTTAAAAATTCATACAAAATCCTTTTTCTAGAACACCATCAGAAAGTTTATTTTTTATTTTTAATGGTGTTAATTAATTTAAATATAATTGTTAATATCTACAAACAATCTGCATTTTGCGAAATTATACAAAAACATAAAATTTTATGTTTCAGTTATGTTTATGTTCAAATTTAAAGACGGACGAAATCGTTGAATTATTCTGACTTTTAGCGGATAAATTGCAAGTTATGTTTTTACTTTTTCATATGTCGACCAGTAAAGTTTGTTTATATCTGATTCGCAGTGCTGAATTGTTTCATATGAATTATATCGATAACGTAACGATATTCTTTCGTGATGTCGATAATAGTCACAGTCATAGTCCACCCAAAATTTCAGTAATTACATAAAAAATAATAGAAAGTATTAAGACTCTGAAGTGAGTTGAAACCTTTGTTGTGAAGATAACACTGACGTAGTTTTCCACGAAACGCCAAAACACCATATACTTGAGTGCACCAAAACATCATATACTGTAGTATATGGTGTTTTGGTGGTTCGTGGAAAATTACGTTAGTATGGTGTTAAGATTCGTGCAAAATTTTGGAGAAAAAACCTAGGTATAATGTCTCTTGAAAAAATTTTCTGGAAAATTTCCGGAAAATATTTGCATAACATGTATATTTGTGATAATTTAATCCAAGAAACACACCGAATACATATTTTTTTCAAATATTTCAATAACTATACAAAAAAATGTCAAAACCTCCCATAATTTGTAATAATTTTGAAAAATTCTCGGGAAATCCTTATTTTGACAGCGTATTCGTAATTAGCGACCCCAAAAACCCCCTAGGTAATATTTTATGATCGAAAATTGGAAAATAATCAATATTTAAATGTAAATTTTTATTTTAATATTTGTTGTTGTTTTAATTTTGCCAACGCATATACGTTATTTTATTATTGTTTCAATTTACTATCTACGTAGTTATGTTGTTTTTTATGATTGTGTTTTTATAGTTTTGTATTTTAGTGCCCATAGATGATAATGAATGTTATCTAAACATCCGCATTTCAAAAAGTGTTTTTTCTCTGTTTCAAATACTTGATCCTCAAGCCTACCATTGGGATATAAAAAAAATGCTTTACGGCCCGGTCTTTTCACCTTTGGGTAAGTTACTGTTAACTAACTAGATTAGAACGTGACTTTACTATAAATAAAATGTTGAAGCAAAACCAATTCTAATCTCCTAGTTAGTTAACAGTAGTAATGGAAACTTCCCGGGGAATCTTTATTTTGACAACGTATTCGTAATCAGCGACCCCAAAAACCCCCTAAGTAATATTTTCTCGTCGAAAATCGGAAAATATATGAAATCTTTAAATTATACAAAATTTAAAATTTTCAAAATGTTTGCTTATCTATCTCGGTAACTGCATGAGATATCAAAACGAACTTTTATCAACCTAATTTTTCTACAAAATTGATTGAAGAAGGTTCAATTAGTATTTCCCTATTTATTTCTTCTACACTTGGTTGTCATCATTACTCACGACAATATACCGAACGCAAAAGAGATCCGTAAGTCGAGTGTCTTTCGCAGTGTGCTTGAGTTATATTGTTAAAACTACAATTAAATTTAAGTCTGAATAAAAATTTATCGTAATCAATATAGAAACATCGCGTTGTATTTTGCATGACAATTCCTCGAGTATGTAATAATATAGATAATAAATTAATATTTAATAACACATTTATTTGCCAATAGTACAATTTTGATCCTGAAGTGGGTAAGACCTTTGATGTGAAGTTAACACTGACGTGGTTTTCAACAAAACATCAAAACCCCATATACTGAACTCGACGCGAGTGTTGCCAACTAAGTTGGCATCATCTGAAGGTGATTTAAACTAATCGTATGTTAACCATGTATCCTATTTATACCTAACTATTGTCACGGTTTGGTGAACCGTGACTCACTAACCAATAGAGCGGGCTATTTGGCTCTGTCACTATTCATACTATTTTTACACTTTGTTATTTCCAAGCTATCAAATGAATGCATCTATCGAGTATTTTTTACATTCCTAATTAATCTTAAATTGCTAAAATCTTTTACATGGTTGTCCTCAAATGCATGTTAGGCAACACTAGACTTATTTGTTCTACCATACTGGAGATGAGGCATATGCTCCTTGAATATTGTTTGGATTGATCGTCTAGTTTGACCTACATAATGTTGATTACAGTCCTTACAGCTAATTTCGTAAATCTCCGATTTTTCGTTTGTTTTAATTTTGTCTTTTGAATTGCTTAAAAGTTGTTGTAGTTTATTTCCCCACGAATGAAACACTGTCATACTTATATATCTTTAAAAATATTGTCAATGCCCCGGGTAAATTGAGGATCGTATGGAATCGATACGTATTTCTGATTTTCTCTTTCATTTTGAAATATCAAGGAATTTCGAAGTGTCTCTTTAAGTTTATGTTTCCTAATTATTTGATCAACTAAACTTGTAAAATATCCATTACTCACAACTATGTCCTTAATCAATGCCTTTTACTTTTTAAACCTCTCCTTATTGACGAAAAAGCTTAATAAGGTGATGAACTAGAAAACTAAAACTTGCAATTTTCTGTTGAGCGTAATCGTGAGAGTCCTTAGGGATATATTTCAAAGTATTGGTATATTTTCAGTATATCTCAAATCTAACTTATTTTCACCATTTCTAATTATTATTACATCTAAAAATGGTAATTGTCTAGGGTGTCCAATTTCATATGTGAATTTAACTGATGCGTAACAACGCGATACAAAGTTGTCAATATCAGTGACTTTTGTATAGAACAGTGCAAAAATATGATAAGTTAGAATTTGACGTATTACAGAAAAATACCAATAGTACTTTAAGATATACCGGGGTAACAGGATCATGGTACCCTTTTCTCCTTTAGTTTTGAGGATAATTGATTGAAATTTGGGATATCGTATATACATAATAAGCGGCACTTTCTGACATTCAAGTGATTTTTATTTCACTTCCGGTTTCGCCTGAAGTGACACTAACTTTCGATTTTTAAATGGAACATCCTGTATGTTATTGCATTTTTGAATTCTGCATTATTTTCTAAATATAACTATACCAAATAAGTGACATTTCAAACGTTAGTATATTTTATAATATAATTTTAATTTTCCATTTAAGTGTACCATGACTCTTCCGATTTATCTAAATGACCCGTGTAATGGTAGAAAAATCGAAATTCCGTCAAAAATACTAAATTACGTGATTTATGAGCAAATAAAGTTCATCAAAATGGTTTTTGGGGCCAAACTCAATTTTTTCAAATGGAACCATACTGGTACCGTGGTACCATTTATTAATACTATTAATATAGAATTTATTCATATCTCGTATTAAAATGTGCGATAAATACAAACAAAATTACAGTTAAAAGAAAATACAATTTTATTCTAATTAAATGTTAAGAAGTAACTAACTAAGGTGGCTCTGAAAACAATGAAATATTTAGCTTGTCAAACATTTGTTGGTTTAACGGTGTTTTTATTGTGTCTTTAAAAATTGTTTGAAATTCTTGTAAATTGTGTTCAAATTGCCGTAAATTGAGATTAAAAAGTGGACATGTTTATTTATTTATGGGGAATGTAGAAAAAATGCTGTTGCGGCTAGACACCTTTATGCCAAACGATATCCTGATAGACAATGTCCACCGAGAAATTATTTTAATCGTCTTGAAAATCAATTCCGAAGTGAGCTCAACAATGATCACGAAGAAAATTTCATTCTTGACGAAGGAACGGAAATTAATGTTTTGGCTCGAGTAGAAGTTGATAAGAGTGTTTCTTTAAGGCAAATTGGGTTTGAATTGGAAATCAGTCACCAAACAGTAAGCCGAATTTAGCACAAATACCACTATAAATCTTTTAAATAACAATTGCATTAGCACTTGTACGAAAATGATTACGAACGTAGGATAGAATATTGCAATTGGATTTTGCAGAATAACGTCTGCCAAACAATGATTTTTTAGAAATGATTTTATTTTCGAACGAGTCTAGGTTTACAAATTTGTGATTATTTAACCGACAAAATACAAAATATTGGTCACAAGAAAATTAAAATTTATTACGGGAGGGTAACTTTCAAGTGCGGTTCGGTTTTTATGTTTGGCTTGAAATAATCGGTAGTAGAATCATTGGTCCAATAATATCTGACTGGTGCCAGATACTTGGGATTTCTGCAAAATAAAATTGAGGACAGTTTAGCTAAAGTACCTTTCCATTTACGACAGGGAATGTATTTCCAACAAGATGGCGCTCCTCCCCATAATTCAAGGATAGTAATTGATTACCTTTAACGGAGATTCGGAGAAAACATAATTTCGACGAATGGTCCTGTGAGGTGCCCTCCAAGGTCACCTTATTTAACACCCCTTGATTTCTTTGTTTGGGGTCATTTAAAAAATATTGTCTACGCAACCACCTTTACAACCCGTGAAAACCTGAAACTACGAGTAAGACGCACAATTAATAGCATAACGGCCCAGCAATTGGCGAACGTTCTTCGAGAAACAGCTATGTGAGTTCAGAAGTGCATTGACGTTAATGGACAGCATTTTGAACAACTGTTGTAATGTTTTGTGTTCATTTTTTGTATTCCAAAGCCACCTTATGTTTAACAAGGTAATTAAATAAAAATTGTATTTTCTTATTTTCTTTTAGCTGTAATTTTGTTTGTATTTATCGCACATTTTAATACGACATATGAATAAATTCCTTATTAATAGTATTAATAAATGGTACCACGGTACCAATATGGTTCCATTTATAAAAAATGAGTTTTTCCCCAAAAACCGTTTTGATGAACTTTATTTGCTCAAAAATCACGTAATTTAGTATTTTTGACGGGATTTCGATTTTTCTAGCATTACTCGGGTCATTTAGAATAAATCGGAACCATCATGGCACACTTAAATGGAAAACTAAAAATTATATTATAGAAAATACTGACGTTTGAATTGTCACTTATTTGGTATCGTTGGATTCAGAAAATTATACAGAATTCAAAAATGCAATAATATATCGGGCGTTCCATTTAAAAATCGAAAGTTAGTGTCACTTCCGGCGAAACCGGAAGTGAAAAAGAATCACTTGGATGTCAAAAAGTGCTGCTTATTATGTAAATAAGATATCCCAATTTTAATCAATTAATCAATACAAGAACATAAAAGTATAAGCATAAAAACCAACATAACTACGTAGATGGAAAAATGAAACAATAATAAAATGATGTCTATGCATTGGTAAAATTAAAACAACAATATCAACAAACATTAAAATGAAATACATTTAAATACTGATTATTTCCATATTTTTTAATTCGATATGGAAATAACCCATTTTATTCCTATTTATCGCATTTTCGTGAGCGAGAGAGACAAGATTACCATAACAAATATGAGTTAAATTTCTCTAAACTGCAAACAACTGAACAAGCCAGGTAAATACTACCAAAGTTTTTATTTATCTTCTTCTTGTAATGCCAATAGTTATGGTAATATTACGAGAAGAAGAGTAAAAAATGTTGATACTGCTTACCTGGCTATTACCTGTACGTAGGCCATACGTATTACCAGTACGTTATGGTGGAATTTTTTGTTTTTATTTATTTCTTATTTTGACGCATTTATATAATTTTATTCCGTTTTAACTAATGTGTTTGTGTTTTTTCGTAGAATGTTTCAGGAAATAATTTGAATTTAAATTTTAAATATAAATTTATTAGATGAGAGGAAAAAAACCGTTAAATTGGCAATTTTTTTTAGACCAAAATGAACTTATTGAAAACATACATTTTCTGTTACCATAAAATATTGATTCTGTTATGACAGTTTTTATGAATAACTAGGTAATTTCTTAACTAATATTTTCCTCAACAAAATTAACACTAATGCTTTTATTGTTTCTTTGCTCTGTTTCTGTTGCGATCAAGATGTTTAAGGAATACTTTTCTATATAAAGTAGAAATATATCCC
Organism: Rhamnusium bicolor; assembly: GCA_029963845.1. Taxonomy (NCBI): domain Eukaryota; kingdom Metazoa; phylum Arthropoda; class Insecta; order Coleoptera; family Cerambycidae; genus Rhamnusium; species Rhamnusium bicolor. The sequence continues at coordinate 393,681 of JANEYF010004294.1, read as the reverse complement.
AAAAAAGGAAGCAACGATAGAGCTACAGATACGTGTTTCGAAGTCATTGTTCCTCGTCAGCGCAGCGTAACTATGGGATTGCATCTAGGGTGTTAGATCAAGAAAAAGCTAACACAAAGTTGGAAAGTACAATACACAGTGCTCAATATATGTCTTCACGTTTCTTAGCTACCCTTCGCTTACGAGCAGCAATAACTGTGAAATACGCGTAATCCAACAAAAATGGTTTTTCAGAAGTTTCTTCTATAGAAATATGCTTATTTTGTTTTTTCGATTCGTAGAAATCGAAAATTCATTACCAAGTAAGTTTGAACAATACACCCACTCTACATTTGCATTGTAACAAAACAATCCACGAAACTATAATATGAACTGAAATAATAAACAACCCGCTTTTATTACAAAATACTTGTTTCAGTGTGAATCAATATTCTTTTTGAATCGTTTTGTAAATTGATGTAATACAAATCCACATGTTTTTGTTGAAGGGAATACTTAATGACTACAAAAATATCATTTGGTTTGGTATATTGGGAGATAGTATTATTGGCCCTTCATTGAAGAAAGTCTCAATGGTAACATCTATTTGAACACGTTAGAAACCACTATTGACCTTCTTATAAGCCATGCATTGGAGAGTCAATTAAATGAGGATAGTAATCATTTTTTAGATGAGGATATGATTTACTTCCAGCATCTCCATTATATTTTACAATTTTGGGAATGACTTGATAATGCATTTTTTAATACATGGATTCGTAGAAGAAGACCCATAGAATGGCCAACAAGATCTCCGAATTTGAGGCCATTCGATTTTTATCTGTGGGGCTGTCTCAAATATGTTTATAGAACTCCACCATTAGATCATTCAAAGAATACTGCAGTGTGTCACTCTATTCCAGGAGAGGTTTTCCAAAATGTGAGACGAGAGTTTAGGAATAGGCTTGGAAAATAATAGAACATTTTGAGCATCTGTTATGAATTATAATAAATAAAATCTTTTGTTTGAATTAAAAAAAAATACCATTTAAAGTGTTTTAAAATATGAACTTGGTAAGGCTTGTACGAATTATAATTGAAACATAAAATGAGCAAGTTTGTGCAGTGATTTTTTTTTTACAAGTTTAGAAAAGTCAGTTTTTGCTAAACTGCCCAAGAAATATTTGATGAAATTAAATTTAATTTTCGCAGAAAGATAGCCTTTAAAAAGGACTTTCATTTAAAATATCGCAAGAGGGTGCCATTAAATTTTATACTACAGTATATACTCCCTTCGATCCCATTTAACATTGTTAAAACAGCTCTTCAATATGTCTTTCTGGTCCCGAGGTAATTGGTATGAATACTTTTCAAATTTATACCCGGTATATGTGCCTGCACTTAACTCAATAACTCAATTTCATAACGGAATATATAAATATATGATTTCACAACTGAATTATTGCTTGATCTTAAACAATTTAATAAAACTGTCTTATGAAGTATCTCACAAATATTAAAAGCAACATTTTTAGCTAGAGATGTAAAAAGTGTTTACCAAATTATATATTAAAGTTTCAGTGTCAGTTTCATATTTTCATATATTTGCTCATAGTACTAAATTTTGCTCTTACATATGCTTATTTTTTCGCCATTATGCAAAACATCATTTAAAATGTAGCAAACAAGACAGTAGTACAAATAAAACCATTAAAACGGATTAAATTCTTTCCTTATATACGGGTACCCTCTGCTTCATAAGTTTTTTTCTTCTAAACCATCTCCGTTCGTTACATTACATTATTCTATAAAAATGAGAATAAAAAATGGGGGCTGCATGGATAAAAATACCATTACAAGATGACTTCGTCACCGGGATATATACGATAAGATTACACAATAGAATTTCTTCTGATATACTGAGAACGTTCTATGAGTTGTCTAGATATCTTTTTCATTTATTTAGTTAGCTAAAATTGTTTACCTTCCTTATTAAGTTTTCATATTATATAAATTAATTTGGCAGATATTTTTAATGCTATTAGAAAATTATTACATATATACACTCAACCGCTAAATTAAGCAGACACTAGGTTTTCAGGAAAATTTCAATTTGAATCAAATTAATTTTACTTGAATCTTGAAGAATATATATTACATAACCAAATAAACGAAAACTTCACTTTAATATTATTAATATTAAATTTTAAAAAAATATAGAAAACTGCGAAAAAGTATGCCTAAATATCAAGTATTTCCTCCTCGAGCTTGAATGACAGCTCGCTTTCTTTGTGACGTGCTTTGTATTAAAGCAGCAATCTCATCCTGGGGTATCTGCTCCATTCATTCAGCTGCGCCTGTTCCAGTTGAAGTACTGTATGGAACTCGCCGTAGTTTCGCCTAATCCTTCTGCCTAAGTTGTCCCACATATGCTCTATCTCGTTTAGGTCAGGACTCCTGGGTGGTCACCCTAGTACCTGAATACCAACATCGTGAAGATACTGACGAGTTGGTAATGTGCGGTAGCGCATTATCCTGCATTAGAAGAAAATGTTCTCCTACAAATGACGCAAAAGGTACCACATGCTCTTCTTCTAAATACTTCCTGATGTACCTGTCAGCATTGAAGTTACATCCCCGAAATGTTACAAGAGCCATATGAGCTTCCAAAGAAATGACCCCCAATATCATCACACCTCCACCACCAAACTGTACTCTAGGAGAGAAGCAACACTGGGCATATCGTTCTCCAGGTTGTCTATACACTCTGTGGCGACGATCAGGTGAACACCTTGTGAAACGAGACTCATCCGTGAAGAGAACGCAACACCATTGTCCATATCCCAGTCGGCATGAGTTCGCACAAATTCCAAGCGTTGCCTGCGATGACCTGCATCCAAAAGAGGGCCAGTAGCTGATGTATGAGGTATTAAATTTTGTTCCTTCAACCTTCTTCGTACAGTATCGGATGAAACCAAGGTATCATGAATATCTACCAATCTTCTGGTCAAGGCTTTACCAGGAAGTATGTCCGTTCTCGCAAAACTTTGAGTCCAGGATATCGGTCTTCAACTTCATTTGTTGCTCGTGGTCTTCTTTGTCCAGGTTTTCTTGAGTAAGAACCAGTTTCGCGGAACCTTTGTATTGCATCAAATACAGTGACTTGTGGGATGCCAAACAAGTTGGTGATATATCGGATGCTGCGTCCATCATTATGTAAAATAAGAGCTTGAACGGCTTCTTCAGAATTCATTACGAAATTTCTCACAATAAAACTTTTCTCTTTTCTTCGGAAAACCTCAGAAACACACAAGAAACACAAGAAAGAGTAATCGAAACAAATTAAAGAGCTGTGTAAAACAAATAAAACACTGACGATTGAAAGATATCTAAAAAAATAGGTAACAAAAAATCATTCTCGTGATACGTGAAAGTTCAAAAAACTCGAACATTATTTCTTTCATGTGTTTACGTGTGTATCGATGTTAAATCAATATACAGAGCGTTTTCGCAATTGCCATAAGAAAACCGGTTTTACGGTTGGGTGTATTATATTTTTGTTTAAAACATTTACCACCGTATAGGGATTCAGGAATTAATAGAACATACTAAATCGAAAAAAATATATTTTTTTTCGAAAATTTGCTCTTGATATTAATTGGATTTGTTTCAAGTGTTTCTTTCATATTTCAACTAACAGGGATAATATTATAAATTTGTATGTTGTTTCGTAAAACAACTTTGTTTAACAACAGTTTTTCTTTTTTCGTGCTGTTCCATTGGTGTGCATTTCTGGAGGTCACAAACCACCGCAGTTTAAATCTCATTCCTGCAATAACACACTAAACCCCACTTTTTCAGTCTAAATATTTCTGCTTTCTTTATACTATACAGTGTGGGCCATGTAGACTTTACATCCCCCGTGGATTCTTTATTATTAATGCATTTCTAGGAAAAAAAAAATAAAATAATTATTGGGTATTGCAAAAGTATTCTTTTAAACTTAACATAATAATAATAATAATAATAATAAATACTTATAGACCTTTATATTTTAAACTCTCATTTTTATCTCAATGTGCTAGTTATAACAGTTTTAGGCATATAATAAATCAAAAAATAACACCTCCAATACATTTTATCAAAGAAACTATTAAAATAACTACTCAGTCTATGAGCAATAACTGAATTAAATTAAATAACAGTTTTTAGTATTAGAAGCAAAAAAATATTGAGATTGAAAATATATTAACTCGCCAATAAGGAAAATTTTCACACTCAAGAAATGATTTCCCCCCAATTACTATATAAAAAAAAATGATACCCCTAGTTCGATATATATCAACTTTCATTCCTCTGAACTCGTCAGGGGGCTAGTTTGCGTATAAATTATTTATAAATATCTGATGTGGCCAGCACATAACTTTCTTATACCAGTATATATCATCCTGATAAAAAAAATCATTCTGTTTAATTCTTCACTTATCCGCATTTAAATTTTAAAAACACACCTTGAAATGTGTCATAACAATTTTTTAATAATTAACTATCAGCGTCGATACTGTCAATAATAATTCATGTCATATATTTTAATAATTTCTTGGTATTGACATTGACATTTTTATAACTAAATTAGATATTTCAAATATCAAACTGTCAAATTTATCGTAACCCCATTTTATGAGGTCAAATGTGTACAAAATTTCAGTTTACATCAGCTTGATTTAAGTACTTGGAAAATATATTTTATTCGCTTGATATAGTAGACATAATTTATAATCTTTCATCAAGAATATATTTTTTTGTAACCTCAAATACAAAAAAAGTTCGGGCCAGTTTTGCTCATCACCGAATTTTGTATTGTCTTTGGCCTTTAGAACAAGTCACCAAATTTGAAAGCTTTTCCTCAAAAACTGTGGTTGCTATCGCGATACTACAGACATGCAGACCGACTTTTTTCCATAAAGTTATGTTTTTTCATTATAATCGAGATTCGTCCAGAAATGCAATAAAAATTTTCAAAATTTTTTTCCCGAGATTGTACAGGGTTATTCATTATTAATTACCCACCCCTTATTATCGTTATCATTGCTTTTAGAAAAAAAGTTTTAAATAAAAGTTGTGTGATTATGACTGAGTTTTGTTAAAATGCTATCAAAATTACAGTAGCGTGCAGATTTCAGGGGATACAAAAAAATATTTTTTTTATTTGGGATACCCTGTACATTATTAAATTTTTGGAATGATCTTTGTTGCTGATTTCAAAAACATACCATGTTACCCCTACCATATACTGTTTTTGAGTAATTAAACGTCGAATATTTTAGTTAAACTAGTTCTGTAAATATGGAAAAGTTGACATTATTTAGTGAGCTATGAAAATGACAACTATTATGTTCGATAAGTGACATTTCTTTAATGAAATAATTAAAATGGTAGTAACTATTTAGCGTTTATATTATTGGAAGTCGTTAGAGAAATCACACAAGTCCAATTTTTCTTTTGTAAGTTGGTTTTCTTAAAATTTTTATCTAGATATAATATTCAGATCTACAATTATCTACATTAAATGAATTATCTTTTTTATTATATTTAATTATTTGAAAAGGTTTTTCTTGATTCTCTCAGACTCATTGGTATCTCAAATAACTGATTCAATTTATTAGTAATTCATTTAAAAACGTACTTTCCATTTCCACGAGTTTTTAGTTACTTTTACTTTACAAGAGTATTTGAAGTTTTTATATACTTGAACTTCCGATATAACGTAAATCTCGCACAATCGATTTCTGTCTTTTGACCATATTTCATCAATTACTCTAAATACACGTTTGTAAATTAAATATGATACAGGTATAGAAAGTACGATTGACACAATTTTCAAAACGGACTGACAACTCAACAAATAAGCAAATAGCAGAAGACAGAGGCCAGAGGCCATTGATAAACATTGGGTGGTGTAATTTGTAATGCAATTTCCTGGAGATTTAGACTTAATTCCGAGAACCCGGAAAAGCGGTTTTAAAAATGGACGAATCAGGGAGAATCCCGGAATTCCGAGGAAGTGGCAACACTAGCTGTAGTTCCCTTACGAAGTATTTTTTCATACATGTGTATGTTTTAAAACAACATGTTCTATCACCTGTTTCAATTTGTAGCAATAAAAGCGAAACACTCTGTATGTGTTTCCTCAAGGAAACTGCAGTGAATAATGATATCATTAATCACTGATTCTAAATTTTTTTATTAAAACTTCATTGAATAGGCCAAGAAATTGCTATTTGATTTAAAACGTCAAAGTTTGTACAGCACTATTATCGCGATGTTTTACCAAAAATTTTTATTATTTAATAATAGTGGAAAAAGTATGGTATTCTATTTGCATGTAATGGTTATTATTCACTAGGGTGATTTACGAATAATAGCCAGAATTACATGTTCGTTGAATAATATACAATTTTAATAAACAAAGCGGGTTGCTTTTTTCTGTAATTTTTAAAATATGTTTCTTTTCTTGAGGCTATAAAACAGATTATGTATTATTTATCAATATTTGTGTTTGTATGTTGTAAACAATATGCCTGAATTTTTTATTCTTCAAATTAGCAGATATATCTACAAATATTAGGTATATGAGTTTATACTTTTTATTTTATGACATCACTATTAAGGGATCACTAAATAGTGGTACAGAAAACATAAAAAACAAAAAGAATCGTTGCAAAAGAATGGGAGGTAAAGTAATGGCGGACCTAAACTTACTGCATCGTTTAGGACAGCTTCCTGACTTTATGATTTCCGGAGGTTCTACCTTCCAACAGAATTGCGGACATTTTACCCTCCGTTAACTTACCAACCGGTTGTTGGTATAAGTTAAAGACTTACGTAATGTGCCAAACTCTAGTCACAGAGTGGATATAGGAACAAGTACAAATAGTATTAATAAAATAGTAGAAATATGCTTTTATTAATAATAAATTGTATTAATACAAATATTTATATCTAAGGCGAAATATAACGCAAGGCTACCCATATTTAACCTTAATTTATTTGTGCATGTTATCTAACATTTTAACAAGAGCTAACAAATTGAATAAACGAACTAATTAAAAATAATAATAATAATAATGAGAAATACAGATGGAAGTAAGAGAGGAATAAAAGAAGGAAGAAATAGGTAATTCGGCTATGATATTTTTACATTTTGATTACATACGTTGACGACCGCATGTTAATCGAAGTTAGCACACTTTTGATGTCCACTGAGCCCGCGTGCGAACTTTAGGTTGCCTGTATATTTATGACCGTGGCTAATTCAGGATGCACATTATATTGCTAAATACATAGGATGTATTAGATAGCGGTCCTGATGACCCATTAATATTAGCGGGTTAGAAATATGATGTATATCGCCTGATGAGAACAATAGTGGCGAAACTCAAAAAAAGCTGTTCTGAGATATTCGCGTTTCAAGTTTTGTCAAAACTTTAAACTCGTATAACGGTTCATTAGGTACACATTTTTTACTTTTTTCTTTTTTAATATGTGCTTCATTTCCTTTACTCTAACCAGTAGGACAGTTTTCAAACACAAAATTCTGTTTTTTCAATTTTTTTTTTTTTAGTTTCGCCACTATTGCTGCAATGTTTAGATCATTTTTTTAGGATTAGGTCGTAAATTAAGTACACAATAACAGATCAACATGCTGTTTTATTAAAAATAAAAGAAAGACAATAAAACAAATTCATATTGAACTTAGCTACGAATACGTTTAAGGACTTTTAACATGGCATCAATGTAATAAAAATCGTGAACACTTACAAGTATAATAAGCTCTGTTAGAGCAGCTCTAATAAACAAAGTATGAATGACAAAAACAATCATTGTGAAGAACAGTGTTAATATTATTTTTGTCCTCAGAGGACATCTTAATTTTTTTTCTTTAAAAATCCTAAAAGTAGGTAACTATTTAGTTTTTTTAGTTTCCACTTCACAAGATAAAATCTGATATTTAATAAAAAAAAACGGTTTTACATTCTAAAAAAAAACGTAAAAATGAAATTGTTATTTTTAAAAAAAGAGAACGTAATGCTGGAATAATGTTATTAGTTTTTTTTTTTAACTTACGTTTTTCTATTTTCCGTACCTATTCTTAATTATTAATCATGCTTTAAAGATGTATAAAATTGAGCGTGAGCTGGTAAAATGGATTTATTCTGCAATAAGGCTTGTAAGTCATCAAATTTTTTTTTTCGGGATGGGAAGAGGTTCCTGATAAGTCGAGACAAGGTTATAATCTTTAAACCCAATTAACCGTTTTCTAGTTTTGCTAATTCTAATGATAACATCCTTAAATTCTTTCTGACTATAGGACGTTTTATAGAAAAACTTATCTGTATTAGCACGATCGACTTTTATAATTGCAATGTCATTAAAATTAAATTTCTCCCCTTGTGAATTCTCATTAAATGAGGAATTTGTCACTTTTTGAGTGAGATCTTTTAAATCATAGAACTCAACATGTCCCATTTCATTCACTTTGAACCTGTGTCCCTTCTTTTTTGCATTTCCTATAATTGCAGAATAGTGTGCTGGGACGTAAATTGGTCCATTCTTTCGAGCTTTCTTTATCGCCGTTTCAATAACAGAGTGACTAGTGTCTCCCTCATTCTGGCCATGCCCCACGACAAAAAATTTATGGGTTATGCTGTTTATCTTATAATTCGCAACTGCATACAAGTATGCCGTTATAATGAATTTATTTTTGCCTTGCCCCCCACAATTGTCCGAGTAAAGAACAATATCTAGGCTTTCCGAATTCACCTCGCTTGATTTATTTTCCAGAAATTTTAAGAGGCAAGTACCTATTTCACAAGCCCCCCGTTTCCCTTCCCCTTCGTGCCAGAAATAACAATTTACAGGACCCAACTGTTTCTCTTTTATCAATTCACAAACAGTGAAATTATAGCAGTTTAAGCGTGATTTATAATAAAAGGCAGACACGTCCCCTTTGGGAACTGGAAGAGCTGCTTGTAGGTCAAAGCAAGCAACCTGAAAAAGGTTGCTGATATTGGCTCTATCTTGGTTCTTTTCAGCTCGAGATAACCTTTTTTCTTTCTCATGGTGTTGAAACTGTTGCTCTAATTGTAGTTTTTCATTATTGCTGGAATGCCTGTAAGTATGGCACACGAGGCATTGGTCTTTTTTTGGGATGTGAAAGGACATATTGAATTCGTAGTTGAAAAGATGTCGATACATAGAAAGTGTACCATAGTCTTTGCCATCTTTCTCACAGTCTGTAACATAGTCAGTATACAAATCACTCACTGTTTTCCCTTCCTCGATGTACTTTTTTTCTGTATTAGCTCTAGTGTAATGGCTTTCTACAGCTGGTATAGAGGCCAGATGGTTTCTCATATCGTTCTTAACATCTTCTGAAATTTTAGAGTGTTTCTTTTTCCCACGCAAATCTTCACCCAGAAAGCCATCCACACTTTTAGATTTTACTGTCCTAATGAATCTTTCACTTACACCTAAGGTATTTTTAAAAAAGTAAAGCATACTTGTTTAACTTCATAATTTTTTGTAAAATAATAGGCTTTGTTTGCAGATCGTTATTTTTTTCTATTTACAACTATTTGTCTGTAAATTGGTTTGATTGTCTTCATGTGGTCAAAAACAAAGTTTCTTTGATATTGCAAATTTCCTAGTTTCCAGAATTCCTCAAAAAAATAGCGCCTGTCTTCTTCAGGAAACTTTGTGGTACATTTAAGCCTACACTTATCTGTGCAAGGAGGGAGGATTTTCTTAGGTGCATTTAATTTACCTTTCTTAAGAGACTTATATTCTTTACCAGTATTTCTCAACCTTTTAGCGATGTTTCTCTTCCACCCTTCTGGATTTCGCTTCCTCTTTCTAGTATTTTTCTTTCTTGCATCTGTAGACCCCTCATCAAAATCAGTAGATTCATCTTCTGAACCGTTTACATAGATTGGGTCCCTGTCACTGTCGTCAACAGGAGAAGATGGCCTGCTGCTGGACGATGAGGTTGACGATGAATTGTCAGAATCTGTTGTTGATCCATCAGAACTGCTTGATGAATCGTCAGAGCCTGAAGTAGAGTCATTCTTGTTTCCTGTTTGGTAAAAAAAAATCATTATGTTAACACAATAATGTTTTCAAGACGCTATCGTTGATTTATCTACTTGACCGACTTCTCACTTTCAAGAATTTTGGAACTGCAACTCGTTTGGTTTGGAAGGTCTTGGTTTACCGGCAGGTTTGCTTCTCTACTCTCTGTGAACTCAGGGTTCTCTTCAGCTGATACTACTTGAAGGAGATGATATTCACAAGCTTTTTCATCTGTCGGAAATAAAATAATTATAAATTATTGTGTTCAATAAAGGCTTCTTCCAAAATTATGCAACTTATTGTTCAAACCAATAATCACCTTCATCATGTTGAAGATCGATGTCGGTAATAAGCATATAAATGTCCAAGTCGTTAGTTAATACCATACTGAGGTCAACATTGTGCTCATTTGCAGATGTCGATTGATTGTTGCTACTTTCTTCTTGATTTTGATTGACGTCAATATAGCCTGCAATATTGGGAAGAACGAGGTACGTATTAGGTAGGTACAACTTCATTATTGTCACAAATAACAAATATTTATTCAACTTTGTAATGAAAATAGTCACCTTGAGGAGAGGGGAAAGCACTCTGGGGATCTTCGCTCACATGCTGATTAGAAAAGTTGGTGCTATTAGTTCTGTTATGGTGCAAATTTTCTTTTTGGTGTTGTAGCTCATCAATTTCTGGAATGGATTGTATAGAAAATTTAATAATAGGTAGGTAGGTTTATACACAATAAGTAGGTACGTAGTAAGGAGGGGGAAATATGTCTTGAATATTCCCAGCTATTATGATTTTGTACGATTAAGTAGCTATACCTAGCTTTCAGACAGTGATATGAACTAAAATCAAGGAAGGAATGTACGTAGTACCTATGTATACCTACCTCGTTTGTTATTTTTGTGGAGCAGTGAATCAGTATGATTGTTAGATGTAGTTGAGATAGGTTCTTCACTCTTTGATTTTTCACATTTGTTTCCAAACTGCATCCTGAAAAAAAATTAATTATTGAAATTATGAATAATAGGCACGTTTCAGTAGAAAGTTTAATAATATATTTTTTAAATACCCCACCAAAATTATGCTCAAATTTTTTTGTAAATTGTGCAACGTAGGTCCTACCTTATACCTAAAGCAGAAAGAATTTTTTTCAGATCGCCTACTCATTTTTGAAGGACCTCTGTCGTAGTCCTAAAGACCACCACAATAAAGCCTGAAAATTAAAAGAATTTCACAAATTTAATTTCACAACTAGTTGTTGGTAGGTAGAGTTACCTACCTACCTACCAGAAACTGAATTTATCCTAGAAAGAGGTTTCATTCAGGACTAACAATAATAATAAATAAAAAAAAATTGAGGTACAAGCTTTTTATTACATGAACTAAAATGTAGAAAAAATATTTTCTACATTTTTTAGTTCATATAATAAAAGCGTCTACTTTAAATTTTTTTTATTTATTATTTAGGTACTTTTTAGTGTAGTACACATAAAAGCTATCTTGGCGACGCCATTTTAATTTCTAAATTTCGACCAAAAATTTATAATCCAAGACCCCGAAAATTCCCAAATGTCGACTTTGAGTCGAATCGGACCATAAATGATCAAATTTGCCCACCATTTTGATTTCTGAATTTTGACAAAAGATTTGTAAATCGCGACTCCGAAAACCCCCAGATACCGACTTTGAGTCGAATCGGACCATAAATGACAATACTTGTCCGCCATCTTGAATTTTTGTTACATAAAAGTGTTAAAGTGCATTGTCACCGGAACTACGTATGTGTGCCAAATTTCAAAGTCGTAAGTTTAGAGGAAGTGGTTCAAATTTGGCTTGCAAGATTTGAACTAAACATAGAGGTCTCATAATAAAAGTTCACATTACTTACCACAATAACGGCGAAACCTGTTTTTAGACGCTGTTGTCTTTGGTGCGCTCACAAAGGTTTGTGCACTTTCGGCTTAAATACTCAATCGTCAGTATTGCACAATTCTCAAGCAAAATCTCGTTCGGAAGTTTGGTGCACTTTTGGCGTAACTACAAAATCGTCACTATTACACAACTGTTGCGCGCGAAATACCGTCGGCATTGTGCAACAACGGCGAAACTCAAGATTCGACACTGTTGACGTAAAGTCCACCTTCTACTTTCGCAGTGTCTGAGAGCAAACTGAGATTCGTCTCTATCGCACTCACGTCGCGACCATTTCCCCTCCTCTGCCATGGCGTTTCTACCGCTATCCACGATAAAGGAGCGAAATAAACTTTCGCCACTATAGCACATGAATGAAGAACCATTTTGAAGTCCTTTGGTGGGCTTAACTCAAAATCGACATTTTTTGAGTTTCGCCATTATTGTTCCCATCAGGCGATATATTTTGAGATTATGATTTGGTAGATGCCGGAAAATCGCCAACTATGAAAATAAGTATTTTCAAAGATTCTATAACAAAAAGGTTCAATATCTTATTTATCACGCACTAAATGCAAGTGAAAAAAATCTCGTTAAACAACGACACATTTATAGAAGTAAACTGGAGACATTCTGAAGCGAGCCTAAGCACGACTGAGAAGTGATTTTATTGGTGCGATTTGAAATTACGCGGCTATCATTGAGCACTCATGAACAGATGACACTGCCCAGAACTCGGTACCTCCCAAAGTTGACCCTGGTATCTGAAGATACCACGCGGTCCCAATAGGTAAAATCTATTCTTGGGACAGTGTGATATTTACATGTTGTACACACAAAAATATCAATCACCGCATACAAATATAAAAAAATAACCGAAATCATTACAAAGTGAAAATTTATTTAGTTTCCAACCAAAAAATGAAGAAAATGCCGATCCTGGGGACTGATTTCAAATTTTCGACAGCGGTCGTCAACGCGTAAAAATATTTTTTTTTCTTTGTTCTGTGAAAGCTGTTCATTTGGATATTTTTTTATTGAACCGGATAATTTGTTGTACACTGTAGTGGCATTATAAATAAAGATCTCTGAAATTATGTACAAAATTTAGGTAATGAACGATTATCAGTAAATCAGAGATTTACATTGTGCTGGCTGAGTCGAAAAGTGAGTTATGTATAGTAGGAGAAATCGCTTTAGTGATGGGATGTGCGGGGTAAGATGCTACAGAACGCAGAGCCGGATTTATCTGTATTGCTAGCTCGTTTACTTTTTCAATGTAGATTTTTGTGCTCAGTTTAGCTAGCAACAATTTAACAATTGTAGAAAAAAGTATTAACTTGAAATAAAAGTATTGATTTTAAAGTATTGACTACACACAGTAGTTGCAATATTCAAGTTCGCTTAATATAAATTGTTACTACCCAGCAAGAACTGCGAGGATGTATTAGTATTTCTTACTAGGAAAGGATGAGTATGGAATATTAGTTTAGAATATAGAAATTATTTAAAAAGTAACAAGAAACCTTTAAAAACAAAATAAAAGCAAAAAATATACTATCAAAATAGTAACAGAAACAAATATTTTTCTAAATAAATAAACTAAAAATAAATTCTAATAGTAAAGCTATTATTATAATAAAAACCGAAAGACGTAATTTTGTAAAAATGAAAAAAAAAATTATATTAATAAATAATAACATCCTGAAAAAAGAATATTTCTTAAGCACTGAACTACGAAAGCACAAAATCGGAAATAATACAGTTGATATCAAATAATTCACTTCACATCATTTCACTTTACCTCACCTCACATCGCTTCTTCCTCTGAACACTTTACCCTTCTCACACTCTTCTTCAGTTTCAGATGAAATACTATTCTCGTTCAAATTTATAATAAATTTATTTCCCCATTTATATGATATTCAGCAATTTTTAAATAATCATCCTCAATTGTAATTACTGTCTTAATTTTCTCAATTTTTTCTCAATCTTGTTAATTTTCGATACTTTATTTCGAATTACCTCTACGACTTTTTTATCGAATTTCGGAAAAATATTTCTTTTTCTGACATTTTTGTTCAATTTACACCAAATTAATTCAATCAGGTTGAAAATACAGAAATATGGTTGTAACATTTTGTGGCCATATATCTCCGCTACGGTGTCTATAATATACTTTTTTCTCATAATTTTTCGATTACAGGACTTCCAAAAGTTGTGCTTTATTATAATTTTCCTCATAATAAAGATCATGTTCCATTAAAACAATTTGTAACTCCAGCTTAGTAGAACTCTTGTTAGGAATTTTATACAGTTGTCTCGAATGGTACTTCACATTTTCAAGAACAATAATGCTATTCCGTTTTAATTTTAGTGTATTTTCAAACCATTCCTTAAATATTTCTTTTTCTATGTTTTTATGGTAATCCACGTTACAGACTTTCATGTTTTTCCGCAGAGTTTCAATGCATTATCAACCCATCCATCAACTGATCCACAGTATAATATAATCAACCGAGTCTCTTTATTAGGGGGCAATGGGATTGGTTGACATTTCCTAGATCCATCAGTCTATCATATTTTTTATGGTGTCATGAGTATCATATCAAGTTTCATCTAGATAATAAATTGGTCTATTTTCCCTTTTTAAGTTCTTTTATCTCTTCTAGATATGAACCTAGCCAATTCACTATTCGTCTGCTTTCCATAATCACCAAGCGTTTATTAATAGTTATTTAAATCCAATTTTTCTCAGCTAAGTTTCTAAAGTTCTTTTGGTATATATTACGCACCGTAAACTAAAGTTCTTAAAATTTTGCTATCGATGGGTCCAGAGTTTTCGATTGACCGGCGATGAATTGTTATCTTCTTGGGAGGACACCTTCTTTCACTAGTTTGTATAGTGTGGGACGGGGAACGGTAGTCAGAGATGCTGTTTCACCTAGTACATCTAAATCATACAAATTATTGTAGGGTCATTAGCTCGTCGCTTCAAAAAATTATTGTAAACATTAAAGCAAATTTGTTTAACTTGCTCATTCAAATTTAGGCGATTTTTTCTTACTGAAAACACTGATGAACTTTGATTTTCCTTATCACTGTAATCACGATCACTTCTATTTTCACAAACAATAAGATGTAGACGTAGAGGCCTCCCACGGTCCTTAAATACGATAACCAGCTTAAATCATATTCAAAAACACACCAACAAATAAAGAGATATAAAATAATTATTACTTATAATATTACACTAATCATATATTACACAACTCACTGCAACACGATAACCTTTTTAATATAAAATAATTATTAATACTATATCCTACATACAACGCACTGCTAAATAAATCGGTAACAAAATTAAATGTGGACCTGAAGTATCACAGAATGTAAGTGAAACTCTGCCTCGGTCGCGTGTCAACAAAAACCACAATCTTCATTCTCGCTTTAATGTATGAGGTGTAAAAGACGGAAGAACACATGACGTGTTAGAAATTTCCCGCCCTCATGTCCCGTCTTACCCCGCACGACCAGTCACTAAAGCGATTTCTCCTACTATACAAATATAGACAAGGGATATTTTATATACGCTTTCAACATTTAACCTAACCAGCGAAATTCTGCAGTTTTTTGAGATATGGTCATACCTTTTTGGACTGAATATTATGCAACAATAGATATCTTTTGAAGTCGATTTTTTAAATACGTCTAGATAAAAATAATAGGATACATTGCAATAATTCATAATAGGTAGTATGAATCGGGTGTCTCGAATAATTTTTTTCTCATTTTGAAGTTGTATGGATATTGCTACATATCATCTTTAAAATAACATAAGACTTCTTACAAGTCCTATAAACATGAATCTCATATCTTAAAACATTATCAAAAACCACCCCTAAGTTTTTAAGACTGGTAACTACATTAAACTTGGTAACATTAATTTTAAGTTTTAACTTAAGTGCCTTTTGAAGATACGTGATGTTCTTTGAACTAAAGTAAAAAATTAATATTTTTCAGGGCTTAATTTTAAATTATTTTCTGTATAATAATGCGCCAAGGATTCTAGATCATTATTAATTTGGACACATGCATTATCAACACCTAATGGGTTAAAATAATTTGTCGTTAGCGGATCATTGCATGTACATAAGGAATAAAACAGGCCCAAAAATAGATAGCAGTAATATAGTCTAAGTCAGAGGATATATTTTCTAAAATTACTCTCTAGGTTCGGTTATATAAATATGATTTTAAAAAAATACAGATTGTTCGTTAAAGCCATAATAAGACAATTAATTAGTGAAAATCAACTCACGATCCAAAGTATTCAGCAAACTAATGTATTTGAATTACAACAATGCAGTATTACATGTTGCAGAAAGCGTTCACTAGTTTTTTTGTTACTGAGAAGATATGCACTGATTATGTATCTTTTTAACACGCTTTTATTAGCTTCACCTGTATGTTTTTTTGTTTGTTTGTTTGTTTGTAACCGACTCTTTGGACTTGATTTTGACCCACTTTAAACGGACAGATTTAATTGGAAACTTTGTACACTTACGAAGAACCGGTAACAATACAATAATTTGATAAGTTTATATCATTATCCTGATCAGGATCGCCAGTCCTTTCCTCACGTATCCTGAGAGCAAGAGGCTTAATATTGTAAGTATATTCCGTGATTCTCAGTTCGGTCGTTGGCCGAGCGGGCAAGTCTTAGTCGACGCGAAACGACGGACTCCTCGGGCGTGAGTTCAAATCCCATGGCTGAAATAAAAAAATGTTTTTTTTTTTCAGAAATATCTGTTCAATCGTAATATGTTATAATATCAGCATCAATAAGCAATATAAATATAGTTTAAAAAAACTAAAAAACACGCTTTCATAGCACATCAAACTAAAAAGTGAAATATAAATATAGTTTAAATAAACTAAAAAAACACGCTTTTAAAGCACATCAAACTAAAAAGTGAAAAATTATTAATATAAACTGAAAACAATAATGAACGAAAAATACTAGTATTATTGTGAAAAAAGCGTGGGTTGCTCGATATACGAAAAATATGGCACAAATCGCCCCACGCTTTTTTTCTCAATAATACTAGTATTTTTCGTTCATTATTGTTTTCAGTTTATATTAATAATTATTTTTCACTTTTTAGTGCTTTAGTGCTTTAAAAGCGTATTTTTTAGTTTTTTTAAACTATATTTATTAACACGCTTTTTTAGCTTCACTTGTATGTTTGTTTGTTTGTTTGTTTGTAACCGACTCTTTGGACTCGATTTTGACCCACTTTAAACGGACAGATTTAATTGAAACTTTGTACACTTACGAAGAACCGGTAACAATACAATAATTTGATAAGTTTATATCATTATCCTGATCAGGATCGCCAGTCCTTTCCTCACGTATCCTCTGCGTGAGAGCAGGAGACTTAATATTGCAAGTATATTCCGTGATTCTCAGTTCGGTCGTTGGCCGAGCGGGCAAGTCTTAGTCGACGCGAAACGACGGATTCCTCGGGCGTGAGTTCAAATCCCATGGCTGAAATAAAAAAATACTTTTTTTTTCATAAATATCTGTTGGATCGTAATATGTTATAATATCAGCATCAATAAGCAATATAAATATAGTTTAAAAAAAACTACAAAACACGCTTTCATAGCAAATCAAACTAAAAAGTGAAAAATAAATATAGTTTAAAAAAAACTAAAAAACACGCTTTTAAAGCACATCAAACTAAAAAGTGAAAAATAATTATTAATATAAACTGAAAACAATAATGAACGAAAAATACTAGTATTATTGTGAAAAAAGCGTGAGGCGCTTTGTGCCATATTTTTCGTATATCGAGCAACCCACGCTTTTTTCACAATAATACTAGTATTTTTCGTTCATTATTGTTTTCAGTTTATATTAATAATTATTTTTCACTTTTTAGTTTGATGTGCTTTAAAAGCGTGATTTTAGTTTTTTTAAACTATATTTATTTAGTGCTTACTTGTGATAATTAGAAAAAAGTCAGTAAACATTATAAGAGCAAACTGTTTCTCATGGTATTCTATGATATATTGTATTTCATATTAAGCTTTTAAAAAGAGATTTGCATAAATTTATTAGCTTGAGTCACGAAAATAAACTCTTAAGTAGTTAATCATTATCTAAATAAGTGGTAATTTTAAATGCGTTAGATATCACCAGAACCTCATAAAAGATTTGAAAATATTTTCTAGACATTTAGATTTTTCTTTTTTCTAAGTATATCTCTTTCGGTTAAAATACTTTAATTTATATACACTTAGCAAACATTCTTGAAAATGTCTGTATACGATAACTCAGTAGATGTGGTACCACCAGAATTGATATTTTATTTGAAGTTTTATTATCATTTTTATTATTATTTTGAAAAGAAGAAAATTTGTAAAATATTTTTTCAAGATTAAAAATGATGCAAATTTCATTTACTTGTATTTTATTTTATCTAATAAAATATTTACGCTAGCGGATTTAGGGGGGGGGGGGTCAAATTTTCTTCTAAATCCGCTAGTGAAAATTTATATTATAAGGGGACGCGGGCGCCGGGACCTGTATAGCCAGTTCCTACCATTGTACTGCTGGTGTAAACTGACTAGTTAAACTATTGTAAAGAAATGGATAAATCATACCAGGGTACGAAGATTCTCATTGTATCGTGGTAGATTTTGACAAATATTTCATAGAGCGCTTCAACGCACAAACTCAGGATTTGACTTTGAAATTTGTATTCGCTTCTGCGTATTAGTTTATACTAGGGTCTCCGATCTGACCCTTCTACTTTTAATCCTGGGCCATAATTCATGCAACGAGAGTGCAATATTGTACATGTACATACCTTGTCCTACAGTAACCAATCAAACTTATGTCATACCTCTTAACTTTCTTTGCCCTAAAATAATCTTTAAAATGTCAATGTTCCGTTCCATTTCTCTTACCCATCATTTCATTTTATATCACTGACCTTGAACTGTGACGTTCATAACACTCAAAATTACAAAATGGACATTTTAAGGCAAGGAAAATTAGTAACATCACAAAATGTATATCATTTAATTGCGGAGAATATATGTGAAATATTTTTGTTACAATATCAATGCCTGAAAATCGATATAGCTCGCTAAGAATCTTAAATATGATTTGTTTTCTACTTTCAACTACGTTTAGCCATTCTAGCACTATGTTTTGTACAATGGTAGGGACTAACTATACGCCGCCGGGACGCGTAAAGTCAATTGCTCGTACAGCACAGCCATGGAACCAAATTGCATCGCTCACAGTGGGGCGAAATCCCCGAACAGCTGGCCAAAACTTAAAGTAATAAAACTGGTCCAAAATGAACTCGTCATTACGACAAAAATAGTGAAAAAAATCCCTTTCATAAAATAGGGTTGTTTTTAGGGGATGGGAATTGAGAAAAAAATATTAAAATTCTGATATTTCGGATTCTTATAGAACTCGACCTGCGAATTAATGAAAAAAATACTAACAAAAAATTCCTTCGATGAAATAGGATTGTTTTTAAGTAGTGAAAATCGAAAGAACTTTGTAAAATTCTGAAACCTCTGATTCTTATATAATTTGACCCGAAAATTGACGAAAAAATAGTGGAAACAAAGCTCTGATTAAATAGGGTGGTTTTAGGGGGTGGACATAGAAAGAACTGTGCAAAAGTCGAAAACTTCTGATTCTTATATAATTCGTGCCACGAATTAACGAGAAGATTTGAATTCATCTTGAATTTTTTCTTTGTTTCTGCAACTATTCTTTTATTGTTCTCCCCACGAGCCTACCATGATTTGATAGGCAGGTAGTATACCACGTGTAATAAACACTCGAAGAAATATATCCACGCATGCAAAGTAGATAAACCGAAATGGAATGTTGAAGTATATACCTTCTGTTTCAACATTAAATCTATGTTATTAAATGTCTTCGAGGTAGCACCACACATATAGAATTTTTGCGTATAGATTATGGAGGATGCAGCATTGCAAACTTTACCATCTATCATTGTAAATACCAGAGTATGCGTAGTAAAGATTTCCGTTTCTTCAAGTTTAGCGGAATTTGGAACAAGTTGATAAATTTGAGTTTCTACATAATCTTTTTCTTGCAAAGTATTGTCGTTTCATGTACAAATTGGAGCCAAATGGGACGACAATAACGAGGAGAAGACGGTCGGGGGTTTTGCCAAACTATAATTTTGCTGGATGAGTTAGATTAACCAGATATAAGTTGAAGTGGTACAAAAGAAGTAAGAAAGATGCTCGCATCTAAATCTTCATCGTAAAATTTCTGTTTGTCCTGAACTCCCATCACACCTCCAGTTAGAAAATAATACTAAGCTACTAAGTTGCTTTTTTGAAAGTGTTTGTAAAGCTTCTTCCTATATTTTCACAATTCGCTTAACTGTATGATCCAATAGAGCCTGCAACCCTACAGAAGCGTTCTTTTTTGTTATAGTAATAGCTTCACGTTCAAGATAATAGTGCTTCTGTGCTTCTTGAATTTCTTTGTAAAAGGAAATCTTTGTTTATCTGCTACTCCTCTTATCACTTTATACTGTTGTCTTGTAAATTGTGCCTCAACTATTACAGATAGAGCTTGCTCGCCAGAAAGTAGGGTTAATTTGTTTTGACTCATTTTGTTAGCTTTTCGATACTTATGAACCCGTTTTGGCGTTGAGGAATTAATTGCTTTGACTACAGTCGCAGCCTCGACTTCTCTCTCTGCACAAAGACTCATTTGAGCGGCATATACCAGTTCAGAAGAACTTGCTTGTGATCTTAATTGTTCCGTTTTTTTTGCGTTTAGAACGTTCACTACTTTCGAGAAAATCAACCGAATGCCGCTCAGCCGAACTTGACGGAATAGGTTTTGCGTACAGTGGAAAAGTAATATTGTTATCAAGCCAGTTTTGGTGTTGGGTTGTTCGATTGGGCAGCATTTCACTTTACTTTAATATCGGAAGTAAAATGGGAAAGCTTATGCTTAATTATTTGAAGGTTTTGCGGCGGACAATTAGTAACTTTCGATACATGTGCCAGCAAGGGTTCACATCTGTCCTTAAATTTTCGTGAAGGAGACGACAATATAACGTCCAATAATGTTCTTTGCTTTAAAATAATATTCTCCTCCTTAGAACCTATAAAAAACCCCACCATTAGGAATAAAGGAGAACGGATATTATAGTAAAACTGAACGGTCACAACGCATATTCTAATTTTTGTCACCACAATGTGACTATATCCGGGATGTTTTCTTTCACAGTAAAATCGCTGAAATATTGTACTAACAGGTTGTATAAAACTTTTTGCTCGGAAATGCCCGGACGGTAACTTTTGTTCCAAACAAAGAAAAATATATCACGAAAATTGTCAGGTTTTGCGAAAGTTCAATTAAACTTTTAAATGTTTGTCAATAAATTACGTTACTATAGACAAAAGTTTATTATAATATAGTACTTACCTCTAGGTATATGATTCATTTTATTAGGGCACTTCAAAGTCTGTTTATTTCTAAGTGTAAATATATGAAAATAATCGATAAGAAACTGTTATTTCAACAACACTCAACTGTTAACTGATAGGGATCTGTACGTAGCAATCCTGTCCCCCGCAAACTGGCGGTAATTAGTAGTCAGATACTTTTCCTCAATGACGCATGGGTCAAAACACTTGAATTGCCGATTTTAAAATTTGGGGTTTTAACCAGCTTTTCCGTGAATATACCCTACTGTGCGCTGTTGGGAATAGCCTACGTATTGAGTCTACAGATCGAGCCAACCTACTAGATAGACGACTAGCGGTATGCGCAGTTTAGACTTGCCTGTCTGAATACGAAGTCCAATGAAAGTTAACGATTGCGTCAGGGTACTTGCGGGAGGTGCATACGAAACAAAGTACTTAAAGTAGAATCAGTATCGCTAAAGTCGCAGTGGAGAGTATTGATTGTTCATCTAAAGACATCTTTGCGTATTAGCGTATTTACTAAATTTATCTGAATGTTTCACAATTTCAATGTTTCTTTTGAGACACCACAGACAGTAAAACTCTAAAATTACAAAAATTATGAGAATAGCACACAATCAAATATTGATTTTTTTCGAAACAGAAAGTAATTCTAAAAACTTAAATTAATATTCTCATAAATAATAAAGAAAAATAATACCAACTAAACATATAAAATAATACGTAAATTAATATTTCAAATTAGATGCTCAAAAAGACCTCCTTCTTAAAAAGGCAATGTCTCAACCCTGTAAAACCATCATCTGACAATCGCGCTGGCAACAGATGGGCGAATGTACACTCTGCGCATACCGCTAATCGTGTATCTAGTGGGTTGGCTCGATCTGTATACAATAACACAAATGCCTGTGCAGTATATTGCAATCAATGCGTGTTGGGTGTTCGTTATTATTTCATTGAAAATAATATAAACGATTTTGATTGGAGATCGAAGGAATTAAATTTAAATGATTTTACATGTAAGAATGGAGTATTTTCATTGATCTGAGATTAAAGTGCAAATGCTTATATTTATTTTTGTATTTTTGGTACCGAAAAAAATATATTATTAGCACTATAAAATAGTTATATCAATTTAAAGTTAAAATTATTCATAATTACGTCAGTAAATGCAAACTAGAGAAATCACCAAAAAATTATTGGAATATTGGCCAGATTGGTACTTGTATTATTCTGTTGTGATTCCTGTTTTACAATTTTTGTTGCGTATTTGTTTTAAAACATTCTAAAAGCACACAAATATGGAAATAATATATGTGATAGGTAGATTAGATAGTTTATCGTCTATATTTTTACAATAATAGGCGGAGGTACGCGACACATTTCTTATAAAGAAAACGAGATTGATGAGTTAAACTCAGTGCAAAAATTATAATTATAGTATGATAACTAACAAATTTCTTTGACGAACTCAACCATCTGTTCAAATCTGTTAAGTCGGGCTTCATGAAAGAAGCCGAAGAAAAATTAGCTGATTTCAAATTTCCCGAAGCTAGTACCCCCTAAATCCAAACCATCAACAAAATTAAGCATATCAAGGATGGATGTCTTCTACTGAGCTGTCAGTCTTCTGATGAAATCTCAAAATTTAAACCTATGGCTCAAGAAAAACTATCAAGTAACTATGAAATTTACCAAGTAAAAGGACTGCACCCTAGAATGAGGATTGTTGGTCTCCCGGAAAAAACGGACTCGGATGCAATCTGTAAACTCATCGTTAAACAAAATAAAGATTTATTTTCTGCCAACCCTGATTGTAAATTAATTAAATTGTGGCCAATTAAAAAAAAATCCTGAAATATATCAAGCTGTCGTACAATTAAACATCTCGAATTACAGTAAAGTAATTAATAATGGTTGTTTACTTAAAGATTAAACATATGTGAAGTTTATGAAGCTATAGAAATCTTACAATGCTTTAAATGTAAAGGACACAATCATTCAAAAACAAACTGCAAAAATGTTCTCTCTTATCCTAAATGTTGTAGCCGTAAGCATGAGTTGAATGTTTGTCAAGCTTAAAAATTTGAATGCATAAACTGTTTTGTCTTAAAGGAAAAATCCCCCGACTTTAATATCGACATAGAACACAGCTTGGGATCATAAAAATTGTCATACCTACAAAATGGCAATCATGAAACTAAAATGTGATCTAGGTTATCAATAGCAATCCTACTGATATTCCCACCTATTCTAGTCCCACCATCAAGGATACGCGCAGCGTTAGTTATACCTCCCACAATTTATCAATATACTATCAAACTGGGCGCGGATTAAACATCAAATTAGGGACCATGTATGATAACGCATTTGCTTGTAACTACGACATTCTAACCTTCACGGAAAAGTGGTTAAATGAAAATTTTGAAAACCCTGAAATACTAGATAATAAATTTAATATCTTCAGATCTGATCGTAACCTGAAACCTACTAATTGCAGTAAAAATGGTGGGGTTATGCTAGGCTTTAGTTCTGGTATACTAGCCGTAGATCTAAAAATAAATGATTCTAACTTTAAATTAATAACAACTGTAGATATCGTTGGTGTTAAAATATCAATACACTTGTCATCTCTACATATTTGCCACTCCTACTAACAATAATGACCACCTTGTCAGAAACTGTAATAACTATGATCAACTAAACCCACCTATAATTGAAAATAATGTTCTCACTTATTTAAAAAAATTCAGGCCCAAGATGACAAGCGGACCAGATGGAATCCCAGCTTTCTTGTTACGTGACTGTGCGTTAATATTTGCAGAACGCCTTTCTAAACTTTTTTAATTTATTCTTAAAAATGAATACTTTTTCCTCACGATGGAAATTATTTAAGATAACCTCAATTTTTAAGAAAGGTGATTTTTCAGGAATTGATAAGTATCGTCCAATTGTCATAATCTGTAACTTTGCTAAATGTTTTAAAATGCTATTATTTGACCACATGTTTTCTCATTGCAAGCACTTGATCACAGAGGCTCACGTGGTTTTGTTAAAGGCAGATCAACTGTAACAAACTTATTTTTAACTGATGCTATCGATGAGGGATTCCAAACCGACGTGATTTATACTGACTTCGCGAAGGCCTTTGTCAGAATTGACCATAATATACTATTAAATAAGTTAATTGACTTTGGTTTCTCTCAAGACTTCCTGACGTTTTTAAAATTTTATTTTTCAAATAGGATACAGCATGTGGTATATCGTAGTTGCAATTATGTCGAAGTCTCTACTACTTCGGGCGTTCCCCAAGGATTGATATTAGGACCTCTCTTTTTTTGTTTAATTTATCAATGATATTGTTGATAGCCTAACAGCTTCATGCCAATTACATGCTAATGATTGGAAAATTTTTTGCGGAGTAGCACGTGATGACTGTCTCGAACTATAAGAAAATTTTATCTTTGTCAGGGACTGATGCATAAAAAATAATTTACCTTTAAATATTAAAAAATGCAACGCAGGGTCGTACTCACCAAGAAAACTTTGATACGTTCTGTGATTTGGGAGTAATTTTTGATAAAAAATTGTCCTTTAATAGTCACATTACTTATATTGTCACAAAGTCTTACAGAGCTCTAGGGTTTATTATCAGAATTAGCCATAACTTTCAGAATATTGTTACACTGAATCTATTATACACCACATTTGTCCGCTGTAATTCGGTATATGCGTCAACCATACGATATCCTAATTACGGTATATATATTGATAATTTGGAGCGTAGATTTTTTAAATATGCCAAGTATAGAACAGAAGGGGAATAAGCTGCTACTGGTTTCCCCCAAAACGAACTTTTCGCAAATTTTGGTCTAGACTTACTTGAGCATAGACGCATAAAAGCATATCTGACTTTTTTACACAGGGTCATTCATAACGACGTGAACTGTATCCAAATTCTAGGTATGTTAAATTTTCACACACTTAGGAGTGGGGCAAGAGAGAGAAATTTGTTTTATTTACCAACTGCCTTATTTCTCAGCTTCTTTTTGGTTGGTTCCATGTTATTATACTTTTTTTTTAACATGTTCTATTTGTCTCTGTGTATACTTATATTTAATATTTTTCTTGTTAAATTTCAGTAGATATGGATTAAGTGTACACAAATCTTTTTGTATTGTTCCTGTTCTGTAATTGGGTTTTCGGACCTGTTAAATAGTGTAAAAATAAAATAAAATAAAATAACTGGCATAAAAATAATAATCAATTGAATACGATGGTTCTAATAATAACAAAACTTTTCTTTAGTATAAAGTAAAATATGGAAGGTAATATTTCCAAGCTAAAAAAACAAAAGCATCTTGACAAATATAAAGAAGAACATAGATTCAGCCCTTATATATATTATAATTTAGGAAATGGCAAGAAAAACAGTAGTCATCTGTGAATCCCATTTAACCAATGTAACTCCATGTCGTTACATGAAATTGGATAGCATGCAGAAAGCTCTACAATTTTTTTCATATTTTTTTCTCTCATAGTGTTTGGATAAATGACGGGACACCGTAAATATAAATTGCTCTATACGGAAATAAAAAAATATATTTTATTTTGTTTTATTTAGTTTTGTGAGGTTATTGTTTTGTGAGGTAAAATTTATTTTAATCATTTATTTAACGTCGGCCCGATTTCGTTACCAAGGTCAATCAACGACACTAGAAGATAAACATTTGCATCTCTAACATGCAAATTTTGTTGAACCCTCACTTCAAGTTGGGGTAGAGATCTTTTACGTGCCCACATCGCAGGTACACGGAAGTTCGAAGCCACTCTTGATTGAATTTTATGTTCCAACCCTTCACCCCCCTAGCTACTCTACTTTGAAATTTCAGATGGCACCTTCTATCATCTGATGCATCATTTAAAGAGAATAAAAAGTTCCATTCTTCTGCTAGAAAAATTTAAATCAGTTCATTTGTTTCTGAGATAGAGCCGAAAATGAATCATTTCAACAATATTATCTATATTGAAGTAGAAAAACGTTCTAAATGTGTTCCTTTTTGGATAGGAAATACTGCTTTTTGTGATTAAAAGTATATTGTGTAGTTTTAAGCAGAAACAACAAATAGTATTGATTGTTTGATTGTTTTTTTTTCTTGAGAGGTTCCTCTAAGAATAAAAATTTGGAAAATAAATCAGTTATTTGACTGTTGTAGTTTCAAATTTGAAATCCAGTGTTTGTTAGTATTCGTTTGTCAGTGTTAGAAGACCACTTTGATTTTTGATGTGGGGATTTGTAAGTCTGTACAGGACGGACCGATGAATTCTATATTTTCTTTGAGCCACCCTCTAGGAGATTCCATTTTTTATGTCCGTTAATGTATTCTGCAACATCTTTGGATCATGTTTGGAATAAGTTTTCGTACCAGCATTGTCTATTAACCACGAAAACGCTCTAAAAATTAGTTTTTTTCTTGTAAAATTTATTTAGGAATCTACTTATAAAAATTTTCCAAATATTTTTATATCATAATCAAGTGAAACTATTTTAAGTTTTATTATAAAGTTGTTTGTTTGTTTGTTTGAAAAAATTTAAACAGAATGCTAATTAAAGTTTTTCGACCTACCTGTTTGTTGGTAAAAACACCACTCTTTTCATCGACTTAAGCAAAACTAAATCATTCCCAGTAATAAAACAAACGCTTTGTTGAAGGATGGAGAATGTATTTATTACTAAATAGTCTTCCTCGAATTTTACATATGAATTATTAATAAAATATTTAATAATCATTTTCGGGGGCGTACAGCTCAGACCACTTTCCAACCTATCTGCCGTTTATAACCTCCGATTCTGTATTTTTTTAATTTCAACTTACTACGGGAAAATGTCACTCGAGTTGATCCAAATATGTTACCATTTAATACCGCACTCCAATTATGACCAATTATGACCTGATAGTATCGATTTATACTCTCAACTCAGTATATTATTATTTTTTTTTAATAATCAATCTTATTTAAAAGTAAAATTCAAACTACCTGTAAATAATATCATACACAATCCACTGTTTCACAAGATCTTCGTTTTTAGAAAAATGAAAATACCCTTATATCAGTTGTTTTGGTTATCCGATTATAATTTATACAACCAGCTACAGCATAATTTTGCATCTTTGAATAAAGCAATAGTTGTTTTAACAGCACATATAACTACTTGATACTAAAACAATGACAACCTCACAATTTCAATAATTTAAACTTCGCGCCAAATTATCCTCTTCGCTGACGTCATGCGCAGAAGTGAACGAAATTCGGTTGCCGGATTACCATACCAGTGTATTTGTATCATGTTTATGCGTGAAAATCCACCTGTTACTTGAGGACCATATACAGTTTCCCAAGAAGATGAATGTGTGCGCCGGTATTCTAGGGGAAGAGATTATCGGGCCCCACTCATCATCTAATCACCAGAAAACTAGATCGTTAAAGAGAAAAAGATAATGCTCGAAAGTTGGATACAGTATTTTCTGGAAAAATGGACTAGAAGTAGAGTTGGTAAAGAACGATCAGCAGGATCTCCGGATTTGATGCCGCTTAATTTTTCTCTGGAGTTATTTTAAAGCCCAAGTTTACAAAACTCCACCTGAAGTTATTCATAATTTCAGGGTTAGGATAACTCGAGAAAGTAGATTTCCCGAAAACATTTAGAATTTCAACAAGAATTCGAAATAGGCTTTTATACCATGTAGACAACTAGATCGCCTTTTCCTATATTCTTAAAATACAAATTGTCAAAAGCCTCAGCTTCAGCTTAGTCTATATTTTCGTTGATAGAAAATTTAAATTGTTAGAATTAGTTATATTAGATCCATTGTTTTTTTCTCATTTTAAAACTTTAATAACAATAAAACTTAATAAACTAAGTTATTCTAAGAACAAAACTACATATAGTATATCATTATGTTTAGAACGGTGGAAAAAATCTAAATTTTCAGAAATATCCTTAAAAAAACCTGTTTTCTCCTCTGCATGGTTTAAAAATATTAGACAGATTAGTAATCTACGAGATAAAAATAAAATTTGTTTGTAAAATATTAAAATATGTTTTTAAAAGTGAATGAAATAAAGGGGGGTGTTTTTACAGTGACCATAATATAAAATAATTGTCAATAAGCAATCCAGTAGGACCCCACTTAAAATTAATATTTAAAATTTTTATAAACTACTGCGAAACACGAATGCACCGGATATACTAACAATTAAAAAAAAAATCATGTAAATTGAATTCTAATCTTGACATTTCGTTTAATAATTTATTTTTTATTTGTTACAGGTATGTGTAGTGTAATCATCAGAAATGTGCAATAATTGTAAGTACACTATTTTTGGTTTAATTTTATATACTATTGATGAGTGGCATACATTACCTACCTACCGTAGAAAATATTTTTGATACAGAGTATTATAGAGGGTGCATAAGTCATAAGAACAACTCATAATAAATAAATTGTATTTATAATATTATAAAGGAGCTTATCCATTTTCGAACAGGATTTTGTTATCTGTCAGGTTTAAATTCCGTAATAAATAAATGATTTCTAAATATAACTTTTTTTTATCTCTGCTTTTTGGCCTTACAAACAAAGTGTTTTAGCCAAAAACTTTAAACTTGATGTTGACATTAATTTTAAATTAATATAAAGCTATCTGAATCCACTACAATCGTATTGTCTATTGTATATAATTTTTAAATGTTGTATTTCTATTAGAAATAATCATGACAATTTGTTATTTATTTATTATAAATTCAATCAGAAATGTCTTTGTAAAGCTGAAATAACATACCGGGACATCAAAAATGGTTGAACGTGAAGCAAGCACTTCTCACTTCTTTTATTGTCAAAACTTCATCCAGTGCTTTCTGTTTCCAGCTAGTTATTTTATTCTCACTTTGACCATGTTGACCCACCGCTGCAAATAATAAGTGTCGATAGTAAGTAGAGTTGGCAAATCGGTCCGCAAGTCATGGGCGATGCCAGATAGAGAAATACCTAAATATGTAAGCGAGACTTATTTACTATTTTAGCAAAGACAAAATTTGATTTTAGCCTATTGTTATGCCACGTAATGTGTACAATGTAATTTATTCATCTCCGTTGTATTGTTGATCATTTTATTTGTTGTATTTTATTCTTGATATTAATTTAATTATAATAGTATATCAGACCTATCCAAGGGTAAAAAACGGCCCTACGCTGACAAAGTGAATACATTTATCAGTGAATTCCCAATTCCAATTTAATCAGCTTTATCTCCTATTTTATACACGTTTCTAATTAAGGCTACTTTTTGTTTTATTTATTTCATATGTAAATATATAAAAACAAACAAACAATATGACAGTTTACAGAGAACATGTGGGTAATTGTATGTACACAGGAAAAATTCCAAAAAACATGCTCAAAATAATGATTTTTTTTATTTTGAAAATAAAAATTGACTACATCCGCGGTGGGATTTGATGTAGAGAAGGCATGTTTACGTATTGTAAGGTGTGAAGTCCCGGATTTATTCTACAATGGTACTATAATAGTTTGTAAGGTGTGCGAAACAGACCTGATGTGCTGGGACAAATGTGATTGTAAACGTCACGTAAATTATGTGCAACATAAAACTAAATAAAATGGAGTGCCTTCGACAACACAGTTTATGTTCGATTTACTTTTAATGTTGATTGCCTGTGATGTTCCGCTGCACATACTCGATAAACAACCATTTCAGGAGTTCTGGAATAAATACAATCCCAAGGTGACGTTACCCAGTCGCACAACGTTGCGTAACTATGTATCAACTGTAAGCGAAGACATTAGGTGCGTTCTTTCTAACTGAAATCTCAGTTAGTCTAAGTAGTTTTCGATTAAGAGGCTATATAAAATAAAATTATGCTTTTATTTATGGAGTGTAACCGTAAAACTACTTAAATTAGCTGAGATCTCAGATAGAAAGAACGCTCCTATTGTAATTAAGATCAAATGTGTACTAAAAAATACACGGCTGTGGTTATGTGTTGATGAGACGACATATTTTAAATATTATAGTACGTGTACTGCACTGTCTTAAACCGACATTTCCACTGTTACTAGCTATCAAAACACTAACTGAGTGTAATGGCCAAACAATTACGCGGATGGTGCTGGAGACGTTAGAAAAATTTGACCTATCAAAAAGTCAAGTGTTGATGTTTGTAACCGATGGTGCCACGAGAATACGTTTGGTAGGCCGATCTCTTCAAGAACACGGTTGTAGGTTGGTGCATGTTACGTGTAAAGTACATACTTCACACCTTATGGCAGAAACTATTCGACAAGGTTTTCCAGAGGTAGATGCAATAATAGCAAGTACAAAAAAGTGTTTTTTAAATCTCCTAAACGTCTTCGTGCATTTCATAGCATACATGATGCTGCAAAGTTTTTACAGATCTTTTCCAGTTTATGATAACCAAGCTAGTTAAGTGGGTAAGTTGTGCATACATTGTTAAAAATTATAACAGTTTATTGCTTTTATTAATAACTAATTTTCTTTATTATACTTATTATGAGGCGCACGCCAATGTCCTGCGACGCATTTTTGCCAACTCTAATAATAACTTATTGGCGGAATGTGCGCCACTAATATATCCGACTTTGATCTTCACCGACCTACCTCTGCAAATAGTAATTCCTACTACCCCGCCTATCGTGTCGGAAACATAAATGTTTTTATTATACTGAATTTCACTATTCTCATTCAAGTTCCGAAAATTATATCCTACTTTAATCATCACCGATCTACCGTTGCAAATAGTGTAAGAATTGTAAAGTTTATTTCAAACTTATGTGCAATATAAAAAAGGTCGACACCTTTAACGGCGGTTCAATGCTGTGACATCAGGTATTTATGGGCAACGACTGGTGGACAAATATCAAATACCGAAGCGAGCCGCGAGAATGTGTATTAAAAAATACACGGCTGTGTTTATGTGTTGACGAGACGACAGATTTTATTGTAAATGTTATAGCACAGAACTCTGTGGTTATAGTACGTGTACTGGACCCTCTTAAACCGACATTTTCACTATTACTAGATAGCAAAAGACTAACTGAGTGTACTGGAAAAACATTTATGCGGGTGATGCTGGAGACGTAAGAAAAATTTTACCTGTCAACAAGTCAAGTGTTGATGTTTGTGACCGATGCGATGGTGCCGCGACAATGTGTTTGTTATGCCCTTCTCTTCAAGAACATGGTTGTAGGTTGGTACATGTTAAGTGTAAAGTGCATGCTATACATCTTGTGGCAGAAACTAATCGACAAAGTTTTCAAGAGGTAGATGCATTAATAGCAAGTACAAAAATTAGCGCGTTATAGAAAAGTTCGCACGTGTGTTAAAACAAGACACCGGTTTTACCAGATTAAAACAAATTTGTGATGGTACTGATGGTGCATCTCTAAATGCGTTCAAAGACTATTTTAGGTATGCCTGTATTACATCAATAGATGTCGAACAGTCGTTTCCAAAATATAAGCATATTTTTTCACCACAGCGAACATCACTCACGGAGACGACAATAGAAACTTACCTGCGATGCTGCAAAGATTTTACAGATCTTCTCCAGTTTGTTAGCTATCAATGCAATGAGAAGAATTGCTTTCACATGTGCAGTATCGTGTTAAGTTTTTACCGAAGTTCCACCATAAAACATGGAGGAGCGGGAACGTAGTTCTAATATTAACAATCTTTTTTGATATCCCGGTACAATGCGCTTCATTTAAAATATATTTACAGGGTACTCCAGTTAAGATGTTACTTGCGATTTTCAAGACAAATTCGTAGTTTGAAAACTAATGTGATGTACTTTTTCCGAGGAATTTGATGCGGCCAAGAAATAAACAATTGAACAGCAAATAAAGTTAGACCGAAAAACCGATTTTTTTCAAAAATTTCAAAATGGCGGAGTATTATATTACTGGAACAAATTCAATATATTCAGTTTTTCTATATCACTTCCGGTTTGGTCGAAAATGAATTTTTCTTCCAAATATTTTGAACCTCCCAATATATTTTGGTTGCACTCAACAGAACATTAAATTATCTATCAAAAGTGCATAAACCACTTTTGTGATATCTCTAACTGTTTTCGAAATATTAATAGCTCATTAATTTTATTTTGATCTACCACACAGCACACAGTTTAAGTGACATTGCAGTTAGCTGTGGTGTAGGTGTCAAACTAAGAAAATAATTGCAAAACTACCCGAAAAATTGCCTTTAATGTCTTATTAGCACTTATTTTGCAATAATAACCCTATTTTGAGATACATTAAATGAGAAATAACGCCCTAGGGCACTATAAATTTATAACGCGTATCCATTTTCACTACAACACAACACAAAGCAACTAAATGGTGATGGCGCTATTGACAAACAAAATGTGTTGCATAGGTACGGAGTTTACAAGCAATTTTGACTATTACTCTCTTTTAGATGATATCGTCCTGAATACAATATATGTCAAATTAATCAGTTGTAAATATCAACAAATTTTTGAATTAAATAACAGACTAGTAGGACATTTAACGTTGCAAACACTACGGATGTTATAGGATAATGACGCCCTCGATCGACGTACATTCTCTCGGGCCAGAGGCCCTCGTTAAGTACACAGTCGACCGCGGGGCGTTATTATCCTTTTAACAAACTTGATACTTTAATAAATATATTATTGCTGTATGATTATGAAATCTTCTTCAGCCAAACAGCTATTAATATTTCGAAAACACAAAAGTGCTTTATAAATTTTTGATAGATAATTGATGTTCTGTTCAATGCAATCAAAATAAATTGGGGGATTGAAATTTTTTGGAAGAAAAAATTATTTCCCGTCAAACCGGAAGTGAGATAAAAAAACTGAATATACTGAATTTGTCACAGTAATACCCTATAACAAAAAATATCGATTTTTCGGCTATAACTTTCTTGTTTGATGTTCAATTGTTTCTTTCTTGACGACATCGTATTCGTCGGAAAAAACTACATAACACTAGTTGTTGAATTACGAATTTGTCTTGAAAATTACTTAGAAAATCGCGTGTGACATCTTAGCTGGGACACCTATACATCTGAGTCGTTAGTGCTGATTTAGAATTCGTTAAATCAAATTCACTTTTCTACAAAAAATTTTTTCAGAATCTGAAAGTAATAAAAATAAAAGTTACTAATATGTGTACAGGGTGATCCAAATTTGACTTCCATGCCTAATTTCTCAGAAACTGTAGAGATTCTGCACAAATTGGTATCAGCGGCGAAAAAAAGTAACATATAGACTACAGGTTAAGGTCAATTGTAAATTTATATCGCATCAACGATAAGCTCTCGAAAAATATTTTCATTTTGAGTAATTTTTATGCACAACACTTTAGATGCATTTTTGATAGTTTATGAGCTAGAAGGCTTAAGAATTTTTATTGCATCTTGATTTTATGCGTTCTTATAATAGATTTTAGTACACATAGTAAGGTGGCCCTGAACATACTTAACTATAACTGTCAAAGTTTAATTTGTTTGTCAAACTACTGATAGTCTCTGTTAGTGTAATCAATACTCTCCTCGCAAATAAAAACGCACATGACTAATGGCATTCTGCGTCTGCAACACTGACCTAGTCAGTGGAAGAGTGCTGTGGTGTGTCCCATTTTGAAGCCGAATAAAAATCCGGAAACGGCTTCTAGTTACCGTCCGATATCTTTACCATTGACGGTTTTTAAGCTAGTTAAAAAGGTCGTCTTGAAGAGGCTAAACACCACCTAGGACGATTTTGAAATTAACGATGATTTCCAGTTCGGTTTCAAAAAGGGGACAGAGCACGACTCAGCAGATCGTCAATGATATCAAGCAATAGTATAATCTTGACAAAAACACCGCCATGGTGCTCTTAGATATTGAGAAAACATTCGATATCGTCTGATTACCCGATATTAGATATCTTGTGTAAAACGGCTAATGTGGCCAACTTTTAATAAAGACCGACTGATCTCCGGATTTGTCTTATTTCATTTCATTTTTTCCCAGTTCGCAGCCATCGCTCGTATTACTTTTCTAACTGGCCACATTTGGCGCTAGACATATGGTATATACTGAATTGGTACGACTTTCCGGGCCAATTAACGCAACTGATACACTCTTACCTGTACGGCCGAATACTGCGAGTGAGGGTGAAGAACCTAGTATATGCTGCGCCGGTCTGGTGTTCTGCGAGCGCGACTACGTTACACAAATTGCAGGTACTGGATAACAAATTTCTTCACCTCATAACTAACTCAACAAGATATACCCTCATAAGGGAATTACGACAACTTTGCAACGACATCGTATCCATAGTGGATTATATCAGAGATTCCTCACAAAAATTTTACGAACTTAAACTCTCTGATTGTCCACTAATAGCCAACATTACACAAATAAGGGAGTATAACGCGCCATTTCGAATAAAACACAAATCACCGTACCAAACGTTACCAATTTATAGACAATATATTTAAATCACACTCCTCCCACAAAGTGGTAGGACACTCCCACATAAAAGGGACACCAAAATTCAAAACATTTTCTCACCTTTGTCTTCTTTTTGTTCGTTTTTTGTTATCAAAATTCCTTTCAAAATTTATTCTAAATTATAAATTAACCATCAGTAAATTGCGGCACATTATTATATACAAAAAATATCATTAATATACCCGAAAATAAGGGGAGTTAGACATTCCCGCTCCCCAGTTATGTATTGTTTAGAGATGAGTTTTTAGTGCTGTTTGGCTCGTCGTAGGTATCATTATCAAAATTTTAAATTTATATACACAAATTTTTTACAGTTTACTTTTGGTTTTTTGTATTGTTTTAAAATTTTAAATCAGCGACGTATGTTTTTGCATTGTTTAAATTTTATTATACAATTTAAAATGTTTGTATTTTTTATATGTTGTATTGTTTTAAAGTTTCTAGTTATAAGCCTGGACTGGCCCCGTTCCGCTAGACCTATCAATTGCCCCGTCATCGCTACCATACACGGGGATGCTAGGTCGGCAATGGACCTGGGGTCCGGCGAAGGCAATATGTTCTGTTTTTAATTGAAATAAATTTGTTTTGAATTTGAATATGAATGTGAAAAGTTTATAAAATAATTGAAAAATGTTGAATCACAATCACAAAATCGACATGATTTTAATAATATATGGAGAAGCTAGAAAAATGCAACTCTTATCAAGCAGAATATCACGAAACATCCTGATCGTGAACTTCCAAGTAGTAAAACATAAACCATATAGAAAATCTGTTCGCACTGATGGTATTATTGCAGAGGTAATAAATTTATTTAAACAAATCCTGCTACTTCCATGAGAAAAGCAAACGTTCAAACAAGGCTCTCATACTGCTTAATACAAAGAATATTAAAGGATGCAAAATTTCATTATTACAAAATTCACCACTTACAGAGGTTGTCTCTTGCTGATTTCCAAAGAAGATAACATTTTGTGGCCCAATTATTAGTAATTATAAACGACGGCTAAAATATTTTAAATCAAATCCTGCGAACGGACGAAAGTAGATTCGTAAGTAATGGAGTTTCTAATCGTAGAAATACTCATTTTATAATAAATCCAATACAAAATCAGTGTCACTTTGGAGAAAATATATGGTGTGGAATGGTTGGCAGGCATCTCACAGGACTGTTCCTTTAATCATCCTTAAACAGCAGTCAATTTTTGCAAAATGATTTACGTACCTATTCTGCTAGAGGCAATACAGCTTAGAACAAATATGTTATGGTTTCAAGAGGATGGAGCTTCTGTCCATTATTCAAGACTTGTTGTTAATGAGCATTTTCAAGGTATATGGATGGACACCGGTGGTTCTGTTCAGTGGCCATAGAGATCGCCTGACCTTACTCCATTGAATTTCTTTCTCTAGGGTACCGCTAAGAATATCAAATTAAAGTTCAAATGATATCGAACATTTAAAACAGAAGATTGTTGACACCTATAAAAACCTTAGAGGGAACATTCTCCAAAAAAGTAACGATAAATGAGGTCAGAAAACTCTGTCTTTATTTGTAGAAACAGAAGTGTGGAACATTTAATATAATACAGCAAACAGATTATTCAGTATTTTTTGTTACCGAAATATTTTAAATGCTTTAGATCAGACTAACTTCCTTTCAATTTGTATACATTCCAGCTATTTTAATTTAAAATATAGGCAGATATGTGGAATAAAAAATATTTTAAAAATAAAATGTGACATCGCATCGGTCTTCTATTATAACCAACTGCGGCTACACCTGGTATCAAATGAGATTTTATTCCACCTAAATCTCTCTTAAAGTTTCCCAAAAAAAGTATGGCACAAATCAGGGCTATAAAGGAACGAGGAAGCGCATTTGAGATAAGATGCTAGAATATACAGGCTATGTCCGAGGGCAAACAATAATTTTTCTACATTTAAAAGTTTGTTTAGTGCTATAATTCGTCTCAGGAAGTGGCAAATAGGTATCTCTAATACAACTGAAATTTAAGATTGGGATTTCACAGACTGGGAGGACTACTTTATTTTTATTCTTATAAATATTTAAAAAACCAAAGAGTAAAGTATTTAAAATTATTTTAGGACTGCTGTTGTTCTAACGACTATAATAATATAAATTTTAGGTTCTTAATTATTTTTGTAATTAAAATATGTGAACTGTAATTATTCTGATAATGAAAATATATATTCCCCTTGATTGTTAGATTACACATTTTTTATAATTAAAATGTGATATTATATAGTCGTTAGAATAGTAGCAAAGCTAAAACTATTTTAAATAATATGCTTATGTTTGGTTTCTTAAATATTTACAATAAACCAAAAATTAAGCCTATGGCTTTCATGCATTCTGCGAAATCCCAATCATAACATATTTTTTTGAATTTGGAAATAATTCTTCAATACAACCGTGATTAGCTACTACGGGTCAACTACTATCCACCAAGTTATTGAAAAAAAGTTCCTTTGTGCTTCGACGGTACCGATTCCGCCTCATTTTGCCACTGACCTGGAGGCACCAAGCGGTAAGACTTGAGTGGTGCCAAGAACGTGTCCAATGGAATGAAGAATAGAATTGGATAGTATTCAGTGATGAATCCCTATTCTGTTTGTGGACTAACAATGCATGGAGAGTTCGCCATCAATGTGGAGGAAGGTCAGAATATTCAGTTTTGTGTAGAACGAGAGACAGCACTTACCCGAAGGATCGTCGTGGTGTAATAGCATATGGAAGCAGGTTCCCTCTAGTTTTTCCAAAAAGAACATGAAAACACAAGAATACATTTAATTCTTGAAATTTGGTTGCATTACCGCATTTTCAGAAGTTGAAAAACCCTATTTTCCAACACGATAGGAACAGACCCCAATTATTACTGTCATAACTAGGAGGTTCCTAGAAGATTCTGATGTGTATGTTCTTCCATGGCTCGCAAGATCACCTGACCTTTCACTAATCGAACATGCAATTTTGATATGATCATAATGAAATTTTAATGATTTGATTTAAGCCCAATTAGTAAAGGTCTGTTTTACAATGTCGATAATCTTTAGTTTGTAGATTAATTACATCACAGTAAGGCTAAACTTTAAACGGAAGATGGGTGCAGTTTAAATCGTGGGTTGTCAGATTTCAGCCTCATAATTAATAAAATTCGGTATTTCATATACTGGTTTTTTTTATTATTGTAATTGTGGGCGCTTAAGGTCCTAGGAATTTTAGAATCAGGCCTAGCTACATAGAAGACTAGAACAAAAAAGAATTCATAAATAGATTATCTAAGCAATCAGTTATTGTTTTAGTGGAACAAATTCAAAATTTATTATTGGGTCAACAGAAAGGTAAATAATTTATATTCGGTTCTTGTTTTAAAATGCTATACTTCCTGACACGCGAGGAAATATAAAATGAGCCAAGCTTAAAAACGGTTGTGTTAACAAGAATTCATTCAACTTGCTTTTGTGCAATGTTTTTGGCATCATGTGGATCAACTCATGCTACTACGTTAATTTTTTGCAGAAATCATACTCTAGATCTTTTTTTTATCCATTTTGTAATAATAAAAGAAAACACGTTTCTGTATTTGACATTTCTAATATCATATAATATGATCTTATAGAGAGATTTTACGTGATATGATTTGAAGAAAGGTTATGTAGATAGAATCTATTAATAAAAATTGACTAATGTTACAATTCCAATCAACAGGTGTGCCAACTATATCAAATTATATTAATTTTATAAAACATACATTTGCAAAATAAACTTTTAAACTTTGCTTTAATCCTAAGTTTAAACTTCAGATAAATCTACGGTTTAATCTAATGTTATAAAACTGGCCCTAACTCTTTGTTATACAAAAATGTAAGCTAATAATTTATACATATTTATTCAACAATCAACCAAGCATGTGTATATACTTTATCCTTGTTTTAATTCAATGAATATTAAACCAATTACTGCCAAAATTTAATACAGATGGTGTTAAAATAACTTTGAGTATTTTCAGTTGTAGCACACATAGCAGTATAAACTTATAATAATTCAGAACTTTTCATATTATTAGATAACTAGTGAGCAGGAATTTATTTTGAAACATGAATTAAAACGTGACTCATATTACCCATTATTTTAATTTTTATATTTCACCAACGAATCCCTTTATATCTTCTTTTTATGTTTGCTGATCGTAATCCACTTGGATCATGGCTTATTAATTTACTTCCTCATTTGTTTTAATTAGACCCTTTGTTCACAACGCTGGAGTTTTAACAACGTTATACTCGACAATTAAAATTAATTGCATGTAAATGTTTAGTACGAAGAGGCCATTATTTTTGAAATAATAATTATTTGTCTGTAAAGAATTGAATTCGTAATAACACCTCGAATTTCCAAACGATTTGTTTTTGAATTAAATTTTTTATAATACATTTTCATTATGAATTTAACTGTCTATATGACTATACTATTACATACAATTATGACGCACAGTATATCTCAGAATTAGAATTTTCTGAAATGAGAAATTAATTTTGTGCAAAAGAATCACTGGTATAATATATCAGTTTAAGAGTTGGGTCATGTTTTTAAATGTTATATTTTGTATATTTCTGACAGAACTTTTATTTTCATTGCATCTGTGCAGAACATTTTTAGCTTTAAGTTCAGTTAGTTGACGTGGAACAAATTAATTGATTGCGTATAATATGTAATCATAAAATTTATTTTTATTATTTTTTATTTGTATTAATTATTATTCGATAATTAAAGAGTAGAACCTATTATAAACAATTATCACAGTTATGACGTAGCAAGCATACCACGCACTGTGGTTATAGCAGTTCTTCTAATAGTATTTCTCATTATCCAAATTCTTACTGGAGTGGAGATTCATGCGAAATAAAATTTCAGTTCAGCTCCGTCAATCATCTCATCCAGTACTCTTTATCTGCAATAACCTTTCAGTACCTAATTCAGTAAATAAATTATCATGACGTAATATACATACCACATGGTCTTACTATTTACCCTTTTAGGATTTACAACCTATCTAGGTTTTCAGAGATACAAGATCAATTTACATCTAGCTAACCGTACTGAACGTTTATCTTCCAGTAATCTACCGTTCAAAAATCGAAATTAGTACCAATAAGTAAGTTTGATCGTCTTTTATTTTTTTCTTTCCCTTTTTAGTGTAATCCCCTTTCTATCCTATCCATACTTTGTTAGCTTACCACGGTAAGTGAAGTTCCTCCGAGTGTGTGTATGGGTAGTATGTTAATAAGATGTTTTCGTTTCCTTCCGCTTTCCCTCGCTTTTAAAATTTTCGGTAGACTATTATTTTAAATAGAACTTTCAGGCACTAAATTCCCTCTCTTCCTTGAACACACTAAGAGACCGCCATTATCTTAATTGTTTTATTAAATTTTCAAACTTGCCGCTCTGAAAGATCTAGTTCGACAGGCAATTTTTATATTTAAGGATTTACTGATTTGGAAATTGAGAAATTTATAGAAAATAATTAAATCATAGTCAAAAATAAATGTTGATGGAAATAAAGACTCGTTAGATGTTTTGAGTAATCAGTGGAAATTGAAAATCAAAACTTCTAAGCCTTTACCGCCTATCTAATAATATAATTTAATAGAAAACAAGGTAATGGAGATAAAATTACCAGAATACACTTTCGTTTCAAGATTTTTTTTACGTACACGTGTATATATTTTTTTTCAGATCTGCATTGGAATACTCAGACAGTATTGTTCAAAATGAAAAGGCTTACTTTATTTAACTGTTTAGCCAGTGTTTTATTATGTTGGTTATCTAACATCGTTTTATATACTAGGTTGATTACTGATTCAAAAGAAAATGTATATATGAACCATTCAGAACTCGGATGAATGATATATGGAAATCTCTCGGCAACAAAATTCCACATTGAAACATCAAGCACCTGGAGTAATCGTTTATTACATTAAAATATCCACGAACTTTAACTATTTGTATTCAAATTTTTAAAATTTAATACCTAAATATGTTCTTTCAAAGATAAATTAAACATTATCTTTTCTAACTGATTTAAAAAGGAAAGTTTTATTCACTTTTTGTACTCTCTAACTACTAACCCTATATTTTGACTCATTTCTAGGCCTTAGTGTTGCGTTATAATAAAAGAAATAAACTATTTTTGACACCGAGATATTTAAATACTTTTAAAATTATCTCGTAACATTCAATACAATGACATAGCTTCTACTCTTCTATTTCCCTGAACAAAGATGTGGCATCATTAAGTTCTATTGTATAATAATATGTCAACTTAAATAAAAAAATGTGTTTCCAGGTACTACAATATATCAACGTTATTTAATTTTGTGTACACATTTTCCCAAGACTGTATACATATGAAGCCACTGTTCTGCGTTTCTGTTTTTAGTTTTATTTGTTTATTTTGACACAAAAAATATTTCCTAGCTATATTTTATGTATTTGATTTCATGTTGTCTATGGGTTCGGTCACTAAAGTATAGATAAATATTTGTAATTTGAATGATTATAACGATCCAGAATAATATTATTTATTTATTTATTTATTTATTTATTTATTTACGTACACTGTTCAACAGGTAAAATACCCAATTACAGAACAAGGATTATATGTAAATATTAGTGCAAAAATAAAGTGGAATCCGGTAAAGTATCTTTACTTGACATTTTTAATTAAATTGTGTTCATTTAAAGAGTAGGTATATAATTTATCTCTATACCGATGATGGTGTCTATATTATTTAAATAGCCAAACAAATCAAAATATTTATTAAAATAAACGTGATAAATAGAAAATTATATCGACTGAAAATAAAAAATCACAAATAATGCGAACAAATAAAACAAAACAGAACATTATAAACTAGGGATGTGAGTGGCGGTATTTGTCCGGTCAGTAAAATAGTAAATCGTCATATTGCTATTTTAGTTTACAAAATCGAGGGTAAAATGATATTTACGGTAAAATAGTAAAATCATAACCGTAATTCTTTAAGAACCCCGCGCTTAACGAACATTTTTGACGATATTAGACAATGTAATGACCATACCGCAAAATCTTTTATTTTTTAAAAATTTTAGTTTTGATTTCATTGGTATTAATCATAATCAAGCAAAGTTAATAGTAGTTACTCCTCTGAGATTAGTTAGCACTCAATATTTAACTATATGTTCTTGGTATCAAATTAAAAAAAAAATTTACTACGAATCGAATGACACTACTTTTATCGATTTTTAATTTTATCGGTAATTTACCGGTATCAAACCAGTAAAATCTCAGATTAATTAATCTGAGAGTAAAATCATAATTTTACTTACCATTTTTAATTTTTCCGTAAAAATCACATCCCTACTATAAACACAACTAAATTGTGACTTTGGCTTTGGATAATATATTTTTTAAATTCATCTACTGATTTTAATGGTTTTACCTTTACTTTGTTATTTGATATACAATATTTTTGCACTTACTTGTGCCTTGTGATAGTATTTATGGTATATTTAATACTTCATTTGTAAAAATGCAAGAATTTCAATGAGGATTATTGTCAGGGCCAATACTTCTTTAAACAGATTTTAATTGGTGATTTATATTTATATTTCTTTAAGTAATGAATTTCCACCTTTGTTGATAGCGGTGTCGCCTAATTCGAAACGTAACATTTGGATACAACAATATGGAGCGCCTTATAATATCGGAGGGTTCATGGCTATCTGAAAAGAAACTTTAAATAAAGATGCAGATTGGAATCCACAGACAAATTTACTATCCTCCAAGATCACCAGAACTATCTCTGTTAGATTTATTCTCTAGGAAATGTTAAAAAATGTAATTTATAAAACATTATCGAATAATGGTCGACACATAAAAATTCAACATTACAGATGCATGCCAGGAAATAAACCAAAGTATATTAAGTAAACTGATTGATTCAGATATATAAGAAAACGGTATAAAAAATTTAATAAGTTAGCTTATATCCAATTACATGGTAAGTTCTATTGTTGTTATATTTTATTTCTGTAGTGTTGGTGTATTCAAGATAAATTTGTTATTTTTTATCCTGTTTTTCATGAAAGGCACCTTTGTAGGTGACTCTTATTTATTTATTATATAATATAATAAACCACAGATAATACAATCCCCTGTATCTCTAAACTAATGTTGTGCGAGAGGGCAAGGTTTTTTCAATTTAGAGGCAACGCACATACATCCAATATCCAAGTATACTAAGATTAATTTCTCCCACAGAAAAATCCCAGTACCACGGCCGGGATTCGAACCAGGGACTTTTGGGTGAGAGTCAAGTGTCCTTGCCTCTCGATCATCAGTCATATAACTAACTAACTAACATTCTCAGAATCCTCCGAAAGTGTCTTTTATTGATACCTGATCGTTCAGACTTTTTATATTATATCTCTTGTACTATTAGAGACAGACATATATTTACATGTTAGCTAACCTTGTTCTGAAGTTTAGGGTTTATTACGACACTAGTTTAATTTTTTTTCCAACCCTCTCCATTTTTGAGAAAGCCAGCGGGGGTGCGAAATAATAATCGCACCCTGTACATACATAAAAAAAAGCAAAAATATATTGCGGGTCACAACGTTTAGTAAAACTCCTTTTTTATTTCAAT
The DNA here is from genome assembly GCA_029963845.1 of Rhamnusium bicolor. Lineage (NCBI taxonomy): Eukaryota > Metazoa > Arthropoda > Insecta > Coleoptera > Cerambycidae > Rhamnusium > Rhamnusium bicolor. The sequence continues at coordinate 349,842 of JANEYF010004294.1, read as the reverse complement.
CTTCTTAATTTGTTTTTATGATTTCAACGATTAAGTTAATGAACTATTTTTCAAATGAAACAATTTCCAGTGGCTGCGCTCAGGTAAAATTTGTCATACTTAAAAAATAAATCTAAATAAAACTTTGAGGTATTTTCCAATATATTAATTGATATCATAAAAACTGAAGAAATACTTGTAAAATATGTTCGTGTATTAATTATACTTTATCAGATATTTCAAAATAAAGGTATAAATTTGGATAATTAAAAAGATACTGATTTGTTTATATTCATATTCAAGTTATAAAATACGATATTTAAGATAATAACAAAATAAAAAGTTAGAGTAAGATCTTTTATTAAACATTGTGATTATTAATTTTTCAGAAAACCTTGGTAAACAATAACATATGTTTTAAAGAATTTTACAGCGCTAACCTCATTGTTTAAGTCTTTGATATATGCGAAATTAGGACTAGAAATTATAACCCTAGATCTGAATTTGGGGGATTTATTGGCACAAATATATATAGCGCTGTTTTGCCCCATTATTCATCTCTTTAGCCGTCTTAGAACTATCTCTTTAAATCCATTGAAATCTTCCCGAAGCAATTAATATCACAGTATCGATAAGTTAGTAATTTGTTTTATGCCCTAAGGACTTAATATAGGTGCTTTGTAGACTATTCGATTTTTCCTACAAACACGGTCCTCCCGTTCAACAGGAAGGCTGTTCGTTAGTAAATTGCTAAGAAAGAAAACAGATTGAAATAATGCGTGCCAGAATGTTATCCCAACTTTCAAACTCCTAGAGCATTGTCTAAAATTATTTATTTATGGCATTTCATTATATTGTGTATTATAGTTTATTTCCAACTTACTTGCAACATGAAAACCGTCGGTTTATTGAGGGTGGTAAGGAGATCAAAGAGGTCGACGTTTCTTATGTTGCAAATAAGCTTAGAATAAACTTGTAATTTCTTTGTACATCAAATCAGTGCCTTACAAGTTATTAAAATGAAGCTATTAAATAAACATCTACAGCAAAATTAGATATCAGTCCGAGGTTGGTTTTTTGAAAAAATTGTCACACCTAAAAATACATAGAACTGCAAATGAAAATATTAAATGAAATATTCCGGATTATATCGGATAAATTACGTTGATTCACCGTGTTTCTCCTCTCAGACTACCCGGGATCAAATTCGAGCCGAACCAAATCGATGAGGTATAGTGTATGAGTGAAACCTTTTGAAAGAGATATAAAACTGTGATTCCGTATACAGGCTGTAACAAATTCGCTTCTCACTACAGGGATCTCGGAAACGGTAAGAGATACAGCATCGGTTAAATTAGGGCAAATTTGCAGAATTTGACGATCAGGAATATGCCGTTGAGAAATCGAAAATATCTCTTGCCGTTCTTGAGATTTTTTGAAAAAAAAGTAAAATTTTGAATTTTCGTTTTTCTTTTTTCTTGGCATTATTTGAAGAGTAATCGAAAAATTAAATACACATTTTCATTGTCACTTTTTATTCTTTACAAGATAGCGTAAAAAGTTTTTTTATAAGACGTTTCGTCTTTTCACGACCAAGTACGTTATTTTAAATACGGACCTGTATTTTTTATTGCATTTTTTTGTAGCTTTTGAACCTCCGACTTCACTGATGTATCAAACTTTTATGTTGCTAAACGTTTCGTAACTGTAAACCATCATCGAGAAAAAAAAACGCTTTTCTTCAGATTAACGTTACTTCATTATTCTTCATAATTAATAATTATTAACAATGAAACTATAAAAATTTAATTAACAGGTAGGAACACAAATAATAGCACAGTAAATAAATTTTAACAAAGAACAACAATAATGATAAATAACAATTATTAATAACATAATAACTACGAATAGATTGATGAAAATAATATAAATTGTTATAATGTACAATTTATAATAAGTATTCAAACAGATTTCCATTTACATTCCTACATAAATCTATTCTTCGACGAATATTTTGCACTGCCCTCTGAATATCACGTCTTCGTAAAGAATTAAATCCATTTACAATATTTGCTCTTAATTCGGCAACATCATTTGGCACCGTTTTATAGATTTTATTTTTTAAGTCACCCCACAGGTAATCGAACTTGAGCTCGAATTGGTCGATTAATTCGTGGATTTTCTACCGCCCAAATATGTTCCGTATTTCTATTAAAGATGCCACAATTGGTAAATTTAGATTCATCACTCCAAATTATTTCATTTAAAAAATTGTTGCTTCTGTCAATTTGCTGCCTCAGCCAGATACAGAATTGCGAACGTCTTTCTCGTTCACCTTGTCGCAAACAATGAGAGATGTGTATTTTATAGGGTTTCATATTGTTATTTTTTAATACTCGTCAGACTTTCATATGTGAGGTATTTGGTAAATTAATGGTATTGGCTATTTCTCTGGTCGATTTCGACGGGTCATTTATTTATCTAAAATAGGAAACATAATATAATTTAAAAAATATTATGTAATATTACAATCACATCACATTTTAGATCACAAAACCTATACAACATAATATGAGTAATCTTTGAATAAATATTAGCTAGCTCTGCGCAAATATCTAAGAATCTTTAAGTACGCACCTGATTCAAAATAGCATCATTTTCATTTTGTGTAATTTTATTGCCATATGGTGTCCTGGCTTTCTTAAGTGAACTAAATTCCCCAAGATTTCGATCTAACTTTTGAAATAGGGATCGGTGGGGCTGTACTCTTTCAGGAAATTGTTCCTCATTCGTATCACTAGCTCTCCGTGAATTTCGATTACACATGTAGTAACATTTCAGCATATCTCGCTTTTCCAAATCCGAAAAGGGCATTTTTGAATAATAGTTAACCAGAATGAATTAAAATAACTCATAGACAGTCATAGACAAGCGAAATATGACAGTTACCCGTTATTGTTTTATTTGTTATTCTAAATATCCAAAGCCGCCTTATTAGACTTTATTTTTGGTTGTTAAATATTTATCATTATTGTTGTTGTTCTTTGTTAAAATTTATTTATTGTGCCATTACTGTGTTTCTACCTGTTAATTTAATTTTTATAGTCTCATTGTTAATAATTTAATTAATTATTAATTATGAAAAATAATAAAGTAACGTTAATCTAAAAAAAAGTGTTTTTTTACTTGATGATGGTTTACAGTTACGAAACGTTTAGCAACATAAAAGTTTGATACATCAATGAAGTCGAAGGTTCAAAAGCTACAAAAAAATGCAATAAAAAATACAGGTCCGTATTTAAAATAACGTACTTGATGATGGTCGTGAAAAGACGAAACGTCTTATAAAAAAACTTTTTACGCTATCTTGTAAAGAATAAAAAGTGACAATGAAAATGTGTATTTAATTTTTCGATTACTCTTCAAATAACGCCAAGAAAAAAGAAAAACGAAAATTCAAAATTTTACTTTTTTTCAAAAAATCTCAAGAACGGCAAGAGATATTTTCGATTTCTCAACGGCATATTCCTGATCGTCAAATTCTGCAACTTTGCCCTAATTTAACCGATGCTGTATCTCTTACCGTTTCCGATATCCTTGTAGTGAGAAGCGAATTTGTTACAGCCTGTATATGTGAGAAGCACGATGAAGATCTCCACCCCACGACACGGTGTTTGCAGAAGCACTGATGAGATAATTACCTGGCGTTGATAGGTCGATGTTAAAAGTAAGTGATAAAAAACCAATACGTTGTATTCGAGGTAAGTTTTCTATGCTGACGGTACTTCAATCAAGCAATACGTTGCAATATATTTTATCGAGAATTAAAATGGTAAATAACTTCAAAGTTCCAAAAACTAAATTTGCAGTATTTCAGTAGTAAACAGTATGCCAGTGAATCATCTAGGTTTCTTATGGTGCGTATCCATCAAATGAACAATGACGAACTTTTTATTTCTAAATGTTGCTTTGTGTTTCAAAATTGCGGAACATATTTCAACAAGTAATTTTTGTCTATACCAAAGCAACTGAAATTAACAACATTTTTAGTTTTGTTTCTCGTTCTTTATGTTTTACTTGAGCATTGACTGTATCTACTAATCGAGTAAAATTAAGTTTTATATCCGACAAAATTCATAAATATTTAAATATTTGACTCTTGGTAGAAATATTAGGAAATGTACCAGAATCACAATAAAGAAAAGTTCCTACCTCTACCGTGGTTGCGAAAACCACCCCCCACATTCGAGTTATCTCTAATTTTTCAACACCAATTGGTCGCAAGTCAGTTATAGAAACAGAGCACAACAAAACTCTCCTTTGGCACGTCGTTTCTGGTGTTACAGTGACTTGAGGTGGTTATTGTATTTATTTAGAAAAATCAAAGGTGTTCTCTATGAGACAAACAAGTGCCACGGGTGGAGATAGAAAGTTGATAAAGTTGGGTTTTGGCCGGGAGTTCCTATTTCTGACCCACTGTCATCACTTCACTTGGGAATGAGATAGTTGAGTAGAGAATAATTTGAAATTTCGAATTGTATAAAAAAACTAATGTGGCCAACACATAACTTTCTTGTACCAGTATATACTATTCTGATCTAAAAAAATCATTCTATTTAATTCTTCACTTACCTCAATTAAATTTTAAAATCGTATCTTGAAATATTTAAATAATTAACTTTTAGCGTCCTTCGATACTATCAATAATAATTCATATCATATATTTGAATAATTTCTTCTTATTGACATTGATATATTTTTTGTAATTTAATTAGACATTTCAAATGTCAAACTGACAATTTACATCAGCTTTACAAAATATATTTTATTGTCTAAATATAGTAGACATGATTTATAATCTTATATTATAATCTATCATGAAGATTATATTTTTTTGTAGTCAAATATAGAAAAGATTGGGTCCCGTGGACCTCCTTTCAGCTGGCCAATTGTGCTCATCACCGAATTTATCATTGTCTTTGGTCTTTAGAACATGTGTACCAAATTTAAAAGCTTTATCTCAAAAAGTGTGGCCACTATCGCGATATTACAGACATGCAGACAGAATTTTTTCCATAAAGTTATGTTTTTTCATTATAATTTGTCGAGATTCATCTAGAAATGCAATAAAAAATTTTTATTATTTTTTTCCGAAAATGTAACTTTTTTCTTCTTTTATTCATTGTCTCTTCTGGTGGTACCACATTCTCCAAATTTAATATGCCATCTAAAATGTTGTTGAAAATCTTAATTGCCAAATTTTGGAATACTCTCATTAATATTTTTTGAGCTATAGCGGATACACACATACACACACATCCAGATACACCCACACACACACCTCCATACACACACAAACCGACAGACATCGTTCGGAAAATAGTCAGAAAAGATTCAGTCAAAACGTATATATCAATCAAAATCTCGTTATATATCAATCAAAATTCCGACAGCTCATGGCGTAGGTCTAAAAACTACCATTTCACATTGGTGTGCCATTAGTTTACGGCAGAGATGGCACACCATATTTTTATGCGATAATTAATCAACCTATACATATATCATCCTATATGTACTTATTATATGATAAAAGTGAACATGTTCCTCAATTCGCGATTGGTTGGGTCTTTCACAAAAATTCGGTATGCCGCATATTTGCGACCACCTCAGAATTGGCACACCAATGCAATTGGATAAAGAATGTTTTGAATTTTCGGGTATAAAAAAAATTTCTGACATATTATGACGTAGAATTACTTCAAAACTCTCCTTTTATTTTGGTATGCCATGAGTTTCGGCGAGATAAAGGATGGCACACCAAGTTTTTATTACACTACCGACCACTATATCCTATATAAGTATGATTGTGACACTCTTTCACGTAGTTGAACTAACAAATTTCAAACCGAAAGTAGAATTCTTTTTTGCCTTTGCGATGATAGCAGTTTAAACAAATCTCTGGCACAGTGTTCACATACCACTACTGTATTGTTGATTTAATTATGTTTCGGTCTGACATGTTATCAGGTAGGTTTCCCGATGGTCGCTGCTTGGACTATTTACATAATTTAATAAAACCTGATACATAGAGATAAATGTATATCCAATAATTCTGTAAATTTGTGTACTAGTCGGTTACCAATTCTTATATCCACTTTAGATGTGAAAAAAGTCTAGGACATATCTTGCTTATAGCATTCTGCAGAAAATCCTGTGCTCTGGACAAGCTTATCGTGGCTTTTTTTTAGTTTCAAAATGACTGAAAAGGGCAAACACGCTTCTATTCTGCTTGTTCCTGAAGGAACAGTTGTTCTCATCGAAAATAATTTTTCACAATTAAAGTCACGTACACTGGAAATTAAATGTTAAAATGCCAAAAAAATGTTTCTCAAAAATTAATTTCTTTTTAATAATAATAGTTGGCGTGGTCTCGAGTGAGCAAATTGATTTCTTAAAAGGCTATTCAGTCGAGCAACTTTTTACAAACTCGTTACTTTTAAGAAATAATATCAATGAATTGCTCCTGACTCAGCTACAATTCATCATCATACATCACGGAAAATCCTTTCCTATTGATCCAAAACTACCGTTTGCCTCGTGTAGTTCAACTGTAAGAACAAGTCTTATGCTTCCGATAGCAGTTGTTCATTGATCCCGCGACAAAGGAGGATTGTAAATTGCAATTTAATTGCCAATTCCCATTGTCATTAGATCAAATAGTTCCCTTTATTCTGAAGCCAGTCTATTATAGGTATTAATTATTATTAAATTATAAATTATTACTTAACTAGATACGGTTTCATTGATGTATTAATTATATTACCAGGAGTCTAAATTACGTACAGGTTATTCTATACTCTCATAGGCTTCATTTAAAAATTTTTAAGTAGAATAAGCTAGCTAATAATAATCCTAATAACCAGGGCCGCTTTTAGCAGTCGGCTATTTCGTGCGTCGCACGAAGGTGCCATATGACAAGTACACTAAGCACCAAAATCATGATTGGTAGATAAATAAGTAGGTACATAGGTAAAATAACAGAATATCCGAAAACTAAATTTATCTTCGCATTAAGATTATTGCAAATATTAAAATTACCATTCTGATTAATCTGCGTTTTTTTTAATCATATTACCGTATTTTGAACTAAATAAAAAACTCATGCCAAACTTATTAAATTTTTTTCTAAATAGTAGGGGTGCCAAATAAGAATTTTGCACGAAGGCACCATGACCCTTAGAAACCTGTCAACCATTGCCCTATAATCCACACCACGTGTTAATCTCAAAATGAACCCGTCAATAGTGTAGGGATTTTCATTAGTCTTATAATGAGTTTTTTTTAATTGGGAAGAAAATTCTCAGTTTACAAAATATTTACTAAAAATTCATACTTCTGTCTAAGTCAACTGGTATTAACGTTTGAAAGTTCAAAATTTTGTAGTCATGATCCTGTGAATCAATTTAAGATCTTTTAAGATATTTTGAATTGATCCCTATTTCTTCTTCAGCTTATCTTACGGAATTGTATTATATGGATCTTTATTCAAATTATTAATACCTCATTCATCTTCTCGTCATTTCAGAGAGTTTTTCTGAGTTCTTTGTTTTTTTTTAGCTGCATAGGCATTCCTGATCTTTCTGAATATAGATTCCATGAGCAAGAATATTCATCTGTGCGGTACATGCCTATTAGAATAATTTTCTGAACACATTCTCCTTACTAGCCTAGAATTTTTTCACGCTTCACCATATATGAGTAACATATATTAATTTTCTCACTATATCTGACAACTTTTAACATAAAACCAACTTTTCACTAACATATTAACTTAAATTGACAATGTTGGCAAATAATATTTATAACACTGAAATTATTTTTTGTTTCCATGACCTTCGGAAACCTGAAATGAAGTTTCTCCGAAAGTGGCTTTTGGTAATATCCCATGAGCCTTTTTTATGTCGTAACTTCTGTATTGTTAGAGGTCGATATATTATGATAACAATGAAAATTGTATCAGAATTTAATGAGCTTTCAAATAATATATATGAGTTAGCACATGCCAGTAACGCCTAAATGTCAATAGACTAGAGCTTAGAGGAGCTCATTACGATAACCATTTGAATTGTTTTTTAATCCTCTCCATTTTCAAGAAATAAAGCTGGGGTGCAAGATAATAATTACCTTAATTGAATTAAATAATTACCTTAATTGAGTGGTATAGATGAGACCAGAACTTAAAATTTTTTTATACAATTATGACAGTTTAACTAAAAAAAATTATTTGCTGCAATCATGTTTGCGGAACGCTTGCATTCACAATACATCGGCGTCGTGCTAAAAATATAAGTATGCATAATTAACGATAAGTAAACTTTGTTTAATGGAGTATACCTCATTACAAATTATATTTCGTATGTCTATAGATTCTATTCATGCACATACAGGCTGAACAACATTAAAACTTTTTTTACTTTCTTATACCTTATATAAATAATCGTGATTTTTTTTCGACCTCGAGATATTGATTGATATATACGCTTTGAACCTCCTGAATCCATTCTGACTGTTTCCCAAATGATGTCTGTCGGTTCGTGCGTGCGTGCGTGTGTGTGTGTATCCGCGATAACTCAAAAAATACTAATGGAAGAATTCTCAAATTTGGCAATTAAGGTTTTCAACAATATTAAATTTGGTGAATATAGTACCACCAGAAGAGACATAATGAATAAAAGAAGAAAAAAGATACAATTTCGGGAAAAAATTTAAAATTTTTTATTGCATTTCATCTTGACTTCTACGAATAGAAACGTTGTGGAATCCATACTCAGTCAAGATTTTTTTGAATCTTAATCTCTTCAGATCAAAGTGAATGGGTATTTTTTAGACAATTTTTCCCTTTTTCATAAATGATAATATTAGTTTGAAATTTAATTCGCACGCTACTATTATATTTCCTCTTCAGAAAACAGTAAACACTTATGAACACAATAATAAATTAAGCTAAATATTTTTCTACCTCAGGTACTATAGAATGTTTGGAATATACGTTAATAGTCAATTTAAACTTCGTCTTCTCTAACAAAATTAATGAAGTATCTGAATATCTACTATGTATAATGTTAATATACAAGAAGTTTCAAATTTAAAGCGACGTAGTGTAATGGGACATATGACACACTTAGCTGCGTTTAAAACATCCCCAAACTTACCCTTGAACATTAATTGGTAACTTAAATGTCAAATATTTAAACGTTTCAAAATACTCTCTGATACCGTTCTCGAAAGTCAAGGAAAATTTCTTTAGTAATAGATTGACTTCTTTTGCTTTCAAAGTTTTGTCAAAAGTACCTTTGAAGTCAATAAATACCTTCAGCGAATCCATCCGTAGATTTCCCTGGGATATAGGTCTGTTGATTTGGGTACAGTGTGCCAAAACCATATCCCTAATTTCTCGAGCGCATAGCCTTTTCAGTTCTTTAAATAATAAGGAAGTGATGTAATTGATCGATATGATTTATAAGATTTTGGTAGAGTAATCTGTAAGTCCGAGTTTGGATATAAATCTAACTATGTTGACAGATGCGAACCAAGTGACTGTGTATATGTTTTAAATTCCACTGTGCCAGGGCGGGAAATACATCATCAATCCCTAGCAATTTAAATGGGATAAAGGTGTTAATTGCCCAGTAATCCTATTTTAATCATGTTCAATCAACTGAAATTGGACAGAATCATACTAGAGGTTTTTGAGTTATGGGCCATTTGAAAAATTACATTTCCAAAAAATTTAATGTATAACTCATATTATTGAGTGGTAATTTCTCATTCATTATTATCTTTAAGTTATTACGGATACACACAGATTGATGAACAAACGATGAAATAGGCAGACACCGTTAGGGGAAATAGTTAAAATATATTCAGAAAGGTTCAAAACGAAACGTCGCGCTTATGATACTATTAATAATAATAAAGTTTTGCCTAAAAAAAGTAGTTTAACAACTTTCTTTCTGGATAAATATGAAAGATAAAATAGTTAGGAGACAAAACCAAAAACCAACTTATAGTCTAAGATCCGGCAGTGATTCCTGCAGATATCTGTTTTTTTAATGAAACTTAATTTAAATGTATGATTAACGATAATATAATACATTACTGCCGGGTAGCCTAGCAAAAATTACCCGCAATTACCTTTAATTAAATTTATTGTAATTAATTTATTTTAACGAATTCCAACTATATATTTTTTAAGTGCGCGCTCATTCCTTCTTTCTCGCTCACACTCATCCAAAGCGAGAGTAACTAATTAAAATAATGGCAACCACTACTTGTGGCCATTTTTTTACAGGCAACCATGTGTTATCGTGTACAGAAAAAATTAAACTTTAATTTAGTATAAAATTTTCTTGAAAAACACGATGAGCGTAAATAATTAACAATAACATACCTGTTTACACCTGGCAACTTGGAGGTTGCGACTAACTGAGAGCTGGCAACCATTTTTTTTTAAATTCCTCACATCATTTTCTTTCAAATGACGTTGAATTCACTTAAAAAAATATATAGTTGGAATTCGTTAAAATAAATTAATTAGAATATATTTAATTATAGGTAATTGTGGCTAATTTTTGCTAGGCTACCAGGCAGTAATGTATTATATTATCGTTGATCATTCATTTAAATCAAGTTTCATTAAAAAACAGATACCTATCTGCAGGAATCAACTGCCGGATCATAAAAACAAAAGTTTAGAATTGCTTTTACGTTAATTTATTTTCCGAGTTGTCCCAATTTAACTTAAGTTATATTTTTTTGATAAGGGAAATTCTACGTTTCTATATATAATTTTAATTCATATATGGTTTAAACTTTTATTAATTTTGCAGTCATAAATGTACAATTTAGAGATTCATTGCGATTCATACAAACAATTTGATTTATTTAGTACATTAATAATGGCATAAAGTAATTCGATAATCACATCAGCTAATCTAAAATATAAATGTTAACATTGAATTATATGTTTGGGTACTGTTATTACTGTAGTAATACGCGTCAGGTGTACTCTCGACAAATTGTAAATACTTACACAAAGTTAAAAATTCGAAAGAATACATTTGAATACATTTTCAGCTTTCGCACCCTTAAAATTACTTTCACCGAGCGTCAAGCTTCGTTAGGAAAATATGAAGTATTTATAAAACACCCCTAAAACGTGCCTTCCTGTTGTCTCAGTTCAGAACGCTTAATAGCAACTCCAGAAGTACGCCGAATTTATTTCCACAAATTATTCACTTACATATTTTTTTATTCAAATTATCAAACTTGTCTTTTAACGTGAAAATAATTACAAATAAATTAAGCCATATTTGTAAAATGCAACATTTGAGGCATTTTCTACTACTATACTTAGGCATTAATATAATTTATAGAAAATATTTAAAAAAATTTAATTAAATTTAGTATATAGATTTTAATCCGTGACTACTATGTTCGAAAAAATATAATTATGGCAAACAAAATGGCGTGTAAAATATGGTAAAAGGTTCATGTATTAAATTTTAAGATAATCGAAAATTTATTTGTACCGGGTCGGACAAAATAACTGTTTTTAAAATGGAATATATAAATAAGTAACTTATTTGGTCTGTCATGAATAGAGCTGTCCGAGGTGGCTGGAGTACAGCCACGGTCTTGCGATGGCGTCACACGTGCCGATTTAGAAGTGATTTACGCTGCAGTCTTATTTGAAAGGTTAATGCGTGAGGTTGTACCTATAAATTATACATAATGTCAAACGCGCCAAAGGGTAAAAAACGACCGTACGCGGACACAGTGAATAAATTTATCTGTGAATTTCCGGATTATTTATTCTATGACGGATGCAAAATAATTTGTAAAGTTTGTAATCAAGACTTAATGTGCTGGCAGAAAACAGATTGTCGTCGTCATATCAACACCGTGCAACATCGAAATAAAAAAAATGGCATGCCTTTGACAACTCAGTTTATGTTTGATTTATTGTTAATGTTAATAGCCTGTAATATTCCGCTACACATACTGGATAAACAACCATTTCGGAAGTTTTGGAATAAATACAATCCCCAGGTGAACTTACCAAGTCGTACATCGTTACGTAGATATATTCTAGCTGTTCGTGAAGACATTGTAAATAGGATTAAATGTGGATTAAAAAATACACGGCTCTGGTTATGTATTGACGAGACGACAGATTGTAAAAAAAATTCTATTTTAAATATTATAGTACGTGTACTGGGCCCTCTTAAACTAACATTTCCACTTTTACTAGCTAGTAAAAGACTAACTGCGTGTACTGGCGAAATAATTACGCGTGGGGTGTTGGAGACATTCGAAAAATTTGAACTTTCAACAAGTCAAGTATTGATGTTTGTGACTGATGGTGCTGCGACAATGCGCATGGTAGGCCATTCTTTTCAAAGAGACAATTGTAGGTTTTTACATGTTACGTGTAAAGTGTATGCGTTACATCTTGTGGCAGAAACGATTCGAAAATGTTTTCCAGAGGTAGATGCATTAATAGCAAATACAAAAAAGTTTTTCTCAAATCTCCTAAACGGCTTCGAGCATTTCACAGACAGTGTCCTGGTATCCCTGAACCACCAGAGCCGATTCTTACACGTGGGAGAACGTGGTTGAAAGCGGCTTTTTATTATGCTGAATATTTTCAACAAATAAAAGCTGTGATACTACAGTTCAATCCTAACGAGGCTGCAGCTATTAGGGAAAGCCAGACAAGCTTTCAAGACGTTTCCCTTGAAACAGATTTAAAAACTATTAATAACAATTATAGAGGACTACACGACGCAATAGAAAAATTGCAAAATAGTTCGTTGTCGTTAGTGAAATCGCTGCAAATAGTGGACGACGTAAATACACAACTACAGGCTATAAATGACGCAAAAATAATCGCGTTAGTGAAAAATTCGAGGGTGTATTACAGAAAGATCCAGATTTTAGCAAATTAAGACAAATTTGTGATGGTGCATCTACAACTTCGTTAAGTGAGTTCACAGATTGTTTTACTTATGCCTGTATTACATCCGTAGATGTCGAATGGTCATTTTCAAAATGCAAAACATATTTTTTCACCAAAGCGAACATCGCTGACGGAGACAGCTGTAGAAACATACCTGATGCTATTATACTATAGATCTTCCCCACTTTGTGATGACGACAACCAAACTACTTCATAAATCTGCTTAAAAGGGTGAGTTTTATACAAATTTTTATAAAATGTAACATTATTGTTAAAATTTATTTCCATTTACTGTACTTATTCAAGTATTATGATATGATGTAAACATATGAGTCATATGACGGCTCTGTCGGCCAGGTGACCTCGGACAGCTCTAGTCATGAATAGAGTCCGGATCCAAAAATTAGATTCCAGGGATAGATGTACTCGCAACTGGAGTTATCGCGTATTTTAATCCAAAATAAAGCGGTATAAATTTTAGTCAAATAATATAACTTTTGAAATTCTCATAAAACGAATTTCCTTTTTTTACACGTCAACAATTAAATAACGCAATCCCCACTACAACATAGTAAACAAATAATTAGATGAATAGAGACAATTACTTCAGGTATTTAGCGCATGTACATACAAAAAATAATTATTTCTTTAATTTATAGAGATCGGGAGGTAGCGATATGTGATGTCAATTCAATAGGTGTTTACGATATAATATTATATCTACACAAAAGTTTTCGCTAAATTAGCACAAAATAGTAGAATTTAAAAATAAGTAGATGTAGAAAATAATAATTTATTTAGGTCAAGAGTGCGTTTCCACCAAGTATCTAACTTAAATCTCTAAACCGCTGTTAACATTTTTATACTAGTAATAGATCTAATATATAAAATTACAAGCAATACTGATGCTTATTTTTTTTTTATTAATAGAAAATATGCTTATTTAGTTTCAGAAAATTAGATCAAATAAATAACACGTATTTATTATTAATAAAGAAAATATGCATCAATACTGCATGTAATTTTATACACGAAATCTATATGGTACTTGAGATGAATTATTTGTTTTAATTTTTTATTATCATCTTTAGAAAATTTTTAACAGCGATTTAAAATTTTATATTGGAAATCTTGGCGACGAGAGCGTGCTAACGCAGCCTTTAATGCTTATCCATCCCCACATATTTTAACGTCCGATACAAGTCTAATCTAATTTCAGTGGTCAACCTGTGAACGCCGCGAGTGTAGTATGTATACTATTTAATTCGGAGAATATTGTCGTGGAACATTTTGAAAATGTCTCATCCACTTCCCCCCTCGAAGAGCTACTGTAGAAAGATGGATCTAAAGGATTCAGAGATTGATGGCACAGAACTTCGGTGCAATATTTATGAGAAAGTATTTTCATGGTCAGTGAAAACACAAGTTTTACAGCATATTGCAACTGAAAATTATAAAATACGTGTGAGTGGTAGCATGAGTGCTACTGAAAGACAAAAACAATTTAATTTAGATTTAGTTAAAATGATGGCGACGTGTAACATTCCATGAAGATAGCCCTAGATAATCCTCAATTTAATCAATTTCTGCAAAATTGTGTTAGTGGAAAGTACAATATCCTTACGCTGCCTATGGAATCCACATTGAGGAAAAATTAAATATCACCGGTGTGCAACGACATCGTAAATATATTGGTTCGGGAGATGGATGAGACAGTAGCAATGCCAGCTCGCCTAATATCAATAAAGGTATTAGAACGCACAGAAACGATATGTGAATGTGAGAATAGCAGTCGGGACGAGAACTATGAAAATAATAAAGGACGTGTCTTGCTGTTTGTAACGGATGCAGCTTCTTATGAGGGCAGCTGGACAGCGCTCAGAATACACCTATTTTAATCTGGTATATGCCACATGTTTATCATTTCTGCGCATGTGTTTACACCGTTATTCTGGATCTGACCCTGATTGACGTCATGTAATATTCGAATCCGGTCTCCAATAATGAATTATACATTGGAGGATTTGATAATCACGACGAAAAGACAGGTCAGAATTTGTTATTCCAGACGAAAAAACAGGTAGACTTAGGGATCTATATTTTATAAGTGTGTGTATGAGGACATTGGACATGCATAGTTCTAATATATCTCACCTTAGTATTTTGTTTGTTCATTCTTGTATTATGCACAATTTCCTCCATTTTTTTCTGTTAAATACAAATGGTCATGCGCAAATTATAACTGAAGATATCACTCTTTCGCAATAGCGCAATAAATAAACAGATATAGTATCTCCAATATCAGTGTAAACAGTCTATCTGAACTGCTGCTAGCAGGTAATATAATTTCAAAGCCTGTCTACGATGGAATAAAATTGAAACCGTGCTTGAATATAACGAACGATACACGTTTGTTCGACGCCCATGGCATAGACGTAATTGTGAATGAATTCCTCTGTCGGGCATTTTACAGTTTTTACACTAAGATTGGACAAACTATACCTAAGGTTGCGTCTCCGCATGCAAGTAACCTTCTGCATAATGGTTTGCCACGTGCCGCGTAGGTAATAACTAACCCTGGCCAAGCGATGGTAGATTCAGGGTTGGGCGCAATACCAATGCCATCGCGCGCTTGTTTACGATGACGATGACATGACACACTTCAGTTGTTATCTGTCGATCGATGCATAGAGTACTAATAAATAATAAATAATGTTGAGCGTAAAGAGTAGAAAACGACCGTACGCTGATAAAGTGAATAAATTTATCGGTGAATTTCCGGATTTATTCTATGATGGATGTAAAATAATTTGTAAAGTTTGTGATCAAGACTTAATGTGCTGGAATAAATACGGCTGCAAAATTCATGTCAATAGTAACCGGCATAAAAATTTAAAAAATGGCGTGTTTTCTTTGGAACCTCAGTTTATGTTTGATTTACTGTTAATGCTGATTGCCTGTGATGTTCCCCTGCGCATATTGGATAAACCAGCATTTCGGGAGTTCTGGAATAAATTACAATCCCCAGGTGAATTTACCAAGTCGTTCATCGTTACGTAGATATGCACCAAGTGTTCGTGAAGACATTGTAAATAGGATTAAATGTGCATTAAAAAATACACGGCTGTGGTTATGTGTTGACGAGACGACAGATTGTAAAAAAAAATCTATTTTAAATGTTATAGTACGTGTACTCGACCCTGTTAAACCAACATTTCCACTTTTACTAACTAGCAAAAGACTAACTGCGTGTACTGGCGAAACAATTACGCGGATGGTGTTGGAGACTTTCGAAAAATGTGAACTGTCAATAAGTCAAGTGTTGATGTTTGTGACCGACGGTGCTGCGACAATGCGTTTGGTGGGCCGTTTTCTGCAAAGAAACGATTGTAGGTTTTTACATGTTACGTGTAAAGTGCATGCGTTACATCTTGTGGCAGAAACGATTTGAAAATGTTTTCAAGAGGTAGAGATGCATTAATAGCAAATACAAAAAAAGTTTTTCTCAAATCTCCTAAACGGTTTCGAGCATTTCACACACTGTGTCCTGGTATTCCGGAGCCACCAGAGCCGATTCTTACACATTGGGGAACGTGGTTGAAGGCAGCTTTTTATTATGCTGAATATTTTCAACAAATAAAAGCTGTGATACTACAGTTCAACCCTAACGAGGTTGCAGCTATTAAGGAAAGCCAGACAAGCTTTCAAGATGTTTCCCTTGAAACAGATTTAAAAACTATTTATAACAATTATAGAGGACTATACGACGCAATAGAAAAATTGCAAAATACTTCATTGTCGTTAGTGGAATCGCTGCAAATAGTGGACGACGTAAATACACAGCTACCGACTATAAATGACGCAAAAAAATAAGCCCGTTATTGAAAAATTCGAGTGTGTATTACGGAAAGATCCTGATTTTACCAAATTAAGACAAATTTGTGATGGTGCATCTACAGCTGCGTTAAGTGAGTTCACAGAGTATTTTATTTATGCCTGTATTACTTCCGTAGATGTCGAACGGTCTTTTCCAAAATACAAACATATTTTTTCACCACAGCTAACATCGCTTATTGAAACAACTGTAGAAACATATCTGATGCTACACAGTTATTATAGAAGTGCTCCAGTTTGTGATAACGACAACCAAACTACTTCATAAATCTGCTTCAGAAGGTGAGTTTTGTACATATTTTTATAAAGTGTACCAGTATTAATAAAATTTATTTCCATTTATTTTATTTATTTATTTATTTTTTATTAGTTATTACTTAGATATACAATGTACATGTGTGAACGTCATTTAATAGTTTAATAAGAATGTGCAGCACTAAGCTTACAAAATATAAGGAAATACATAAAAAAAGAATTTAAATCGTACGAAATAGTACAAAAACGTACATCACAATATATAAAATATTTTTGTTTTTATTATTGTACTTATTCAAGTATTATGATATGATGCATACCCAGTACGTCTCTGTAGGATTAATGACCTTGACCAGGCTTAGTAATAACTTAATTAGATGTTTATACTGTATTTACATTGTAATTAATGTATCATTTTGTTTTCTTAATTTCTATGGAAAAATAATATAAATGTAAAGGCCGTCTCTTGAAGAATACCAAATCTTCCGATGTTTAAGTCATGATCACTCGAAGAGGACTGAAGGTATTTTATCTAAAAACAAAAATTTAGGAACTCTAAGAGTATTAAGTACTGGGTTGTAATCCATATTGCTAAGTAGGAATTAACCAAATGTCTACAGCAGAGGCGTAACCAGCAATTAAAGTTTCTGTGGCCAGCCAATAAAAATCTATTCGATCTTTTAAATATATTCTTTTTTAACTTTTTGTTTTTCTCCCAAAGGGACTGAGTCTTTTCCACAGGATAGTAGGCTGCTAAAGTTGACAGGGAGTATGTGGGGAGGGGTTCATTTATTTTTTTCGATATACCGGATGTAAATGAAACATAGCTCACCTCCTTAATTTTCATTCATAAATTGATGAAATTTTAATGTGCTGTTTTACACGTAGAATTGCATTAGTAGACAATATTTTTAGTTTTTGTTCACTTCCAGTTTTTACGGATTTAAAACAACTTTCTTATTTTAAATGGAACATCCTGCATAGTATTACATTTTTAAAATCTGTGATGAATTCTGAATATAACAGTATACTTTTTTTACATTTTTTTATTTATTTCTTTTTCTTTTTAACGAAAATATTAATTTTTGATTTAGAGTGCTATGATTTACAAAAAAATGTTTCTGATGGGATTTCTTACTATTGCAAAAATTGAATAACTTTATGATAAATACTTTCTTGCATAGGCGCCTTCAAAAGTGCGAAAATCAGTTTTTCTAAAAAATGCATACTTACTTGTGAAATCTCAAAATGGTGGCTCATCACGATGTTTAGGAAACACATCTTTTTACGATTACAGTGATATCTATAACTTAGCAATTCCATAAGAATTCACAGTAGAAAAATCAAAATTCCTCTAAATATATCGGTATTATAATGTAATACACAAAACCTGACACACAATTAATGTGTTGTGAAAATAATTATCTCAAATAAAATTATTAGTTTAAAATACCTTTCGTAACTAGTACCCTACACTTAAATTACGCTTACTGTAATGCTAATATAGCTACTGTTTACTTGATAACTATTTTAACAGCACTGCAGTTTAGTTTAGTTTTTTTTTTTCAATTTTGTCTTTATTATTTATCAACATTTTACCTAAATTATTTTTATTTACTGAAATTGTTCTGCATCCTAGTTTATTTAGTTTATTACTAACTCTATTGCTGATCTTAATCCGATAATTAATATATCTATATAACTTATGGCATTCCTGTGAGGAATCGGCATAAAACTCTACATAAATTTTTCTTTTGTTTGTTTTTTATTAGATTATCTAATAGATAAAGTGGCTTTCCTTATAGCCATTGTTTTTTACAATTTCATTAGTTACATTAACTTCTTTTTTAAAGTTCTCTTCGCTCAATGGAAATGTTAATAGACAATGTATGTAGCTGTGGAATGGTACCTATCATATTTATTTCCAATGATTGTTTATATTTATGAATTACTTTATCTGTGCAAGTAGGTTTACGATAAATGTCAAACTCTAAGCTATTGTGGATATATATTTTATATTAATGTCTAAAAAGTTTAAACCCTCGTCATTTTCCATTTCTAATGTGAATTGAATTTTTTGATTAAGTGAATTTAGAAGACCTAAGACTGTAACTTTCCAAATGCAAAACACTCCCCAAATTTTACTATTCACTATTACCTGTTCTCTTGACAAAGGCCTAAAAAGCCGAAATACGTGTAAAATTTCTAATAGACAATATTTGAAACATTAAAAAGCATATATTTAAAATATTTTTTATTAAAACGTTTTAAAATTAATTATTATCTTCAGTATCCTATAAAGTCGTAGACATGCATGTAATTTTTAATTAACTTAACATATCTGAATGAAATACTAGTGTTGTTTTATTCATCAAGCATGTAGTCTATTCCAGTATTCGGAAAATCTATTTAAGAACATGTGGGAGAGGTAACCATTGTTTTTGACGTTGATTGGGCACTGAAAGCGTTCGTTTGAATGCTGATAGCGTTTTATAGTAGCATCAGTAGACGGTTAAAATATAAAATAAAAAACTAAATGAATTTTCTCTACATCTCCATTTACTGTTGTGATAAGAAAAAATAGATTTTAACGTACATGTTTTTTTACTTATACTAATGTTATTTCTTATTATAAATACTGTTTGTTATATTTAGAAACTGTATTTGTTACATGACATACAGTACGTCATTTTATTACCATTTAAGCTAGGGATTTAAAAATTTTGTAAGATATGGTTGGCAAATATGTATATTTTTCATCAAAAAACTGTTGGATGACACTTCCGGTTTGTCCGGAAATTTTAGGAAATTGTCTTCTGCGTCGCCATCTTGAAAACAAATGACAGCTTGTGATACATCGTTGAAAAGGGAATTTATAGCTTTATTTAAATTCGTAAGAAAATATACAGGGAGCCCATTAAAATTCATAAAATACCTCACTTTCGGACAAACCCTAACTCAACTGTTCTTTGATGAAAAATATACACCTTTATGAACCATATCTGCAGCTAATATTTTAAATCGCTAGCTCAAATGATAACAAAATGGCATCCTGTTAAACGATTTCGTTGTCACCCGGTATAGGAAAGTTTACCATGAAAAGAAAATCAAGTGTTCGACTTATTCTTATGTTTTGGGTTTCCCCATAAGCCTTTAGGGCTCCCATAAATTCCGTCCTCCGAACTTTCTATTGCATTTAAAATACAAAACACATATTTTCTTTTCATGCTAAAAGTACAAACAGTTTCAGTAAGGAAAAATCTCATTTTTTTAATGTACTTATTATTTATATTAAAGGTATTAAAATCTCATTAAAACTTATGTACAGAAACAACAGCGAATTATATGAAAAGTAAATAACACAAAATACAAAAAATACAAGCATTTTACAATTAAAGCTAGTGTCTTTCATTTTAAATGTCAACTCTCTTTTATTTGATTTTAACATCAATTAAAAAAAAAGGCAAAAAATTGCTACCTCCGTAATACCGGTTACAGGGAAAATACTTTTCCGTATATATTTTGCATAATTCATAACAATAATTTTTTCTCTAAGATGTGCCAAAACATTATTAGAACCTCACCTCCGTGACGTATTGTTTCTGTCATTATCACTATTATGTATGGTTTTATTAATTCAAACTGATTTGGTAAATGTTAATTTGTTATTGTTCCATATTATTTTATTTGTTCTTTATTAAGTGTTTATTATTTGTTATGGATATTTCTTTTCCTTGTCAATATTGTCAAGTACGTATTATATTGTAATGTAGTTATTCATACTCTAATATAGAGTTACGTGAAAGAGTAGCCACTGTGACTAAACTTTGTCCCATGATAAAAAAATTGTGTATGTGCATTTATCTCGTTAAAGATGATTTATTCTTTTTTTTTTTTTACCTCACGCTGGACAATCCTCCTTTGGCCTCTGAACCTCACGGAAGGAGCACCAGCAAATATGCTGGTGCTCCTGTAGGTAATAACCTACAGCCACTCTGCAGACAGAAAAAACCTAGACTAACTGCCTTCTGCTGTTGACATGTCAGCTTACCAGCTGATTTTCGACAACACGGTGTTTCCTTCAGTTCCGAGAGCAGCGTAGCCTTTGTCCCTTCAAATACACCGATTATTAGGACTACCATCTTGAAGCTCGTACCGAAGTTCACGATACTTGCTGCGTTTTTCCTCCTTCAAGGTGATATTTAAACCAATGCTGAAAACTCGATAACGTATATCATCTTCAGTCGATGATCGAGGAGGACTGTCAGGTTTATTGGGTTGGATTAGCCTGAGCGTCGGGAAAAAGTAATTCCAGTAAATCCGGCATTTCTCCTTCTTGACAATAGATGATCCAGTTGTTGAAAATATCAAGTTGACATGCCACAATAAATCTCTGTATCTGAAATAAGTACGACTGACCTTAGAAAGGCAAATGTCAGCTGTCGGTACCTTGCTATATTTACGTAGATTGGTAACATATGTTTTATTAGAACTACTGTTCATGTGCAAAGATGGTGTTAAACACCTATTCCTTATGTGCTCTATATCATTGTTATGTTGCTTATCTTCCAGTGCTTTTGTCTTGTAGATAAGCGTTGCCATCAAATGTGTTTTTATGTTATTAAACATTACAAGAGCAAGAAAAATACAGTCCAAATCTCGAGGGAGTTGTTTTATTTATTATTAATATAGAATAGAGAAAATACTGTGGGATTGTCCACTAAACATTAGCCTAGTCGATAAAGTGCTTCCATGTTCTTATAAAAGATATCATGTTGGGGCTTATCGACGTGCTACCGAAACCGATTTCCCTGTTCCGCAGATTTTATTCGGTGACTCGGCTGAAGCTCGGTAATTGAATCAACACATCTTACTAATATTATCGTTATTATTTATGAATCAGCAACAAAGCAAATAGGAAGAAAGTGCAAAATACCGTGCAATGTACTTAGGATGATAGGACACATTTTCACTTGCTTTCGATTAGTATCTCTTTTTCCCATCGTTGGAGTCTTCTAAATTTCGCTAATGAAAATGCATAACATGTACAACCAGATAAATTAGACAATTCCCAAATCCAAAGCCTGAGCTGCATTAGTGCGGGTTACACTGATGAAAATACGCAGACACATATCCACTCAACTTTGACTTTGTCAGGGTCGATGCCGGTATTTGAACCCGGGAGTCGGCAGGTAGTATACCAATTACGTTTGTCACTTAACAATCTAGCCCACTACGCTACCTAGTTTGGCAGGTAAAATAACTAAATGACATTTTTTATTGGGAGGTATTGTTGAATAATTTTGAATCGCTAGCAGTTGTATGTAGATTTCAATAGATTTAAAAAATAATTTTTCGTTATTAATGAAAAATTCATTACCGATATATTTTTTTCGAAATTATTGTAAAATAGAGATTTGACCCTTATATGCATACCTCACATTTTATTTGGTTATATCTTACAGTTGGTGAGCAATTCATAGGTGAAACATGTTGTACATAAAACGATTATTTGTATCTCTTAAAGAATTTAGTTCTTCCAAATAAAACTTTTATTGATGATGGCGTGCATATACTGCTAATCTTTACAAAAGAGTACAATTCCAGCCTGAAACTTTTGACGTAAAATCACAGCACGTGAAATTGCCTTTAGAGTGCGTGCGGAACAAGTTGATGATAATGCAATAATTCATCCTCTTGTTTTCCGGGTTGAAATAGGTAGAGCAAAGGTGAAACAGGACGTGAGCAAGTGAAAAAGCTATTAGTTCAAATTATCTTCATAGTAACAACAATATTTTAGATGTCGGTATGTTCCATCTTCCATTTGGATCTCATCTATCAAAGTTTATATACAAGGCTTTAATAATATAACGCGTGTAGTATTTTAAAGGAATCATAAGCGTTTACTAATCATAAGTAAGCATAATGCATCAATTAATATTTATAATATTAATAATTGATTACCCAATTCGGATATAATTGTACATATGGCTCCGTGGTCTAGAGGTAACGTACTTGCCTCGAAACCTCGGGGTCCCGGGTTCGATTCCCGGTCGAGGAACTGGGATTTTTCTGTGAGAGAGATTAATCGTAGTATACTCGGATATTGGGTGTGTGTCCATTGTCTCTAAATGTGTAGCCCTCTCCCACACAAGGTCATTCCAGACCTTCAGGGATAAAGGGGTTGTAATTTCATGTGGTGTTATTATGGTGTTATTATTATTATATGTACAGTTGTGGTAAATCGCTATACTCTATTTAAATATCTCTATGCAGAAACTCAATTACACTGTAAAATCCACCCTATTATTTTTAACTACTTTTAACTTTATTAATAATCATTATTCATTAATGTTTTTACTGAATGTTAATTTAAGAACAAAATATATTAGTATCCTTGTGCAATGTGCATACAACCACACATTGGTTTCGAATGTTATTTTCTTTTGATATTCTAGTTTCATGAGATTTAAGAGAGCCGTATTTTTTTAACTGCCCCATAGATCACATTGGTGGGCAGTGTGTCGTGAAAACATAAACCTGAATATGCCAAAGTTGAAAAATCACAATAGACGCGAATTGTGTAAATGTGAATCCAATAAAAAATGTTGTATGCGACATTTGCTAGCCAATGGAACGGAGAAATAAAAAGTGACGACCAACTCCTGATAAAGTGCCGGTCTGTGATTGTGCTAGTTCAAATGGACAGCGATAGACGGTTTCCAGTAAACAGAACATAGAGGGTGGATAGAAAAGTGCCATTTTTTAATTAATTTATTCCTACAAAAACATTAAAACTTTATTAAAAGTCTACAGAAACATTTTTAAAACGATAGCTTGATTAATCACCTCCAATAACAATTTATATTGGGTTATTACATCCGTTGATAATGAAAATTTGTGCTCGTATCAGTCGTATAACAAAGTTATGTGCTATGAACATTAGAAACATACGATGTTTTTATTTTATTAAAAATACACTTATTGTTAGAATGTATATCTTCCTGATTTTTCTAAGTAATGTGATGAAATTTTAATTAATTTCATCACGGGTGATATGTATGTATGTGCTTCTAAATATTACAGATATATAGAAATGTCAGAGTATTAAACAGAATAGTGGGCTTTTTCGATCGATATGCTATGCTTTGACGATTTAATCCATGCTTTTAATGTATGCCATTTTCGTAGGTGATGAGAAAATAACTGATGTAAGACCTTCCCCACATTATAATATAAAACATCAAATTTTAAGCTCAACCTACGCATACTTATTGATGGATTCTCTTTTGCTCTCTAAAATTTATTTTGTGAATATTTTGTCCAGCGTTTTGCTGTACAATTTTCGTGTATTTAAATGTTGTGGTTACTTTATTGTAAGATGATATATTATTGTAAGTATCGAATTCGTCATAAATTAAATAGCTGCATTACAGATACCTGAATAATTCCTTAAACGTTTGCTTTTTATGACATTCTAAAAAAAATAATATTTGGTTTGGAAAAAAAAATTGTACTATGTAGTATATATATATATATATATATATATATATATATATATATATATATATATATATATATATATATATATATATGATTAAATATGATTTGAAGGAAACAACTACTCAGCGGGCAAATACCCCGACCTGCATTGAATTACACCTTCAAATCATGATAGATCGATAGCCAATATCATTTGTCAATTCCTAACCAGACATAGATCGATTTCGAACTTATTTGTTCTCTTCAGTATGCCATAGGTTATGGAACAGACAAATGATAGTGGCCAACCTGCTAGTTATATACAAACTATGGTGAAGTGAATAGTGGTGAGAGGTATGAAACTTCTCATATGGTCTGAATGCTACTATCCGACCGACATCCTCGATGTCTCTGTGGCGGATAGCGCACATTAGTTTAGTCCACCTGGGCTAGGGGTCGCTGCTCTCGGTACTTGCTGTGATGCAAGTCGCTATCCGCCACAGAGACATCGAGGATGTCGGTCGGATAGTAGCATTCAGACCATATGAGAAGTTTCATACTTCTCACCACTATTCACTTCACCATAGTTTGTATATAACTAGCAGGTTGGCCACTATCATTTGTCTGTTCCATAACCTATGGCATACTGAAGAGAACAAATAAGTTCGAAATCGATCTATGTCTGGTTAGGAATTGACAAATGATATTGGCTATCGATCTATCATGATTTGAAGGTGTAATTCAATGCAGGTCGGGGTATTTGCCCGCTGAGTAGTTGTTTCCTTCAAATCATATTTAATCACATTAGTTTAGTCCACCTGGGCTAGGGGTCGCTGCTCTCGGTACTTGCTGTGATGCAAGTCGCTATCCGCCACAGAGACATCGAGGATGTCGGTCGGATAGTAGCATTCAGACCATATGAGAAGTTTCATACCTCTCACCACTATTCACTTCACCATAGTTTGTATATAACTAGCAGGTTGGCCACTATCATTTGTCTGTTCCATAACCTATGGCATACTGAAGAGAACAAATAAGTTCGAAATCGATCTATGTCTGGTTAGGAATTGACAAATGATATTGGCTATCGATCTATCATGATTTGAAGGTGTAATTCAATGCAGGTCGGGGTATTTGCCCGCTGAGTAGTTGTTTCCTTCAAATCATATTTAATCACATTAGTTTAGTCCACCTGGGCTAGGGGTCGCTGCTCTCGGTACTTGCTGTGATGCAAGTCGCTATCCGCCACAGAGACATCGAGGATGTCGGTCGGATAGTAGCATTCAGACCATATGAGAAGTTTCATACCTCTCACCACTATTCACTTCACCATAGTTTGTATATAACTAGCAGGTTGGCCACTATCATTTGTCTGTTCCATAACCTATGGCATACTGAAGAGAACAAATAAGTTCGAAATCGATCTATGTCTGGTTAGGAATTGACAAATGATATTGGCTATCGATCTATCATGATTTGAAGGTGTAATTCAATGCAGGTCGGGGTATTTGCCCGCTGAGTAGTTGTTTCCTTCAAATCATATTTAATCACATTAGTTTAGTCCACCTGGGCTAGGGGTCGCTGCTCTCGGTACTTGCTGTGATGCAAGTCGCTATCCGCCACAGAGACATCGAGGATGTCGGTCGGATAGTAGCATTCAGACCATATGAGAAGTTTCATACCTTTCACCACTATATATATATATATATATATATATATATATATATATATATATATATATATATATATATATATATATATATATATATATATATATATATATATATATATATATATATATTGTTAAATTCGTTTTCCGGGTATACTCCCGCGTAGGTGATAGGCCCCGAGAGGGACAGTGGTACGTACTGGTCAAGAAGAAGCAGGACGGAAGTCTAGGCCACACAGTTTATAGAAAAGCCACTCACACTGACAGATACCTAAATGCACAGTCACACCACCATCCAGCACAACTAAACTCAGTAGTAAAGACATTAGTCACACGCTCGCAGAGACTAGCAGATGCAGACAACCTCAAAGAAGAAATGTCAACTCTTCACAAAGCGCTGCGAAAGAATGGGTTCACACAACAAAGAATACAGAAGTTGTCAAAACCATCTCGGCCGAGAAATCAAGAGGACTCCGAACAACCCATAGCAAAAGCCTATCTGCCATACATAAAAGGAACAACGGATAAAATAAGCAAACTTCTACGTAAACATAAAATAGAAACAACTTTTAAGACCGACAAGAAAATCAGTACCATTCTTCGAAATCCAAAGACCAAAATTGCTCTAGAAAGTCAAGGGGTATATGAAATACCTTACCAAGATTGCAACAAATCATACATAGGACAGACCAACAGAAAAATAAGTGCAAGACGCGAAGAACACATAAAAGCTGTTAGAAAAGACGAGAGAACATCATCTTTAGCTCAACATGTCAAAACTACAGGACATAGGATTGATTTCGCCAAAACAAAAACACTAGCCAATATCGAGCATTACAAGTCAAGAATCATCAGAGAGGCCACAGAAATAGAGAAAAGACCACACAATCTAAATACACGAGATGACACCCAAAGACTACCTACCACATGGAAGCCTGCTCTGGTATTGCATGCTGCTGTCCATGAAGAAGCAAGAAACATAACGCAACGAACACACGAAGAGGAACCAACCAGAGCTAATCTAATAGGACCAAGTACACGGAGTCGCCCTCGAAATCAGGAAATGGGTGCAACAGACCGTGACATAAGCACAGACACACGCATGCGCGCCCGAACAGGACCGATTACACGAAGCCGCGCTCGAAATCAGGAGATGGGTGCAGCAGACCATGACGCCCGAAGTGTGTCGAGAGCAACAGAGCGTAACATAGGTAGAGTATATAAAGAACTGCCAGATCCAGAAAACGTCATTTCAGTTCGAGTAACCAGAAGTACAGGACTTTAAAATTTCAAATTTGTTAGCTGACTTAGAATTAATTATTCAAGATTTAAATGAACAATCAAAGAATTGTTATAGATCACAGTACACTAACATTATTACCAATTTTTTACATAAAAACCATTGTTCCAAACATTATTTAATTGATATGTTTAAAGTGTGCAATATTTGTTTAAAAGAACATCCTGAACTGTATGTAGTCAGAAGTGATAAAGGTAACGTCACTGTTGTCATGTACAAAGAGGATTATATTAATAAATGCCAACAACTATTAGATGATGAAAAATATTATAAAAAACTTAGAAATGATCCAACGTGTACCTTACAACAGAAGGCTAATAAGTTAATACCTCAACTGAAAAGAAAGATAGCTTAATTGATGAAGTGACAGCCAAGACTTTGACTTTTTATAACTCAGTAGCTCCTAGATTTTATGCTTTATACATAAACCAACTTTATCAATGAGACCAATTGTGTCTTCGATTAATTGCCCCAATGGCAATTTAGCAAAATTTTTGACAGAAATATTAACCAACGCATATAACACTGATAATGATTTTTATATAAAAGATTCCTTTGCCTTTAGTGAGTTTATAAATGATTTTCAACTTCCCCCAGATTACATAATAGTTAGCTTTGATGTGATTTCTTTGTTCACCAATTTACCACTCAACTTAGTAATTTCTTCTTTAACAAATAATTGGGACACAATTTCTCAATATTGTACCCTTGATTTAAATACTTTCATTACACTTTTAAAATTCGTGTTTGATTCAAATTATTTAGAATTTAATAATTGTTACTATAAACAAATTTTTGGGACACCTATGGGCTCCAAAATTTCACCCATTTTAGTAAACTTTGTATTGGATGATTTGGTTAGGGATAGTCTTATTAAATTTCCACTTAACATTCCATTTATCAAACGTTATGTTGATGACCTTCTACTTTCTGTTAAAGCTAACAGTGTTGATACAATATTAAACATATTTAATAGCTATGACGAAAATATACAGTTCACAGTAGAAAAAGAAATGGAAAATAATATTCCTTTTTTAGATATGAGAGTACACAGAACTGAAAATAACATTTTACGTACAAGTTGGTATAGAAAACCAATGAGCAGTGATAGATATATAAACTATCATTCTTATCATCCTCATCGTATGAAAATCAACCTAATTTTAGCTTTAAAAAACAGAGTAATTGAGGTCTCCCATCCTCATTACCGAGACATTTCCCTTAAAAAAATTAAAAAATATTTTAATTGAGAATTCCTACCCACAATCGTTAGTAAATCGTTTACTTTTCAATACTCCTCAAAATTTAAGAAGTACAAATGTATTGCACAATAACACTAATATAGTCTTTAATAGAAATGATAACAATAATAGTAACATTATTATAGATAATAGAGAATAACAATAATAGTAATATTTTCCGTTCACTTCCCTATATTGAAAATTTAACTCCAAAATTAATGAATTTATTCAAAGATTTAGATATTAAAATAGCAAATAAAAACATAAAAACCATATCAACGCTTTACAGTAAAATTAAAACTCCCCTTAAGGCAAATGAAAAATCTAATGTAGTATACCGCATTGAATGCAACAATTGCAATGGAGCATACATAGGACAGACATCAAGGACACTAAAAGGTCGTGTAACCTCACATATAAGTGATTGCAAAAGAAATGTTAAATCTTGTGCTTTAGCAGAACATGTCATCAATACAGGACATAAAATGAGTTATGAAAATGCCAAAGTCTTGACGGTTGAGAATAACTATAAAAAAAAGAACTTTCCTTGAAATGTTATATATAAATAAAGAAGAAAATTTTTTTAAATAAAAAATCAGACATAGAAAATTTAAGCAAGATTTATACTTATATTCTAAAATTAGAGAGAGATAATCACAGATAGTTACCCAAAATTAAAAAAAATTTTTTCAAAATTTTTTTTTTAAATAAATTAATTCAAATTTTCCCACCATAAAATAAGTTGGCAATACAGTTTAAAAATAATTATAGTAACCAGTAGTTGTACGAAATATTAAATGTAAAAGTTTTTATATCTTTCCTTTTTTTCTAAGAAATTCTTTTTTTAGGCCTATTGTTTTCGAACTCGATAACATGTGGCTGCGATTTCATTTTAACTTATAAACGTGATGAATTGTTCAAATTGTTTTTCCGTCCATTTTAATTATATTGTTCACTAATGTTTATAACATAGAAGTTTATGAAAATGTTTGTTTTTCTTCATTTCGACGGGAAAGCCGTTATATTTCTTAAAACTGTGATGTTTCTTAGACAATAACCTCAAGTTAGTAAGTAGTTTTTAATAAATAATTTTTGTAATTATTTTCTATATAAGTATTTTAACTTTATAGATGTCCTGAAGAAGGAAATAAAATTTTCCGAAAGCTTGACAAGTAACAAAGAGTTTTCTTTGCTTCGGCCTAGATATCTTACCCTTTTGACTGCATCCTCAAAATTATTATCTTTTCTTCTTTAACTAGTCAGTCAAGACTACCTTTCTATATATATATATATATATATATATATATATATATATATATATATATATATATATATATATATATATATATATATATATATATATATATATATATATATATATATATATATATATATATATATATATATATATATATATATATATATATATATATATATATATATATATATATATATATATATATTGTAACATTATTCAACAAACATCTGAATGAATAAAAAACTTTCATAATTCTTAATATGGATTAAAAAAAATAGTTTAATTTTTATAATATACAAGATGTAGCAGAACGACAAGGCATAAATTTCAAAGGTACTAGGTAATATTGGCAAAGAGTATATAAGTTTGTGCTCTAATATGCACTGCTCTAAAGGTACCAGGCAAGTTTTACTGATATTTTCTTATTATTTTAAGATTCTTACAACAATTAGAGTTGTTGAAGTAAAAGTTGGAGAGTAGTTATCACTCGAAGAGATCTGTTACTAATATAATTTCTCTTTCTCTAATTCAATAAGATATCTTTATTTGCATGAAGTAAGGTTTTTTCATAAATTGGTATTGTTTACAAGGTGGCATTACTTGATTTGTGTTATTTACTACACAGATAAAACTATTCTCAAATAAAAAAAAATGTGTTTGAAAGTTTTATTTTGAATTAATGCAAATTATTCCTTAAAGATTAATATTTTTTTTTATTTGAAAACAATTTTATTTACAAACAAATATATTTTTTTTATAATTATTTCCATATTTAAATATAATTCGATTCGTTTAAATAAACTGATCCAGGAAAGTTAAAGATATTGCGAGTAAACGCATTTTCGATTGGGAACTATAGTAGGATTTTATGTGAATTTCTATTCATTTTTCATTAAGTCGAGCACAAATAATTCCATTTTTCACTTTTATTCACAAGAAAATTTCACACCTTTACAACCAATCAGATGCATTTATTTTGATTCGTTACCATTGGCAACGGGAAAATTTCTGGAAATTTGTTTGTTCTGGGTATCCTAGGTATGATTACACTGGAAAATTATTTGCCAAATTTTGATATAAGATTTAGAAAATGACATTTCATTTTTATATTACTATTGATATATATATTTCATTTCTTAACCGTTAATATCAAATAATATTTTATACAGTTTTTTGGGAATTTCGGTCACATATAACTAATTTTATTTTTTTTCTCGGTTGATTACACAATCATCAGAGAACTACAATTAATATTATATTTAAAAAAAACAGTTATGGTTATTTTACATTACATTATTACACTATTAATTATTAGGTGTTTGTTTTAAATTCTGTTACATATTTGATGTTACTTGATTGCCTGTTTTAACGCAAGTGAATTACTTTAACATGGTGTTTTGGCTCTTAATGTTTTGTTTATGTTACAGATATAACGTTGGATTTGTATATAATTTACTGTGGGTGATTTGCTTATTATTGTTTTGTATCGGCAAGATGTAAAAATGTTATACATATAATGTACCTC
Organism: Rhamnusium bicolor; assembly: GCA_029963845.1. Lineage (NCBI taxonomy): Eukaryota > Metazoa > Arthropoda > Insecta > Coleoptera > Cerambycidae > Rhamnusium > Rhamnusium bicolor. The sequence continues at coordinate 318,218 of JANEYF010004294.1, read as the reverse complement.
AATCATTAACTTAATTAACTGATTGGAGTACATTATATAACATTAAGTCAATGATTGGGGTACATTATATAACATGAATTAAATTTTACATCTTGCCGACACAAAATAATATATCTTGAAATAAAATACCTTATTATATACCCACAGTAAATTATATTCAAATCCAACGTTATCTCTGTAACATAAACAGAACTTTAAGAGCCAAAACAACATGTTAAAATAATTCAGTTGCGTTAAAACAGGCAACAAAATTTGAAACAAACACCTAATAATAATTAATAGTGTAAGTAAATAATGTAATGTAAAATAACCATAACTGTGTTTTTAAAATATTGCATTAATTGTAGTTCTCTGATGATGGTGTAATAAACCGAAACGTTAAAAAATAGTTTTATCATTTGAATATTTTTGACTATCATTATATCCAAAAAAGTAACACATAAAGATACCAAAACCAAACGGACTTGTTACATTAACAAGTTATTACGATCTTAAATCGTAGTATAAGATCAAATATACTGAATCAGTCCTAAAGGTCTTACAGATTCTTCTTGATTTGTGAAAAACAAAATACTAGTCAAGAAAATTAAAATATAAATAAATATAATAATTAAATTACAGTTAGGCAAAAACTACAAGAAATTCTTACAATATAATAAATATGAAATATTTTCTAGGGTTCAAAAGTACTAAGATTATCTCATTACTAATAAGTTTACTGATGCAATAGAATTTAATGAGAAAAAAATTAATTATAGCATATATATACAAAATTATGAATGTGAATTAAGCCAAAAGAATAAAAATATACCACCCATTAGGGTAGCTGTAAAGTAAAATATCTATAATTATAAACTATAATATGCACAATGTAACAAAAAATGGCAAATGATCTTTCAAATAATCAATCTATAGAGCACTTATCTTAAAATATGTATAGCAGCACAGGCAGCTCCAGGATCCAAAGTATTCCTCTCGAGCCGGCTTGACAAAAATACTGTGGAATCGTGAACCTTCACTAGGATTTTCTCGTAATTATTTCAATAAGTGAATATCACATAAAAGTTTCCAAGACAATAGTATTATATGAGTTCTATACTAGGGACAAGCAGAATATATAATCCTCAAAAATCAACTACCATTAACTCGCCAATTTCCAAAATCTAATATCCAAGTTTTTATACTATACAAAAAACTGTACGTATCAAAACGTAAGTTCCAAATCGTACCGTGCCAAAAATGCATGGTGTCAAAAAATAAATTAAGAACAAAAATTATTTAAAGCCTTCAAACACGTGGTTGTTAATAAAAGAAATAATTAATTAGAACTTAAGTACCCATTAGATCTGGGTGTTTAGTTTGCCAATAAATCCGATTTACAAATCAAAAGCAATCAATACTTCTGTATTAACAAATGAAGTAATAGACAATTTTATCCGAAACTATTTCAAAGCAACCAAAAAGCAAATGTGCTATAACAAAAAGTCTATATTTCGGCAATACCAAGTGTTCTTTATTAATTTCTTGACAAAAAAGGAAGCACTTTTGCGAAATTCTTGTTATTTAAAGCCAACGAGATTAACACAAAATAATATGACTGACGTAACTTGTAACCACCAACTCAACAACGTTAAAATTATTAGATATTTGGAATTTGGAAATTTCAAGCGAGTGGTAGTATGTTCACCAATTCACGTTGGGAGATTAATATTTGTGTACTGTCTTTTAGGTTGTAATAAAGTATATTCCAAGATATAGATAATTTAATGAAGTAGACTCAAAAAATGACAAAGAATGTTTGATTTTGTTTCTCAATACAAAAAACAAATACTACGGTTAAAAATTTATAAGATAATGAAAGCAACACTCTCCTTATTTAAAATGTTTTTTTTATTACGGCTCGATCATTTCTTCAAAAATTATTAAAGTTTTTGTGCCGAAACGCACGATAAAAGACTAATTAATTTAGCTTTAATTCATTTGCTTAAAATTAATGCTTCGTAATTAAATATGGCATATTTGGCCATTTAAGTGTATGTGACATAACAGTTAATGTTAGGATTATTTCAGGACAATAATGCACAATACATTATACATCGAAATAAAATATAATAGTCACAATAGTAAGTTGTTATTCAAAGTCTGAAACTAAATAACACTAAGTCTAATAAAGAAAATTCCAAGTCTTTTGGTTTCGTGTGTGTTGTTGTTTACCTCTTTGAAGCAGAATTACATTGCAGTAAAATAAATTAATATCCCTTATATTGTCACGCAACATGTATCCCAACTAAAACAATAGACAATAATTTATCTGGGTAAACAATCCACATATATCGCGTGTGAACCGAAAAGGATCTACAATGGTCATTTGAACATACACAGTTGATAGCACTTTACTGAATAGAAAATTAGGTCAGATCAAAATATATGTAAAATGTAGTTCACAAGAAAAAAATTACGAATCAATAATTACTTGTGCTGGATTTTTTACTTTTTTCAAGCCTCATACAATTAGAAAAATGACAAGTGGATCATAGCATTTTACGGTACCTTCATACACATCGATAAAAATGGTAGGGCGCTATTTGGGGAAAATAATTATGGGTGCTTCCAACTGGGTGATTTATTGAGGGGTGGCTTAAGGTGTGGCCTATTCAAGTCTTTTGGATGCTATTTAACACCATATTTTGTTAGATCTAGGTTTTTAAATAACGGAGATAATACATGTGAGAAATGAGGAAACAAAGAAATGAAAGTATGAGGAAATTAAGCCTCCTTTATACACTTTATTTTATAAACGGAAACAAATTTCTTTACATATTTCATTTCTAGTATGTATGTCTTATAATTTATGATTTCTTGATATAAGGTGCTTGCTGCTTGGATTTTCTGTTTTTCTATGTTTACTGTGAAGACTCGCTCAACTATCGTGATAATCTTTACTAATTGAAGTAAAACTGTTGCAACTAATTTGATTGTGAGTTTCCTGTACACAACCAAATGCTACTTCATCCATAGCAACTTCTAGACCTATAAAACACCCAAGTGCGACCTGTTTTAGAATGGCTCCACATGTATGGTTTCAACAAATAGTTGATACCGCAGTCTACCTCTTTGGAATATAATCGTATTATTTATAAAAGAAGTCATTTTTATTATTATTACTCTTAATAATACTGCCCAACAAAATCTGCGTCAGTAATTATGGAGGACTAGTGACAGAAAATAACGACTGATTCCTTTACCCCGAGTTTGATTACAGACACATTTCTTTACCAGATCCCTTTTTCGCCAAGAACAACAAAGATTGCCAACCATGTTTTTGCCGGAGTTGTATTCTGCTCAGATATTTATGTAAATAAGTGTCTCATCCAATCAAGGTACACTCATGACATTCTCGTGGTAGAATAGCCCTGTCTTTTGTGATTTTTCTTTTTCTTTTTTTTTCAATAAAAACTATTGGTCAATATATTGTTTCTATAGATTTAAGAGTAGCTAGAAATACGGTTACAGTAATAATTTGAACAATACCTGCCTCCAACTTTTCATTAAAGCCAACAAATTTCCTAGCTACTATTTATGTTTTGTATTCCATCTGAAATATTTATTAAAAAGCAAAATCGATGTAAACTACAATATGAAATTTTGAAATTAGACCGTTAAAAATATACGGGACACGCGACATGCATTCTTGATTGGTAGAGGATGTAAAACAGAAGCGATATCAAATCCTACTTATGAATAACTATCGACTAGTTCAACGTCAACTAAATCTGCATATCATAAAAGATTTATTTAGGTCTACTAAAAAATTCATTAGGTTTCTCAATCATATTTCTGGTTAAAAGGAATTTTTGAACTATCAGAAATTTCAGTATTTTTGATCCTATGAATAACGACAGTTATTAAACCTGTTTCTTTATCTATCAGATTTAAAATTTACTAAGATTATTAATGAAAATAACTTTTTCTCCGGCGTGTTTTCGGTCCCCAAAAATTCATGATTTCGGTATATTATAGTCGTGGCTAGACAACGGGAAATAATTGTAGGTGATTCAAATTCGACTCCCACGCCTAATTTCTCGGAAATTGTAGAGGATATGCTCAATGCACAAATCGTTTCCGGCGAATAAACATAACTTATATAGACTACATGTTAAGCCAGTTGTAAATTTTTATCGCATCAACGATAGGCGTCGCGGCGCTTTTTGGATTATTTTCTATTAACAACCAGCCTCTTTAAGGTATCTTGATTGTATGCCTTTTTCAAATAGGTTTTAATACAAATAGTAAGGTGGCCCCGATATCAAAACATACGTGATCATAACTGTAAGTTTAACTTGTTCGTCAAACGACGAGTGGTCTCTTTTAGTTTGAAAAAGTTGTAAAATAATTATCTACTCTGCTTCTCATTGACTAACGCACACGTTTAAAAATCCCTGTAGTATTCCGGAATTTTTCACATGCTGCAACTATGCGGTTTCTCAGATCCTTAATATTTTAATCAGACTATTTGTAAACCAATGTATTAAGGTGTCCCCGTAAAAAATAATCCAGGGGATTTATTTATGGAGACAATGGGGGCCAAGTTTGTGGTCTACCTATCCAATGATTAGGACACAGCATCCAAATGCTGTTGGGCAGTTAGACTGCATGTACCACACATGGTTTCTAACTTGATCTGGCACATTTTTCAACAACAAAGGTACAATATCTTGGATAAAAGGTCACATGTCTTAGAATTTAACAGTATAAAAGTTTTCTGTTCAACGCCTTCAGAATATATTTTCGATGATGATGATAAATCGAAAAAAAAATAATAATTTTTAAAAACTAACAATTTCTTTTCTCTATGAACACTATATTAAACTTTGGTCCGATTTGTTCATTATTAAATCGGCTTAAATAAATGTCTGTCTTTCAGGATCAATATTAGGATAACTTTTGCCCTGTTGCAAAAACTCTTGATCAAATGTCACAAAATTAATACCTACATTTTTCAACCAATTTTTTTGATATGAAAAATATTGAGTAAAGACATAATTGGATATATTTCTTAATTACGTCTTCCTTATTGTACGGTTTCCTTTAAACCAGTGTAATATTTCAAAATTAAATTTCAAAGTACTAGAAATTTTTATTAGAATTATAACAAGTTAATGTGTAAAATTACGAGAACAGTTTATTATGTTATAGGATGACACTATTTAAAAATCCTTGTTTCGTAAATTTCTCTGTTTATGCAGTAATACAAGAAATGATTAATTTTTGTACAATTCCTTTTTTCTCATTAATCATGTTAATATTGTTTTAACCAGCTTTAGTTATTGACTTCAGTTTACAGGATTTTTTAAATATTTTTAAAAATTTGTTTTCACATGTAGTATGTTGACAGTTTTTTAACTGAATCAGTCATTTCGAAAACAACATGTCATATAAATAAAACTTTACAGAAATCAATAAAAACTGTATAACTCAATAAATAGCAAAATTTTTAAAACTTGGCCTACTAATTACTGTTTTTGGAACTTGTAGCGTATGTTTTCTTCAATTGTTATGTTTCTATAGCTGAAGAGTTTGAAAAAATAAAAAATGGAATTATTGACTTATGTTGTTTTTGAAGGGAATAATAACTAGACATTTTATAATGATACAGAATCGTTTTCTCCGTCAGATTCGACATTAGTGTTTCCTCTAGTTCTACTGGCCAGTTGAATATTTCTTGATAAAACTGCTTATGCTCATCGATGACGCTGTTATCAATTGTTTTATGAATCATTGGCACTTTGTTGATGGATATAAAGGGTTGATATATTAGCTATAGTATTTTTTAACAGTTGGTATTTGCATGTCATCGATGGAATCCTGTATAACATCTTTTTCCGTAGCATATTATAAACTCATGTAAGAGGAAGAATGAAGAAAAATTTTGGAATTTGCTTACCGTATTATTCAACAGCCAAAGAACATTTTCAATAGAAGTATGGCCACCATTTTTTTAAATCATAAACTTGTTCAATTTGAAGCTGTTTTCTCAAAATTTATTACTTGTTTCATCTACCATCTTGAACTATTTCATTTGGCACGTAAATATGGTTATGTTTCTGATTTATTTCTTAATTATTTTTTCTTAAACGTTAGTGATACCCACAAGTTCTTGCACATGTAATCAAGAAAGTTGTTTTACATATTGAACAGCGTTCTATGAAAATAATAATAGTTATCCTTAGTAAAGTATATATCATATGTCTAGTTTTTTTCGCATACTTTCGTTCCTCTCTAGTTAATATATTCCTTGCCTGTAACCTTAGTTCCTTTTATAGTCCGAAGGATTACATGTCCTTTTCTTTTTTCGGCTTATGATCATTTTCCCATTCACTTGATGACATTATGATGTATACAAATTTACTACGCTGCAACAAACTGAAATGTTTGTTCATATTTGTAATCAACAACTATAAGAGCATTAGCTAGCAATGTCCTTTGGAAGTGATTACAAAAACTACATAAGCATTGACTAATATTGTTTTTGGCGTGACTTCAGTATAGAATGGCAAAGTTTCTCGTACTTGGCAATATGAAAGTAATGCTTACAGATAATGTGTAACTAGCTTTCTACATAACATATCCTATACAATCTCATTCTTAGAAAAAGGGCTACTTATGTTGTTTTTGAAATGACCGAATCAATTACACTACCCCAAAGTAGAAAAAATGTACATGTAAAATTTTAATACGTGATTTTATCCCAATTTTATCCACCGATTAAAAAAATTTAGCTCGAAATATCCCTTGAAATATACTTACACATTTATAATTCGAAATATATCACACACAAAATATACGAATGATTAGTATATAGAGTGATTCTACACAAAAGTTGTCAGCCGATTCATCATCGAAAAATAGGACGAAAAGTTTAAATAATACACATACCCTAAACCTCACCGTTACTAAGATATAGGGTACTAAAAATAAAAAAAAATGTGTTTTTGAAATATATGTAATACTGCAGAAAATGTAAATTGATGAAATTTTATACAGTAGTCTACTATGCTGGGTATTGCTTATTGCTTATACTGCTTCATGATTGACAGAATGACATACGTAGACAAATAAAAAGAAAAGTATATAACAAATAATGAAACGCATACCGCTTGGTACAATGTATTATTCAAAATGACTGAAGTCTGCCATCGCATTAGCATACATGGTCATATCTAATATTCGTTTTGCACTCGTAATTGTTAAATTTGAGCGATTTGGTCTGTACATATGTTTGTATAAGGAAAAGAAGCGTTCCACATCTACCGAGATTAATGGTGCAAATTCTAAATAGTTCACATGGGCAGGCAGTGCAGCCATTGACAAACCACGCAGACAATTTTCACGAATTTTACACATTATGTGTATCTCAGGTTCCTGTATTCTTGTTTGAAATTTGCGAAAAAAAGTTGCCAAAATTGTGGACCGCCCAAGTTATTTTTTAGACTATTTTTAGAATACCTTGCATTTTATTTCAGAATCAGGTAGAAAATACATCACCATGTGGTGGGGTTCTCTCCCCCTTTTGTGGTCAGTTCTTGTGGATGACTTACTGGCTGTTCTCACACTGTGGGAGGTTGAGGTTCTAGCATATGCAGATGATCTGAATCATAAGAGTCAGAGGAAACTCTGAAGGAGTAATATCGAATACCCTTCATGAGACACTGGATGCAGTGAGTAACGGGTGTGACAGGAAACAGATATCTGTAAATCCTCAAAAAACAGTAATAGTACCATTCACCCGGAAAAGGAAGCTGGAGGACTTAAGATCTCCCTCCTTAATGGGTGAAACTATTCCATTTGCCGAGGAGGTGAAATATCTAGGAATCACGCTAGATAGATCACTTAATTGGAACTCCCATCTGGAAAAGGTAATCCACAAAGCAAAGCTGTCCTTATGGACGTGCCGTTGTATTTCTGGCAAATCCTGGGGCATCTTCCGTTAAGTAAACTCTAAGCTCGTTTTCGTCATTTAAATGACTACATTTTCTGCAATTTGTCGCACATCCCACAGACTTAAACTTATGAATGATGTTTAATACAGTTTGAACCGTCGGGGCAGGACGGTTTTCAAATGTAAAAATGATTCGCCCGATAACTCCCTCAGCAGTATTACCGCCGTATTGTCACTTGCTTATTTGCACTTTTTTGTCAGTTGTAGTATAAACATACATTTTCAAGTTAAAGAGGAGTGCCAGTTTAACTTACCACACTAACGGCTGAGACGATAATAAGAGAAATGAGACAGGAGCAACGTGAGAGCAGTTCACCACATGACCACAAAATTATTTATTGCAGTGTTGCCAGATTGTGAAAGTGTGATTATTAGAAAGTAACAATGAAATTACCAGATTTTAGGAAAAATTACCAGATACTTCAAACAATTCACCAATATCCAAAAACTTTATTATAAAAAAATAAATAAACAAAAGTAAAACAGTTTAAGTAATTGAATAGAAACTTTTCAATTGGCTGTCAAGTTCTACTTCAGAAATTATATTATCGTCTTCATTTTCGTTTATATTTTTGTATAATATGAATTTTTATACATATTAAATCATTTTTTCATTTGGTGAACTTGACACAATTTTGTGATTCTTTCACGCATTCTGAGCTTAATAAAATAGCATTAACTGTGTTCATCATTAATTTATTTCTGGTTCTAGTTTTAATTTTTTTTAGTTCTGATTAAATTAAGTTATCCTTTAAAAAAATGCACTCACATATAGCACTGAGCGGAGTCCGCACTCAATGCAGAAAGAGGGGCAGAGCTCTTATTTTTGTGCAGTGTAGTGTTTATTTTATCAATTATAAAATAAATGAGTGTAGCTGCATGAACAAAATTTCGTATTGCCGCCCTACACTAACTAGATCTCGCCAAATGTTTATCACAGTTAGTAAAATGGAAGTATTCATTGCATATTACGCATTTTATATGAAACGATTTTAGGTATTTCTCAAAGTGTAAATAATTTTATAAAAAAACTAACGTTCTCAAAAAATTATTGTATAATATGCCATTATTAGAGACTTCATTAATAACTATCAGTTTAAATTCCAAACTGTAGATTTTGGTAACTACCAGGCATCTGGCAACACTGTTGTTTGTTCTATCTACAATAAACTAAGTGTAGAAAGGGAAGGGATCAGATGTGGAAGGGATGTGATGACTGATAATTCGTACCGGATCACATGTGGAAGGGATACGATGAAGCGAGCACTCGTTACTTCGCAAATGCAATAACACAGAAAAAGGCAATAGTATACATACTTTTTCTATCGTATACATGAGTTTGCTATTTTTATCCTTTATGCATACACCCAAAGCAGGCTTTCTAATTAAATTTTAATAGTGTATAGTAATTATAATTTCCACCTGATACTGAAAAAAATGTTTTGCAAATGTTTTACAAATTATTTAAAAAATAACCTTATCGCAACTTTTTTCTGTGAAACTTCTTTATTTAGTCTTGATAGCTATGCGTAAAGTATCGCTTGGGTCACATGCTCCAATACTAAGATATGCCATAACCAAATTTCACCAGCCTCCACTAGCACATTATTACATTGAACACTTATACTTGCCAATGCCCGTGTCACTATTTCTTCTATAGCATGTGCTATGGTTTATTATACTCGTTTATTGGCTATTAATATCGGAAACAAAGCCTGTTGAACACTCAAAATTCTTAGATTAACAACCTTATTACATCGAAATTCACTTGTTTCATACACCCTTATTTTATTTCGTACCCCAAGCAACATTCTGACGACGAACCGACGTTGCTGTTCGCAACTAAAAGTCGGTGTGCGACGTACACAAAACGTCGGGATGACCCATATTTGTACTAATCTGGTCAATAAAATATGGGTCGATTCGACGTAGAGGACCGACTTTAGTCGTTGTGATTACCGACCAAATGTTCACCAAATTTTACGTCGGCTTAAGTTGGTTGTCAGCCTATTACCAACCTTATTTAAAATTTGCCCTTAATCTGACCTACAAAAGTCGGGTTTAGGTAGTGAAACTAAGTAATTTTGTATATTATTCTATTTGTCGTACCTATCTATTTATATAAAATGGATAAGGCGTGTTTATCATTGAGTACGTATTATATACAAAATACTTCGAATAAAATTTTAATAAATCTGGTGGGATAAAAACTGAAACGAAAGAAATTTTATTGATACATATATATAAAGTAGGTCGAAAAATATAGTGAACCCATAAGAATAATGTTTATTTTAAGAGCGAAAGTACTATTTTTTATTTTTTTTACTTTCAAAAAATATTTTCCGTTTCCAAAGAAAGCGCAATTGAAATATTGTTTAATTAATTTTACGAGTAAATAAAAACTTTTTTGCTTACTTTAAACTTACTTGAAAAAAGAGGCAAATTTTGTGTATTTAAAATAATTGTACACATAATCAACATGGCCGCCTATTATTTCCTTCTGTGGAACCAGAAAATATGGCGAAGGCGGAATAAGTGCAACTATTTTTACTAATAGCGACTTCACGGTTAAATGATTTTACCTGCACCAACTTTTAGTAGGCTTTGGTGCAGAAATCTGCACTAACACTAACGTTCATTCCAAACAATCACGATAATATCGACCGTCTCTTGCAGTTGGTGTATAAATCTTTACTAAATATCTATCAATACCTGAATTATCGACATTGATTTTGAGGTTATGTTAGACCAAGGACCAAAAGCCTAACACCAACATCCAACCGACGTTGCTAGACGACTACGTCAGTCAGCAACGTCTATCCAACGTTGGAATGTTACCCAAAAATTACCTAAATCTAATTAATCAGTTACCAACGTCTAATCAACGTTGGATAATAATCTAACACACTCAACGATTTCTGACATCAAACCAATGTTGGTAAATGTGCTAGATGTAAATAGTAGGTTTGCGAGGTTCAAGCTACGTTGCTCCGACGTTGTATCATAACTATAAAATTTAAGACGCTACTTGACTAATATTTGTAATAATTCTGACCTTATAATTAGTAAAAAAGTAGTCGGTAGTCGGTAAAATGTTACTTGAGATGAATGTAGCTAACTATCAAGTCGGTTACCGCAACGTTATACAGAAGTAGGTGTATTACCGAAAAATTAATCGGAGCTACTTAAGTTAATCATTAACGTCTAACCAACGTTGGTTAATAACTAAAAAGGACCAAACCTATTAAGCCACTAACCAACGTCTAACCAACGTTGGCAAGTGTTCCATAACAAACTTGACCTATTCAGTTAGTCACCAACGTCTACCCCAACGTTGGTAGGTTACTCAAAATTTAACCATACCTATTTTAGTCAGTTGTCAACGTCTAACCAACGTTGGTAAGTTATTCAAAATATAACCATACCTATTTTAGTCAGTTGTCAACGTCTCATCAACGTTGGATAATGACTTGAAAACATATCAATCCTTATTAAGTCGTTTCCCAACGGCAAATCAACGTTGGTAAATCGTCCAGAATTAAGCAGTAGGTTTGCGAGGTCGGCGCAATATTTGGTTCGACGTCGTATTACAACTACAAAATTTAAGTTATTACTCGACTACTATTTGTAATAATTCTGACGTCGGAATTAGTCGGTAGTTGGTAAAATGTTGCTTGGGACGTCCTCTATAATATTGAACAAAACTTTTTTAGACATACTTGGTCATCGTAGTTTTCAATCATTTTTTATGGTTTATGCACAAACCGTAGTGACTGCGTCATTGGTAAGAGCGTTTTATGCGAGAATGATAGCGGACCGTATGCTATACATCACTCCACAATATACGCTGTAGTATTGCCAACTGAGGAACAAAAGCTTAGTTGCCTATAATGCTACATACGTTTATCTCGGTTTCGTGTAAGTTCTAGCCTCAGTACTGGTTATAATGGTTACATGTATAACAGATACATAAATAAACACACCACATACATTTTTATGTGGTGTGTTTATACGAGCGATGGATGCGAATTAGGATAAAATGAGATGGAATAAGACATACCAAGCGAACACAGGGACAGGCTCAGTTTATGCCACACCAGCCAATTACAATACACTCACACTATTACGTCCATCTCGCTTGTCCAATCGGTCATTGTTAACAGTTGGTCACCGTAGCCGTTTTACATACGGTATACTTATCTGTAATATGATTTTTTAATATAATTGCCGGCCCTGAAAAATGGCTAATATTTCCGCTGCCTACTTATATAATTTTTAGACTGGTAATTAAACAGTGGCGTAGAATTTGGATTTCATGGCAAAGTTCGGTAGCACAATAAGTTAAAGCATTTAGTGACGGCAGTAGCAAGTTTTACTGTCTGCCCATTTCCGGGTTCGACTCCCGGCTTCAACCCTGAAAAAGTCGAAGGGACTGGTTGTGTGTCGGCGTTTTTTCAACAATGTAATCCCAGACCGTGCAGCTTCGGCATTGGATTTGGGAGGTTGTCTAATTCATGTGGTGTGTTTTATGTTTTCTTTTTTTTTATTAAAAAATGTTTAAATATAGTTATCACGCCTCTGAATTTTATTGCACATATGATCACGTTTATGAATTCTACGTCCGTTTTCACGCAAACTACCCTGATTATTTTCAAATTTTTATTACTGTAATTTAGTTTTCTTTATTGTTAATATTAAAATAATTTAGAGAATAAAATTTAATGTCTGCCACCGACATTGTTATTTAATCGGACCAAGCATCATCATTGAGATCTATGAAATTGGACGCCGTACGTGATATATCATAAGATTACTATCTTCGCAGCCTAGCGGTAAACCTCAATTTCAAAATAAATTGAGTTTGTTGAGAGAGTAGGTAATACTGAAAAATGTGACCTGGCCATTATCGCATAAAACAAAATGTTGGCTGCATTTCAACTGGTTACTGGCAGAGGTCTACGTGATAAGGATATTTTTATATTATACATGCTCTAAAAGTCTTTTAGGAAAATGAAAAATAGTTTTCATTATCTCGTCTTCTACTATATTTACTTGAACCAATTAAGGGATGCTAAAGTATCTTTTTTTAGAATTTAAGAAATAATTCATTTGGGAAATGGTATATGTAAGCGACGAAGTAATGTATTCAGGATAGAGATCTTGCTCTCGTGTAATATAAGAGAGACTTTAAAACGTACTGACCGTTGCACAAACTTACCTGCATCCTTTGGCCACAGCAAGTTGTTCCGTATTTATTGCACAAACTACACTGTACAAGTAAGTCGCTGTCATGTGGCCGATACTTAATATTGCTTTCGTTCAGTTCTACTCAAACTAATTTTTTTACGGACAAAGTGGCAGCAACAATAAAACTACACGATTCTATGTTTGGGTGTAATCATTTCTGATGTATTAATTGCAGTGCTACAATAATTATTGATTATAATGTAAAATTCTTTATTGTGCTCAAAAATCTCACCCAGCATCATTTTGTTAATTTTAAAATTCTATCCTATTTTAAAATTTATATTAATTACCAATAAGAAATTAACTGTAAACGCCAAGTAATTATTTATAATACTTTTAAAACTTACCATGTAATTTGAGCGAATATGCCATCATTACGAAATCTGGTTTAATTCCTACCTTCTCAATATAACCTATAATTTGGGATTTGTCGAACGGAGAAAAGGGGGGCACACTTTTACCAACAGAACGTTTAGCCAGTTGTAACTTTAACTTAGGCCGTTCATCCAGCAGTCCATCTCTTAGCGGAAACCCTTGACTTGCAATTTTCGTTCTCTTTTAGGGCTACCGCCTCTATATAGGTGAACTGCGTAATTTAACACCTCACAATCAAGAAAGTCTCTCTTCGGCGTTTTATAATGTTTTGCATACGTCATCACTTTCATTTAATTAGAACAAGTAAAGTTTCCGCTGCATTTAACAGGGTTTTGTTAAATTGTGTATTTGGGCAGTTTATTTTCATATGTAAATTAAGACCGTTATCTTATTATGAAAATAAACCTGTCAGAATGTTATTTGAGTTTTCCCTAATTAAATTACTTCAGAGACAAAGTGAATATCTAAACTGTTTAGCATTAAAATAAATAGTAATAAAACTAAGTTTGAGTGCAGTGGAAGTTAATGTTTTGTAGTTGATGAAAATACTAAATAATTAATAAAGTTATAAAAGATATAATTCCAAGTAAATCAGTTAAATTAAATCAAATTAGCAGTCAGTAATATTAAACTTGATAAATGAATCGTATCGAATACAACGTATGTATTTGTGCTTGAGTTCTACGTACAGTATGGATTGTTACATAATCACTTTACTTTTTATATTATTAGACTTTTCTGGCTCTTCTAATTTATAACAGTGTCCTAACTTTCATTTATTTACAAAGACAAAAATAAAAAAAGAAGATAAAATTGGAGTCCTAGTACATGTGATTCATTCCCTAAAGTATACAGGGTGGAGCAATAGTGCGTCGGACCTCGATATCTCGAGTTCTACGATAGCTAGAAATTTTTAAAAAAATTGCAAGTAAGCTAGATAAAAAAGTCTATAACTGGAAATTATTTTCGAACATACAAGGCGAGCCAAGACGAAATTACAGGACCAAGTGCCTTATTTTTTAATGGAATGCTATGTATATGAGTACATTTCTTGAAGCCTCTTTCTAGGCTCTATTCATTCCTGTATTATTATTGGCTATCTCCCAACCACTTTGATGTAATGAATTTTTTTGTTGAAATAATGCCATCTGCAGGTGGATATAAAAAAAATCACCACAGTCACAATTATGGGTTTTAAGAAAAACTAATGTGAATACCAAGTTACCAGATATCTAATTAATGTTTTGAATCATTTTCATTTCCTAAAAATGTACAGGGTGGCCAAAAATTAGTATTCAATTAAGAACTTTTTAAATTGAATTTTCTCAATTTTTTCAAATGGAACACCCTGTATATTTTTCAACGATGTGATGTAAAAATGAAAAACGAACATTTTTTGTAAGTACTTCCCTGGCTAATTGCAACCATTTTCATTTTATTGAGCAATAATTACAACATTCAAAAATAAACTTGAAAAAAGAGGTTTCTTCAAATAACTCAGTAGAAAGAATTATAATAAATGTTCCACATGTTGGCCATTTTGATTGACACACATCTCTATGCGCTTTTGAAATGAGGTTCCCACTGTTCCTAAAACTGCCGGTGTGATAGATCTAAAGGCAGTTATTATTCTTTCCTTCATATTTTGTACTGTTGTTGGTATGTCTCTATAAATAATTTCCTTCACGTATCCCCATAAAAAGAAATCCATTTTTTGTATGATCTGGGGATCTAGCAGGCCATTTAGTGGGTCCATTTCTTCCAATCCATTGATGAGGGTAGGTATTATTTAAGTGGTCTCTAACTGCATTTAAATAATGTGGTGGAGCACCATCTTACTGAAACAACATCCTATTTTGAATTCTTCCAGGGAGATTTACCAATAATTGTGGCAGATAGTTTTCCAAAAAATGAAGATAAATAGCTCCAGTCAATGCACCATCAAAGAAATGTGGCCTTATTACATGTTCTCCAATAATTCTTCCCCAAACGTTTATAGACCATCTGTGTTGGTTATCAACTTGCATAAAAAAGTGAGGATTTTCCGAAGCATAATAATGGAAATTGTGCCTATCAACAAATCCATTTTTATGAAAAGTTGCCTCATCAGTGAATAAAACATTATTGAAGAAGTTGACATCAACTTGCATTTTACCTCTGGCCCAATTACAAAATTGCAGGCGCTTTTGAAAATCGTCATCAGATAATTCCTGGTGCATTTGAATATGATATGCATGCAACTTATTTGTTTTTAAGATTCGACCCACAGACTGTCTACTTATTCCTACTAATGAGGTCACTTCTCTTTGACTAACATGGGGATTCTCAACCATTGCCAGCACCACAGAAAACTCATTTTCTTCGTTCACAACACGTTTTATTCTTTCACTTTTTTTATAATCAACATTTCCAGTTTCCAGAAATCTATGGAAAAGGTTTTGGAAGCTGCTAACATCAGGAAGCCTTCTTTCAGGATAACGTTGGTGATAAATTCTATTGGCAAGTAAACAATTTCTGTCTGACTCGCCCAAAACAAAAGTCATGTCTACAAGTTCCGCTTTATTAAAATTCATATTGTAAAATTCCAAATATTTTAAATTCAATACAAATTGTAACTAACGACCGATAAGTGTGATAAATGCTCCTTTGTACACGACAATTTATACCAAACTGAGGTATTATTGCATGTCGAATAACGAAAACAGCAAAAAAATGTACAAAAAAACATTACAGTAAAGGACTGGTTAAATACTATTTACTCGTTTCAATGGAAATGGTCCCACTAAATGACCTCATTTATAAATTGCATAAAGACGTGTGTCAATCAAAATGGGCAACACTTCGAACACCTATTATAAATTTTTCTAATGAATTATTTGAGGGAACCTCTTTTTTTTAAGTTTATTCTTGAATTTGAGACTTATTTATTTATAAAACGAAAATGGTTGCAATTAGCCATAGGGAAGTACTTACAAAAAATGTTCATTTTTCATTTTTACATCACATCTTTGAAAAATATACAGGGTGTTCCATTTGAGAAAATTGAGAAAATTCAATTTAAAAAGTTCTTAGTTGAATACTAATTTTTGGCCACCCTGTATATTTTTAGGAAATGAAAATGATTCAAAAACATTAATTAGATGTCACGTAACTGGTGTTCACATAAGTTTTTCTTAAAACCCATAATTGTGATTGTGGTGATTTTTTTAATATCCATCTGCAGATGGCATTATTTCAACAACAAAAATCATTACATCAAAGTGGTTGGGAGATAGGCAATAATAACATAAGAATGAATAGAGCCTAGAAAGAGGATTCAAAAATTGTACTGATATACATAGCATTCTATTTAAAAAAAAGGCAATTGGTCCTGTAATTTCGTCTTGGCTCGCCCTGTATGTTCGAAAATAATTTCCAGTTATAGACTTTTTTATCTAGTTTACTTGCAATTTTTTAAAAAATTTCTAGCTATCGTAGAACTCGAGATATCGAGGTTCGACGCACTATTGCCCCACCCTGTATATTGGAGAAACAGGTAAAAATAAAGTTAAAAAAGAAGAATTGCAGAATACGTTATAAATTTTATCATTTAAATGCATGAATCAACATAATTAATTACTATTTAAGTTGTATTGCAAGTTCTTAATTTTGCCATGCTGAAATTGTCCCTTTAAAGTTAATTCAAAAGGAAAGTTTGATTCCTCAGAATCAGACATCGCTTCTCGGCCTCTGGCTAAGATCAAAGTGTTCACAATCAGACGATTCCAAAATGTTGCAAATTATCTAATAGACGATTAGTTAAATGCTTTGCCGAAGTTTAAGTATACAGTACTCACGCACGTACAGATTGTTGATTCCGTCAGTAACACAACACAATTAATTCTTCCTGATGTAAGTCTATTTTGTTTGTTGTTGACATTAAACTGTTTTCTTCTTCAAAAGGATGTATATTGTCCACTATAATGGTTCTATTAGTTTAACTGCGATTGATTGATGATTTATGAATATTTATCATCTTAAATGCATTTTTAACAATTGCTGCTTTCCACTCGGTTGGTATTTCACTCAATGTATTTCTATTAAAATACAAAGAGGTGTACAAGTGGAAGATGAACAATGATTTAGTAGAGTAGAGATTATCTGCTAAAGTTATCTGTAAATAATATAAGGTAATATATTTTAATAGTTGTTCCTTGAATGGTCTGTAGTTTCTTTTGGCTCGTTCCATGCTTTACATTCAGCTCTTAAGGTATTTAAATTATTCGGGAGTTTTGTCGTCCTTAATTGTTACATTTTGAAAAGTGCACTGAAAGAAATTTCTACTAACCATAAGTAAAAATGGACTTTTTGTCCTGGTAATCTCATTTTCTAAACGTTGTATAAAATATACTGGATGTAGCAAAATTTTATTCCTGCCATTAGAAAAAAAATTGCTACTATAGAAGGAATTTTTGCAAGTCGTAGAGTATTCTATGAGCACATATATGAGGGCGATTGGTATGTCGACGTATTCCTTTGAAGGCGTGTTAGTAGGGAACTTATTTGCAATTGATTTAACCATAATATCCATTATGCAAAACCCAATAGTTTTTGAGATATTTTATATTAGTTTACAAAGTACAAATTACGTAACAAAAATTATGTTAAATCCTTTGATAAGATAAAAATACAATAGCTAAAACCTTCACTTGTTGTAAAAAACTATATTAAAATATCTCAAAAACTATTGGGTTTTGCATAATGGATATAATGGATATAAATCAACTGAAAATTAGTTCTACTAACACGTCCTCAAAGGAATATGTCGATCTACCAGTCACCCTGTGTATACAGAGTGAATCAGTTTTGTTACTAATAACTTTAACAATTGTTAGATGTCAACAAAATAGAGTTATTTTGTAAACAGTAGGAGTATAAATTTTCTATTTGAGTTTTTGTTTTCGAGATACAAGATAAAAATATTTGTCTTATTTCTTCTAAAACTAAAAATTATTAGTTACTATTTATATATGGTATTAAATACAAGTATGTTAGGCTGCATCTATTTGACTAACTCGCTTTTCTACACGGTAACTAAAATATCTTGGAGTAAATTATCATATTTTCAAAAATCCAAAAAAACTACTTTTTTTGATACCCCATTACGTTAAAAACGATGGCCTCTACGGAAAAATTATACCACAAAATACTTACTTATATTTGTACTGTTAAATGTAGAAAACATTATTATAATAAAATCTTAATTTTTTCATAGTTACATATTTATTTATTATTTAAAATATTTTCAGTTTGAAATAGCGAGTTTCTAAAATTCGATATTTTCATTCAAAATATTCTTTAGAAATAGATAATGAAACTCAACATACACAACTTAATAAATAATATTAAAACACGTTCTCTAACAATGTTTGACCCAAAGAAATTTTATTAAGTATATGGCGGCATTAGTACACCCACGTCGCTAACATAGGTAAATCGCTGGTAAAATTTTTCGGTTAGTAGGTAATTTTGAAAAACGAAAACATTTGGTTCATTCCAAATATCATGGATTTAATATATAAAATTACAGGCAACACTGATGCATTTTTTTTAACCAAGAAAATAGGTACGAATATTTTTGGTGTCATTTTATGAAACTAAATAATCGTATATTCTAGGTTAAAAAAGTCTATTTATATGGTATTTATAATGAACCGAATGTTTTCGTTCTTCGATATTACTAATAGAAAAATTTGAACAATGAGTTGGATATCTGGTGAAAACGCAACCAGATAATCCATTTAAGGAAACAAAGGACTAATAAATAATAGATACATATTTAAAAATCATTGATTTATTATGAGTAAGCATATTATGGAAGTAGTGTACACAAAACGACAAATATCATATTAAAATGTAATAATTAAAATTGTCATTATACCTTCAAATACTTGGACGTATGTAGTCTTTAAGGCCTCAATCTTCTAATCTTGACTTGTAAGACATTTTCACAAAAAATCTTTCACAATAGAAAAATAATAGAATTGCGAGGATCCGAATAACATTTTATTTTATAAATATACGAAGTAGTTACGGTTTGCAGTAAACATTATATAGAGAACAGATCCTACCTCCTAACAACAAAGATCAACTTTAATATTCTTAACAACGTCAAACCGTCTACGCGTGCGTCGTCGCCTACAAACAAATTGTCTAATAAGCAAGCGCATATTTATGGTTAACAGATAGCTTACCAACTGTAGGTAAGTGCTTTTTAACCACTAAAAAGTCAATCTAAAGACACTTATTTACCACAAGGAAATACTTAGTTATCATTAATAAAGGAAACATAAAAACATATTTGAGTTAGTTTAAGTAAGTGCTGTTATTGGGATAATTAATTAAAGATTTAAGGTTGCAAAAGTTCATTAACAAAACAGTTTTTCTTATACTTAGATGATGGTAATGCAGTCTTAAGAAAAAAAAACTTATGTTAATGCAGATCATCTTAGCAAAACATTTTATTTGGTCGATTTCTCTTAGTATAGTACTGCGAGATATTTTTTCCTTTTTAAGGTTCTGCTATAAAACTGTTCTCAAAAATAGCTACAACGATCAAGTTGAAAACATGATATTGGTATAGTCGATCCTGGGATACCTGTATGTATATTATATGTATATTGCTCAATTATATCACTATTATAATATATCTTAATTCAGATCCTGGTTTATTTTTGCTCTAAATTCATTTTTCAAAAAAGTAAATCAAATTTTTAAAGTTTTATAATTTTTTAAGAGAAAAGGTAAAAATTTTTATTGCATTTTTTATAATTAAATGACTTATCTGATAATGACTTGAAATAAACTACGTATATATTTTTGATATAAGAAGTTTACTTTATTTACATTTTCCTGAAAACGTTTAGGGAAGTTCATTGATAATAAAAAAATTAAACGGGATATAGTCGTATAAACAAGCATCAAGCGTAAGTGCTATCGCTGTTGCTTTTAGTGATGTGATAATTCGAATGAAAAATAATCGCTCATTCGATTATTACAATATCTCGAGATATCTCGAGAAACCGTGGTCATCATTCGAATGATGTCAGATTTCCCATCACTCGATTGTAACTAGTTGTATGCCGTGCACAACCGAGAACAACCGACACTCAATTGTATTACAAGACGTAAATTATTCGAATGATTTGAGATTTCGTAATAGGTAAAATAATCCAGTGATGGTAATTAATATGAGTGACGTTTGGCGGCGCTAGTTTAATTTTCGAATTTGCTACAGCTAGGAATACTAATAAAACAGGGCCGTCTCCTAAAATTATATTGAAACAAAATATGTGATAACAAAAAATAATATTGATTTTATTCAAAATGTGTCTGATATTAACGAAAATAAGTTGACGGTCCTGGCGTTGCTGTGTGTTCTCATTAGTTGACTATTTATTGGCACTTGAGTTTCGTTTGGAAAACTGTATTGAATAAATCCTCATTAAATGTAGTTTTAAATTTGTGGTATTACTAAAAAAATCTTAACTCTTTTTTTTACACAATATAACGTTGCTGATTTGTTATCTGAGGATTTTTTAGACCCTGGTCTCATTTTAAAAAAATGCTTATAATAAGAGCATTTTTTAAAATGCTTCTATTATAAGCATTTTTTAAAAAATGAGACCAGGGAACTTAAAAAAATCCACAGATAACAAATCAGCAACTTGCATATTGTGTAAAAAAGAGTTAAGATTTTTGCCATGCATTTCGCGCCTTAAATTTAACGATTTAACTATAGTTTTTTAATATATTATATAAAAAATATTACAGTTGTTTTTTAATATATTATATTAAAAAACAACTATATTAAAAATAAAAATAAAGAAAAAATTATACCCACAGGATACAAGCAGAGACTCTAGAGATTACAAACAAATAAAGTAAGAGGAGGGAGATATGCTCACCAATCGCCATTCGTTAAATTTAAGCCGCGAAATGCATGGCATGCGCCCAATAAGCAAAGAAACAGAGAGCGCTGCCGATGTAGAAACATACGAACGTTGCGTTTGTACTCATTATTTAGCATCAAGTGTTGTATAATTCGAATGACACATTCCATATTTCTCGAGATTTTAATAAAAAGTATTCGAAGGATCATTCGAAGGATTATTCGATTATCATAATAACTCGAGTACCAATCATTCGATTATCGAAATCTTTCGATTATGCTCATCACTAGTTGCTAAGCTTCTACTGAATATTTGCACAAATCTCATGTCCCGACGTACATATGCATGTGTTCCTACTAACTAGGATTTTACATTATGTTGTGCTAACAATAAGATCTTGTGGTGGAGAATTTGATTTGAAGTCATTTTACTTTTAAATTGAATTACATAAGTCTTATTGTACATATAAACCATGAATCGAAGCTTCTGGAAGTGTCTATTGTAGTGAAAATAGATTTTAATTAATTTATTTTGATTTGAAATCACAGTTATGAATATAAGCCTTTAAATGTTGATTTCGTATCAATTTTATTTGATTAGAAAAGCTTCTGCTTTGTTTAAAAGTCTTCAATTAATTTAATCTATATTTGATCTGATTTAGACTTGTCCCTAAGCTTGTGAATTCTAATTTAAAGCCTTTAACGTATCTGATTTTTAGCTTGAATTAATTCAGAATTTGATTTGTCCCATATCTGACTCACACTCACTAAATACTTATTTATCAGTACAACCAAAGATTACTTTAGTAGAACGCTCAAGTTTATAAAACTTTTGGGATGGGTTCTACAGCATCAGATTCCAATTAATTTTTTCATTGTTTTTTGCTGTCACGTATATTTAATATATTGCTTTCTAGAACAAAGTTTGTTTACTATCTAAAATATAAGCTTTGTATTTACAATGAAACCTGAATTAATCCACTAAATCATAGTGCATGTTTATAAAATGAAATGAAATGGTAATGCATTGGCAGTTAGATTACAATTTATTTGTACAAACAAGATGCCATTGATAAATATATGACTGATGGGCGACGGTATATAATGAGAAAGGTGCATGCGCTTGTGATAAGATCATAAACATAATAGTTAATTATTTCCTGAGATACGGTTTAAATCAAATTTAAAATGTATCTCTTTTTATCAAGAAGTGATATAAATTTCCAAGAAAACTAATTATTTATAATTTTCAGAGCCTTTATTAAAAATAAGCTCCAATTCCATTAGACTGGCTTAAGCTAGGCTGAGTTTATAAAATACGTTGATGCAAGAGAAAATTTAACAGAAAATAATCTTTGTTGTCACTTATATTTTCATATATTTTCACTTATAATCTCCCTAGTGCTTGAATTATTTCCAAAAATTCTTTTTTTGTTGTTGTGAAAATAAGCCCAAGCTGAAGACAAATTACTTATTTTCTCAACAAGAAACATAAGTGAGTTTGAAAAATAAGAACTATAATTCAAGCACATGCTGTATTCGGTCAGAAAATCCCACATTAACATTCTTGCATAAGAAAGTACAAATAGCATGTTGACATCTCGTAAAAGACAATAGTTAAATTTGGATATTCAAGGGGATTTCGGATTGTTCCTATGGTGATCGTGACCAATACAGCTGGTAGAAATGTGCAGCGGGCATAGGCGTACGCATCGTAAAAAGCGTAATAAAAGAAATTAACGAGTAGCAAAGGCAATAAACTGTTACAATATATAACAATGTATGCACAACTTGGCCTCTTAACTAGCTTAATGAACTAGCCTGGTTATCACAAACTGGAGAAGATCTGTAAAAACTTTGCAGCATCAGGTATGTTTCTATGACTGTCTCCCTGAGTGATGTTCACTGTGGTGAAAAATATGTTCATATTTTAAGAACGACCGTTCGACATCTATTGATGCAACAAGACACCTAATGGATCTGGAGATGCACCATCAGTATCATCAGAAATTTGTCTTAATCTGGTAAAACCGGTGTTTTGTTTTAACATACGTGCGAACTTTTCTCTAGCGCACTCATTTTTTGCGTCACCTCTATCGTGTAGCAGTCGATTTACTTCCTTCACTTTTTGCAGTGACTCCGCTAACGACGACGCACTGTCTTGTAAGTGTTTTATGGCGTCATGTAATCTTGTAAATAGTTTTTAAAGCAATTTCAACGGAAATATCCTCGAATTTTGTCTGGCTTTCCTTAATAACTGCAGCCTCGTCAGGATTCAATTGCAGTATCACAGCTTTCATTTGTCGTAACTAAAAAGCTGTCTTCAGCCATGTTTTCCAACCTGTAAGAATAGGCTATGGTGGTTCGGGAATACCGGGACACTTGCTGTGAAATGCGCGAAGACGTTTAAGAGATTTAAGAAACACTTTCTGTGTACTTGCTATTAATGCATCTACCTCTGGAAAGCCTTGTCGAATAGTTTCTGCCACAAGATGTAAAGCATACACTTTACACGTAATATGTACTAACCTACAACCGTGTTCTTGAAGAGAACGGCCCATAAATGCATTGTCGCGACACGATCAATCGCAAACATCAACATTTGACTTGTTGACAGGTCAAATTTTTCTAACGTCTCCAGCACCACCCACGTAATTGTTTTGCCAGTACACTCAGTCTTTTGCTACCTAGTAACAGTGGATATGTCGGTTTAAGAGGGTCCAGTACACGTACAATAACATTTACAATAGAATTTTTATTTACAATTTGTTGTCTCGTCAACACATAACCACAGCCGATTCTTACACATTGGGGAACATGATTAAAGGCAGCTTTTTATTATGCTGAATATTTACAATAAATAATAGCTGTGATACTACAATTCACTCCCTGACGAGGCTGCTGCTATTAAGTAAAGCTAGACAAAATTCGAAGATATTTTCGTTGAAACAATTTTAAAACTATTCACAAGAACTATAAAAGATTACATGATGCCATGAAAAACTTACAAAACAGTGCGTTCTCGTTAGCCGAGTCACCGCAAATAGTGGATGAAATAAATCGAATACTAAACGCTATAGGTGCATCTTCAGATCCATTAAAATTGCTCAAAAGCTATTTTAAGTTTGCCTGTATTACATCAATAGATGTTAAACGGTCTTTCTCAAACTATAAGCATATTTTCTTACCACAGCGAACATCACTCCCGGAGACAACCATAGAAAAATACCTGATGCTGCAAAGTTTTTACAGATCTCAAGTTTGTGATAACCAAGTTAGTTCATCAGGTTAGTTAAGAGGGTAAGTCGTGCATACATTGTTATAAATTGTAACAGTTTATTGCTTTTGTTACTACTTAATTTCTTTTATTAGACGATTCAGTCCCTCTTGGACAACTGTGCAGTATATTAGTAATCACTTAGACGAATTTGGATCTAGAATATCGAAATTTCAAATATCAGTTTGTTAACAAAATGATTATACATAGGCCCATACGAAAGCAGGTGCATTTGAATATGTTAGTTTTATATAATATAAAGTTATTTTAATACTTAGTTATGTTTTAATAATTAATGCACTGCCTTAAATATCAATACGCCCACGAAATCGATTTTTAAAACATAGCACTGCACAATACTGTTAACTATACTTTTCTGAGCTGCCTATGATAAAGTTTATTGTAGTTGTTACTTTTCAGCTGGCTAATTTTGCTCTTCACCGAATTTATTATTGCCTTTGGCCTTTAGAACATGTGTACCAAATTTGAAAGTCTTGTCTCAAAAACTGTGGCTGCTATTGCGATACTACAGACATACAGACAGATTTTTCTTTCATAAAGTTATGTTTTTTCTTTATAATTCGTCGAGATTCGTCCAGAAATGCAATAAATATTTTTTTTTCCCGAAATAGTATATTTTTTTCCTCTTTCATTCATTATGTCTCTTCTGGTGGTACCACATTCACCAAATTTAATGTGTCACCTAAAATGTTGAAAATCTCAACTGCCAAATTTGGAAAGTCTCCCATTCGTATTTTTTGAGTTATCGCGGATACACACATACACACACACCATTACAGGTTTGCACATATTTCTGACACCCCAACATAGGTTATATTTGTGGCAGCATTGAAAGTAGGGTTGCCTACTTATAGGAAAAAAATTTACCACTAATTCAATCTGGTTTACACTCCTATGCACTCCGTAGTAAAAATGTTATTGATAAAAATCACTTGTGGTTACGGTCTCCAGAATTCGAGTGTGCAAAATAAGTTACCACAAATGAAGTGTGCAGAAGTGTTTGCCACAATTCGAGTGTGTAAGGAGTGCTTCCACAAATTGAAGTGTGTAACAACAGTTGTCACAATTCGAGTGTGTAAGGATTACTTCACCATTCACACAAAAGATATATAATTTTGTTTGGTTAGCCGGTACTTGCATATAGATAAAAAAAGGAAACCCTAAATTTTCATTATGTCGACGTTTTGACAATTTGTATTGTCTTATTCAGGACTAATGATACTAAAATTTCCAATCATGCTATCATAATAAGCAATTATTGTTTAAAAACCTTATCGTCTTTCTTTAGAAAATGTCACAAAACCTATCAATGGATACTCTCAGACATCAAGTAGGTAAAATACAGTGTAGATACATCTACCTTCAAAATATCTGCGAGAGTACCCAATGATAAGTTTTGTGAATGGTTTTTAAGAAACTTGACGATCATTTTTTTAAAACAGATGGATATTATAAGCATGGCGGGAAATAGTATTTCTCATTAGTCCTGAAGAAGATAATAAAATTTTTCGAAACGTCAACGTAATTGTAAATATAAAGATTTTTTCTATCTATATTCAAGCGACTAACCAAACAAAATTATAAATAACTTTGAAAAAATAAAATTCTGTAAATTTCGGAGCTAATAAAGAATAGTGTACATATTGTACATATTGAGTTTTCATTGTTATAATAAATCATATCATTGTATTGAATGAAATAATTTGTAACAATAAATTGGAATGAAAAAATAATATTAACTGAAAATTTTTGTTAATTATTATTTACTAACTTTTACAAATCTTATCACAGATAAGTATAACATATATCTTTTTCAACAATTATTTTCCCGGCTATTTGCCAAAACGCTGAAACTTGGATTACAAAAAAGATAATATGCACATTATGTTCAGTACTACTGACTCAATAATGTTATTTTTAATTTCAACTATTCTGTCTAATAAAACCAAAAATAAATAAAACACAAGGTACTCACCAGTTGACACTCACTTTAAAAAACTTTAAAATATCTACCGACACATGTTTCTGCTTGCCTTTAGCGTCGTCAGGGTAGCCGGCACATTTAAAGAATCCAAAGTAAGGAAACTTGTAAACCCCAATGTAATAAACATTAATGGCTTCAGAGAACAGAACAATTGAAATTATATAGTGGAAATACCCCTAATTAGGGCCAATGAAATAATTTAAAAACAAATTAAGTTCCTCTTCTTGATAAAAGTTAAAATATAGAGTGGAATGAAAAATAATATTAACTGAAAATTTTTGTTAATTATTATTTACTAACTTTTACAAATCTTATCACAGATAAGTATAACATATATCTCTTTCAACAATTATTTTCCTGGCTATTTGCCAAAACGCTGAAACTTGGATTACAAAAAAGATAATGTGCACATTATGTTCAGTAATACTGACTCAATAATGTTATTTTTAATTTCAACTATTCTGTCTAATAAAACCACTCTATATTTTAACTTTTATCAAGAAGAGGAACTTAATTTGTTTTTAAATTATTTCATTGGCCCTAATAAGGGGTATTTCCACTATATAATTTCAATTGTTCTGTTCTCTGAAGCCATTAATGTTTATTACATTGGGGTTTACAAGTTTCCTTACTTTGGATTATTTAAATGTGCCGGCTACCCTGATGACGCTAAAGGCAAGCAGAAACACGTGTCGGTAGATATTTTTAAAGTTTTTTAAAGTGAGTGTCAACTGGTAATTACCTTGTGTTTTATTTATTTTTGGTTTTATTAGACAGAATAGTTGAAATTAAAAATAACATTATTGAGTCAGTAGTACTGAACATAATGTGCATATTATCTTTTTTTGTAATCCAAGTTTCAGCGTTTTGGCAAATAGCCGGGAAAATAATTGTTGAAAAAGATATATGTTATACTTATCTGTGATAAGATTCGTAAAAGTTAGTAAATAGTAATTAACAAAAATTTTCAGTTAATATTATTTTTCATTCCAATCTATATTTTAACTTTTATCAAGAAGAGGAACTTAATTTGTTTTTAAATTGTAACAATAAATATTTTTTAGAATAAATACTGAACAAAAATGATAAGAAAAAAAGAAGGGGAAATGAATTGGGGCCTGACCAAAAAGAGGGTGGAGGGGTGAGATAAGGGGGGAGTGCAAAGAAAATTAGCAAAACGGCAAACAATTATTTGGGTTTAGTGTAGGTATCTGCAAAAATTTATTAAAAATAAATATAGCGAAAGGGAAAAATGTGGGGAGTAGGAAGCCCGAAGAGGAGAGGATTAGGATTTTTATTATCATTCTAACACTGAAGTTGTTTCAACATCAAAACATTAGACGTTACATTCGACGCATATTTCGCCAACTAAATTAATGACATCTAGATAAGATAACAAAATCAGTTTGCAGTGTTTGGTGTTTGTGGAAACAATTCAGATGCCATGCTTGTGTACACGGTGATTCTTGTAAGATGCCCACTCTTCGGGGGTTCATTTTGGCCTTATAAAAAAATATTTCAATACCTATTTAACCGTTTCGAAATGATTTTTTCCCAGGAATCCAACAATTTTGTAGGAAAAAAAATTGAACGTCAAATAAAAAAGTTATAGGTGAAACTTATATTTTTTGAAATGGCACACCCATATATTTTTAAATATTCTGATAGAGTATTTTTTTCTGATTTGTCTATGTTATTTTTAACCGTTTTTGAGTTATTAATGTTTAAAAATCACATTGTTAAATAATTCATTAATTTTTTGTGGGTAGGTCATGACTCAAAACAAACTTTATAATTTGACAGTTCTTTGAAAGTAATAGAACTGTCAAATTATAAAGTTTGTTTTGAGTCATGACCTACCCACAAAAATTAATGAATTATTTAACAATGTGATTTTAAAATATTAATAACTCAAAAACGGTTAAAAATAACAAAGACATATGATATATTTTTGAAATAAGAAAAAAAATACTCTATCAGAATATTTTAAAATATAAGGGTGTCCTGTTTAAAAAAATATAACTTTCATCTATAACTTTTTTTATTTGACGTTCAGTTTTCTTTTCTACAAAATTTTGGATTCCTGGGAAAAAATCATTTCGAAATTGTTAAATAGTCTAATGATTAAAAATCTTATGTATGTTTTCGCCCTAACTTTACCATCTGATCAAAGTCATTTTCTGTTTAAGTGTGCAGCAGTAATACTCCAGAACAGAAAGGAGAGTATACAAAGTGCATATAAAAGAATGATATTAAGACACTAAGACCTTAGTCAGGTCTTAGTGTTCTCGAACGTAACACAGAGTAACTCAAGGAGTTAAACAGAAAGTAACAGGACGTAGTAAGAGCAGCTTTCTTTCGTGCTAATTATTCGTGAACAATGTGATCTGATCATGATTCGTTCCAGACCATTCTGACAATTCTCTAATTACCTTGCACACAGCGAGCTCATGTTTGAAAACAAGCATCATGATCATGTAGACATGTATGCATTTCCTGACAAGAAAAAGAGCAGCAAAAATTAGACAAATGAATAACTCGGGGTATTTAAAAATTGTATCAATATGTGAGTGTCAACTTTGACCAATCGACATTTTCGTTACACATGAATTTTGTTGGTAATCAATCAGTCCTCATTAATTACGTCATGTTATTCAAAATCCCTGGTGACATTAAATTTAAAATAAAATTGGTGGGTAAGGTAAATATTTTCAGTTCGTACTTCTGCTATTCTGAATAACCTCCAACGCCCAAGTCAAATTAATAGTGCACTGCAAAAAGCTGAAAGCATCTATCGTACGCCATTATTTTAAATTTAATACACGCAATATGCTCGCGTAACGCAAAAGGCTTGGTTTTAAACTGACCTATAGAATTAAATATTTTTTTTAAAATTACTGTTAATTTAAATAAGCAGTTGGTGTGACCACAGTGTTACAACGCCATGGAGGTCATTGAATGAAAAATTCACATTGTAATTTCATAATATCATAACCACTATGTCATAGATGGTGAAAAAGTAATACCCGTCAGTTATTTTGCTAAATCGTGAAAAATATAAGCTACCTACATACATATATTAACTGTTTACTGAAACAAACGTTTTTTTTGTATTCTTCGTGGTCATGACAATAATTATTATGACAAATAATAACTAAGTACAGTAAGAAATTTACAGATTTCTATTTACGAAAATCATTTTGATCGAACGAAAACTATAAACTCCAACTATAGTACATAATTAACTTTTCAATGCCCAGATGTCAGGATTTTGTGCAGTTCTATATATTATTAAGTCATTAATGATTATTCCAGTCGATTTTCTTCCTAAGTGACAATAATACCATATCTAATTTATTTTGATACGAGGTTAATTAATTTTGGCATAGTTGTTGAATGCAAATGCATCAAAATAAATTTGAAGCACAGATATAAAAATGATGCAAATTTTCTTACTGATATTTATAATAAAAAGAACTGAAATGCAAAAATCGCATTTAGAATCTTAAAATTAATTTTTGCAATTCAAACGGGTATGTCACATATTGATTTGATACTGATCTTACGCATACAATCTTAAAAAATTGTAGTCTACTTGTGTATATGCCGTATGTCACAAATTAACGTTAACATTAATAAGAGTGTATTTAAATGAATTTTGTTCGTAACAAACTCTAGGATGTAGTAGCGTGTATGTATGCCACAAATAAATGTGAAGTTGAAATGCACATTGAGGTTTTAAATAGTGGTATACAAGTGTATGTACCTATGTATTCCACAAATTAACATAAACATTAATAAGGGTGTATCTAAATGAATCTTTTCTTAGTAAAATCTAAAAGCCAATAGCGTGTAATATGTATGCCACAAATAAATGTGATGTTGATAATGCATTCGGTATTTTAAATAGTGGTATACATGTGTAAGTATTTCACAAATTAACGTAAATATTAATAAGAGTGTATCCAAACTTTAGGAAAATATATATATATATATATATATATATATATATATATATATTTATATCTATATATATATATATATATATATATATATATCTATATATATATATATATATATATATATATATATATATATATATATATATATATATATATATATATATATATATAATATATATATATATATATATATATATATATATATATATGCATATATATATATGCATATATATATATATATATATATATATATATATATATATATATATATATATATATATATATATATATATATATATATATATATATATATATATATATATATATATAATAATATATATATATATATATATATATATATATATATATATATATATATATATATATATATATATATATAATAGAAGGTTACTGCGGGACGGGATATAAATAGCGAAAAAGGATCATGAGTAAGGCCCGCAAAAAAAGAAAGGATGAATCCGCCGACACATGTGTTTCTGTGTTTCTGAGTCACTACTCGAAATCATAACGGCTATAAGTTGTAAGGATAGGCACAACTTAGGTTCAACAACACAAAGGAAACCACTGACAGGAGACAGTTGCTCATTTGTAGCTGCAATTGAGAGACCCCGTGTTTACAGGGCAACAGACAATATTGCCACGGAGGCAACTATAGCCACCTGCGTGGTATTCCCTACCCAAGGTTAGATGTAACAAAAAAATCCGCAGTCCCGAAGTAACCTTTTTATTCTTTGTTACATCTAACCTTGGGTAAGAGCCACGCAGGTGGCTATAGTTGCCTCCATGGCAGTATTGTCTATTACCCTATAAACACGGGGTCTCTCAATTGCAGCTACAAATGAGCGATTGGCTCCTGTCAGTGAGTTTCCTTTGTGTTGTTGAACCTAAGTTGTGCCTATCCCTTACAACTTATAGCAATCATGATTACGAGTAGTGACTCAGAACGCATGTGTCGGCGGGATTCATCCTTTCTTTTTTGCGGGCCTTACCCAGATCCTTTTTCGCTATTTATATCCCCATCCCACAGTAACCTTTCTACTTTTTTGTATTCTTCGGGGTCATGACAATAATTATTATGACAAATAATAACTAGGTACAGTAAGAAATTTACAGATTTCTATTGGCGAAAATCATTTTGATCGAACGAAAACTATAAACTACAACTATAGTACATAATTAACTTTTCAATGACTAGATGTCACCATTTTGTGTAGTTTTATATATTATTAAGTCATTAATGATTGCTCCAGTCGATTTTCTTCCCAAGTGACAATAATATCACATCTAATTTATTTTGATACGAGGTTAATTAATTTTGGCATAGTTGTTGAATGCATATGCATCAAAATAAATTTGAATCACAGATATAAAATGATGCAGTCATTCTGACATTTCTAATATCTATGAAACAAATAAAATTTGTTTCTATAATGCTAAATAGAGGGTACGATTTTTTATTTCGCAAGGATGCATCTATCTGCAAATATGCGCAGTTATTTGTTCTTTTATTGCCTTTCCGTTTTATCATGGATTACAGAGACCTCCATGCAAAATAAGTATAATATTTAGTTACTGTAATGGACTTTCAAAGTAGGTACCTTTTTTTCAAGAAAGTATTTCATTGACATCTATAATAAGTACTTAATACTACGTGAAGGTATTGATAATAATTCTCAGTCGATTTGCATATCAACACTCCCATCCATATTTGAAAAATTTAACGTGGTCAATTTAAAATTTTTTGGAGAAAAGTTTAAGTGACATGCGTGATGTCGACCTGTTTAGAGTGAAGTAAAATCAAAAATTGGGTGGGCCAAAGAAAGAGAACTACAATACACAATACTACATAATGACATTATCAAAATCTTTGTATAAACTGTTTGAGGACACAGAAAACTCCCTCACATATTCTTAAATACTTCAATTTCAAAATTCTTATCCAGATTCGTATATTACGAATAAAATATGAATTTTTATATTTAATATCACGTAACAAAAAAGGTCTCAACAGTTAGAAACTTTTCACTATAGTTAGGACGTAAAGCATTGTGATATGTGGATATAAAATGTGTAAACTAATAGTGGAGACTTTTCACTACAAGTACGTAAATATTCTAATTTTGTGAATATAAAATGTGTAAACTAATAGTGGAGACTTCATACACACTACTAATAGTGGAGACTTTATACACACTACTAATAGTGGCGACATGTTTTCTGGAACATAAAATTAGTACATTAGAATATATAATAAAATGCTCCTGCAGAGGGCGCTCTAGCACAGTGAGTTTTCGAGTCGCCACAAATGATAAAAATCATCCAAACGAGAATAGACTTATTTGTGACGACTTACACACATTTTTGTCAAAGTTGGTACGATTTCCACTAAATCGGGGTCGTAGAACACGAATTTGCTATTAAAAACTCTGGCATACGCGTGTGCGTATGCCACAATTCAGGCGTATGCTAGAACTGAGTCCTATGTACACACATTTTACCACAAATATTACGAAACGTACACACATCCACACACACACACACACACACACACACACACACACACATCTACAAACACGCATCGACAGACATCATTTGAAAAATAGTCAGAATGGATTCAGGAGGGTACAAAACATATATATCAATCAAAATCTCGAGGTCGAAAAAAAATCACTTTTACTATACTTCCTTATATTAGGTATAAGAAAGTAAAAATATAATACAAGGATACTGAAAGAGATGAGGAAAAGTTATTTTGCATTTAAAAAACGTTTTTTTATTTGCAACTATCTCACAAATGAAGAATTTCACTGGGAGTAATATAGTGTGTCCTCAAATATTAATAATAAAAAAGGCAAATAATAAAAATATTTAGTTGATTGTTTGTACAGGATAGACCGCCAAAGAGGGCACTTTGATTTTATGGATTGGGTATTGATATAAATTAAAAGTTTAAAAAACTTTTTCAATCAGAAAAAAACAATTGATAATAATAAAAAAAGTTATGGTAAAAAGCTATTTTTTTCAAATTTACACACCCTGTAATTTTGCAATTGGGTCCTTATTGACTCCACCTAATTGAATATACTTTTTCACTCCGAATTTTGCTAAAATAGTATATTATTTTGTGCACAAATATACAGGGTGTACATTTTTGGAGAAACAGTTTTCTTAGCTCTTTTTTTATTTCACATTCAATTGTTTTTCTGTTTGAAGATTTAAATTACTTGCAAAAACGCATTATGTGCAGTTTTTAAATTTTTAATTTATTTTAATAACTAGAGCACGTACATCGGATGACATTTCCAGAGAGAGTTCTGAATTACAAGATACTGGTAATGGGATATACAGTGATTTTTCGATGTCATCGTCATTATAAGTAAACTATTTTATTATCAGTTGTAAATCATAAAAAACTGTTTTCTAATACTTTTGTAAAGTTACAGTAGTTAAAAATATCAACCATTAACTATTATTGCTACACAAGTTCTATTTTATAAACCTTAGTGAAAATCCATGCGAGCGCTTTTTCCATAGGAGCTAAGCTATTTAGCATTTTGTATTGAAAATGAGTGAATAAAGCTCAGAATTTAGATATTGATGACGTCAAAAACAAGATTGGCTATTTGTGGGTCATGTGTCAATGCATAAATATGTTCATGCATGTATGACAATACTCGTATTGTAATTTTTTTAGCGAAATCCGTAATATCCAAAGTTGATAAATCAGTTTATTATAAACATTCACTTGAAGAGGACTGGAGGTACCTATCTATAAACAAAAATTTAGGAATCAGAAGGGCATTAGTTATGGGGTTGAAACTGCTACCGCTGAGTAGTACTTAACAAGGAACCAATAACATGTATTTAGAGCAGAAGCGTAACTAACAATTAAAGCGCTTGAGGCCAGCCAACAAAAATCCATACGATTTTTTAAAGAATATCTTTCAAAACCTTTTTGTTCTTCGTCCAAAGAGACTGACACTTTTACACATGATAGTAAGCTACCAAAATCAGCCTGCGGTTTGAGGGGGTGTTTTTTCATTTATTTTTTCGATATCTACATCCCTTCACAAGTTATAAGGAGATTAATTTCGGAACATTTACAACAAATAGTAATGTACTTTTACTCTTGTGTTCGCTAGTTAAAAATATATGTCTATTAGTGTTACATTCACCAATATGAATATCTTTACTGAATTTAGATATTTCCAGCCGATCACGAACTATAAGAAAAAATATACAAAAAACATCGGTCGATTTTCCTCAATTTTTTTTCAATGCCTCTCGTCGATTTAACAATCTTTTAATTTCACTCATTTTTTTGTGATGCCTTGTGTTTTTAGACATTTATATGGGTAACATTGGTGAGTAAAAACCAAGTCGATATCTCACAGGGTCTAAGAGATGTTGAGAAATCCGTGGAAATATATTTTACCCCTTTTCACACACTTAGGGGTCGTAGCAATATCGACATTGATGCACCCAGCACTACGTATAATCTCCTCCAGTTGAATCAGTAATAAACTACAAAAACAGATAAGATTTCTTTATAATTTCGTACGATAGGAGAATACTCACATGCCTGGCCTGACTTTACATCAATGTCATTCAAGATACGGGCTATATTAATAATAACTAAGCTGCAACATCAAATTGCCCACATAGATGGTCCACCCTGTACTTTGAATTTATGTGAACGAGATTTCGTGCAACGAATGGTTATTCTAAATGAAGAGTATCGCATATTTTATCTACCAATATTTACAGAGCGTTTAACTCTTGCACAGTTCATAAATTATGCTCTATTAATGGGCATGGATACGTCGATAAAATGTGTTGCTGTAGTCGCAAATAGAGTGCAAATGAACAGACATTTTTTACATAAATCTCGTTTTGAGTTGATATAATGCCGTTTATTATTGTACTGAATGCCAATCAGAAAAATGCATGTATGTTATGTGTACCATATTGCGAATACGTTTTGTTTTGCTATAGCTTCTTTACAGAAATAAATCGTCAATTTTTTCGTACTTCAGCTGGCAATTCACTAAGCTATAATACAGGGTGTTTTTGAAATACATGCTAATATTCAAATTAGTAAATATTCACATTATCCTAATATTCGCAAATATATTTATCTTTCAAAATGTTTAAAAACAATCAAGAAAAGTAATGTTGAACAATACCAAATAATTGGAAAATTTTTTTGGGTAAGGGTCCTTATTTTGAGAAAAACTACTTTTTTAACTTGCCAACGTTTCGGTAATTTTTATTACCATCTTCAGGGCAATTAATTACGAGTTTTCCTGGTCACCATAAAATATATATAAAACAGGAAACAAACAGATAAAATCGTTGGGTTTTAAGAAACCTTCTTTATTGTACTTATGTAACATATATACACATATACATATATATATATATATATATATATATATATATATATATATATATATATATATATATATATATATATATATTTATAAATGTACAATTATCAGACTCTAGTGTGTAATGGTAATGACACTAACATGAATCTTTCTGAGAAAGATTCATATTAGTGTCATTACCATTACACACTAGAGTCTGATAATTATACATTTATAAGTGATATATATATATATATATATATATATATATATATGTGTGTATATATGTTACATAAGTACAATAAAGAAGGTTTCTTAAAACCCAACGATTTTATCTGTTTGTTTCCTGTTTTATATATATTTTATAGTGACCACGAAAAAACTCGTAATTAATTGCCCTGAAGATGGTAATAAAAATTACCGAAACGTCGGCAAGTTAAAAAAGTAGTTTTTCTCAAAATAAGGACCCTTACCCAAAAAATTTTCCAACAATTAATAAGTCGGTCTAAAAACTTTTCTATTAAATACCATATAATATTACCCACGCCTATGATAATTTGCTAAGTTTCTGTTTTCAAAAATGTGGGACTTCATAGATTATTGTTTTTGGCTTTCAATTTGCTGAGCGGAAAAAAATGAGATATCATAATAATGTTTTTATGTTAAATATTTTAAGTTGGCTATTTTAACTTCAAAACTAGCGGCATAAATAAGTAATGAACTGTGTAACTACATTATATTATATTTCACAGAACCAATATTAATAAACAATAATAATAATACATACTTCGATTACGATATACGATTTTCTACATAAGATACATTATTCTCATTATATAATTTAATTCTTTTAATAACATGTTCGTATAAGTTGTGTAACATGTTGCTGTTATTAATTTGATCAATTAAATCGACTTTACTTCCTCTTATTTCTTCTAAAGTGTTAGTTCTTGATCCATTCTTTAAGTAAGCCTCTAAGAAATCTAGGGGGATTAAGTCTGGGTTTCTTGGTGGCCATTATCTCTAAGTTTGTGCCAATCCATTCATCAATTTCATTATTTAAAAGATTCGTTATTCTAAAATTGATATGGTATGGAGCGCCATCTTGTTGAAAAACTATAATAAACACTTCATTTAATGGATATTATCTAAATCGGGTCGAATATAATTATTCAAGAATTGGAAATATATTTCACCCATCATATTTTCTTCAAAGGCG
This sequence comes from Rhamnusium bicolor, assembly GCA_029963845.1. Lineage (NCBI taxonomy): Eukaryota > Metazoa > Arthropoda > Insecta > Coleoptera > Cerambycidae > Rhamnusium > Rhamnusium bicolor. Next base: position 280,814 of record JANEYF010004294.1, on the reverse strand, counting down.
TTATAGTAAAATTCTTATATTACTGTATATCTCCGCCCACATTTTAAAGGTTGAGTGCCCTAGACCTTGATTTACTTTCTTGACACAATAATGAATATTTTTCTTATTTGCATAGCCTGATGTTGTAAAACTAGCTTCTTCAGTCCAAGAAATTTTTTTGAAACTATTTAAATCTTAACTACCTACATCTTTTCAATAGAATCTGACAAGATGTCTTCTCACAATACAGTCATTAGGACATAGCTTCTGAAATTTAACTGGTTTTCTTACCTTAAAGCTATGTTTGTGCAGTATATAATTAGAAGTAGAAGAAGGTATATTTAATTAAGTCTTGCGAATTTTGATGATTTTCAGTAAAATAGTTAAATACGTTTAATTTTCTACTTTCCTTTACCTGCTAACGCCTTTTGTGATGTTTAAGCATTTTTATCTGCCTCATTTTGTTATAAATATTTTTTGAAGATCTTTTTTATCTGAAATTGTGCGACCAGGATACTATTGCTATACAGGGTGCCTGTTAAATGAGTAGTTATGTTTTAATCCCTAATATATTTCGCCGAGTACAATTGATTGGCACTATCAAAAAATTTTTTTTAATCAAAAAAATAATTTTAAGTTTCTAATAATTTTTCGTCCTCCAGCAACTAACATTTTGATTTCACTGGATAACTCTATAAACACCGTTCACAGAAATGACGTAAGTAATAAAGAATAGCTTGCTACTGAAGATAGTGTTGCCACTGCCAGAGTTCATCACAATTATATATTTTAAATTAATACAATTTATGGTTTACGGTTAATATGGTTTTATTTATCTTCTGGAAATGAAACAAATTTGAAAATAATTATTTTATCAGGAAGCGTCTTACTTTAGCATTCTTGTCGACTTGTAAATATACCTTTAACATATCCATCCCATCAGCATTAGAATAATAATTATTCGCCCTTGTTAATCACTACTTTTCACAAAGTGAACCACCAAACTAACAAATTATAAATAATAAACAACGGTAACATAATAACTAAAAACTTCGATTTGGCACTTGTAACACCCCCGTCCAATTGCTGGCATAATACAATTAGCTGGGGGTTGTACGCATTGACCGGTAGCTCAGTTAGCAGAATAAGGGTTTAGATTGCTTTGAGATCTCACCAAAATCTAGGCTGGGAGCCAGGACTTTTGCAAGTACCAAATAATTAAAAGTTTACTTTAAAAGGTAAAGATAACTTTAATCCTTTAATTCAGTTTGGGAAGGAAGTTGAATAAAAAGATATTACTAGATAAAAAGTATAATAGACTGGTATGAATATATGTACAAAATTTACATAGGCTGGGATGGCCTCTTTTAATTAAAAAACCTAGTTTTAGTTGAAGACCAACAAAATAACGAGACAAAATTTATATGACGTTATGAGAAAAAAAATGATCTCTGAACAAAAATTCTTCTGACCAAATAACAACTCTCACTGGGGACGAAGATCTTACGTAACTTCAAATGGGTCAGTTTTGCGAAGAATCCACCAAGCTCTGATTGGGTACGATGTCAGTTTGAATCACCACTGTCAGTACTGAAGTTACCCTTGAGACGAAATGCCAGTTGTATAAAATATCGTTTTCCTACTCCACCCAGCATATAATGATCAGTTTGATCCACCAGTTATCCTCTTCTCTTGGTCCAGGTATTTACATAAAAAGGGGAGAGTTTTATGAGATCAGTACTATAGGCAAAACAATGTAAAAGCTGTGACGTTTGAATCGTCCATCTACGTAGACAAAATATGAAAGTTAACACAAATTTACAGAGTAAATTGCATAGTAACCAACCTAGGATTTTTATCCCACAATATCTTAGAAAGTCGAAGACTTCAACTAACTTAAGTATCTAATTTAAAAACAAATTAAGTTCCTCTTCTTGATAAAAGTAAAAATATAGAGTGGAATGAAAAATAATATTAACTGAAAATTTTTGTTATTTTCCCGGCTATTTGCCAAAACGTTGAAACTTGGATTACAAAAAAAGATAATATACACATTATGTTCAGTACTACTGACTCAATAATGTTATTTTTAATTTCAACTATTCTGTCTAATAAAACCAAAAATAAATAATACACAAGGTACTCACCAGTTGACACTCACTTTAAAAAACTTTAAAATATCTACCGACACGTGTTTCTGCTTGCCTTTAGCTCGTCAGGGTAGCCGGCACAATTAAAGAATCCAAAGTAAGGAAACTTGTAAACCCCAATGTAATAAACATTAATGGCTTCAGGGAACAGAATATGATTACCGACAAGCAAATTCACCCAAGGCATAAATTAAAATAAATACGGTACAATATTTTTATGAAAATTACTTCAAGGGTACGTTAAATCAATATAGCAACTTTATAAATAATGATGGTCATAAAATTACATGATTATAATAGAAAACAGATAAATTTTACCAGACCACTGAACTACAGGTGTTGTCTTCAGAACGCTACACTAGTAAGAAGGAAGTAGTACCGTAGTGTTCTGCTACCTAAACTCGATTATAGTTTGGAAAGAGACAAATATTTGAGAGTACAGCATGAGCAATAAGGACAAACAAATATTTAGGCATTTTTTATAAGTGCAAAAATCGACCAAACCAATTGTTCCAGTAGAAATCAGTGGCGCCATCTGGACTAGACGGGTAGAAAAATTTTTTTCACGGAAAACAACAAACTGGAATAAAATGGCTTGCAATTTCGTTACACACTGTTAACGAACATTAAGTAGTCTTGAACAGAGAATACAAATGCGTATTGGTATATTTAGCAACAAAGGTAAAAATGTTTAGTTCTCTGGTTCTCCATAAACTTTTTTGTTTTCGTGTTACTCGATTCATTTTTTATAAGTTCTGGGAACCACCAGCATATTAAACTAAGTCAGTTGCTTGTGTTTTGTAAATAATTAGAATTATTAAAGATCGCCTTTCAATTCATTTGTTTGTTTGTAAAATGGATAAATGGTTAATAAAATTAGTAAAATCTGACGCAGGTTTCACAGGTAAGAAAGCTAAACTTTGAATTAATTATGTAAAAATATAACTAATAATAGGTTCTCTCCATACATATGACTTCATAAAATACAAGTACGCAAGAATATGCATCTATTTTATTTACACCATTCAGAGTTCAGACCGCAGATTTCTACTCTACGATATACAGGGTGAGTCATTTTTTTGTAGACAAACTTTAACAGGAGATAGAACACATGTTTTTAAAAAGAAAAGTTCCTTTAAACATATGTCGTAGAACGCTTCGTTTCCGAGATATGTTGAATATAATTTTTTTTTCTCGAATTTTCATTATAACTTATAAACGAATGCTTAGATTTTGTCCATGTTTGGGGGATAATGCCTATTAATAAAGGGGCATAAAACAAGCGATAAGAATGTTCAAAAACTTGCACAGTGGCGGAGTGGAGGGGATGCTCAACCACTTTCTTAAACAGAACTTCTACACCAATGACTATTTTAAAAAAAAACTATTATTTTCATTATCTACATACAGTTTAACAAAAATAATGTCCCTTCTTCTGTTTCGAAATTCCTGTGCGTTTCCGAGTTATTTTGATTTTATTTTTTGATGTGGTACTAAATTAAGTAATTTATTTATTATCAATTATCGGCTAAATATGGTTTGTTAAGGATTCTAAAAAGTCGAAATCTCTTATTCTTTATCTCTTTCCAATGTAGTCAAAATAAATATTTGTTATATCAAGCCATACTCAAATACAAGACTTTTATAAGATGAAATCTGTTACATTAATACAGTATTGTGCAGTTGCCAAACAGTTTTAAGAAGTTTCTTTAAGTTTTATTAAACTTGTGTATGTACCAATTTCCGTTTCAATTTTCGTTGTTTTTTGCTAAACAATTTCCATTTGAAACTAGCAAATACAACTGTGTATTGCAACAAAATATACTCCTTGGAAAACAAGTAAGTATTAAATGTCATATTTTGAAACGACAGTTTGACTTATTACAAGTTTATCTAAAAACACTTTTGCTTCATCTTGAATATTTTCACTGTTATTAATTATTGTTTTTAAGTTTAAAAAGTTATTTCATTTGGTTTGTCAGCTTTTAATTAGTGCAACATGCCGTTTACATTTACAAATAGCGAACAAGCCGACATTCGTTTTATTTATGGGTTCGCAAATGGGAATTCAAGGTACGCTGCTAGGGAGTATCGAAGATTTCCCAATAGACGACAACCACATCATTCCGTTTTTGTGAGTATCCACCGTCGATTTGTTAACCAGGGTTTGAAAAATGTACATGGGGGCCGACAGAACAACCCTGGACGAGATAGAATTGGAGAGGGTATATTGCGTGAATTTAATAGGAACCCAACGACAAGTACTCGACGTACTACTGTTGCTCTTGGTATTTCCCAAAGTAAAATTTGTCGGGTTTTAAAACGGGATTACAGACGCCCATATCATTTTCAACCTGTTCAAGGTTTATGTCCAGGTGACGCCGAACGAAGACTTAATTATTGTAGGTGGGTTCTTAACTCCATTCAAAATAATAGAGATTTCTTATCCAACATACTGTGGACTGATGAATCCTGTTTTACTCGTCGTGGTACAGTAAATTTTCACAATCTGCATGTATGGGCACATGAAAACCTACATGCCATTCGACCAAGAAGTTTTCACCATGAATTTAGTACTAATGTCTGAATTGGAATTTACGGCAACCACGTGTTTGGACCTTATTTCTTGCCACAACGTGTAAATTCAGAAAATTTCCTACAATTTTTAGAAGAAGAGCATGGTAATATGTGGGAAGCCATTCCTTTGAATTTAATAGGACAGTCTTGGATTCAGCTTGATGGGTGCCCGGTCCATTATGGCAGAATTGTAAGAAATTGGCTAAACAATAACTATCCGGGGAGGTGGATAGGTCGTGGAGGTCCAGTGGCGTGGCCTCCCAGATCCCCCGATTTAACGCCACTTGACTTTTTTGTGTGGGGATTTATTAAGGAAAAAGTGTATACCACTCCGGTTAATACACTTGAAGAACTTCACAATCTCATCAGAGATGCTTGCAATGAAATAAGGGTGCATCATTTAGTTAACTTAAGACGTTCTATTGTACATCGCTGTGAAATGTGTCTTGAAAAGAACGGTTTACATTTTGAACAAAGTGTCTAATTTTAGTGTTATTGTTATTAATTATTGTAATTGTTATTTAATAAATCGTTATTGCTAACAATTGTTATTAATTCCACAATTGTTAATTAAATATTGTTATAAATTCAAAAAATTTTCTCCATAAATATTCAATGTTTTTTTTTTGTAATTTAGTTGCAGTACATTAGTATTTAGGCAGCACATAATAAATAAGGATTGTTAAAATTAGTGTACTAAACAGATTTCAACTTATAAAAGTCTTGTATTTGAGTATGGCTTGATATAACAAATATTTATTTTGACTACAATGGAAAGAGATAAAGAATAAGAGATTTCGGCTTTTTAGAATCCTTAACAAACCATATTTAGGTAGGCTTCGTTCAAAGAATTAAATATTTAGCCGATAATTGATAATAAATAAATTACTTAATTTAGTACCACATCAAACACTAAAAATCAAAATAACTCGGAAACCCACAGGAATTTCGAAACAGAAGAAGGGGTATTATTTTTGTTAAACTGTATGTAGATAATGAAAATAACAGATTTCTTAAAAAATAATCATTGGTGTAGAAGTTCTGTTTAAGAAAGTGGTTGAGCACCCCCTCCACTCCGCCACTGTGCAAGTTTTTGAACATTCTTATCGCTTGTTTTATGTCCCTTAATTAATAGGCATTATCCCCAAAACATGAAAAAAAATCTAAGCATTCGTTTATAAGTTATGAAAATTCCAGAAAAAAAAATTATATTCAACACCCTGTATCTCGGAAACGAAACCTTCTACGACATATGTTTATAGGAACTTTTCTTTTTTAAAAACATGTGTTCTATCTCCTGTTAAAGTTTGTCTACAAGAAACTGACTCACCCTGTAGACAATGATGTGCGTTGTCGGGTCCCCATCCTTGTCAGTCTGTTACTATTAGACAAAAATAAACTGTTTTCCAACAATGCCTGGTGTTAAATCTGAACGTATCCCCGTGAAATAAATAGTTAGCGGTTTAAAGAGGATCAAACTCTAAAACCATCAGAACAAAGGTAATACACACCAAAATAATAAATTTAACTAGTAAATCACTATGAATTGCGAGGAATGCAATATTTAAATTTTTACCAGGAAATGCCAGGAATTGAATCAAGTTTCGCCAGTAATTTCGTATTGAACTGTTGTCAACATTGATGTAGGTATGGATGGAGTGTGGAATGTGAATCGGTCAGTACGTAAAAAATAGGTTAGTGTAACTTGCCAAATATAGTTCAACAACTGTTAGAAAACGATTTATTTGTTAATAAATTACACTATCATAAAATTATTGTAATAGCATGAAGTACCTTCGTGTTAAAAAAAATAACACTTTTGTAAACTTTGAAAAAACGAAATAGAAACATTAGATTCCTCTCGAGATCCTTAAAAATGTCAGCATTTTATATGTTTCCTGTTCATCGGAAAATTTGGTTTTAGTTTTACGTCCCATAAGAAACATTTAACAAAAAATGTTGATTGGTGCGAGAAAAAGGCAAAGTTGTACATTTCTCACATTAAAAGTATTTAGTGGCATAAGAAATGCAGCAATGCTGTTTCAATCCAATTCACCATTTGAGATAAGATAAGAGAGTCTTTCGAGTAACCAGCAGTTTCAGAACAGTTTCATCGTATTTTTTTTGAAAGTCGATCTCTCAATTATACGTGGGAATTAAACAAAAATGTGTCAGTCGGTTTCTACAAATGTCAGGAATCGGTGGTTTAAATATAACTACACACTTAAGACTCACCCTGTGTCGTTTTCTTGCTGCAGCCATTATCACATTATTCATTATATGAACTACGAAAACATCGAGCCTAATATTGCTGCTATAATAATGTATTTTGTAACAATTACCCGAACCGCAAGATTTGACGGTAATAGAGAAGATTTTGTTTTGAGGTCATGGCCTACGCCAAATATTTAATATAAAAACATTGTTACGATCTCAAACTTTTTCGCTCGATATCTTGAAAACCACATTTATGAAAACAGAAAACTTAGCACAAACCAATATTGCATTATGTACAGGGCGTTATTTTAAAAATAATCAGTCATCGTCATGTTGCTTTTGTCAGAAATGCCAAAAAACTTCAGATAGTGTCTAATGACACAAAAAGGATACATTTTCATCCAGTTTTTGAAAATTTCAAATATTTCTGTAAATAACTGAATCAGGGGAATGCTCGTTTATACAGCCTGTATATTCTCCTTGGAAATCGTTGGGGATGTACGAATTGATTAATGTATTTCAAATTACATTAAATTAATATTGCTTTGAACTATAAAATAACAATATAAATTTAACTGCCTCTGGTCATAATAACATCATGAAATTTTAGCTACTCAAAGATTTAAAATGCAATACTTATTAGATTCCACAGGATATAGAATCCTTGTTAATCCGCTTAGAAACGTCCATGATAAGTAGTTATTGATCAACGGCATGTTGACTCCTGAACAAACACATTCTATTTAATATTTATTGGTAAACTATCGTTCAGAAAGTCGTATTTACAAATAATGAATTATTAACGTAAGCGTATTTCAAATATAATGATTGTTTGTGTCAGGTAGGCATGTAAGAAAATAGCACTGACATTTCGAGCGATGTTCTTAATATAAATATTAAATCATAATATGGAATGAATTGTATCATAAAAAAAATAATATACACATTATGTTCAGTACGACTGACTCAATAATGTTATTTTTAATTTTTACTACTCTGTTCAGTAAAACCAAAAATAAATAAATCAAAATTACTTACTGTCGATTTTTAGTTTTACTGTACAGAGTAGTTAAATTAAAACACTGCAGACAGACACACAGACAGAACATTTTTTTCAGTCTGACATTTTGTGTATCTTCACAATTCGTCGAGATTCGACCAGAAATGCAATAAAAATTTTAAAATTTTTTTTCACGAATACATATTTAACTTCCCCACTTTGAGGGGTGAGGAAGTAGTAACATTATTCATTCGCACTGAATATAATATTATCTTTTTCATAATCCAAATTTTCGTTTTGGCAAATAGTCGGGAAAATAATTGTTTAAAAAGATATATATTATACTTATCGATGACAAGTTTTTTGTAGAATTACACACTTAAAAAATTTATTTGGAGCAACAAAAAATTATTAACACCAAAGAAAACATTTTTATTTGTATGAAGAGAATTTAAGTCTGGATGTATTCTATTGATGTGAATAAATTTTAATTACATTTACAATATACAAGTTTTAAATTTATTAAATTGTTATTTGTCTGAAATGCTTAAAGAAAGAACAAGATATTTTCTAACGTATATCAAAACTTTCATTGTATTAAAAGCAACTTTGTCTTAAGCCAATTGGAAGTATTCTTAGATCAAAAATGATTTCATTTAATACAAAATCTAAATTTTTTAATACAAGCGTCATTTCGTTTAAAATTAATAAAATATTTCATCACCCAACGACAGCATTTTTTTAATTCGATAGATTTTATAATGACTTCAACAAAATTTTTATTTGCTGGGAGCAAATAATTTATTTCATTCTAATATAAAAGGGATTTGTTTAGGGGTTGGGATTTTAAATAAAATAAAATAAATGTTAATGTAAAATCTTATTTTATTACCACTAGATAAGGACAGTGGCGGCATTATATAAGGTATATGCATATTATAACACTAGATAAAAATATAAATCAAAAAGTCAACATAACTTTGATAGGTACATTAACATACAAATTCTCCATTAGAAACAAAAAGTCAATATCATTTTGAAAATCAACATAAAAATTTTTTTGGGAATAACAGATCAGTTAACATAACTTTAATATTAACATACATTTATTCCTCGTTGACATAACATGATGTTATGTACCTTAACAAACTGTATTAAAACTTAAGTTTAAAGTTAGTACTAAATTGAAACCAGCCACGAACCTACTACCTACGTTGTGTAAAAATAATAAGTAGAATAGGTAAATTGGTGGTACCAAACTGACATAAAACAAAAAATGACGAATTAAGAACTAAACGGTACCTATACCATTAAGTTTACAAACTTCCTGTCAATGCCTACACTTACTCTATATTTCACAAAGAATTAAACTAACCACGAATATCAAAATTTTCAAATGTGTAGGTAAAATTAATCTAAATTCTGCATTACACAGAGAAATGTTTTAACTTAATCATAAACTATACTATAACGGCTGGTGAATTATAGGTTATACCAAAGCATGGGATATATGCGATATTTTTTAAGATATAACTACCAAGATTAAATGAAGTAGTTTTGCAAAAAAATTTAAGATTCGTTTGCGAAAAAAAAATGCAAAAGTAGCCTACCGACCCAGGTTGTCTTGTCGACAATTTGTAAAATATTTGCTAAAAATATTTTTTTTTTCGTAATCAGGCTGAAGATATATTGATAGATTTCAGATTTCGTTAAAAAATTATGTTTTTTTATAAAGTTATGACATTTTGAAATTTTGTTTTAGATAGATTATTAATTATGCGAATTTCAAAATGTCATAACTTTACAAAAAAAAATGGTTTTTTTTATGAAACCTGTCGATAAATTGGCCTCCTGATCATGAAAAAAAAGCATTTTGATAATATTTTAAAAATTGTCTACAAAATAACCTGGGTCGGTAAGCCACTTTTTCAAATTTTATTCGCAAACTTCAATCGTAAGTTTTTTTGCAAAACTTCTTCATTTAGTCTTGGTAGTTATATCTTAAAATATGCTTTAATTGTTAGATATGGCATAACTGCTACGTAACAGGATGGGCAACGTGGGTTGTACAATTTAAAGGAAAAATAAATTTAGAACCAAATATTTTATTCTTGGAGTAAGATTTTTAAATGAAATATATAAAACTGTTTCATTTTAAAATAAAATTTGTCGAACCAAAACGCGTTTAATTGATTCAAAGAAATTTTTTGAAGAAAATTTTCATTTTATGCAGACAAAACTGTTTCAGTCAAACTAAATACAGGTATTTGAATTGAAGGAAGTTATATTTCGAACAAACAAATTTACTCAAGAGAAATAATTTTCTTGGAAATAATAATGAGCAAAAAATCTTTAGCGTTATTATATTTTCATTTCATTCCATATTTTAATAGAACTTTACCAAGAAAAGTATATCTAATTTGTTTTAAATTAAATTATAAGTAAATTATGCTGCAAACTTCGATAATTTAAGAAATATAATCCATTTTTAATTCCTTAAGCATAATTCTCAAAACATTCTCAAGAAGTGGTGTTTGTTTATAAAAGGTATAACCCTAGTGGGCAATAATGAGCCATTGTAAATTGTCATGTAAAATACGTAAAAGTCGCTGTAAATGCCTTTAGCGAATCATGTATTAAAAATATGAAAACCACAAAAAATCGATTTATTAATACATAGTCCGATAATCAGCCCAACGGTTCAACATATTATAAGAGAAGCAAAAAACTAATAGTAATTGAAACTTTGTATCCACTGACAATAGAGAAACCTACTGGAAATTTCCTGACGCACGTTGTAGAATGTTTTCCCAGTGATGGAGGCACATTCGTCGAAGTAATGGGAAGAGGAGATTAGTGTACAAAAGTATTGGCACCCAAGCTTAACATTTATATGACCTCTCTAAAGAATAATGTTCCGTGATGCAGCTACGATGAGTACTAGCCGATAATACGAGTCCTTTAAGTAAAGGGTCTGGCCATACAGCATGGGGTGACCATAGTTATAAATTTGTGCGTGCGTGTGTGGAAATTCCTGGATGTTTTAGGCATCGTGGAGAAGTTTTCAGCAATGGAAAACCATTTTTCGATAAAAAATTCAAATTTTGACAGATCCGCGACAAAAAAAATTTTCGCAATTTCATCGGTATTTCAGCAAATTAAAGTTAAGATATCTAGATTATTTATCGTAAACGAAGAAAATTGTGTGCAAAATGAGGGTCTTTTATTAATTGATAAAACTAATCCCTGGATGTTTTATTGTATAGTTTCGCCGTAAAAAATTCATAACTGAACAAAAGTATCATTTTTATCAATCCCTTGTTTGAAAACTTGGTAACAAAGAGTGATATAATATACTTTTTTTTAAATTTATGCCATTATAATTTACAATTTTTTTAAATAACAATTGTTATAAACAATTTGAGAAAAATCGCGATACTTACTTGCAAAAAAAATCCTTATATTTTCCTGAAACCGACATGAAAAGATTTAATTTTTTTTTATCTTTTCATTTGAGTCACTTCTTTAACTTAAGTGTAAGTATAATTTTCTGCGTAGATTTATTTTAAACTAACTTATTTGGAACCTCATGGTTTTATATTTTTGTAGCGCAAACAAAAAAGCTTTATAAAGTTTATCTAATAGGGAGCCTAGGCCTAGAATAAGCTTTTGAGAATTCATTCAAAGATAAAACATTAAATAATATTGCATATTATAAATTAAGAAATAATTACGCGTCCGTAGAAATATCAATATTATAATGTGCAATTACAAATCTCGCATAAATATGAATTATTTGTGGGATTCCAATTTTCTCTTCGTACTTTGAGGATCCTGTAAGAAAACTTAACTTAAAACCTATTTTGTCATTGTTTGTACAATATACAGCACTACAGCATGGAATTTTTTTTGAGTAACACTGCGCACTAACTAATATTATACAACCAAAGATACAACTAAATGTATTGATACAACTAAAACCATTAAATGTATTATCACTATTGTCTATTAAAATTTACATTGAACGACTTTTAAAAACTGATTGTTAATGTTAACAATATTCCATATCAAACTACTTATTCAAAGTAAGCAACAACCCTTCAGTCCAAATTAAAATACATAGAAACTAAATGTAAACAAACTGTGAATTAGCGAAATATTGACGTCGCGTACCATGTAACCGTGTGAGTCAATGAAAAAGATGACATACATATGGCCAAACTGTTTACTTAAGGGACTCTAGCCTATAATAGGGATAATATTTACAAAAAGTAAACATTTTGTGTGGGATAGTAGATGATCATTTAATCGAGCCATTCTCCTTTTTTTAATCTTGCAAAAAGGGTTTTAAGTTTCTTAAATAGTAAATTTCGGGATGACAGCCTTATAAGATTTACAAGGTTTTTATTTGTAGTTAGATTGTTCTCTATTTCATACTAAAACAAAAAGTTTACAAATAGAACAGAAAATCTAGACGAGTTAAGTGAAATAATACGTCAAGCGTGCTAAGAAATTAGGCGCCCAGAAATTCCTAGCTTGACCATCAAGCGAAGGATTGAATATATGTAGTGTGTCCACGGATGGACACAATATGAGGACAATTCTTTTAATTTTGATTTTTCGAAAATAGGTAATTTTCAGTCATTTAGAAATTTTGCTCTTCCTTATTGTGGTCAATAGTCCAAAAATACGTACCGGATAGTCAAAAAGGAAATATTAGTTCAAGAGCGAGCTATGCTTATTTTTCTCTTTAGAGCACAACGTAATAATTATAAGAAGTTCTTTGAAATGTTAGCTTAGATACTAAATTTCACTGAAACAAATATTTTGAAAAATTTTACAACATTTTCAATTTAAAATTTATTTTAAAATGTTTCAAAATATTGGCTTTAATGAAATTCAGTATTTAGATTTATTTTAACATTTCAAACAATTTTATCTAATTACGTTTTGAGCTAAAGTGAAAAATAAGGATAATTCTCTCATGAACTTAATTTTACATTTTCCATATTTTTAACATGGTACGTATTTTTTAACTTTGACTACAATAATTTGCTTTCAAAGAGAGCAAAATTTCTTATGAATGATATATTTTCGAAAAATTGAAAACAAAAGTTTTTCCTCGTCATGTCTATCCGTGGACAACGGTATATAATTACATACTAGAGTATATCCGAAAGAATTATTCAAAATTCTTGCATTGTTTATTTCGGCTTCAATATTTTCAGAATATTTTTAGTGTGTCATGAGAGGCTTGCGGTAAGCAGTTTTCAACGACAATCTGAAAATGGCAGATACGACTCTGCCGGAACGTTGTTTAAGCAACCACGGTTCAGCTATGTAGGAATACACCGTATATGTATTGTATTATAGATTTTTTTTGAAAAACAAAGTGTGATAAATATATTAATTTTGTTTTTTATTTGGAACACACTGAGTATGTTTAAAAATACATTTATATTCGATGAACTGCATATAAATTTCGATTATCTACAATATTGCAATTTATTTAGCTTAATAAAAATAAAATAAAACTAATTAATGGAACTTCCCTTATATTGGTAATTTTCATCAGGACTTAATATTTAATTTATACGACTCTTATAATGAACTTTTCTTTTAGTGAGTAACATAATTAATGAACGTACATTAATGTTTACTGCGTACTTCATTATAAGTTGCTTTTACAAGAAAAGAACATTGACAAAAAATTGTTTCTTTTATTAGACGCGAGTTATCCTTTGTCTTTTTTTCTTGACAGACACAATTTCCAAATTGAAACAAATAAAAATGTTCATGTATTTAAGTTATAAAAACTGACAGTAAAAGGGCCCATAATGCTGAAAACACATTTTCAATTTTCAGTCGTTTCAGCACTACTAAGAAAACTAGTGATGTGCCAGACGTTTCACCAAGGCCAATAAGATAGCTCTTCTACTTATCTGAAATCATTGACTGCATGAAAGGAAAGATAAAACAGGCTCTTGTATGTTTAATCATCAGCAGGAAATTTAACAACTCAATCATTTCGAGTGCCTCATTAAGCTACAGATAACGTTATTGAAAAGTTTCGGTATGATACAAGAGTATATAATATGTAAGTAGATATCATTTCATCACCTTTGAGATTAATCGTATATGAAATTATATTAAGGATCAAAACGCTCTCTAAATATTAAGACATATTTTCTAATCATTTATACCTGCTGAATAATTCAGTATTATTTATATCTGAACTTTGAACTAATTAATTTAATAAAAACAAACAAATGTTAAAAACAATTTTCAACATTTTTAAATGCTCTAATTATATTTATATTATTCGGATGCCTTTCAATACATATTTTCCTATCCCATAAATAAATATTTAATTAATATTGAAATGAAGAAAATCGTAGAAAAAACCTACATTTACTGCTTATTCAGAAAACGTATGATTAGTAACTGAAAAACAAACAAAACAATCAGGTAATTAATCAAAAACATGTATACAGTTATTGACTTTAAAGCCTCGTTTTGAGATACAAACGATATAATAAATAATAAATGTCAGTAGAAAAGTCAAATTACCATGGTATTGTATATATGAACAGGATGTAACAGAACGATAAGACAGAAATTAAGGAGGTGATCCTTGACAATGTAATAGGATTTGCCGGTTATCAAAACCGGGTTTAAAAATCGTTTATTTTGGACAAATTTGTAAAATTTTAAAACCAGTTTTAAAATTAAAAAACCGATTTTAATTACTAGGATTACTGTGACCTACGGGATTCCACAGGGGACAGTATTTGGTCGTCTGCACTCTACTCTGTACATAAATAGTTTGTTATCTTCAAAAATAGCAGGTACCATAATTAGCTTTGCAGATGATACCGCAATTATATTTGAGGTAGAAACTTGGGAACACCTAAAAGATATAATAGAAACAGAATTTAAATTACCTAATAAAAAAAATGGTTTCAATATAACACTCTTACTTTAAATTGTGAAAAAACTAAATTCTTACCATTCACATCCTACTCAAATAATCTACGTAACCTTGACTAGTTATATATTGACGAAACAACTATTATCCCAAAAAGCTGAGTCAATAAAATTCTTCGGTATAATAATAGATCGACACTTGAGATGGGACCTACAAATAAAAAATAATAGTAACAAAGCAGGAGGATTACTTTACAGATTTAAATACTAAAAGAACTTCTTAGTCGTTAAACACCTTAAAACAATAAACTATGCACTAATACAGTCGCAATGTATGCTTCTTCTGGGATGGGGAGGTGTAAGCGATTACTACCCGAAAAATTTGAATATATTACAAAAATGGATCTTAAAAATAATTTACGGTAAAAAAATGTTATAACCTAGCAATGATCTTTTTAAACAAAGTAAAATATTGGACATTAGGCAATTGTTTTGCATGAATCATCTACTAATGAACATCTATAAAAATAAAATTAAAATTGATCCTATTACACATAGCATCAAACTGGAAAGAAACAAAATAAAATTCACATACCACGATGTCAAAGAACAGTAGGTCAAAGAAACTGTTATTACCTAGCTCCTAGAATAAATAATATGCTTCCTGAAAATATTAAAATCATAGACAAATATAAAAAAATTAAAAATAATATTAAACAATGGCTTTTAGAGACACCCAGGCAAATAATACATAACCTAATTAATCAAAAAATAGATACATAAATTAAACACGTATTATCCAAATAAAATAAATGAATAAATATTAAGTAAACAGAATTATAATTACCCGATTTGTTGTGACTTTAAAATTAATAATTCATAAAATCAATAAAATATAATATGTATCCCTAGCGTATAGCATATATGATGCAGAGTTTAATTTAGATTTAAATAAATTATCACGCCCAAGTATTTATTCTCAAATACTTCTGTAATTTCTCCTTAGTTTATTTGCAAATAAGTAAATTGTAATTGTCTCCTGTTATGTAGAAGTTGAATTATATTGTATTGTTATTTACATTGCAAATAAACAATTTTTTTTTCGGTTTCCTGACGCCGGACAGTTCTCCGTGGCCTCTGACGCCTCACGGGAGTCGTGCCAGCACATTAACTACAGCTACTCCCCACATCCCGCAGGGTTAGTGACTGTAAATTTCGGAATCGTGTGCCCTAAGCAGACGAAGAGAACCCAGAATGACCGCCTTCTGCTTTGGCCTGCCAGCCACTCAGCTGATTTTTGTCAGGCCGGTATGATCTTCAGTTACGAGAGCAGCGTAGGCTTTATTCCTCCGAGTACACCGATTATTAGGACGACCATTTTTACCGAGTAGTCTGGGTCCAGTACTTGGAGCTCGTACCGGAGATCGCGATATTTGTTCCGTTTCTCCTCCTCCTTCAAGGTGATGCTTTTCTCCGTAGGTGCCGAGAACTCGATGACATACATCACCATTCGGCCTTTCTCGTTCTCGACAACGGACTCAATATCTCCGGGGACGTAAGGCAGCACTGGTGTCTGATCTATCCCGTACGAGTGCCTTAGATGGTAGTATAGCACTCGTAACGCCTCGTTATGTCGGTGGATGTAGGCTGAAATCGCGTATACGGGGCTTGCAAATAGTATATGCATGAGCGATTCGGGCGCCTGACAGAAGGTCCTGCAGTTGATGTCAGGAACCTCTACACGACACACGCGGTTACGGTAGACCAAGGTGTTAATAATACCATCTTGACAGGCCATAATGAATTTCTCAGTCTCCGACTTAAGCCCGACTGACCTTAGAAAAGCGAATGTCACCCTGGTCGATCAACCCAGTGTTTCTATGTTCTTATAGAAGACACCAAGCCGGGGTTTATCGACGTGCTGTTGAAACAGATTTTCCTGTTCGGCAGCTCTAATTCGGGCTTTCAGGCGATTTGGCTGAAGTTCAGTGACTGGCTCTAGATCAGAATCTAGCCGGCCACCTCGCCTGATGTCGAATGTGAGACCGAGTTCATCTGCTGCTGTTTTTGCTGCCTTGAACAATCCTGCTCCCATTCCTACAGTTTCGTGATGTTTTACAAACCGTAAGAGGGTATCTGAGCTCCTGAGGATGTGACATGCCATACTCAATACTACTCTGCCATGCGTACACTCCTGACTCAAGAGTCCTCGGCGTTGACGTGGGAGGTACATATGAGAAATGGACGATCTAGGAAGAATACTTCTGTGAATATTCATCATCTTGCAGGTATCTCTGTCTAATTGGCGTAGCTCATCCACCGGCTAATTTACTACTCCGAAGGAGTAGAGTAGAACTGGAACAGCAAACATATTAGCTGCAGACACCTTGTTCTTCCCCAAAAGTTCGGAAGACCAAATCTTTCGGAAGCGGTGTCTGTACTTGCCGCGGAGAGAAAACCTTTATTTGTGTTACATCCTGAATGTGCCTTTTTTGCACACTCAGATATGTATAGGTCCCTCTAGCATCCAGATGTCTTAGGATGCTTCCATCTGCGATCTGTGCATATTCAGAGAATTCCTCGCATCGTCTTTTCTTGAGGTAGACGACTGCACGTTTGTCAAACCCGAAATCCATACCAATTTCACGCGTATATTCTTCGACCACCCTAAGAGTGTTTTGTAGTTCGCGCTCTCCGGAGTCATAAAGTTTAAGGTATATGGGTGACCTGGTGCCTTCGGTCGCTGGGTGATTCACATTGATATCCGCGGTTTTGGCGGAGCTCAACTGACAACGGTAGTAGTGAGATGCAAAAGAGGAGAGGACTCAGGGAGTAACTCTGGAAAACTCCTGTCATAATACCACCTGCTCTGTTGTGACCCGTTGTGCACCTGATGTTATGGTGAAGCGAGCCTTTCAGAGTGGCAGCAGCTGTTTTATAAATTTCACTGGTGGTGCTGGTACAGCAAGACATTCGAGCAAGTGCAAAAATAGCTAATGCGATGTTGTATCAAATGCTTTGCGGTAATCAATCCAGGCCATCAATAGATTCCGCTTGTATTGCACAGAATGCTGTGTAATACAGAGGTCTATCAGCATGCTGTCCTTGCAACCTGCTATGCCCTTCTGGGCATAACGCTGTTTGTGTATCTGCTGGAAGACTGGATCAACACACCTCAGTGTCCTAGCATACAAGATACGTGTAAATATCTTCTAGCAGCAAAAGTCATTCCGAAGTTTCATCTTCCACATAACGCGTTCTTGTCTACTGCATTCGTCATTATTGAGACCATCCGGTGAGGCCTCTCCCACCTGTCTCTGACCCCAATCCACTTGGGGTCGATTGTGAGGGGCCTTTCTTCTTAGGTCATATGGAACCAGAAGTGGAAGGGGTACTAGGTGGTTAGCCTTGGTATTCCCCGTCCGATATTTGTCAGGCAGAGTTGCCCCTGCCTGTCCAGAGTGCACCGCGTGGAGGTTGTCGGTCCTTTGCACTCCCACATAAGCATTATTATTATTATTTTGCCACCATCTTGAAAAAATGTCCGAAGAAATCAAATTTTTTGATATATTAGTGTCAACGGAAAAACGTATTTAAAGTTGGGTAAATTTTCTACAAAAAATGTTTTATACATTTTTGTTCTAAAACTGTTTGTTTCGGAGAAATAAGCGTTGAAATCTAAATATTTACGTAAAGTTGAATATACTACTTCATTTTCTATCCCTTAACTTGCCCAATTTCGGTTACCAGCTCGAAATTACCTCACTGTTTACTCTTTTTGTGGTTATACATGTTTTTTATCAAGTCCAGTCAAGAAAACATTTCGTTTAGTATACTCGTTACCACACTATCTTTAGATTGAGTAATCGGCGCTTTTTTTTATGTGGTATCTCCAGGAGACTTAGTCCACTAAGTTATCTTACATTTGTTTTAAAGTCGATGGTTCATTTTCAAGCGTGTAGTGAAATGGATATCAGTGATATTTTTTTCGGGTGCTTACATTAAATTTTTGTCCCGTTACATTTTCTTTTAATTTTATCAAATATGAATACCATATTTTATGATTTGTATTTTCTTTCTTTATTATTTCTGACAAAATACATAAAAGTATTATGAGAGCAGAAATGTGTTTAGAGCTAGAGTTACATTCTATAAAAATAAAATCACATATATCAGGCTCTCCACAAACAATTTTTCAGTGGTCTAATGCATTTTTTATGTGAACAAGGTATATGGCGGTTGAATTTTTAAGAAATCTGTCGTCCCCTTATCAGACAACATTACGTTGGGGTAGTTTAAGTGTATGCGTGTTGTAGGCAGGAACGGCAGGACATCTTAATATATTTCTTTCTTCGTTCCTTAACTCTAAAGGATTAGGGAACAAATTTACGAGGCGGGAAGCGAAATGATGTAGATTATAAAATAGAGTAGATAAAATTTATCAAAATTTAAGCATTTATATCATTTATTCATATATGCATGTATTTATAGGGTGTGATACTTAAGTTGGAATTAGGACATTATTTGTGTTAATATTCCTCAGGCAGTGCAAATTATACATCAAGATTTTTTTGGTTCTGATTATTCATCTTCTGGCCAAACAATTTTCAAAAGATAATGCAGTGTGTTTGAGAGACGGAAGACATAATTTCACATAAAGAGTAAACTAATGTTAGCAATAAAGATATTTATATTTAAATATTATCAGCCCTTTGGTTCTTTCCTACAACTTCTTATACTTCAAACGACTCGTTAAACGTTAAAATTCATGATACGTATTGTACTAGAAATTTTCTGCATTTTAATGAGCTCACTGAGTAAATAATGTCCAGTTTTTAAAAGCAGAAGTAAAGTTAACTTTGAAAATTATTATTCTACTGCAGTAATTTTTAATTTCGCTATTTAATTTTCATATTTAAAATGCCTATATACCTATGTCGATACCTACATAATATATAAACACTGGTAATCAGTCACAAATTTATTCATTCTTTGTAATTCAATTCATCTCAGAGACTACTGATGCGGGCAAACAATTTGACATGATATTTACAGATGTCTATAAAGCCTTTGACAGATTTTGCTACAGTATTTTTCTACTTAAATTTATATTATTTGGATTTTTTGGGTTTGTAAATTTCTCTGTCATCCTCTTATTAAACAGACACAAATCAATTTGTAGAATACCGTAATTTCAAGTCTGATCAATTTTTATCCACATCTTGATTGCCCCAAAGATCCATACTGTGGCCTCTGTTATTTACATTTTTCATTAACAATGTCATTATCTATGTGAATGTCAACTGTTTACTATATGTGATAATATGAAATTATTTTATATTTATAGAATTTTATTTAATTTTTGTCTTGTACTTCAGCCATTGCAATTTCCAACCCCGTAATTAGTTCCGTACTTCTGTACCGTAGGAGGTGTAAACAAATAAGAAAATAAAAAAAAATTGAAGGAAAAGATATACATTTAAAATCATGAGTTTAATATTTAAACATGAGAAAAACTGTAAAGAATTATTTTCTACAATTTTCATAATACTGCTCTGGATTTTTATCAGTCAATACTTTGACAGGAAAAGTAGTAGTATAGAGTTTTTTAACATAGGTATTTATATTTCTTTAACAAGTTACTATTACTCTTTTTCCTGTCAGATTATTGAATCAAAACTCCAAAATTGATATTTAGATATAACGATTTTAAGCAGGTATCTTTTTCCATTAAGATTCTTTCTTATCTTGCACACATGAGTTAATTCGGTGAAATTTTGTATCTTCCTCTCACAAATACACTGCATATTTATTTGAAAACCTTTTAGTCCAGAACATTCGAAGAAAAAGAACCTTGATGTAATATTTTCTGTATCAGTGCACCTCAATAATACTTTTGTTTTTATAGATATCTGACTGAGTAGTGGTGAGAGGTATATGAAACTTCTCATATGGTCCAAATGCTACTATCCGATCGACATCATAGAAGTATCTGTGGCGGATAGCGACTTGCGAAGCAAGTATCGAGAGCGGCGACCTCTAGCCCAGGTGGATTAAACTACTGTTATTAAATATGATTTGAATGAAACAACTACTCAGCGGGCAAATACCCCGACCTGCATTGGATTATACCTTCAAATCATGATAGATCGGTAGCCAATATCATTTGTCAATTCCTAACCAGACATAGACCAGTTTCGAACTTATTAGTTCTCGGTACTTGCTTCGCAAGTCGCTATCCGCCACAGAGACATCTATGTTGTCGGTCGGACAGTAGCATTTGGACCATATGAGAAGTTTTACATACCTCTCACCACTACTCAATTTACCTTAGTCACTATATGACTAACAGGTTGGCCACTATCATTTGTCTGTTCCACAACCTATGGCATACTGAGGAGAACTAATAAGTTCGAAACCGGTCTGTGTCTGGTAAGGAATTGACAAATGATATTGGCTACCGATCTATCATGATTTGAAGGTATAATCCAATGCAGGTCGGGGTATTTGCCCGCTGAGTAGTTGTTTCGTTCAAATCGTATTTAATAAGTTATCTAATTGTTATTTTGATAGGATTATACACCATTGTACGGAAAAAAGTGTTGTCATAAATATTACATATATGAACTTTTATTACAAGTTACGATACAAATAGGGACAATGCTGTTGTCTGTACTAAATTTCAAGAATAAAATTGTAGTAGAATTCATCTACAATATTAGGTTATTTGCAACATAAACTTGAAAAAATTTGCAAGAGAAAGAGTAACTAGCCCAATTTCGCCACAGTTACAAAGTATTGCAGAAGATGCTACTAAAACTTGTAATAATATTTACTATTTTAAGTTTGGAGCATGTTCCGGTTGTTCCGGTTGACTATTTCAATACAATGTTGTAAGATATATTGTCAACTTTTGTAGCAACACTTCCCACATAAATCAGTGGAAAATTAAGTTATATTATAACCATTACGTACAATAGTAGTATATTTAGTATGTCATAAATAGCAAGCTCTAGGGGTGTTTTGACTACGGGGAACTCATCGGATATTAACATTTTCTGTTCATGAAAACTGCATCTACATTGAATCAAAAAAATTGCCAAAAATCTAGAAAAGATATTAAGTGTAAATTTACTACAAAATTGATACAAATTCGTGTTTAGAATGATTAAAGAACTTATAATTAAATAGGTGGTATGAGAATTTTCTAATACTTCAAGTTTTAGCATTTTCTGCGAAGTATTTACTACTTCCGTTAGTATCTACTTCACTTTATATAGAAAATTCTTCACAGAGAACTAGATACCTCATTTTATGAAGTATCTACTTCTGTTGTGTAGTATATTACTCAAAATGTATAGCATTCACTTCAACCCAGTCCGGAGTCACTGCTTTCAAGTTGAGACAAATTAAAGATGTTAGAAATGATTCGATCTGTGGAATAATCCATTCTGTATTGTCTTTATTTTCTTAAAATAATAAAGTACATAAATTGTACAATATGTCTTCAGATAAAGAAATTACCCAAGAAGAACTCTAAAGGACTTACAATCAGCATTTGTTTTATGCTAGATTTTAAAATAATATTGGATAAAAGAATGACTATTAAAATGGCAAAAGATAATAATAATAATAATAATAATATGTTTATTTCCATAAGACCATAACAGTATCGGAATTGTCAAATACTAAAATGTAAATTATAAAATATAAAATATATATACCTACACATATACACACATATATACATATATACACATATATATATACACACATACACAAACACATGTACACATATATAATGGTAGATTACTAAACATATGACATAAAGACAAACAAACATAATTAACAATTATGACTAAGTAAAGGTACACAATTCTTTTTATCGCAAAATTAATTAAATTAGATTAATAATATTAATTAGAGAGGTAGTATTCCTCATAAGAGTAAAAGCACTGCTCCACTAAATATTTTCTTACAAGTTTCTTAAATGTTACAAAATTGTTTGCATTTCTTATAACTTGTGGGAGGTGGTTATACATTTTTATTGAAGAGATAAAGGGACCTTTCTTTATTTGCTCTAATCTATGGCTGGGTACAAAAATATTTTTTGCTGATCTAGTGCTGTACTTATTTATATCACCACATTTTAAAAGATTGTTAATATTCTTCCTGACAAAACATACTGATTGCAAAATGTATATGCAGTAAATAGTGAGTATGCCATGCTGTCTAAAATAATCCCTACAGGATGTATTGTAGGTAAGTTTAAACATACTTCTCAATATTCTTTTCTGCAAAATGAACACCTTTTTTATTCCGGAACTATTTCCCCAGCACAATATGCAATATTGCAGAACCGAATAGATATTGCCATAATAAAAAGCTTTCAGAGTATCAGAGTTAACAGAGTCTCTCATTTGGAGGAGAGCAAAGTTTTGACTAGCCAGTCTGTTTGTCAGATGCTCTATATGAATCTCCCATGACATAGTCATATCCATATGTACACCTAAGAATTTCACAAAATCATTCTGATGAAGATTATGATTACCCCTAACTAAGAGACTAAAATCCAGCTTTGTACCAATTGGAGAGAACATTAGAAATACAGTTTTTTGCTCATTTAGTATTAAGCCATTGTTGAGACACCACTGTGACATTTTATCTACACATAGAGTAGCATTTTTACTTAAAAGGTCTACATTTGTAGCAGTTATGATAGCAGAGGTGTCATCTGCAAAAAGAGTTAAAAAGCAGTTATTTATGTTAACTACTAAATCGTTGACAAATATTTTAAACAACAACGGACCCAGGACACTGCCCTGTGGTACCCCTGTTAACATGTTAACACTATCCGAAAGACATACTACTCCATCTTGTACGATCTTAACTGACTGTGTTCTCTCCAATAAGTAGGAATTTACCCATTTCAACGCTAGGCCACGGATACCATATGTTTCAAGTTTTCTTAATAACAAATTATGATTAATGGTGTCAAAGGCCCGTGACAGATCAAAGAAAATGCCAGCTGATTTTAATTTTTCATCAAAATTATGTAAAATTTTATTATAAAAGGAGAGAACAGCATCTTGAGTTGATTTATTTTTACAAAATCCATATTGTTCAGGGGCTAACAGGTTATATTTACTTAGGAATGCATTTAATCTTATTTCAAATGCCTTTTCAAAAATTTTGGAAAATACGGATAAAAGTGCTATCGGTCTATAATTTTCCATCGAGTGAGGATCATTTTTTTTATAAACTGGAATTATCAGTGCTGCTTTAAATTGAGATGGAAAGTGTCCATTTAGGAAAGATAAATTTATAAGGTATGTTAAGATACTAATCAAGTAAATACTAACTTCTTTAATTAAACAACATGGCACCTCATCCGGGCCAGATGATTTTTTCTTGCAAACAGAGTTGATAATATCCGAAACTTCATTTTCTGTAATAGGCATTAAAAACATGGAATTATTATTAATTTTTTGTACAGTTGTTACATCAGAGAAATCAATATTAAATGTGGAGGTAAGTTCATTTACCGAATCAATGAAATTTTTGTTAAACCCATTTGCAATATCTTGTACATTGTCAAAACTTTCTTTTTTCGAATTTATTATTTTTGAATGTAACTGTTTATTTTTACTACTAACATTTGTGTTTTCTCTAACTATATCCCACATGGTTTTTGATTTATTAGAAGAATTTAGTATTTTGTTTTGATAATATGCCTTTTTTTGAATATTTAATATTTTCCTCGTGGTTCTTTTTTTAGTATATTATACCTTAACTTAAGATCAGGATTATTTGATATTTTTATTTGTTTGTAAAGGTCTCTAATAAAGATACCTTCATCAATAATGTTGCTGGTGATCCAGGGTTTCTTTTTTGTACTTTTACAATTTGTTATTAAATTCAAAGGAAAGGCTATATTAAACAAGCTAAAAAATGTATTATGAAACTCGTCGAACTTTTTATTTACATCAGATTCAAAATAAATCTCCTGCCACATTTCTTTTGCTAATAAAAATTTAAAATGATTTTTATTTTCATCGGAAAATTTCCTTTTCCTGATATTACCAATATTGTTTTCTATTGTGGGTAATTTAAAAGATAAGAGTTGAGCATTATGATCAGAGATTATATTGTCAAGAGTTTTTGTAAGGACTAAATTAGTATCAATGTCAGTAAAAATATTATCAATCAAAGTTTTTGAATCTTTCTGAACACGGGAATATTCAGCAAAACATATATTGTATCCAAAAGACGATAATAGATTTAAAATGTCATTTGTATTATGATTTTTTAAGAGAAAATTGCAATTGAAATCGCCACAAATAAATTTAGGACCCTTAATTTTAAAAGTTTTCGTTAACAATTTTCCTAGGAATACCATAAAATTTTCAAAGTTGGTATCGGGGGGATCTATATAAACAGTCGATATTTATATTAATATTATTGAAACTAACGGCAACAGACGCCACTTCAAAGAGTTGTTCAGTAAGACCAAGTTTTGAAATATCCTTTGTACTGTAAGAAAGATCCTCTCTCACTAGTATAGCGACACCACCTCCTCTTGTATTTTCTCTACAGTAACAGCTAGCAACATTATATCTATCAATTTTGAATGTCTTGGTTTCATTAGTAGAGAGCCACGTTTCTGTGAGACATACTATTTGAGGATAATTTAGGGTATGTAAAAATACACTTAGTAAATCAACTTTTTTCCTAATGCTACGTACGTTTAAATTGATAATCTGGAGATCCTCAATTAGTCCAGAAACTTCGTTTGTGAAAGTCTGGGGTATAAAAAATTTTGTTCATTGTTACTTTGGTTTTGTTTGTCTGGCTCATTTTGTAATAAAATAGTACTTACAATTTCACGTTCCAATGACAAACTATTCCTTGGGACACTATTTTGAACTAGGACATTCACAGATGCATTTTCACAATCCACTATTACTGAATTAACATTATGATCACTAAGGTTTATAATGCTTTGTTTTGTTACATCTTCAGTGTTTGGTATTACTCCCTCACTTATGGGACGAATGAATTTTAGATTACTTTTAGGTAAATATTTTGTACGACATATGGCATTTTTTAAATTGAGAGCCATTAATTCACTGGTATATTTTTGTGGGTGAGTAGGATTTATTTCCAGATAGGAAATGTTGCCTTCCGTATAATAATTAAATTTTGTCAAAAATTCATTTAGCCTTAAATTATATTTTTTGTATGTGTTTGTTTTTGACGATACCGTTAACTCTACTTTTTTTATATAGAATAGAAGTGATCAATATATTTGTATGCGTACACAGCTTTAATTTACTACAGAGATGCTTGAAAGATGGAGTGTGCTTTTTGTCAATATCGTTAGTTCCGCCAATTATAACAATATAGTCATTTAGAGTAAAATCCCTACATAGCATATCCATGTTTTCAATTATCTGGCATAGCAGTGCTCCAGGTTTTACTATAGAGGTTATTTCGTATGACTCTAACTCTCTATATCTACTAATTAGCTTGTTTGTGGACCTTCCGAATTCATCACATAATATCAGAATTTTATTCTTGTTTAGGTTTATTCCTGATACACCCTGTGTATTTATATCTAACTCAGTTGTTTGTTGTTTAATCTGAATATTATTTCTATCGACATTTTCTAATATATCCTGTATATATATGTCCGATGTACTCTTATCTTTTGCATTAGTCATTGGAATAACATTTTTGTCTATTTCTATCGACGATAAATCCGTGATTGTAGAAGCATTTTTACTTTTTCTATTAGTCTGGGTACAAATGGTTTTTGTTGTTTTTTTAGTTAAATTTACACTTTTTTTCAGCTCACAAATTAGTTCTTTTAATTCTTGTATTGTTTTTTCGTGATTTGATATCTGTGCATTCATCTCTTCTTCCGTTTTTATAGCTTCCTCCATAAAGAGTCTGTGTTCATTTTTTAATTTTTGTATGTAACTACTTTTAATTTCACTGTCCTCAGTCAGTTCGTTTATTGTTTTCTCCAAGATACTTTTCTCTTCGTCCTCACTTAGATACTTATCTTCTACCTCGTTACAACATACTATTTTATTGTCTTTGACAATACGTATTTTGTTTAAACACTTTGGTAAACAACTTTTGTGAATAACTTTGTAGCATTTTACACAAATATAGTGTAAAAATGGTTTAGTTTTACAACATTTATAGCCCATATTATCAATCGCGCACTTAACGGTACTTTTCTACTCGATATTTAAATGAAGAATGCAGATACAGTCCTTTAGGAGTTAACTGAATATTTAACAGAAATACAAAACAAAATTTAGATGTTAAACAAGTTAAAAAAAATAATATGTAAAGAAACATAAAAAAAGATTACAGATTACAAAAGAAAAGAGTAACAAAAAAATTTGAACTAAACAACTGGCAACAAAAATTGTACGATTTACGAAATTTAATTTTCGTATAATTCCTTCGTAAATTATAAATTTTTCTACTACATTTCTTTTCAATTTTCAAGAATGCTACAAATTGTAGTATGTGAGGTGAAGCTGTTGTGATACAACTTTGCACATGACGAAGTAAACACTGCAGTTTTTGTTAAAATTTTGCAGTATCTACTAGCCAAAGTAGGTACTTCATCTTGTAGTAAACACTAATAGTTTTCCTAAGAATGCTATTTTTGTAGTAACTTCCGGAAAGAAGCTGTATTTGCATTGGAATTTAATACATTCTTAACTGTTGAAGTAAATACTCTGCAGCAAATACTAAAATTTGAAGTATTAGGGAATACTTTAGTTTTAATCATATTATCCAATGTTTCATAAGGAAACTTACGTCATTGATACTTTTTAACACGCTTTTATTAGCTTCACTTGTATGTTTGCTTGTTTGTTTGTTTGCTTGTTTGTTTCTTTGTTTGTAACCGACTCTTTGGACTCGATTTTGACCCACTTTAAACGGACAGATTTAATTGAAACTGTACACTTACGAAGAACCGGTAACAATACAATAATTTGATAAGTTTATATCATTATCCTGATCAGGATCGCCAGTCCTTTCCTCACGTATCCTCTGCGTGAGAGCAAGAGACTTAATATTGTAAATATATTCCGTGATTCACAGTTCGGTCGTTGGCCGAGCGGGCAAGTCTTAGTCGACGCGAAACGACGGACTCCTCGGGCGTGAGTTCAAATCCCATGGCTGAAATAAAAAAAATTTTTTTTTTCAGAAATATCTGTTGGATCGTAATATGTTATAATATCAGCATCAATAAGCAATATAAATATAGTTTAAAAAAACTACAAAACACGCTTATATAGCACATCAAACTAAAAAGTGAAAAATAAATATAGTTTAAAAAAACTAAAAAACACGCTTTTAAAGCACATCAAACTAAAAAGTGAAAAATAATTATTAATATAAACTGAAAACAATAATGAACGAAAAATACTAGTATTATTGTGAAAAAAGCGTGGGGCGCTTTGTGCCATATTTTTCGTATATCGAGCAACCCACGCTCTTTTCACAATAATACTAGTATTTTTCGTTCATTATTGTTTTCAGTTTATATTAATAATTATTTAATATAATATTTTGCTGAATTATTAATTGTTAGTCAGAATGTCATAAATGACATCAATAATTTATATTCCATAAAAATGGTTTATATTAGCGTTGTTGTTCATTCGAAATTAACCTCAATTATACAGGATGTTCCAATTCACAACTATTCAAAATACAAAATTTCATACAAAAATTATATTTAAAAAAATATATTATATAAAAAATGCATTTAAACACGAATCTGTTAGGTTTGTAGTGTATTATTATGTGCAGTATCTTTTCTATATTTTTATCAGTTAGTTTCGTTCGTAGTAGGCGGCTATATTTATATTTAGGATTTTTTTTTGCATCAAAACATAGTTTTTGTAGTGGTGTTGAATTCTGTCAAAAAGAAAATAGACATCTATGAAAATAAAAAAAATATTGAGGTGTACTGATGAAATTGTGAAGTTTTGTATATACGTACGAAATTCGAGAGGTGACTCTATTCAACAAGAAATAAAAATACCGTTTAATTTTCATGATACAGTGTGCCAAGAATAATTTTAAAAAGAAATAGATTTTTACAGAATATTCCCATTGAAAATAAAAATAGGAAAATGAAATTTTCTGCAGATTTAGACACACTAATAAGAGGAAACATTGTTGACAATTAGTAAATTAGGTATTCCTCCATATTTAATCAACTAAATTCTATTCACCTGCTATCAAGTTCTCAGAAGAAAATATGTTTTTATGCATTTTGATATTACTCTTTCTAGAAATGATCTCAATTTTCACAATATTTTTTTGTCTTGAATAACTTTAGGAAAAAATATTTGTGATTTTCTATATCTATGCCACCGAATGCAAAATTTGCGAAATATTCACTAGACCTCAGAAAAATAAAAAGACTATGTCTTGAATACCAATTATTTCTTGCATATTCATTGTTTAAATTAATATTCTTTAATTGTTGAAATAACACATTACGAAAAAAGAAAAAATATCCCTTTGCGAATTTTAAACATAACTAAAATCACATTAATATTTGCAAAAAATTAGATTGCAATTATTTCTAGTTTTGAGCCTTGACCTGGAAAGTTATTCGTGTTAGATTTTCAATTCACAAGCACAGGGAAAGAAGTCCTGCGGAAAGAATGTGCCTTCTGAATTCCAGTCCACTTGAAATGAAATTAAATAAATGAATTATTGCATGGCAAATTTTTGTGATCGTTTGCATCCTCCCCTAATGATAGGAAGACATACTATATTCCTAGTATATTGTTGCGCAGAAAACTGGCGTTTTCGGCAATACTCTTCCTTGCCGCATGAGCCTTCTGTCCCCGGCTGGACAGTATATGATATAGACAATTCTGCCACAAAAATAATTGCAAATAAATTTTCAATGGATAATAAAATATATGCAGAACCTATCAATCATTAAAACGAATAGTGACAGCGAATTATAAAAGTCGGCTAAATCCATACATTACTAAATTCAGTTTTAACCGATTTAATGAACAAGTACTAAGGCTTGTTTGCTGTATTGTAATATAATTAAAATATTATTAACGCAGTCAATTTATCATGCCCGTCAAAATAACGACAATAATTTTGAAATATACGAATTAAATAAGGCTCGACGGATTGAGTTCGGAAGAGGAAAAACTTTTTTATTCGGGGCATTACAAAAAGTCACACTCGATAATAAAGTCTCCTTTACCTGAAATCATTTTTATTATCGAATCTTCGCTAGATTCACTGGGTTTGCCAAAAAATTTGTTTTAGGTGTAGACAATTTCCAATAATGTTTAAATAGTTTTAAAATAATATTAAGTAAAAAATGCCTAAACAAAATTTTTCTAAAGCGATTCGTTTGATAGCATTTGGCTCGAATTTATTCACATGGACATTTTTCAGAAATAATAAAACGTCTTTATTAAATTAATAATTATACAATAATTAATTTACTCCCTAAACAAAGTTTAGCACTAAGGCTTTTCTTAAACTTAACTCAATGTAAATAATTACATAAAAAAAGTAATACAGGGTGGGGCAATAGTGCGTCCGATTTCGATATATCGAGTTCTATGATAGCTAGAAACTTGATTTGAAAACATAAATACATTAGACAAAAAAAGTCTATAACCGGAAATTATTTTCGAATATACAGGGTGAGCCAAGACGATTCTACTAATGACATGTATATCAGAACATTTTTTGAAACCTCTTTGTGGCCTCCTTCCACTCATGTATTATTATTGACTCTCTCTCAACCACTTGGATGTAATGAATTTTTTTGTTGAAATTATGCCATTTACACGTGTATATTAAAGAAATCACCACAGTCACAATTATCGATTTTCAAGAAAAACATGTTAGTAGTAGTTATGAGACATTTCTGAGTGATGACACTCAACCTTTTCACTTCCTAAAAATATACAGCGTAACCAAAAAATAATTTTTAAATTTACAACTATTTGAACTGAATTTTCTCAATCTTTTCAAATAGAACACCCTGTATATTTTTGGACGATGTGATGTAGAATAAAAAAAACATTTTTTATACGTACATCTCTATGGCTATTTGTAACCATTTTCGATTTATACAATAACTGCAAAATTTAGCAATAAAAATTAAAAACATATTATTTTGTAATTCAAGAGAAGATATTATAAAAAAGTGCTCCACATGTTGCCCATTTTGATTCACACACATTTCTAAGCGTCTTTGGAATGAGGTTTCTACTGTTCATAAAATTGCCGGACTGATACTTCTAAAAGCATTTCCTTTCCTTTAAATTTTGGATTGTTGTTGGTGTGATGTTTTTAGACAATTTCTTCTAAAATCTTTTAAAATATGAGAAGAAGAGTTATGGTTCTCAAGTTATTTACAGATACTGGATTTGGAACCTTAGGCAAAGGAGAAATTAAAGCAGTTTTCCATGCACTGGGAAAATAGCCTATCTCTAAACAGTAGTTAATTATATGATACAAATGTTTCGTAATGACAGGAGCACATAGTATAAAATATTTAAATTAAACCATCAATACCGCTTGTATTCGATTTAAGACCATTTATTGCATTTATTATAGTAGATTCATCAACTAAATTAAACTTAAAAGATATATTTTTATTAAACCTGTTTGAGATAAAATGTGCAACATTTTCTGGACAAGCATTATCGTTAAAAACAGATAAAGATAAGCTGCTTTTTCGTTATGAATTGCATTTAACACAAAGTTTCTTCTTCTTTTATAACTAGACCAATTGTATTTTTGGCTTTATATTTTGATAGAGATTTTTCACGATCTTGGATCATTAATTTGATCGTATCAGTTAGCCAAGGAGCATGCGGCTTACTTACTCTTTTTATACTACGGGAGTATGAGTGTCAAATAGGTTTATAATAAAATTAGTGAGAAGGTTAACTTTATCCTCGATTACTGTAAATGAAAAACGTCATCAAAAGGTATGGATTGTAAGTCAGAAAGAAAATTATTGTAGTTAAAATCATGAAAGTTTCTATAGGTGATGTATGTCATCGAGTTCTCGGCACCTGCAGAGAAAAACATCACCTTGAAGGAGGAGGAGAAACGGACCAAATATTGCGATCTCCGGTACGAGCTCCAAGTGCTGTACCCAGGCTACTCGGTAAAAATGGTCGTCCTTATAATCGGTGTACTCGGAGGGATAAAGCCTACGCTACTCTCGGAACTGAAGATCATACCGGCCTGCCAAAAATCAGCCGAGTGGCTGGCAAGCCAAATGCAGAAGGCGGTCATTCTGGGTCCTCTCCGTCTACTTAGGGCACACGATTCTGGTATCTACAGTCACTAACCCTGCGGGATGTGGGGAGTGGCTGTAGTTAATGCGCCGGCGAGACTCCCGTGAGGCGTCGGAGGCCACGGGAGGACTGACCGGCATCGGGAAACCGAAAAAAAAAATAAAAAAAAAATAATAATGTTTATTTCATACAACAATATACAATTTCGTATTAAAAACAAGGAAAAGTATATAAACATAATACACCACAAAATATCCTAAGATATTTGAGCGTCGGATGAACATATCTATAACAGCAATTGTAATGAGTAATAATATAAGAAAATATCACAACTGGAATAAACAATATTGTAACTTATAAATACTGCTTAGTATATAAAAAAGGCTCAATAAACGCCAAACTTAACATCTATAAATACATATATACATGCATGTGTATATTCACATATATATACACATGTACATACATACACACACCTATATATACACCCATATTTATACAATATATACGTATACATAAGCACATATACACACACGCTTACAAAACATATACAATAATACTACATACCTGCATACATACTCTTATACACACATATAATATCTGGCTAGATAGGTCATATACTGTAGATATCCCTGTAACAATCCGAGTTGGTTTTTTTTGACTCTATTTAATATTTGCCAAAATCAATAATAATGATTTAATACCAATATTAATAATGAAAATGATATCTCTGTTGGAGGACAATTTTTGATTTAGTTGTTTTTTAAATCAATTATAGAATAAATATCTTCTCGTTTTTGCAGTAGTAAATATCTCTTACATTCTTTTTCAAATTTATTTAACGAGTTTATTAATCTTAGTTCAGATGGTAATGAGCTAAAAATCTTGGGACTCAAAAAATTTATGTTTCTTTGCCCTATCGTTTTTTTCGTAAATTCAATGGAAAAATTATGTGACTTTTGTCTTGTACTGTATCCGTGAGCTGGTAATTGTAATAAATGCCTATTTTTGTGCATATAAATGCAGACATTATAAAAATAGTTTTGTCTTATATCAAAAATTTCGATTTCATCTAGTAATAGATTTATGGGATACATAATATTTTTCTTTAAAATTATTTAAAAAAATCTTTTCTGCAATATCTCCACAGATTTTAAGTGAGTTTTTAGTAATCCTCCCCATCCTATTATAGCATAAGATAAGTGCGGACTAACTAATGCATGATATAATGTTTTGAGATCGTGTGTTTCCAGAATATTTTTGAGTTTGTAAAATAAATATATAATAGGCCTAAGTTTACTTGTTATGTATTCTGCATGAACATCCCATTTTAAATGACAATCTATAAATGTTCCTAAATATTTAACACTATTTGTTGAATTTATGTGTATTATTTAACCATCCTCGTTGATCTCTAGTGTATTATACGCTGACAAATTCTTTTTATATGAGGAAAAAGGGAGAAAAAAAGTTTTATCATAGTTTATGGTAAGGATCTTACTGTTAAACCATTTTTTAATAATAATAATAATAATAATAATAATAATAAATCGCCTTTATTTACAGCGTAGTTCAGCTAAAGCTGTTCTACCACTAAACTGTACATACTACATTGAGAAAAAAACACATGCAATTAATTGATTATATATAAAAATAACTGAACACCAGAATCATCATTTGAGTACCACTTTCCTTACCTATCTCAATACTGGTTCTAACACTTGTTCAAAATGAAAGACGATATAAAAAAACATAAATACATATAAAGATTAAGATTTGGCATTATGAGGTGGGCGTTTGAAGCAGCATTTTTTTAAAGCGAAACTTAAAAGTACATTTAGATAGATCCTTTATTTCATCAGGGGTATGGTTGTATATTGACGCAGCAGCATACCTAAATGATCTTTGGTAAATTGAGGTTCTATGTGCAGGTATTCTAAGTCTATAGTTAAATCTAGTATCACGACTATGTACTGAGAAATTTGATATTAGTAAGTCAAAGAGATATGTAGGACATCGGTTGTGTATTACAGAATGGACAAGACTTGCAAGATGCAACCTGGCCCTTTCCTTCATTTTCAGCCAGTTTAACTCTCTAATTTTACAAGACACATGGTCACTCCTCCTCAGACCAAATATGAATCTAACACATGCATTCTGAAGTTTCTGAATTCGCATGGAAGTAATTTGATCTAAACACGGCGTGTAGACAACATCACAGTAATTAAATAATGATAATACCAAACTATCACATAGCATCCTCCGTAAACTAGTGTTCAACAAGAAACGATTAGCATACAAACATCTTAAACTACAATAGGCCTTGCGTATTACCGTAGCGACATATTCTTTGAACCGAAGATCCTCATCTAAAAGCAGACCCAAGTTTTTATAAGTACTAACTATTGGCAGGCGTGAACCATTTATTTTGATCTCGATATCATTGAGATGTGTGATTTTTAATTTTTTTCGGACCAAATACCATCACATAACTCTTATTTGGGTTTACTTTCAGACAGTGATCTTGAGACAATGAAATAAGTTGTTGCAGCTCATCATTTATTATATTAATTGACGGAATTACATCATGAGCACTTATGTGTTTGTAGATTTGGAAGTCATCTGCATATGCATGGTGTTTACAATACATTAGGGTTTTAGAGAAATCAGCCGTATAGAGCAAATAAAACAGAGGTCCCAAAATAGATCCTTGAGCGATACCTTTATTAATTATTTTCGAATCTGAAGTGTTACCTTCAAGGGATACTTTTTGGGATCGATTACTTAAATATGTATTTAAAAAGTTCACTGTCTCCAAATCAAAACCAAAATATAAGAATTTACTGCACAGTAGCTTATAATTTAAGGTGTCGAATGCTTTGCTGTAATCAATCATTACGAGAACAGTCAATTCAGATTTGTCCCAAGCTGAAAAAATATCACTGGTGACTTTTGTTAAAGCGGTAGTTGTACTGTGATGTTGTCTAAATCCGGATTGCGACACGGGAATTAGATCACATTGGTCGGTGTACTCTCTTATTTGATAGGAAATGGCTTTTTCGAGTATTTTAGAGGGAAGGGGTAAGACGCTAATTGGCCTTAGATCGTTGAAAGATATAGGATTTTTTATTTTTGCTACAGGGCGTACAACAGCCTCTTTCCAAATTTGCGGAAAAACACCACTGGTAAGAGAAAAATTTGTTATGTGTCGCAAGTAAGGAGTTAAAAAAGGTATGCACAGTTTGAGCATATGTAAGGAGATACCATCTGCACCTACTGCATTTGACTTGAGAGTTAATTATTTTTTTCAATGTCCTCATCCGTTACGGTTGTAAATTTAAATTTTGGTTTACCAATAATATTTGCATGTAAATTATTATCATAAAAAAAGAATTATATCATTATTAACAGAAAGTGTATTTATATTCAAAAAATGTTCATTTAAATCATTTACTTTTTGTAGATGTTTAGGGATATCAAAGCCACGTCTTTTCTGTGCAATATTGAGAGTTTGTAATGTATTCCATAATTCTTTGCTATTATTATTCTTATTTACGTATTCTATGTGTGCTCTTTTTTTCTGCCCTTATGCAAGTGGTGGTGAAGTTCCGCAAATTTTTGTAAGCCTGCCAGTCTCCTGGTAGCTCAGATCTTTTGTACTTGGAGAGACATTTGTCTCGTTCTTTCATCATCATTCTAAGAGGGTACGTCAACCAAGGCGCTTTAGGTTTGGTAACCCGAATTGTCCTAAAAGGAGCATGTATGTCAAATAATGTTATTAAGGACTTTGTAAAATATGCCACCTTTTCGTTTACATCTGTAAAATAATAAATTTGATCCCAGTCAGTGTTTTGTAAAGAAAGCATGAATTCATTATAATCAAAGGAATTAAAATCTCTACGTGTGAGAAATTTAGCAATATGTTCATTAGACGGAAAATTTAGTTGACCAAAAATCAGACAGTGGTCATAAGTCCCCACAGAGCTTACCAGTTCAACGTCGCTCACCAGAATAACATCTATTAGACTAGAACCTGTACCTGCAATTCTCGTTGGCTCGTTAACAATTTGTGTAAGCCCATAGGCACTGATTAAGTTAATAAAATCTCTGGTGTATAAGTTATTAGCATCCAACATGTTTATATTTACATCCCCAGCGCAAATAACTTCATCTACCACAGGTATGATACTTGATAAAGCATTTTCCAGTAGATTAAAAAATTCAGCTATGATACCATTTGGTGCCCTATAAACCACACCAAGTCCAACGTCTTTACCTGAAAATTTAATGATTAACCATAGTTGTTCCAAATTTTGATTACATGTAAATATATTATCATCTAGAATCTTAAAGTTTAAGTTGTTTTTTAATAAAAAAAGCCTACTCCGCCCCCTCTGCAAAATGTTCTATCCTTCCTTACAAATTTATATCTAGGAATAGCAAAAAAAATCTGAGTCATCCCTATCGTTTAACCAAGTCTCGGATAAAAATACAATTGAATAATCATTTGACTGAATTTCAATTTTTAATTGATCAAACCCTGTATGTAATGATCTTATATTTACATGAGCGATTTTTATATCATCCTTCATCCCGAAAGCATAAAAAAGAAGGTAAGAAGTAAATAAAAAAAGTGATAAAAAATACTCTCCTAACTAAACACTTATATCTATAAATCTATTTTTTTTTATATAAACTGTTATCGCAATCGTATACAAAAATACATAGCTGTGTTATTGTGATTGATAAGAAATCTAGCAAGAATTGTAAATAATAATCACAGAGAAATACTCCTGTTCAAATTTTTACAACATAATATGTATTTATAAGACAGAATCTAAATAAAACATAATACCTATCTATTGACTATAAGAAACAATGATTTTAAGTCCCCTAAAAAAAGAAGAAAAAAAAAGGAAAAAAAACCAGAAATCAGAATGCATATAAGGGCCGCTAAATCAGCACAACAACAGTATAGTTATACAATATACATACAGTTCAACTAATCTAATAATATGCAATAAATCATAATTTCATAATGCATGTTCTTGCGAAGGTTTCCTTTGAAATGCTGTAGGTCTGCCATCAAAAACAAAAATTTTACCATCCCGTGTCCACGTTCCTTTAGGACCATACTTCTCTAAAGCCGTTTTATACCAGTTTAATCTATTTTTTCGTGAGATCCTCTCTTATAGTTTGCCCAGTACCTTTTAATTTTTTTCTTATTTTTATAAATTTCATCTTTCAGTTTATATGAAGTTAGTTTCAGAAATACCGCTCTGGTTTTGCCTTTGTTTTCGATAACTTTGCCAACACGGTGACATCTCTCAATATCAGATGGTAATAAAGTTACACCTACATGCCTTTTGCAGAAATCTATCACAATTTGTTCAGTAGAAACTCCACCTGTTTTGTCTTCGGTTTGTGTCTCTGCTAAACCAAAAATGCGTAAGTTTTTTCTCCTTGAATACTGTTCAATATTATCAATTTTTTCATCATGTTTTTGTTCCAATGCAACGATTTTGTTCTTTAACCTTATGTTTTCATCTTGCAATTTTGTTAACCCATCTTTAATTACAGTTAATTCAGTTTCTATATTTTTACATACTGTATCTGTTATGGACTTACATATTAGAGTAATCACTTCAGGTTTAGCCAAAGCGGCCTTTAAAACCTCTTCTACATCGGTTTGCAGTTGTCTACTAACCACCATATTTACCAATGATGATAACAGACTATTCACTTTTTATACAAAATTAGATACACTATGCACTTTATATATAACTATTTAACACTATTCGTAATCAGACTTGCTTATATATCAGGAATAATAACTTGTTTCACACAGCTAAGTTTCATGTAACTACACTCTTGCCGCCATCTTTATAAATAATAAGTGTAAAATCTGTTTCTACCTTCTGCTTTAATCTAATCCAATCTATGTCTTTATAATATATGACAGTTTCGTCTGCAAAAGTAATTATTTGTCCTTTAGTTTCAAGGAGAAATAAATTATTAATATAAATAATGAATAGTAGTGGTCCCAAGACAGTTCCCTGGGAAACACCATATTTAATAGTTTTCTTATCACTACATACACCGTTAAGGAAAACATACTGAATTCTTTTGTCTAGATAGTTAGTGAATAATTTTAGATTAATTCCCCGAATACAAGATCTTCTAAAGTTTTGCAAAGTAGTGAGTGACTTACCGTGTCAAATGCCTTCGCTAAATCTAAGAATATAGCTAACGAAGGCATTTGCTGATGCAGAGAGGTATATATGTTTTTTGTGAGATGTACAATAGCATTTTGTGTAGATATCCCACTTTGGAAACCATATTGTTTTTCTGATATTATATTATATTTCTTTAAGTAAGAAGTAAGTCTTGTTTTTATAATTTTTTTCGAATATTTTTGTGAAGTAAGTTATTAGGGAAATCGGTCTATAGTTATTTGTGTCCAGTTTATTCCCTTTTTTGTAGATTGGTTTAACTACTGTTGTTTTAAATGCGGAAGGAACATCTCCAGTTTCAATTATTGAATTTATTATGTAAGTCAATGGGTCGCAGATATATTGAGATATATGTTTTAATGTTATCAAACCCAGGTGACTTTTTATTTTTAAGAGCAGTAATGGTATTTATCACCTCATTTCGATCTGTATAATTTATATAAATTGAGTTTGGCATCATTTTTCTTTTTTAGTTGAAAGTTATGATCAGGAGCAATGTTTTTAGCTAATTTCTCTCCCATTTCAACGAATGTTTTATTAAATGTATTTGCCATAGCAAAATTGTTCGTAATTATTTCTTTTTTTTTGTTGTTAATTAGTGATATTTTATTATTATTGGAATTTTTATTATTTAATTGATTAATGGTTTTCCATGTATTTAATTTATTGTCTTTATTACACTGGTCTGCAACGAAATCCTCCTTTAAAAAATTATGCTATAAGTATGAAGATTTTAATGCTCTGAATCTATTCCCGTTGGCCGATTTTTTCTATCACGTCTAGATTTTTTTATATGAATTTTTTTTTAAATTTCATAAATTTTGTTTTTTTTTTAATTTTTTTTTTTGTCAACATCAAGAACAGTATACATACATACAAAATAAGTTTTAGCGAGTTGTAAGAGAAAGAAAGTAAAGTCACAGCGATTACTGCGCATGCGCATATCTACTACCATAAAAATCACTGTCAATACTTTCTTTCTTTCTCTTACAACTCGCTAAAACTTATTTTGTATGTATGTATACTGTTCTTGATGTTGACAAAAAAAAATTTAAAAAAAAAACAAAATTTATGAAATTTAAAAAAAAATTCATGTAAAAAATCTAGACGTGATCGGCCAACGGGAATAGATTCAGAGCATTAAAATCTTCATACTTATAGCATAATTTTTTAAAGGAGGATTTCGTTGCAGACCAGTGTTATCATTAAAAAAGTTTATGGTGAAATCTCCCAAAACAACAATGTCATCATAGATAGGTAATAAGAAAGGCAACACATTGCCTATAAGACTGATTTAATCTGAGTTGTTAACTGTGGGATGGCGGTAGATTGTCCCAATAACTAAATTTGTAGTGTGAAATTTTAGATTAAGCTATAAACTTTCTATACCTCCTTCAGCAATATCAAAGTCAAATTGAATTACTGTTCTTCACGAACATATACTGCTATGAATATGGAGCAATATGAAGTATGTTTTTTAAGACTTCCTTAACAAACTTAAGCCAATTTCCAAATTTTGGGTGAAACAAACTTAAATATGTGTTACATATACACACTGGACAATGGGCATATAGTAAAAGATATATTTATACAGTTTTCGTCAGTTTCCTGTAGAGCGCAGCACCTCCAAGTACAATTAAAAGGGGTTTTAGAAAGTTTTAACAGAAAACTTATCAACATTTTTAAGTATAATTTTTACAGTTCATGTTTGAATTGTTTATGGCGTGAGCAAATATATTCTTAGTAGACACAATATTAAACAACAAAATTGAAAAAATTTTCCAACTTTCTTATGTCCAAGTAGTTATCTATTCTATATCAAGTTTAAATTGTATATGCTCACGCTCTCAAGTAGCATTTTATCTAAGATCAATCTAAATTTGGAAGTTCAAGTGTAACTCATATGGCAGATACAATTTTTTAAAAACACCACTGTTTCAAGTATCCTGCAAATGGCTCATAATATTAACAAAATCTGGTATTTGTTGAGCTAAGTTGCTAGTAGTTCCGTTATTTCGCTTTATGATAATACATTTTTTTCTAAAATTATGCATCCGTTAGAGTAAAAGTTTTTATTGTTGAAAGTTGTGATTTGCGAGACGAATTGAAAGACGACTCAATATTCAGAAAATTTCACAAAAATGGCCAACATGGTGGAGCAAACAAATATTTTTTTTTAATCTAAATTTCCATATTGCGCAAACCTCGTGTATAGGTTGTATTCGATTATATTCGATTCCATTATTTTAGTTTGGATATCATACAAAGTAATTCTCGAAATAAAGGAATACATCTTTCAGTTTGACTACGCAGTTTTCCGTTCTTTTCTTTCCAGTGACGGATTTAGAGAGGGGCGCACGTCCACCTAAAGCTTTATTTTGTTCGATCCTAATAAATTAGGAAATATATAATATGTGGTTGTTTTAACTCGCCTATGTGGCGAGAAGGGAACCCGAAAAAGAAAATCATGTGATTGATAGAAAAATACAACCA
Source organism: Rhamnusium bicolor (assembly GCA_029963845.1). Lineage (NCBI taxonomy): Eukaryota > Metazoa > Arthropoda > Insecta > Coleoptera > Cerambycidae > Rhamnusium > Rhamnusium bicolor. The sequence continues at coordinate 239,896 of JANEYF010004294.1, read as the reverse complement.
AAATGTGTAGGTTATGTTGTTTGTTTTAGTACTCTCTCTTCTTCCAACGTCTTTATCATGCATGCATCACACAACGATGCGTCGTCCATAAAACGTTAAAGAATGACTCTAATCTATACGTTGAAAATTCAGTCTTAAGACAATGCTTCTGCAACGTCAATAATAAATCTAATACACCAATGTTCACAGTCCATATATTGTAATCGGCTAAATGTTGTTAAAACGTGTCTATTTTACTTTAGTCAAAACAACTGTTGAGCGACGTCGTCTAGTCAGAGATCGTGGATGACATGATGACAATTTACACTCTACACCTAATACAACGTTAATTTATGTGCAAATGTGGTCGCAAGAGCTCCAGGGCTTCCTCCCTCTGCGACATGATGGACATCGAGGATACGGAGAAGCTGCGCCTCATTGCAGAGAACAAGGCACTGAGGGCGCAGATTGAAAATATGGGCCAGAGGATGGCTCAAATGCAGTCTAAGATGGATCAGCAGCATGAGGAGCTCCTGAAAGCCATTCAGGGGGCCCAAGTTGGACCGGCCAAAAATGTGACAAAAAAGAGACGCAAGGAAGCAATGGACTCCGATGAAGAGGTGCCCAAGCAGGCCCGCACACAGGAGACCCGGGCCCCCGTGGTCACCACTGGCCAAGAAGAGAGTGCAAGCCGACAAGAGGACCGGAGTCCAGGACCGGCCCCTGCAGAAAATGCGACACCCAAGATCCCACCGGTAATCCTTAGGAAAAAGGAAACGTGGACAGTCGTAAGCAGACGTTTGAAGGAGGCGAGCGTCAACTTCAAGAAGGCCCGTGTAGTAGGTGAAGGTATCTCCATTGAGCCTACAACAAGTGAGGACTACAGGAAGATAACAAGGATGTTTACTCAAGAAAAGAGGGAGTACCACACCTACGCGCTCCCAGACGAGAGGCTCCTCAGAGTAGTGATAAGAGGTATCCCGAGCGGTGTAAGCTGCGAAGAGGTGAAATCGGATCTAGAGGAACAAGGTTTCTCTCCGAGCTCCGTCCAGCGGATGACATCGCGGAGGACCAAGCTGGAGATTCCGCTGGTACTTGTGCAAGTACCACTGGACCAGGAGAAGATCCTAGAAGTCACGAGGTGCTGCTACCTAGTAGTCCGCACGGAGAGACAAAGGGCGCAACAGAGCGTCACCCAGTGTCACCGATGCCAGCGCTTCGGCCACGCACAGGGTAGGTGCACTGCACAGGCCAAGTGCGTGAAGTGCGGTGAGGCTCATAGATCCGCGGACTGCAAAAAGAAGCAGGACGTCCCAGCGAGGTGTGCCAACTGCCAGGGAGCGCACCCGGCCAGCTACAAAGGATGCCCCAAGTATCCTAAGAAGCCCGCGGGCCCCCCCAAAGAAGCAGGCTCCAAGGACGCAGCAGCCACCGAGGGAGGCACAAAGACCCGCCACCAACGGGCTGAGCTACGCAAGGGTAGCTCAGGGTAAGGCAGGGCCGAACACCGGTCCTGCAAAACAACAGCGGGCACCCGTGGAGGCCAAAAACCTCACCGCGGTGCTCCAACAGATGCAACAAATGTGCTCAGCAATGAGCGCATTTTTTGCACAAATGCCAGTACTTACTAATTTGTAATGTCTTTTCAGATGAAGCCGAACTTCCTGCAGATCGCCTCATGGAATGTTAACGGGCTACAAGGAAGAAAACTTGAAGTGGAGGAACTCCTAGCCCGGTACGATATAGACGTGTTGGCACTACAGGAAACGAAGATGACGCCGCTGAAGCCAGCTAATTTCCCTGGCTACCATGTCTACAGGAAGGACTACGCTGGACCAAGGCCGATGAGAGGAGTAGCCCTGCTGGTAAAGAAGTCGATCGACCACCATCCAATCGTGCTGCCGGACATGGAAAACCTGGAAGCCACCGCCGTAGTAGTGTCAACGGCACGAAATGGCGACATCCAAGTGGTATCCTGTTATCAGCCGCCCCGAAGCCGGTTCCTGGACACGGACCTGGATGCAATATTCCAGGACCGGACTCAGGTGCTTGCTATAGGGGACCTGAACGCCAAGTCACAGGAATGGAACAGCAGAGTCACCAACACTCAAGGACGAGATCTGCTGAGATTCCTGGGACGACACGCTAGCAACATGCACGCACTAGGACCGGACGAGCCGACGCACGACAATGGGATCCACCGACCGGACGTGCTGGACATCGCTATAATGAAGGAGATGACCCTCAATGCGGAAATCTCTACCAGGACGGAAGGTTCCACCGAGCATAACCCGATCTTCTTGGACCTAGGAGAGAAGGATCATGTGGACACTGGGACCTTTGTCAAAAGGAGGACAGACTGGGAATTGTTTCGTGCAGCGCTGCAAAGGAACATCGCACATATTCCCAGGATTGAATCCGAGGAAGATGTGGAGAGGGCCATCACCTCCCTGGAAAACCAGATTCAGGAAGCGATGGAGGAAAGCACCACAGAGACGGAGACCAGAAGGGCACCAGCGCCGATGGCAAACCTCACGGAGGACCTCAGGCAGCTGATTCGGGATAGACGAAGGACGAAGAAAAGGGCCCAAAGGACTAGACTCCCTGAGGAGAGGCACGCGTATAACACGCTGAACAGGAGAGTCAAAGCTGCCCTCCAGGAACACCGTCAAGAAGGATGGCAGCGTCACCTGGAATCGCTGGACCCACAGGACAGGAGCATCTGGAACACCCAGCGTGCTCTGCGGAACAGGCCGAAACCGATGTCTCCAATCCACGGAGAGAATGGGATTGTCTACACTCGCCAGGAAAAAGCCGAAGCATTCGCGGACAGCTTGGAACTGCAGTGTAGGGAAAACCAACTCGATGATGAGGACGAGGACTGGATTGACGGCGTGGAACGCAGAGTGCGTCGGATGCTCCGCCTGCCAGACGAGGATCACATTAGCCCGACCACTCCAGAGGAGGTTAAGGAGATTCTAAGGAGCTTAAAACCAAGGAAAGCTCCCGGATGTGACAAGATCGGAAACATCGCCCTCAAGAAGCTACTCAGGAAAGGCGTAGCAGCCCTGGTGAATATCATCAACGGGATCTTGAGGCTCAGATACTTTCCGGACAGGTGGAAGAAGGCCGACGTCATAGTCATCCCGAAGCCAGGTAAGGATCTAATCTTTCCTTCCTCTTACAGGCCCATCAGCCTACTCTCAGCTGTGAGCAAGGTAGCCGAGCGCGTCATCTTGAGAAGAATAGAAGAGGAAACCGAAGAGCTCCAAATCATCCCGGATGAACAGTTCGCGTACAGGACAGGACACAGTACGGAACTCCAAGTACTCAGGATCACTGAAGAAGTCACCAAGGGTTTCAACCAAAGACAGGTCACGGCGGCACTACTCCTGGACGTTGCGAAGGCTTTCGACAGGGTCTGGCACGATGGTCTACTAGCTAAAATAATGAGTATGGGTTATCCCATTGCACTCGTCAAACTAGTTAGATCATACCTGCACGGAAGACAGATGCGAGTGATGATCTGGGACTGTGTGTCCACTTATCGACCGATGGAAGCTGGAATCCCCCAAGGTTCTGTGCTGTCACCCCATCTGTTCGCTGTCTTCACCTCTGATCTCCCAAGGGCCGAAGGCACCGATATGGCACTCTACGCGGACGACACGGCCCTCATGGCCAGATCCTGGAGAGCGAGAACAGCCACCAGAAGACTTCAAGAGGCAGCCTCTCTTCTGGAAGAATGGTGCATCAAGTGGAAAGTCGCAGTCAACGCGGAGAAAAGCCAGACGATTCTCTTCAGGAAAGGACGCAAGGAAACCCCCACAGGACATGTTTCCATGTTTGGTGAAGACATCCAATGGCACGATTCCGTCAAATACCTTGGCGTAATCATGGACAAAGGCCTGACATGGAGACAGAACACCGAAGCCATCGTGGTAAAGGCCAAGCGGACGAGAGCTCTGATCTACCCAATGGTAGGGAACCAGAGCAGGCTCAGTCTGAGGAACAAACTTCTGCTAGTCAAAGCCCTCATCAGACCACAGCTGACCTACGCCTCCGTAGCATGGGGATACCAAGCGAAGACCTATCTGAAGAAGATCCAAGCCGTGGAAAACGTGGCCAGCAGGACGGCGGTGAGCGCACCATGGTACGTTAGAAACGCTGACATCTTCAGGGACCTGGAGTATACACCAGACACCGAAATCATCCGAGATAGAGCGAAGAAACTGTACACCTTGGCCGAGGAGCACAGGAACCCGCTGATCAGGGAGGCCACCTCCTATGATCCGGCCGACGCACCGAGGCACAAGAGGCCGAAAGTACAGTTACTGGATAACGGGTGAGTATAACTAATCCTTTCCTTACAGATGGACCAAACCACGGAAAAGACACGACACAACCAACCACCTTCCCACAGACCTTGCGGGCGCCGGTCAGTAAGCCGACCAGTGTCCGTTGTCCCCCTGGCTCCGTGAAGGACGAAAGTGCTAAGAAAGCACTTAGGCCTTCACCTCCTAGAGCTACACAGTTCATCCTCACCTTGTCCGATGATCCAGATGACAATGTGTCAATTGACACTTTGTGTACTGGCAGTCAATCCCAAGTCACAGAATATCCGCACAGTCCCTGACAGACCGATGACTACCCCCGGGGGTGGACAAGCTGGCGAAGAAAGAAGACGAAGACAGAAGAGCGCCAGAAGAGGCCCTAGCCAGCAGGGTTCATCAGCCAGGACCCAGGGAGGTTGGCCAAAATCATCGGCACCGCTCACATTTGTGAGTGGGGCCGTTCGTAAAGTAAGCTAACCCGCCCTGCACGAGGCCGGTCCAGGTCTACAGCGATGACTAGGGTAAAAAGGCAATAGTCCTGCCTGGCCCTAGCATCCGAGACCGTCATCAAGCCAAATGGATATTGGCGTGGTCGCAAGTTGCAAAATTGCTGCTTGGGTTACTACTAATATTACCCCTAAATATGCCACTGTTGCGCACGCTCCTCCTCTTCAACAAATCCTAAATCCACCACTGTTTTTTTCAGTAGTTGCATTACCGCAGCTTCACTTCGTGTTCATTTATTACTAGTGCATGGCAGATATTCCTGCTGCCTGCACGCAGAAATGCAACAGTAATAAAGTAATTATTCTAATTTCTGACCACAGATTTATACATATTTCTAACTTTTCACAATGAATAATAATAATGTTTATAAAACCATATATTTTTTTCTTGGCAATTTATAGATGGGTTTAGGTGTACTAACACAGAATAATGAAATGACCAATAACAGACTGCGTTTTTATTCTACATGAAAATCGTTCTTTTAATTTACCCCAGATCTGCTAGCAACTGCCTGCAACCATGACGTCATGCAGAGCAGAAATGCGCATCATTACAGATTTACTGCCGAATAAAAAACACGCCCAAAATGTTTAGACCACCGACATGGTACAGGTACATTTTTTTATCTCCCAAATACTATTTTTAAATAATAAATATACACTGGCAACTCCTAAATTGAACTTTCTAGTTTCTATAAAATGTATAAATAAATATTGTTACTGTTATTAGCATTATTAAAACAGAAATTTATTTGAATATAATTTACTTTCAGATGTCGAATATCTCCACCTGAAAAATAAAAATATAGAAATCAAAAGTAGGAATTGAAAAGGAAACGTCAAAAGAAATCAAACCAATTTATTTGATTTGAAAACAAAACTTATTTATTCAACTCGAGTGAACTCGAATGAAGTTAAGATTCATTATATGTATTCACTCAGGAATCATTATTTACAATGCATTAAATAAAAATGTATGTTTTCTCGAACTGCTACTCATTTTCTTTATATACTATTTCTGTATACGTAAATCTTATTGGGTTATTCTTGGAACTATTTGTATCTAACCATAACTATTATAAGAATGTTTCTTTACGGATAGTATTAGGAAATTCCTTGAAATATTTCAGTGAATGAGGGATCCAATGATCTAAAAGCTACATCCTGTCTACGTAAACATGTAGAGAATAGTTCGAGTTCGATAATAAAGAAACGCTGACCAACTGTGGCGAACAGTAGAAAATGAGGAACGAATTCTGGATGTGAATCCGTATATATCGAAATGTATAGAGTGGCTTGTTAAATTGTTTTCAAGAGAAGTTTGTTTTGATGGATGTTCCGGTTTTTAAAAACGATTAAAATAGTTTTTATATTAATGTACGTATAATTTTCAGTTTCGAATATCTTTTAAACAATATTGAAATATTGATCACGAATGTGAAAATTAGCGAAACACGGAGATCATTTTTATAAGACCAAAGATTTAGAATTTTATTTAATGTAATTTCCAGGCAGCTTATGTCAATTTTATCTTATATATTCAAGGTATTTGTATGGGCCCATGCTATGACTATGACAGACTCTGCGGAAGATTTTTTTTTCGCCAACAGAATTTTTGTCCACATAAGATTATACCTACAAAATGGCACTATAGTTAAAATTTGTTAAAACTTCCGATTAATAAATCCCAAAATTTGTAACCAGTCCACTTCTAGTGTTTCCGCAACATTCGCAATCTGTTTATAAATATTTTAGGCATTATGATTGCCTAGTCAAGTTAGTACCGAATTGTAGAATAATTCTGGCTGAATTGTGAGAGTATAACTTGCGGTCAAATATATATAGGTGCTCGAACATAGTGTCATTGAAGAACCTTGGCTCGAGAGGGTGCTAAAAACTCCTTTCCAAATTCTTAACCAGTTCTCTGCATACTAGGAAGTCTGATTGCATCAGAGCTACGAAACTGGGCCATGCTACACTCGAGTTCCTGTAATAAGATAATCAAGGATTAATATAAAAGAACCTTCGAACATCTCTTCCGTAAAGTGGCCACTGAAGCTCAATAGAAAACGAATGATATGGACAGTAGATCTGACAACAACAACTATTCTCTAAATATGCACCACCTTCATACTTAGGTAATTGTGAAGCATTTGAGTGATTAAGAAGAAAATCTATAGAGCCCAATAAGTCACGGGATCTGCCATGAAACAAACTGTTCTCTTTTATAAAAAAACAGGGATAAGTTGTGAAAGCACTATGGGCCCATAACGCAGGATGCGGCGGATTCTAGAATCTGCACGTATAGTTATTAAGGATCCTTATTCTTCAATTATTAAGTTATCTTTGGCGTCTCCTCAGTAAATCTCTCTCTAGATACATTGATCATAGTATGTGGTCTAAATCATTTACTATTATTATTATATTTATCTCATGAAAATTATGTTATACTGAATAGAAAGAATCCAATGTATATCTTCTTAAATCCAATGGTTCGAAACTCATTTCATTAAATTTTCTCTGCAAAATTACGACCTCGGTGGAGTAGTTGGTTAGATTACGTGATGGTATGTGTGACTAGAAATCTACCGTAGCTGCGAGTTCGAATCTCGCCACCAGCACTGGCAGTGTCGGTGGGTATGGATGTACATATGTCCACGTGTTTCTAATTTAACCTTCTGGACGAATTAATTGATTTTTATATGAAACTCTATAATGTTGAGCAAAGTTGATTTTATTTAGACGGATCAAAAACTTGTAGAGAAATATTAATTTAAATACTATGTAATGATTATTTGTCACAATTTAATGTTAATATTTTTTTCTAGGGTTGGGTTGTTTTAAAACAGTTGTTTAAAAACAGTGTTTTAAAACATGTTTAAAAATAGTAGAAAAAAATCAGTATTTTAAAACACTGTCTTTATACAACTGTTTAAAACGTTGTTTTTTATATTGCTGTTTCATTAAAAAAAAAAACAAGTTTAAGAGTAATAAAACCAGTGGTGGCTGGTGAAATTTAGGCTACGTCATATCTTAGTATTGGAGTATAGGACACAAGCGATACTTTAAGGCGTAAAGACTAAATGAAGAAGTTTTGCAGAAAAAAAATTTCGATTGAAATTTGCGAAAAAAAAGTTGGAAAAATTGTGAGCCTCCAAGGTTATTTTTTAAACGATTTTTAAAATGTCAGATTTTTTATATTTCTCTATTTAATAGTTTTTGATATGTCCAGTAGCATCAAAGTAGGGTGGTGGTAGTGATTCATTTTTCAAAACAGAACTTCTACGCCACTAGTGACTGAGGAACGATTTGTATTAAACGTAAAATTCAATAACCGTTGCCTTTAAACCTAATAAAATATTTAAGAACACGAAACACGAACATCTCTTCAATGAAACATGACGGGTGAAGTAACAACTTGTGTTACTTGGTTTCATAAGTCAATATAAGAATCATAATTAATCTTCAATATATTTATTGCGTTAATTTAAAAGTAAAAAAAATATTTTCTAACACAATTAAATTGTTATCAATATAATTCAAGTACAAAGTTTGCATATTAATATTTTTTTGACTAAAATGTATCAGATTTAGTATCACAAATTAATGCCTTTCATGGGTGCGTAGCTCAAGCAGTTTTCATACTATTTAATTTCCAATTTAATTATTTTTCTCTTATCTAGTTACATGAACTACAAGATTATTTTTGACTTTAAATTAAATATTAGAAGAGTGATTGATACTTTTGTTATTTTCAGAAGTTATATTAAATCTGTACATACCATTTCCCTAGTAACATGGAAATGGTAGTCTATATTATAAGTAATATATTGGTGGGTTATAAGTGAATTATTTTAAATAAGATAAATCCAAAATGATAAAAAATGGTAGTACTTAGTAATTAATAAATCTAATTTTTATTAAAAATTAGGTCAGAACAACATTATAATTAATATCCACGAGTAAATAGTACAGGGGCTAACCCAGAACACCGCGCTGACACACATATAAAGATATGATAAATGATATATTACCGTTTAATTTGTGATTTTCTTAGTATCCAAAATAACAGGAGCAATAAATATTTCACTGAACACACAACACTGCACCATAGTAATTTCTCAGGTAAATTAGCAGCATCAATTCTAGATCTCCAGGAGTTAACTTTTGACGCCTGTTTCTCAAAATACATATACAAATACAAAAAAATCTTTAAAAGATCACAATAAAGATGTGAAGTATAAACTGACTAAACAAAAAAAAATTTAAAAAGTTTACACTTCAAATATTTAACATCTATTCGATTTTTTTAAACTGACGAAACCAAAAAATCCCTATAACTCGTGAAGAGAAGTAGGTATCGAAAAAATAAACACCCCCCCCCCATTACCTCTGCCGATATTGGCAGTCTGCTATCCTGTGCAAAATCTCAGTCCCTTAGAACGAAATACAAAAAAGATGTGAAAAAAATGCTTTAAAGTACGAATAGATTTTTGTTGGTTGGCCACGGGTGCTTTAATTCGTAGTTACACCTCTGCTGTAAAGATATTTGATTAGTTCCTTATTAAGGGCTACTCAGCGGTATGTGTTTTTTAAGCGCACTCCAGATGCATTTATATAGGAAGCTGCGTCGGTTACATAGGGTAGTACATGTCTTTTACTGTTCTCTAAGTCGGTGTTTCATATTTTTCTTAGAACGAAAAGTAACAAGCACCACTTTGAGGGTTAATTATTGCGGGAAGCGGATATTTCCGCAAATGATTACCGCAGCCGTTCTGACGACCTGTATAGCAAAATCGCGCGCCGCAGTTAAATGTTTAAAATTTTGCTTCTGTAAAATCGTTCATTTTTCACCATGTTTTATACCTATGTAGTATATACGATACCTTATATACATAAACATAAACAAACATAAACAAACATAAACATAAACATAAACAAACATAAACTTAAACATAAACATAAACATAAACATAAACATAAACAAGTATAAATATAAATATAAATATAAATATAAATATAAATATAAATATAAATATAAATATAAATATAAATATAAATATAAATATAAATATAAATATAAATATAAAAATAAACATAAACATACACAGCGACAGCGACATCGACATCGACATAGACATAGACATAAACATAGACATAGACATAGATACAGACATAGACATAGACATAGACATATACATAGACATCGAAAATACATGGACGAGAGTTACACTTATGAAAAAACACGGACACCTACTGTTACTTCCTGAAAGTATTCGTTTTGTTAATGTAATTGATTATAAAGAAACTAGAATTACTTTTTTGATATTTAAAAAGCGCCCTAGTCACCACTTTTTTTTAAGTTAAAAGAACTATGAAAAACTGAAATCTATTTCATTCATCATCAATCTTCAAAACGTATATGAGTTACTAGATTTAATGCATCTGTTGTAGTTTCTACAGAATCTGATGTGAGGTTGTCAACAAATTTGGCGAATCTTATAGATCCTTTTAAACAAACATTCTGGAGCGCTACAAGAGAGTATTTCATTGAATTATTTTTTGTCAGTGATAACTGATAAGTAATACAGAGAACATTGTAAGCGTAAAACTGATTAATTATCAACCAATGTTTAGAAAGAATTATTATAGATCTTGATTTATTAGTTTTATTCTTGGTAGGGGCAACTGAATGCATCAGTGTAATTGCACCTGGGACAATCCACGTGGCAGGGTGAATAACAATTGTTCCTGTTCTGCATCTAAAAGAGAGCTTGAAGCATTACAACAAAGTAATAAAAGATATTCTCTTATATAAACAAATCAACGAGCAAGTTTTCATAGATTATCACAGCCTTATCTCGTCATCCGAGTATTTAAGTAAAAGACTTTTATGCATTCGATACTAAATAGAAAATCGGTTCAGATCTCAAAAAATATTTTGGAGATTCTCCTCAATTGAATGAAGACTGAAATTTATGATTATATGAGTTCGGTAGCGCAGTAGGCCAGAGCGTTAAGTGACAAACGTAGCTGGTTTATTTATCGACTCCCGGGTTCAAATCCCGGTTTCAATTCTGACAAAGTCGAAGGATTTGGTCCTGTGTCTGCGTTTTTTTCAATTGTGTAACCCCTGTCCGTGCAGCTACGGCTTTGGTTTGGGGGTTGTCTATTTTATGTGGTGTTTTTTTTTAGGACAATCAATTTAAATGGTGCTTTTATCCGACCCTGCTATTGAGTCATGATTAAAAAAATATTTTGGTTGAAACGTCCTATTTGTTTATATATTATCTTTATCTATGATGATACAAATAAACTATAAATTTCAGCAGTTGGAAATATTATTTTATTAGCATGATCCAATAACTAATTGTTTTCAAAAAAATAAAGTTCAGAAGCTATGAATTTACATATAAACATTTTCACATTGGGATAAAAAATATCAACGGAGGCCAAAAAGAGATAAATACGGTAACTTTTAAAGTTGAGGATATGAGGATTTTTGTATTCTGTGCCACATGATGGAAATTTGCTACCAAAAAGCAGTTTTTCCTCGGGAGTACATTATTTCTTTGACTTTAGAACAAAAATAAGATCGAAAAGGAGTCTCTACACTTTTCCTTTCGATAAAAATGAATAAATCTGATGTAGCAGGTAAGTAAATTGAAGTACATTGTTTGTCACTTGATAACAAACCCTAATATCCCTTTAAACCCTGCCGATTTAAATAATATTAAAATGGAGAAAAGTACACATATATCGATAATGTGAATGAGGTCTTCTGACGATATTACAAGAGAATACCTAATTTCGGAAAATCCGAAACTTATTAAAAATTAGTGTGGCTGAACCCCCAAATTTAACCGTGATATCTATAGTAATTATTCTTGATTATAAGTATTACATCTATAATTTGGTAAATAGTTTATTTAATTTATCAAACACAATATTTTTAATAAACAAAAGACAAACGAATGAAAATATTCACTCTGTATAACCAGTAAAAGGTTACCGATAGGGTCATCTTCAGCATTTTCCTGAACATTTCGTGCAGGATCACCATGCGCGATGTTGAATATAAGCCTATTTAGCTCCCAACATCATCCCTCTCTTATTGGGTTTATGTGCGATTCCTTTTGAAAGTTTGATATTGTAACTGTAAATGTAGAGCGACAACAAATACAATTTTCAGGGTATTTTTATGGTTTCTCACACTGCTTGGAGTCAATGTATGGTTGGAAATAGGTACCGAATGAAATGTAATAGATATATTGACAAATGCAATATATATTATATCATATCAAACAATTTAATTAGATTTGTAATTAGTTTGTAACGTTCATCGTTTGTGTTTACATAGGTGGTTAACAGAATTTAGGTGGCCAAATGTGATCTGTAATTATTTTCAATGATTATAACGAGTTTGTGTTTTTGATACTAAAAAAAACGTGTCATTATAAGAGATAAATGTAATTATTTAAAAGAAGGTGTTCCTTATACATCTTAATATTCTCGATATATTAAAGAATATGAGGATATTTAAAACAATAATCAAAATAGAAAAAAGTAATGGGCATAATCTTTTGCAGAATTTTCCGGAAGTCAAACTTGATATGATTTGGATGCAGGATGGGGCAACTCCGCATAGTGTCCTACACGTTCGAGATCATTTGAATAATGTATTCCCAATAAGGATAGGGAATAACGGACCTATTAAATGTCCACCTAGCAGTCTGGATTTCACTCCTATGGATAAATTTTTTTGGAATTTCTAAAAGACGTTGTCAATAATAATAATAATAATAGTATTCAAGTCATTAAAGACAGGATTCAATTTGAAAAAAACAATCTGAATGTAAATAATGAGGCCATTTCCGGTGCAATTATAAATATAAGAAGATATTATCAATTATGCACTGACAATAATGGTGGACACATCGAACATCTTTTATGAGATCATTTATTTATATTTAAATTTAATAAATAAATCTTTGTTATCTATTTTGTATAAATATTTGTTTTTTTTCCTTACTGTAAACCATTTTGATCAAACATAATAGTTGTCATTTTCATAGCTCACTTTAATAAAGTTAACTTTTCCATATTTACAGTAACTAGTTTAACTAAGATATTCGACGTTTAATAACTCAAAAACGGTATATGGTAGGAGTAACATGGTATATTTTTGAAATCACGAACAAAGGATCATACCAAAAATTTAATAATATACAGGATATCCCATTTAAAAAAAAGACTATCTCTTGTATCCCCTGAAATCTGCAGGCTACTGTACTTTCAATAGCATTTTAACAAAAATCGGTCATAACCACACAACAAACAAACTGATAACTTTATTGGGTGAGAATGTGTCCAGATCCTCTGGCAGCAGTTGCCCTTTGCCAAATATTGAGAATCGGATCCTCTCCACAGCGGGACAGGTGCATAAGATGTGATCTGCCTTCTCATCATCCTCCAGGCATAGACGGCACTCGGCGTTTTCCGCTAGACCGAGTTTATGCAGATGATAGTTTAGTCGGCAGTGCCCGGTATATAGGCCTGTTAGAGTTTTCAGGTTTATCCTGTTTAACTCTAAAAAGTTTCTTAGCTCTCGATTTCAAAGGGTATTTAATAAACGCCTTCGAATGAACTAATCCTGGTAACTCTTGCCAATACTGGAGAGTTTGCCTTTCAGCCCAGGTTGAGATAGCCATCTTGGCCGTACTTGAAGATATGCCAAGTATTGGTTCTGGTCCGATGAATCGTGATCCCGCTCCTTCTCTGGCTAAGGAGTCCGCTATTTCGTTACCTTCCATACCAGAGTGGCCGGGTATCCAGACCAAAGTCACTTTGTTATTCTTGCCCAAATGATTTAGAGCTTTCTGACAGTTCCATACCGTTTTGGAGTTACACCGGTAGGAGCCAAGAGCTTTTATAGCTGCTTGGCTATCTGAGAAAATTTTTATTGATGTGCGTGTAAGATGCATATATTCCAGCCTTCGTACACACAGTTCAATGGTATGAACCTCAACCTGAAAAACAGTTGCATGAGTACCTAGGTTTGAGACTATCCTCACCATTGGTCTGTAGCTTTGTACTCCGGCTCCTGTTCCCTCGGGAGTTTTGGAGCCGTCTGTAAACCAACAACTGTCTGCCTTCAGTAGGTCGGCTTTATTCCGATCCCACTCATCTCTTTCTGGAGAAAGGATGTTGAAGGTCAACTCGTAGTTGGTCATAGTAGGCATAGTATCCGAGGGCATTCCCAGGATGCTGTGAAATTTGTAGTAAGTCTAGTGTCTCCTTCTTCGTGAGTGAAATTTAATAAATCAATTTCCTACATATTCAGTAATTTCGTAAAATTAAAAAATACATATTTTTGAAAAGTTGTATCTGATAAGGCAAAGAATTTATTAATTCTTTCTTATTAAAAACAGAATGTATAAATAAGTCCCAATTTTAAGGAATAGGTATATCAGGATTATCTATAATTTGATTTATCGTTTCATTAAGCTCTGTTTTAATAAAGTGACATAAGGAATCTGTAAAATCTTTACCGATCTCTTATGTCATTTTTGGTTGACAACAATAAGGTAGGTACCTAATCAAGCACTCTAGACAATAACGACATTTGAGTTGAATTTTATGAATTTTGTTTACAAAAGATTTCAAGTTAAAAAGTGTTTTGAGAGTAGCAAAAACGGTTGCAGAAAAAATATTGTACGTAGCATACGCGGAAAGTGTTTTTACTGAGCTCTCCCGCTTCCGAAACTGCCAGCTCCTCTAGCAAAGAATCACTTTCCGGTCTTGTTACGTAAATAACTATTTCAGGCGGTAAACAGTTATAAACGAAATAATGATCAATATATGTATAATCAAATGAAACAAACTGTCATGATATTCTTATTAGATTGCATCAAAGTGACGTGAAGTCGATTACGATCAGATTTTTCAATTAAGTCAAATAAATATAATCAATAAATTTTATTATTTTCTTCTTACAATCGAATAAAAAATAGGCACACGGACGAAAATGTTTTTCGTACTAATACGATTTTCGAACTCGACTTCGCCTCGTCCGGCAATTTTCCGTAATCGTAAATAAAATTAGATTTTTCATCCTTGTCTATTATGTAAAATAATTATTATTCCATATATGTTGCAAAATGGATGAAAAATTATTCCTATTCTCACTACCAAGCGTCCAATGCCTGAAGATACATTTTATCGTTGGCTAATTGGATTTCTTTTTTTGTAATCTGTTTAAAACTTGTATTTTGCGAGAGAACGAAACTTAAAATGGCCATATCTCGATTTGAAATGGTGCAAAATTTAATTCAGTTTAGACAATTTTTGCGTTCTCATATTATCTCCGAAACGAAAGGCCAAATAAAAATATTGTATTCATAAGAAAAGTTTACTTTATCCTTTCTAAACAAAACGGTAAAAAGATTTATAATTTTATGACTAATAATAAACAAGGTATATAACTAAATGCAATGTGATCCATACACCGATAGACGAAACTCAATCTGTCGTGCAAGAGCTCATAAAAAAACCGATAACTAATTACGGAGTCATCGTAATGAAAAATAAAACAATGTTTAGAATTCTGAAATTTCACTGTAGAAGGCTATTAATAAGTATTTTTTGATAATATTAAGAGTTAAGGAGTTAGAGGCGTGTTAAACAGAAAGTTTTCTTAACCAAAACAGCCAATTTCTGGAGCACGTTTTAAACGTTGACCTTCTGTATTTAATGGCATGCTTTCGGAATTGTTTAATTAATTATTTTTTAATATTTACGTTGATAAAAATTTTATTATTATTTAACAAAAATGTAGACGATATTCTGTAGATTAAAATAACGTAAAATTATTTTAAGGGTAATTTTTACAGTTTATCGAACGACATTTGGACGACCAACGAATTTTGAAATCCCAAAGGTTACAAAATAGTTTAAAATAGGTTTTAGCTTTTAACCATTAAGTGCAAAGAGAAATCGTTTCTAGAAGAATTTAAAGCTGCCGTGGACTCTATTATTAGTAGTCTGCAGCTCTCAATTATTTTTCGTTAAAAAAATGAATATCTCAAAAACTATAAATTTTACAAATAAACACAAAATAAACTTATGTTTGAATTTCACAATTTAATTAACTCATGACAATTGTTTCGCCACACAGTGGCTTCATCAGATGGTGAGTACAATTCTTTATTACAAAGTGAGGGTATATATAAGTATCAACTAACTAATCTAGGGTAATAAAATGGAACAGTAATAAAACAAGGTACAAAATAATTTAGAAAATATTTAAAAGTGGTGAACAATTTTAAGTACCCGTGTGGTTTATTATACAATATGATCTTAAAATTATGTAAGCTATTAATTCCGTTAATAAAAATATGGGTGTTCCGTTTAAAATAACAAAGTTGACAACCAGTGGCGGGATTAGGTAGGGGCTAGGGGGCACAAGCCCCCCCGTCGCAGCCTATATTACCGTCCTAGCGCCCCAAGCAAAAACTTCGTGAAAATTCGATGGATAATTATAGAAAATAAATCGTTTCTCTCTTGAATGTTCAGTATATACTAATAATACAACTCGGTGGGAACAGGTCAATTAAAATAAAAAAAACTTGTTTAATTTAGTCGAAGTTTCACTATATTATTAGCATCCACAGGACTAATTAAATTGAATTTTTATTGTATATAATCAGTAATAAATTAAATAACAAAAAAAAACTGTACAAGACATAGGTTGAACTAAATACAACATAAAACATATAAATAGTCTTTACCGTTTGTTTCAATGATACACAGGAAATTTGCAATACCCCAAAAGGCGCAGCATGCCACTGTTGACAACTACTTCTGATATAAACGGAAGTGACAGAACTATCAAAATATTTTAGTTGGTGAGGCTATGTTTACTATACATACGAAGTTTCACAAATTAAATTAAGTATGTGAATACGTTAATTTACGGAATAAGAAATTAGAAATTATAGGTTTGTATTCACAAAACGAGGTTGATTTATAATTTCAATTCTAAAATTGCAATTTTTTAGACTGTAAACATCACAAATCGCTACCCGCCATGATGGTTTTTAATGTGACGTCACACATGTAGTAAGCAAAACCTACGGTTATCTTATCGTGACTGCTTTGGACTGATTTCGTGTTGTTTTTTTTTAAGTTTGTAATAATTAAACGTGGAGGTCGGTTTTTTAAAAGCAGACAGTACGAATTTGCCAATAATTGACACAATAATGGTGGTTAACATCTTTATGACTAATCACAGACTTTAGGAACATAAATCATCTTTGTAAGTATATAATATTTGTTTACTTCTAATTTTAAAGCTAAGTAATTATGTTTGTAAAAGCGTGTATAATGTAGGTAATTAGAATAAGTATTATTTATTAGACAATCCTCAACATAACTTCAAAATTACAAATATGACAGATATGTGAAAGACTTCACTTGTTTACATTAGTTGTGAAGTTCAAAGCTACTGAAAGTATAAGACAAAATAGCACTTACAGCAAAATAATCCTTACAAAAACACACTGTACTTTTACTTGATAATAATTTTGGGTCTCTCCTAGCAAGTTGTAACCAAGTGTTTCTCATTTTAATATCATCTGACAGTTTTATAAACAAATTTTGTGGTGTCTTTACACTTGTACTCTTGCAGTTCGGCACCAAACACCACGTATAACGATGGGAACTCATTATTTTATATGATAAATAATAAAAACGATACCGAGCGTTACTTGCACTTGTTTGTCTACTACAAGAGTGACGTCACAGTAGATGGTGATATGGCAACTCGTTTTGTTGTAGACATGATGTAGGTAAATCAGGCGATCTATGAATTGTATAGGATTGACAGAAGATGATGTTAAACAATATTATTATTGTAATGTCCTTGTTATTTAATATATAGTTATTTGAACTAAGAAGTGTTTGCATATTTGTAATAAAGAGATAACAAAACATGGCGCAGTGATAAAAGAAAAAATACAATTTGAAGATTCAAAAAATTAAAAAAGTTTACAAAATACACAAAATGGAAGCGAGAATAGCAGGTGAATTAAAATTAATTGGAATTGTTGCAGAAGACTTCCGAAAATTTAAGCAAAATTTTGAAATTTATATGTTGGCAACAGGTAAAATTAAAAAACACCAGTGACGTAAAAGTAGCAATTCTTCTAAATGTGACAGAAGAATAGGCTGTAGAGGTGTATAATACATTTAATTTGATTGAAGAGGAGAAGAAAGATTATGATGCAATAATAAAAGCCTTTGATAATTATACTAATCCAAAAAAAGAATGTTGTGTATGAGAGTTTTAAATTCTTTTGTTGAAAACAAGAAATGGGAGAACTTTTGATGATTTTTTAATGGACCTAAAAAAGTTGTCGACATCATGCGAGTTTTGAAAATCAAAGAGAGTCGATAATCAGAGACAGGATTGTATTAGGAATAAACGACAAAGCATTGCAAGAAAGACTATTATCCAAAGAAAATTGAAAATAAGAGAATTATAGATAAAAATGTCTATGATGGAACTGCTGAAAGTAGGTTAGATTTTCGAAAAGGATAGAATGTTACGAAAGGGGGATGTTTGGGTGCCGACAAGAATAGAGAGAAAGTTAGAGAGTCCTAGATTTTACTTACTCAAAGATGAACATAATAGAAGAAACAGTATATTTTTCAGGAAATCACTTAATGAACCTGCATTTGTAAATTTGGAAACCAATCGTGACTTAGATAAGGATAATAATTCTGTAAATATAGAAGTGGGTAATGAAAATAATAGTGAGTAAGAAAGAGTAAGAAAATTGCCTGAAAGGTTTAAAGACTATGAGATGTAGTAGAATTAGCAAGTTTGTATTATTATTAGTAGCTCGTTTAATAGAAGGGAGATGTTGTAGGCATGTGTAGGTAAATCAGGCGATCTATGAATTGTATAGAGTTGACAGAAGATGATGTTAAACAATATTATTATTGTAATATCCTGTACTTGTTATTTAATATATAGTTATTTGAACTAAGAAGTATTTACATAATTGTAATAAAGAGATAACAAAACAGTATTTTCGCGCCAATTTATATATTTGAAATTTTGAATGCCATTTTATCCTATAAAGCGGTTTCATTTAAGCTAAATAAAAATTCCTGTGGACTAATACCACGATATGAACTTTTTAAGACAATTTGAAATTAAGAGTAAAGAGTCAAAGAGCCTATTCTATCAGTAGTTTTTGAAATATGGATATTGTAAGCCCCCAGCTGAACGCTCTGTATTATTCAAATAACCGCCGCGCCGATATTCTAGTTAAATTATCTTTTTTTTTGTATGTATAAAGTTTAAAGTTTAAAGAAATAAATAATGATCTTTATATTAACAGTTCCTATGCTTCATTTCGATTATTCACAGTAAACATTTTAAATTTGCATTTTAAATTTGCGGATTGATTTTTGTATAAAATGTGTTCTCAAGGGATATACATATAATATTAAGGGAAATGGGATACACCTACCCTTCCTTTGCAATCTGTCTTGGACTTGGTCCGCTCGTAAAATGGGATTGTAGATATTGCCGGATTTTGAGGGTTCTCAATCACAGCAAGTTAGGCCAGGGAATGTCTATATGCTATGCACAGTGACTGAAGTATTTAGGGACTGGAACGTACTAATAACATCACTCACTTTACTGAGTTAAAATAGGAGTAGTAAATTAATGTATCTATGATTCAAGCAACGCAAGGTCAAATGAAAATAATTATTTTTAAATAAATAAACCCCTAAATAGAAATTTATTTGTGTATTACTTTCATCACGAAGTGAAGAGAAAATTTGACAATAACAAAATGGATTTTTTTTTCGTTTTCTTATGAGTTATTAAAATATAAACATGGTATCATGGATTAATGCAAAAGGAGCAAAAAATGAATTTAATTCTGCTTGGATGGACCGTTTTAATATTTTTAACTTATTTTATTTTTTACGTTTAGACAATTTAGACATCTAATATAATTAGAGTGTTACTTCTTTTATAGTATATCGAAATGCAATGGCCACGATAAACTGCGGGATCTGATAATTTTAAAAACGTTGTAGGGCATTTTACCAAAAGTGCTTTAATCCCTAGTGGTGGTACAGAGAAATGTCTTTCAACTTTTGTTCTTCGGTTTGTAACCTTGTGATTTTCGTTTACGAATAAAATTACTCTTGTAAATTTACCTTTTACATTTAATGTTGATTTTAACATCGAAAGCATGGATCATAAAGTTGAATATTTTAGTTATATTTATTTTTCGTTAAAATACACAATAAATACATTTGTTGACATCTTTTTAACATGTTTGATTACACCATTTTTTAAAGCGATTGTAGGTGAAATCACACACTTGTCTTATTTTTATTGACAACAAATTATTTGATTGCAGCTTTTTTAATTCCTGGAGGAGGCAAACTGAAGTCACTAAATCATCAATTTTTTTCAAAACATGAGAAAAACGTGCGCTTTTACGCTTAATAGTAACAAGTTCGGAAAGAGCATAATTACAGGACATTTACAAGACGCTGAAGGCGAGGCCTGAAAACCTACAAATCCTGTAAATGGCACCCGTGTTTCTTTAGAATATTTTTGCTTAATTTTATCTAATTATTGGCACATTATAATAATTAGGCATTACTAGAAATTTTGTAGGCGGGAAAGTACTTCCTTACAGGTCTTAAACATATTATTTTCTGGATTCCTCCGAGTGCCTAAAATAGTTATTTATCTAACAAAACTAGAAAATGATTGACTGACTGGGTTAACTGAGTGACTGGGCGAGCTGGTGAGCTAAAGGCACTCTCCGGGTATGTTGCATACAATATGCAACACTTCTTATTAGTCTCAAAAACTTGTAACTTTTGCAAACAAAATTCATAAAATACAACTCAGAGATGTAAGACGCTTACTTTCAAAGAATACTGGATATCAGTTTTAATTGTTTTCAGATATGTTGTCAACCAAAACCCTTTTTCATCAACCACCTAGAGCGTTAACTGTTTTTTTATCCATTTTTTGAGTGGAAAAAAGATATGTACTGGTTTAGCCCGGTAAAGTGACAAAAGGGATCGGTAAAGTCATTACCGATCCCTTACGTCACTTTTGGTTGACAACAATACCCGATATTTTCTGATAACAATTAAAAATGATTAATCCAGTCTTCTGTGAAAGTAAGAGCCTGACATCTGTCAGCTGAATTTTTTCGAATTTTATTAACGTTAAAAACTTTTTAAGACTAATAAGAATGGTTGCAGAAAAAAATAATGATCGCAACGCACCCGGAATGTGTCATTACTGGGTTCGCCCTGGAAATTGCCAGCTCGCCCTATAAAGTATCACTTTCTGGTATTGTTACGTAAATAATTATGATCGATCCTTTATGTCACTTTAAAATAATAAATGCCCTAGATAAATTGTGCTTGGGTTATTTATAGATTTTTCCCGAAACTTTGTCTGTGTTGACCATCTGCTGTTAAAAGCCAAACTATATAGACATGGTGTGAGAGGTATTCCTTTAAACTTATTGTTCTCATACCTTAATAATAGAAAACAAATTGTACAATTATCTAATGCTGTGTCCAGTAATGGTTGCGATATAAATCAAGGCGTTCCTCGGGGATCTATACTGGGTCCTCTTCTTTTTATCATATTTGCAAATGACTTGATTCTATACTTAAACAAAATAACTAATGTTTTGACAATTTGTTATGCTGATGATACTTACATTCTTATAGTAAAAGACAGTTTAGATAAATTAAAAATAACTACAGAAAAAGTATATAATTGGATAATTAAATGGATGGACAAAATACAAAAATAAATTACATTTAAACACAAACAAACCACTTCGACACTGTTTACGTTAAAAAGAAATCCAGATAATTTGCTTTTCTCTAATAACACAGGTCTACAAACAAAAAAAAAATTCTGTACTAGAGATCAGACTCAACTTTTCCCATGTATTCTGATGCGCTGAAACCGACTTTGTCAAAAAAAATTTTTTGACGGATCAATTTTTCTTTACGACCCACTATAATCCCCTATAATTCAATAAGGGAGACATTTTTTGTAAAAATTTCTGTAAGGGTTTTTTGGGTCACTGATCGCGAATCTGAAGTCAAAAATGAATTTTGCTATAATGACAACTGTCAACAAACTGCAATTTCATGCAAAATGTAAAAAGTCAATATTTGGAGCATATTAAGTTTTTTGGGCTGATGATCACGAATCAGAAATCAAAAATGAATTTTGACATAATGACAGCTGTCAACAAGGTGTCATGAAAAATGTAAAAAGTAAATATGTGAATGTTCATTTTTGATTTTTAATTTATGACCAGCCGCCCAAAAAACTTAATAATATGCTCTAAATATTGACTTTTTACATTTATCATGAAATTTGACGGCTTGTTGAGAGCTGTCATTATGTCAAAATTCATTTTTGACTTCTTATTCGTGACCCAAGAAATCCTTAGACATTTTTTCAAAAATTTTATAGAGGGTTGTAGAGAAAACTGTAAAAAAAAACATTTTTCCAAATTCGGTTTCAGCGCATCAAAATACATAGGAAAAGTTGGGTCTGATCTCTAGGACAGAACTTTTTTCTGTAGGCCTGTGATTCTTTAAATACTCCCAAAAGAATCCATTACAATGTTAAGCACTACACTTGATACGCATTTACAATGAATCGATCATATACAAACTCTTTGAGCGAAACTAATAAGCAATTGCTTTGGACTAAAATGTATGTCTAATCATTGTAGACTAAAATGTATGTCTAATCATTGTAGTATTGAAGTTCTACTTACTCTTTATTATGCCAGCTTCTATTCAAACTTAAAATATGTTATAATCAATTGGGGAAATAGCTCCCAAGTTAAAGAGAGTTTTTTATAATACAAAAATATACAGTGTGCATAATTGCTGGATTAAACGGTCAAGAAACGCCGAAATGTATTCAGAAGCTTTACAATTTTAAATAGTTGATTGATTTGACCTTTACTTGATGAAAATTTATTTTACAAATAAACACAAAATAAATTATGTTTAATTTTCACAATTTAATAATCTCATGATAATTGTTTTGTCACACAGTGGCTTCATCAGATAGTAAGTAGAAGACTAAATTCTTTATTACAAAGCGAGGGTATATAAGCGTATCAACAGACTAACCTAGGGCAAGAAAATGGATAAGTAATAAACTTAAATATGGTACATAATAATTTAGAAAATATTTAACACTGGTGAACAGTTTAAATCTAGCTGATCATTTAAAATAATATTACTGTTATTTAACTGTTATTTCTAATGTTTCTAGCATAGACAATTTTAATCCTTTATTTTCTGCGTGTAAAATATCAAAATTATTATTAAAAGAATGATTGTCCTTTAACAAATAGTTGACATACGTCGAATCTAATTTGTTGTTAATAAAACTACGTTTATGTTCGGACAATCTTTTCCCAAAATTTATTCCTGTTTGTCCGATGTGTACTTATAGTACATGTACCACATGTAAGCTTATAGACTACTTTTTTTGTTCTTTTTTTAGTTTTATCTTTATTGTTTTTAACGAATTTTCCTAGCGTGTTATTAGTTTTAAATGCTATTTTTATATTATGTTTTTCTTAAGTTCGACTGATATTTTTTCTGAAGGTTGGCCTAAGTGAGTAAGAGTTTTATATCTTAAATCAATTAATTCATTAGTTTCTGATTTTGGATAAACTAACTCTAATGCTGTATTACAATTTTTCTTTTTAAGTACATTGTTAACCAAAGTTTCTTTAAAACCATTATCACTGCTATTTGTTTAATAAAATTTAATTCCTTGTTGTAATTATCTTCAGTTAAAGGAACTTTGGTTAATCTGTTATTATACTAACATAAGCAGCGTGTTTATGTTTCACAGGATGAGTTGAACTATTATGTATGGTAATATCTGCGTAACAAGGTTTATGGTAAATATTAAATTCATGTGAATTATTAATTTTTGTAATGGTTAAATCTAAAAAATTGATCGAGTTGCCTTTTTCATGTTCTACCGTACATTTTATATTATAGTGTAAATTATTAATAAATTCTACAAAACTATTTAACTGTCCTGTTGTACATTTAAAACATATCATCCATATATCTATACCAGTATAAAAAATGTTTACTTAATTTGTTTTTATGTATTTTTTTCTCAATATGATCCATAAAAATGTCTGCTAAAATAGGACCTAATGGGTTTATTTAAGATATAAGTTTATTTTGTGTTTATTTATTAAAATTTTAACCTTGGCAAGTACTTACAAATTAGAAATCTGTACATAGGTATTTAAAAACAGGACTATGTTCTCAACAAGTCAATTAAATCATGGGTATGAAACAAGACAAAGAGTATAAATACAACCTAATTTCTTTAGAACGGAAAAGTTTCAAAAAAGTTTTATTTACAATAACTGTAAATTTTTTAATCTCTTAACAAATAAAATTAAATCTTCGGCCAGTGTATCTAAATATCTATCTATCTATCTATCTATTCTATCTATCTGTCAGTAAATATGTATTTTCCATTAAAAAAATTGACAAAAAAAATTGAGAAGAAAATTTTAACTTTCTATGCGGTTGCGGAAAATAGATTTTACAACAATTTCTTATCATCTTTTTGAAAGTGTTATTTACATAAACCATAGCAGCAACATTAGACAAAATCAAATTCAAAAGTAGTGACTTGATGAGTTTGACAAGAAGAACTAACTGTACCTCCATAAAATGATAAAAACACATTTGAAAAATAATGCTTAAAAAATAAGTAGCCTACACTCCTAAATAAACACTGTATGCTGATTAATGTTTAGTTAAGACTGAACATTAATAAGTTGCAAGTACATTTTTTTAAATGTGGAGAGAAGATATATTTTTAACAATTTGTTGAATTAATTAAAATTACATTAAAAGTCCATTGAATCAAGGTAATTAATTGGCTCAGATCTTTAAAAATTTATTAAATACAGTTCTAATTATAATGGAAAGCTTTGTAACTTCAAAGAATTCATTCTTAATGACATCTGGAATTATTTTACAACTTCCAAACTGAACTTCTTTGAAATTGTAGCCTGGAATTATTTTCCGTTTTAATTTAACCTCTGTATTTTTTTTATGCATTCTCCAATAATTAATATTATTACCTTTCAAATGTTAACATCCCTTCTATATATTATCTACTATCAAATTTCATAATGGTAAATAAATATTGGATACAGAAATCTCTCAATAAGCCAAAATTGAAAATAGATTTACTTAGAATTAGAATATTACCCTTCATGTACATTTCAATGTATTCAATTTATTTAGTAGTTGTGAGAGGTATAAAACTTCTCGCATGGTCTAAATGCTACTATCCGACCGACATCATAGATGTCTCTGTGGCGGATAGCGACTTGCAAGCAAGTACCGAGAGCGGCGACCTCTAGCCCAGGTGGACTAAACTACTGTTATTAAATATGATTTGAACGAAACAACTACTCAGCGGGCAAATACCCCGACCTGCATTGGATTACACCTTCAAATCATGATAGATCGATAGCCAATATCATTTGTCAATTCCTAACTAGACATAGACCGGTTTCGAACTTATTTGTTCTCCTCAGTATGTCATAGGTTATGGATATTGGCTATCGATCTATCATGATTTGAAGGTGTAATCCAATGCAGGTCAGGGTATTTGCCCGCTGAGTAGTTGTTTCGTTCAAATCATATTTAATAACAGTAGTTTAGTCCACCTGGGCTAGAGGTCGCCGCTCTCGGTACTTGCTTCGCAAGTCGCTATCCCCCACAGAGACATCTATGATGTCGGTCGGATAATAGAATTTAGACCATGCGAGAAGTTTCATACCTCTCACCACTACTCAATTTACCTTAGTTAGTATATGACTAGCAGGTTGGTCACTATCATTTGTCTGTTTCATAACCTATGACATACTGAGGAGAACAAATAAGTTCGAAACCGGTCTATGTCTGGTTAAGAATGGACAAATGATATTGGCTATCGATCTATCATGATTTGAAGGCGTAATCCAATGCAGGTCGGGGTATTTGCCCGCTGAGTAGTTGTTTCGTTCAAGTCATATTTAATATCAATTTATTTAGATAAATTGGAGACAAAACAATTTCTTGTAGTTTTAAAAGGAACTAAAAATATTAGACCAAATTGATCCATCAAGAAATCATAATGTTAGTGAACCTAAACAAAACTATTTCAACCCACAGATTATGAAGATTTTCATACAGATAAAAGACGTACAGAGCAAAACATATATATATATTTGTTCCGATAGCTAGGCGGTTCTGATAGCTGTCTGTTCCTTAGTGTCAGCAGTACTTCGAGAAGTATTTATCAAGTATAAAAAGGTTAGGCTTGTGTTTCCGGGCAAAACCAGGTTTAGAGGAAACGAGAAAACAGATGAACTAGCGCTAGACTTGCAATAGAAGATACTTGTCTCGGATCGGTATCATAAGGAGGCAAGTCACGAGAACCCTCAATGAGTGAACGTACAAAATACTGATGGAGCATTGGAAATACTGCAGATAATCTCGACACCTTGTAACATGATCGAAAAATAACGGTTGGCGTAGTTACTCGCTGTAGCCGGAAAACCTTACAGTGTCTGGGAAGCTTCTGAGAAAAAGGACACACCTCATAGATGTCCAAAAACTCATAGGTGTGCAAAAACTCATATGTTCTGATAGGCAGAACAATAGCGCCAATTGATCTAATTAATCAGCTGGTTTGTTTATTCTATGGTCGATCCTTATTTAATGTTGAAGGCAGCAGCCACATACAACGCTGTGAAGTAAAAAGTCGTCAATCTCGCAATGATGTAAGTGTCTTTTTTTATAATTAAATGTAATTCTCTTTTAGGGAATAACATCTTTACTTTCATCAGAAAATCAAGGAGGTTTTAAGAGGAAAAGAGCAAATGGTTGCGAAGACGCTAAGGACTGCTGCCTCTTGGCTGAGGATTCCTGCTTGTATTGCCGCACTGGAATGGAAATTTTTCGAGAAATAAATTGTTCTTATGTAACTCGGATACTGGTTGCCTGTCTGTTAACCTAAATACAGACAAGGTCTTTAGGTATATTTAGGTCGTGTTTCCTGGATTTCTATGTGCGTACACATTTTTCCTTATTATTCCATAATAAGCTTGTGAGAAAAATATAGATCACAGTATCACCCTAAATTCAACATATTAGGAGCGGAGTTGGTTATGTGTAGCACTAGTGTGTAGTCTTTTAAAATCAAATAAATTTTCCGTTTATTTTGCTAAACCTGTATTAGATGTCGCATATTATACAATAATTGACACAGTTTTTATTTTGCTAATACCTGTACTACCGCACGAGAGATGACGGTGAAAATACTGATTATTTAATGTCGGATTCACAAATTAGACTTTAGCCTAAATCTGGTTTTAAAACGTAGCGCGTAGATTAACCCACACGCATATTTACTATTGCATCCAATGGAAATTACTCAAATTACAATTTCTCCAATTTCAAACATTTTATTAAAAATTTCAACCAATCATGTCTCAACAATGTTTTGTTTTGAATTGACAGACCAACGTAAACCCAAAATTTGATCCTGGACAAATAGTCTGATTAACTATTTATAAATATCGTGTATATCTTTAAAACCGATTTATTTATCCATAAATATGTTTATACACCTGTTTGTAGTGATTTAGAACTAGAACTGTGTCTAACATCAGAGTGACAAATTTGTTTGTTTACTGCTAAAAATGTGTTAATTATTAAAGCTGAACATGATTTAATTCGTATTTAGGATAACCATCGAAAAAAATTGTTATATGTTTATGTGTATCTAGAAAAATGTACAGTATGGATTCGTGTTTCAAAAAGGTAATTATTGATGTATTTACCTATTAATATGAAGACAAGTTGAGGTTATGGAGGTTTTAAAGTAAATTGTGAAATAATATTAAGTTTTACTGGAAAACGCCTCTAAGTAAGTTGAACAAGTTCATATATTCTATCCACCACATTAGTTTCATTTATTAAAAATTTGATTACTATGTGTCAACCTCGTACTAACTTCGTATCGTGCAACAGCTGGTTCTGTGCGCTAATTTCAAATAAATATCCTTTTTCTATATTGATTTTCACTTATTTATTTAAAATTGAATCATTAGTTTGTTTATATGACGACGGGCAGCGAACCGCAGAACACTAATAATTAACAGCAAACTATTCATAACAATCATAACTTTACACATTATTTCTATCTTCCAGTCTCAGTATGGCAATATTTTAAAAGGGGCGTGGTTAGATGAAGGAAACTATAGAGCTAAGACAAACATTTTGAAAAAATTTGATGGAAGATATGCTGCTCTCACTTTATTTAATCCTATACTGAAATCAAGCTTCTTACATTCTTTCATCTATCAGGAAATAGCTGAACTAAAATAATTTAGTTTATTTCCGACTCTTTCCTATTTACTTTTTGCGCAATGCCACCAATCCAATTAAATTTTAATATAAACTTTGATGCAGGACTTCTTAATTAACTGAAAATTTAGCCACTCCAAAATTTTAATATACATTAATAACACTTCAATGTATCTGAAGAATACTTTTTTTTAAATGTTTCCTTATAACCATACAAGGAGCACTTTGTGCTCTACTTGCTACGTGGCTTAAAGAAACAAATAAACTCTACCAACATATAATGTTGGTAAATAAAATGACCATCGATTTCTTCTAAGGTCTTTTGGTAATTGCAGCTTCATTATTATATCTTTTGTGTTCACTATGCTCTCGTCCTTTACATTTGAATAATAAAAATAGCTGCCTAATTTGTCAGTTATTTTTTGTCTTAAGAAATTGATCAAAATTAGATCAGGCTGGTCTGAAAAAATTTCAGTGACCATGCCAATAAAGTATCTGTCATTATTCTTAGTACATTTAAACTTCACTAAAACAAAGTCATTAACATTAAAATTTTCACCCAGATTTTCCGAATTTTTGTTCAGGTCTAAGTTCTCAACGTCATCATCGTCTTCTTCCATATCAGACTGAAGATCATCTGGCTCAGATTCAGAGGAGCATTGTTTCACTAACGTTGTCTGTCGGTTCAAATCACGTGTTGTTATTCCTTTTTCCGATGTAACGTCAATTCTTTTGCCTCTTTTCACAGCCTGTGTTCTCCAGAGTCCTTGATTCGTTTAGAAAATTAACAAATGTTGATGACCAACGTCGATCAATCTCAGCCTGCTCCTGTAATAGTTCGTCAGTAAATCTCGGAAATTTCTTTAGAACACTATCCCTGTCACAAGGAATTATTCCACAGGCTCTGAAACCGGAAATAATGTTGTTTGCATCATTTAGTCCTACATCATGAAAAAGTCTCATTAGTAATTTTGGAAATTCCGATTTTGGTAGCACGTCTTTGTTTTTTTGTTTCCATTCTATTAAAATAGGTATTTTCTTCAAAGAGGCAAAGATCGCAACATCAAGAGATTGCAATAAGTGCATTGCATTTGATGGTAGAAGGATAAAGACGATATTATTTTCCTCACACAGTTCTATGACCCGAATTGAAAGATGGCTAGACAAATGGTCTCCGATCAAAATTTGTTTGCCTTCACATCTTCGGAAATATGGCAATGTTACATTCGCAAACCAGTCTTCATATACGACTCCTTCGCTTTTGGTTCTGTGATAAACAGCATTATCGGGGCCATTTTCTGTCCATGTAGGATATATATGCTGTGCTCTATATATAACATAAGGTGGTAAAACTTTTCCTGACCCAGTGACGGCCACCATTACTGATTTGCTTGAGTCTAATATTCTATTAACATATTTTGTTCGCTTTTTACAAACTACTTTGGCTTTACCCCGGTAAACAACCCCGGTTGTTCGAAAGGTTAATTTCGTCGTAATTAATTATGTTGGACGGTGGAACATTATCTAAGGTTCTTGATAAATTATTAAAATAATCATTAATAATGGCAGGGCTTAAATCAGCTCGACAACGCTTGATATTCTGATATACGCGTTCAGTCAACATCCGGTGTCTTTTTAAAAAATTATAGAACCAATCTACACCAGGCATGTTTTCTTTGCAGAATTTGATTCTTTTTCCTTTACCATCAAGGAACTGCTTGACTAATAAACGAATATCTGTTGGGTGAGGGGAAACTACCATTCTGTAGCCTTTTGAATACCTCGTGACAGACTAAGATCTTCATTTTTCGATAAAGCTGTAGGGCCTCCAGCAGTTAAGGGATGAGTTCCTTCTGTCTTATTGCAAAGGGTGGAAATTGAAATGTTGTAGATGTCAGCAGCCTGTCTATATGTCATTTTTTTAGTTTTGATAGCTTGCAACGCCTTCTCTAATACAGATCAGAATAATTGCCATACTGCGTAGAACCAAGCCGCCTTTTATATATTCAAATCATATTCGAAGTGCCCCACTATAAGAGAATTTTTTTGTATAAACATGTTTATGAGCTGCAATTTTTGGTAGATCGTCATAAAATTTATACTACTTCTTAAAGACCATGCATACCACTTTTGAAGTAAATGATACTTTACAGACAGAAGCTGCAACAGTTTGTGTGTAACGCATTGACAAATGAGTGAAATATCCGTTATTATTTAAGAATTTACGGGATTTTTACTTACCCGCGAAAAAGTGTACTGATACAGTTGATAGACTTATCTGACTGTCGTATTTAAACATATAACGCGGGTAGTGGAGAAATGGTGCAAATTTAGCTAAAATTTGAATAGAGGGAGTCTTGTTTGAATTCACTCGATCCGTTCGAATACACCCCATTTTACTGTACGTATTATAATATACAATATGTTTATGTTGAATAAAATTTTAATAAATCTGCTGGGGTAAAAATTGAAATGAAAGAAATTTTATTGATAAATATATATGCAAGTCGAAAAATATAGTGATTCTATTGTTTACTTTAAGAATTAATTTTTTCCCTCCAACAAAAGAATGTAATTGAAATATTGTTTAATTAATTTTACCAATAAATAAATACCATTTTTGCTTACTGTATTTGAAAAAAGAAGTAAATTTTGTGTATATAAAATATTTATAAATACATAAATATGGCCGCCTATTATTTCCTTCTATGGAATCAGAAAATATGGCGAAGTCAGAAACTATTATATATCTACCTGACCATTTGTTCCAATTCCAATTTAAAATATTTATTGACAATTAAATAAATTATATTCAACTTAAATGGAGCATTTTACAATATTATCAAAAATATACAAATATACAGAATAGATAAACTAAAAATTATAATTCATTCATAAAATATAACTAAATAATAATACAAATAAATTAAACCAAGAATAACATTCTACATAGAAATATATACAAGATAATAAAAAGCCATCAGGCTTTACAAGCAAGTAAAAAAGTAGTTAACCATCCCATTTAAGGGATGCGAGCAGCTATCCAGAGTTTCCCTGCGTGGCTGGGACGTCCTGGGCGGCCGGCCGATGTTGTGGCTCTGTTGGCTAAACAAATGCCCCTTTTGTTATTGGGGGTGGAAGGTACTTCCCTGTAACAAACAGAACATTTTAGCTATATTGTGTAAGCTACTTGTAATATTTAAAAGAAAAACAAAAAATACTATAAATGTCGTTATAGTCAGTCTTGCAGGAAAAAGCTAAAGAAAAAACCTGATTAAGAAAATTTGGAATTTAGAATGCGTGTGTGAAATGGGTAGATAGGCAACGGGGTAGTTATCTAAGAAAGATTTAGGTTTTGGGTGAGTGGGATGGTGGAATGAAAGGGTAGTTTGTTATGTCTATCGTTGTGTGTGTAATGTTAACGTTATTCGTAAAAAATCGGGAGATTTTCGTGGATTAGTCTGTGGATATGCTGATGGCCGTGATAATGTCTGATGTCTGTATCTGTATCGTTCCAATTTTAGTCTACCGCCGAAGCGAGTACGACCATTTGTTGGTTAGATCCAAATAGTTACATGAAATCCAATTTACCGTTTTGATAAGGGCAATTATTTTTACTAACAGCGACGTCAAGTTTAAAGAATTTTACCTGCACCAACCCTTAGTATGCTCGTGTATAGAAATCTGCACTAACACTGATGTTCATTCTAAACAAGCACGCTAATACCGACCTTGCGTTGCAATTGGTGTACTGTCGAAATCACAAAAGAATGCCGTTACGTCACAAATTTCTCTCTAATCTACAACGTGCGATATTTTAAGCGTTCCTTGTTTACAAAATTATAAAAGGAGAAAGACAGCGCAAGGATGTCCATTATATGTGACTGCTAATATCTCATACTAACGTTGTTGATGTGTTGTACGAATACATAATTTCCTTGACGAAAAAGAGAAGACCTGATTTCATACGTCGCAGTAACAAGCGAGAATAATACCGATCAGTCTGATCGAACGCTTTTGACTATCGTCGTCGTTGTCACATGTTTTATGATTTCCTCTTTCTGCATGTCAACTGTCAAATTTTGATTTGTTTAATTTTGAGTTTGATTGTTACCGTTTTCTTTATTTTATTTTTGTATATGAAAAACAAATCTTTTCAGGACTAACGACAGTTAATTTTCAAGACAAAAGGTATGTTTTAATAATTCTTAAAAATACGTACAAAATCCTTTTTCAAGAACTCCATTAGACAGCTTTTATTTTTAATGATATTAATTAATTTAAATGTAATTGTTAATATCTATCTACAAGCAATCTGCATTTTGCCAAATTATATAAAAACATAAAATTAGTACAAATTTAAAGACTGACGAAATCGTTAAATTATTCTGACTTTTAGCGGACAAATTGTTTTACTTTTTCACCTGTTAACGAGTAAGGTTTATTTTTATTTGGATGTCATTTCAACAAACATAAGTTAAGACTATTGCAGTGCTGATTTGAGTCACATGAATTATAACGATAACGTAACGGCATTCTTTCTTGATGTCGATAATATAAATATTTATTAAATATCAACCAATGCCTACATTACCGACATTAATTTTAAGCCGAGGATCAAAAGTCTCACACCAACGTTATATCAACGTAGGCAGACTTTCGAAAAATTAACCAGGCCTACTTAGTTAATCACCAACGTCTACACAAAGTTGAATAACGTCCAAAATAAAGCCAGTCCTAATAAGTAGAGCTGTCCGAGGTGGCTGGAGTACAGCCATGGTCTTGCGATGGCGTCACACGTGCCGATTTAAAAGTGATTTACGCTGCAGTCTTATTTGAAAGGTTAATGCGTGAGGTTGTACCTATAAATTATACATAATGTCAAACGCGCCAAAGGGTAAAAAACGACCGTACGCGGACACAGTGAATAAATTTATCGGTGAATTTCCGGATTTATTCTATGACGGATGTAAAATAATTTGTAAAGTTTGTAATCAAGACTTAATGTGCGGCACAAAACAGATTGTCGTCGTCATCAACACCGTGCAACATCAAAATAAAAAAAATGACATGCCTATGACAACTCAGTTTATGTTTGATTTATTGTTAATGTTAATAGCCTGTAATATTCCGCTACACATACTGGATAAACAACCATTTCGGAAGTTTTGGAATAAATGCAATCCCCAAGTGAACTTACCAAGTCGTACATCGTTACGTAGATATATTCCAGCTGTTCGTGAAGACATTGTAAATAGGATTAAATGTGGATTAAAAAATACACGGCTCTGGTTATGTATTGACGAGACGACAGATTGTAAAAAAAAATCTATTTTAAATATTATAGTACGTGTACTGGGCCCTCTTAAACTAACATTTCCACTTTTACTAGCTAGTAAAAGACTAACTGCGTGTATTGGCGAAATAATTACGGGGTGTTGGAGACATTCGAAAAATTTGAACTTTCAATAAGTCAAGTATTGATGTTTGTGACTGATGGTGCTGCGACAATGCGCATGGTAGGCCGTTCTTTTCAAAGAGACAATTGTAGGTTTTTACAT
Source organism: Rhamnusium bicolor (assembly GCA_029963845.1). Classification (NCBI taxonomy): domain Eukaryota; kingdom Metazoa; phylum Arthropoda; class Insecta; order Coleoptera; family Cerambycidae; genus Rhamnusium; species Rhamnusium bicolor. Next base: position 206,008 of record JANEYF010004294.1, on the reverse strand, counting down.
GTTACGTGTAAAGTGCATGCGTTACATCTTGTGGCAGAAACGATTCGAAAATGTTTTCCAGAGGTAGATGCATTAATAGCAAATACAAAAAAAGTTTTTCTCAAATCTCCTAAACGGCTTCGAGCATTTCACAGACAGTGTCCTGGTATCCCTGAACCACTAGAGCCGATTCTTACACGTTGGAGAACGTGGTTGAAAGCGGCTTTTTATTATGCTGAATATTTTCAACAAATAAAAGCTGTGATACTACAGTTCAACCCTAACGAGGCTGCAGCTATTAGGGAAAACCAGACAAGCTTTCAAGACGTTTCCCTTGAAACAGATTTAAAAACTATTAATAACAATTATAGAGGACTACACGACGAAATAGAAAAATTGCAAAATAGTTCGTTGTCGTTAGTGGAATCGCTGCAAATAGTGGACGACGTAAATACAAAGCTACAGGCTATAAATGACGCAAAAAATAATCGCGTTAGTGAAAAATTCGAGAGTGTATTACAGAAAGATCCTGATTTTAGCAAATTAAGACGAATTTGTGATGGTGCATCTACAACTTCGTTAAGTGAGTTCACAGATTGTTTTACTTATGCCTGTATTACATCCGTAGATGTCGAATGGTCATTTTCAAAATGCAAAACATATTTTTTCACCAAAGCGAACATCGCTGACGGACACAGCTGTAGAAACATACCTGATGATATTATACTATAGATCTTCCCCACTTTGTGATGACGACAACCAAACTACTTCATAAATCTGCTTAAAAGGGTGTTTTATACAAATTTTTATAAAATGTAACATTATTGTTAAAATTTATTTCCATTTACTGTACTTATTCAAGTATTATGATGTAAACATATGAGTCATATGACGGCTCTGTCGGCCAGGTGACCTCGGACAGCTCTACTAATAAGTCGCTTACTATCGTTTAACTAACGTTGTCGACTATAGTATAACGGACCAGGCCTAACCAGTTAGGCACCAACGTCTAGCCGACGTTTCTAGACCACTTTATGGTTAATAGTATCTATTACGTCAGTCATCAACTTTCAATCAACGTTGGAAGGTTACCAAAAATTACCTAAATCTACTTAGTGTGTTACCAACGTCTAATCAACGCTGGATAATGATCTGAAAACACACCCAACGTATTACGTAGATTTCTGATGTCAAGCCAATGTTAATAAGAGAGCTGGACGTAAATAATAGTTTTACGAGGTCAAACAACGTTGCTCCGACGTTGTATCATAACAATACAGTTTAAGACGCTACTTGACTACTATTTGTAATTCTGGCGTTTAAATTAGTAAAAAAGTAGTCGGTGGTCGGCAAAATGTTACTTCAGTAGGGACCAGAAAATGAGGTAATAAATAGTTCAGAAGAGAGTACCGAAAAGTATGAAGTAGTTGAAAAGAAGAGAGAATACGAAGTGGAGAAAGTAAACTTTTCTCAAGTAGTATAGTAACTATGCCATATTATAATAATTACAATAATTACGACAACTGTCGTAATTATATATATGGGGTTATCATAAAGTAAGGGGTCTATTTTAAAATCTTATATAGTTTTAAGAAATTATGCTAGTAGCAGAAAGTAAACAGAATCTAGTTGCCTGAATAACTGGATTTTAGTGTATCTATGGAAAACAAAAGAATTGTGACAACTATTGATACAATAATCGTAATTTAGAGAATTATTCTCAAAATAAAACTCACGTAACGAAAATTGTAACAATTTCAATATGGATCTGCAAACAAGAATTGGTTTAGTGCAATGTTATTATGAAGGCGGTAAAAATTACACTACTGGATTACGAAGATTTCGTACGAAAATGGGTTTGAGAGCAGGGCCGTGCAAAATGAAGGCGTATCGTAATTTGATTAGCAAATTTGAAAGAACAGGCTCTGTAAAAGACCTCCCGAGGTCAGGAAGACCAAGGATTAGTGATGTCTAAGTTGCAGAAGTTCTTCTGGAAAATCAAAACGTAGCCAATACGAATCCACTAGCAATCAGTACTGTGAATGCGATATCAAAACGATTACAAATGCCATACACCACGGTTTGGAAAATTTTACTGAAAATCCTAAAAATGTGTTCCTATAAACTGCAAGTGCTGTTTGAATTAAAGGACACAGATTTTTCTCTCAGGTACGATTTTTCATTATACGTACTGGCTCAGATGGAAATTGAACCCGAATGGTTATCCCGTATTTTATGGACAGATGAGGCTCATTTCTCTCTTAATGGTGGAATTAATACTCAAAACTGTTGAATATGGTCAACAGAAAATCCACATGAAATCATTCAGCAAGGCCTTCATGTCAAAAAAGTCACCGTTTAGTGCGGTTTCACAGCTAATTTCATCATTGGTCCATACTTTTTGGAGGAAATACAGAATGGGGAGGCCGTATCTGTAACTGTTACTGGTGAATGATACCTGCAAATGTTAAGGGATGATGTAATTCCACAGTTGCAAAACGAGCACGACGGAATTGAAAATATGATTTTTATGCAGGATTGAGTACCTCCGCACATTTACCGACCAGTTAAAGAATTGTTAACTGTGGTTTCTCAAGATCGTGTTATAAGCAGACATTTTGCAAATTTATGGCCACTACGATCGCCTGATATTAACCTAGCGGATTACTGACTGTTGGGTTATTTAAAAAATTTGGTGATGAGAATACGGTCAACAACGCTGGAGGAATTAAAGGCCAGTATTAGAGAGCAAATTCGTGCAATTCAACCAGAAATATTGAATAGTGTTGTATACAATTTGGAGGAATGGTTGGTAATTTTACAACAAAAAAATGGAGGTCATATCGAGCATTTGCGGTAACTAGTGTTTGACATTAGAAATCCCATTATGTAAGCAACTAGATTCCATTTACTTTTTGTTATTAATTTGATTTGTTAAGAATGTATAATAAGTTGAGATATATCCCTTACTTTATAATCACCCGTTATATTAAATAGCCAAAATAAGTGTTCAATTTCCCTTTGACTTTTATTTATTGAGTATAATAAAATAAAAGTATATCATCGTGTATCCGTAGACGTTCGTTAAAATTCTCAAAAATAAGCATTTTCTCTCAGTTTAATCTCAAGTAGCAGACGTGTAATAGCAAAGCAACTACGTGCTTTCTATTGATGGCAGGGAATAAGTTTAATGAAATTAGGTTGGTAGTCTTAGACCTCAGTATTGAGATCCGACCAATTTCCATGTCAGATGCAACCGCGGAAAAGGGATCTAGAAGGGCAACAAATAGCCGATTGTGCAACTTGGTAGTTGTGGTTGTAATTGAATATTGAAATTCTAATTAGAATTAGAATTTCAACGAAATTTCCACGGACATTGACATTCGATTTAAACTATTCAGCTGAAAACTTCCTTTCTGTGGAATATCCGTCAGTTAACAAGAATCTTCAAAATGAATGTTTTGTTTGAATGAATAACTGTTACTTTATATCTAGCTGTTTAATTATCTGTAGTCATGCTTGATTAAATAACTTTGCCAGAGCTATTATTAATATGCGATGAAAGCATAAATAAACTTATGTAAGCTAAATGATATTAATATTTAATGAATTTATTCAGAAAATATGAAACATCGAAGTAAAAATTGAATAGAAAAATAAATTTTTTGCCCAAATGTGAAATTATTTGTAATAAAGATAAAATTATAATTCATGATATATAGGGTTAAGTGTAAGAGCAGAGAGTATCTATTATAGATACTCTACTGAACTTCGCCCATTTATTGTCGTACTCAACAATAAATAAAGACATGTTATTATTATTATTATTATTATATTAATTTTTTCATCTCTATATATCTGTTTTTTATAAAAAGTCCCTAGCATAGTAAATGGCCCTCAATATTGTATTAATACAATATCACCGAGACCACCTTTTTTTTCAACCTAATTAAACTGAGTTATTCCGTTACGTTAATAACCATACCAGTATTAAATGTAGTTTCTCTGAAGAAAATTATAAATACATATTGATCCTCGCTAAAGAAGCTTAGTTGTTCCGTTACGTTATTAACCACACCAGTATATAAATTATATGCAATTGCTCTCACTAAATCAATACGAAATAGGGGTTGTAATCTGAATAATTTAACAAAATATCTAATCGAGACTTAAAAGGATTGCCACTTATTGAATCACGCAACCACTTAAATGAAAAGTGTAGATAATTCTCGTCGTAATGCATTAAATGTTATTGTAGATATCATTCAGTTTAATTTGTTTCTTACACCACTATGTTATATAATAATCGTAAAAAATGTCTCATATAATATATACATATATATATATATATATATATATATATATATATATATATATATATATATATATATATATATATATATATATATATATATATATATATATATATATATATATATATATATATATATATATATATATATATATATATATATATATATATTATATATATATATATATATATATATATATATATATATATATATATATATATATATATATATATATATATATATATATATATATATATATATATATATATATATATATATATATATATATATATATATATACATATATATATATATATATATATATATATATATATATATATATATATATATATATATATATATATATATATATATATATATATATATATATATATATATACGTATATATACAGGGTCTCACCAGGAAGTGCATCAATCGATGTAGGGAAAAGTACGCACCAGAAAATTTTTAAAATTTAGAGAGCTACTAACGGCAGTGTAATACAAGCATCTGGCACTTCCGGTTATAACGCAAGTCGATACCAACTTGCATATTATAAACGGAACACCCTATATATTTTAGGGTTTCCGAAAAGAGCATAAAATTCTGAGTCAAGAACATGTAGGATACCCTATGCCTAAACCCATCCGTTTCAGAGATATTTGACATTTTAAAAAAAATTTGACAGGTGTAATGGTTACAATAACCTTTATAACTTTCTGTGTAAAAGATACTCATTTGATTTTTGGCATGCAGAAAGACCATAAGGTGAGCTACGATCTACAGTTTATAGAAATTCAATAATAGTATAACAAGTGTTCCATTTTTGACGTTACTTTTTGTAAACTCCAAACCGCGAAAATTTGCTTAAGTCAAATGGAACACCCTGTATTTTTTTTACATCAAGTTATGTATAATTAAATTAATTTCTTTTTCTAATATAAAGTTTGTGTGGGTTTAAGTTACAACTTTTTGAAATATTTGCCATTTTCTTTGAAATTCAAGAATTTTTAGTAAAAATGTTATCAAATTAGCCATGATTAGAAACAATCAGTAATGTCAGTCATTCTCTTATGTCAACAAATGCCACCGCGTTTAAATTACACCCACGAAGACTTTTTGAATTTGTTTATTATTTATGGAGAATGTGATAAACTAATATCAAGAACTTGTAGTACATTTGTTACTTGATATCGACAATAACGGAAAATAACTCTAAACACTGTAACATGCCTATTAATTGGATTGAAGACACTGCATAAACTAAAATAGCTAAGATAAAATCAACTAAAAACATGGATCCATTTTAATTTAATAATTTTTCAAAATTCCGCCCTAGAACCTCCACACATTTTTTGCACCTTCGGATTAGTTCCCAATGAGTAGCTCTTCTAATTAAATCCTGTGATAAGTTTTGAAACGCACTTCTTACACTCTGCATACAATCTTCATTAGTTGTCAATGGGCTCTCATAAACTTTATTTTTAATAATTCCCCAAAAAAAAATAATTTAAAATTGAAAAATCGGACGAGCGAGGAGGCCATAGGAAAGATCCATTATTAGCAATCCATTGATCGTAAAAAAATTTCTTGTAAAAAATTATTTATCAAATGTGGGGGAGCACCGTCATGCTAATAAAAAAATGTTTCTATGTTCGGCGAGAGGTAAATTTTCTAAATAGTTATTATTAAAATTTTGTAAAATATTTAGATATCTTTCACCTAAAAAAAAAACAAACAAAAAATTAACTATACATATTAGCAGAAAAAGAAATCTTTCTAACTTACTGTTTAAATATTGCTGATAAAATTCTAATGCCACCACTCTATCGTTTCTTATAGCACAGGAAACATTAAACTGCCAACTTTTTTGAAAATTTCGCTCCCTGAATACATGAGGATTCGAGTCACTCCAATAATGCGATTTGTGTCGATTATAAAGTCAATTTTTGGTAAATTTAGCTTTATCTGACCATATAATATTTCCCAAATAAGAATTGTCGCCTACAGACCTTATTAAAATAAAGTCACAAAAATGTTCTCTTCTTAGGAAATCTGTTTCTTTTTAATCGTTGAACCATTTGGAACGAAAACGGGTGAAATTTAGGTTTAATTAAGATTCTGTGAACTGAGGTTCTTGCATAGTCCTGATTCCAGAGCAGCTTGTCTTAATGACATCATTAGAAATGTATGAAAATATCCCAGAATTGCTATTTTTACGTTTTCGTCATTAACAATGGGCTTCCGCTTTTGAATTCTTGCCTTGACAGAGCCATAGTTTTTAAAATTATTCAGTATGCGTTTTACAGTATTTGGTGCCGATTTTCGTTTTTGTGGATATCGAGTAGTAAACAAGTTCTTGTTATTACTTTATCATATTCTCCATAAATCATAAACAAATTCAAAAAGTCTTCGTGGGTGTAATTTAAATGCGGTGACATTTTTTGACAAAAGAAAATGACTGATATTACTAATTGTTTCTAATCATGGCTAATTTGATAAAATTTTTACTAAAAGTTCTTGAATTTCTAAGAAAATCGCAAATATTTCAAAAAGTTGTCACTTAAACTCCCACAATGGTTATGTCAGAAGAAAAAAGAATTTAATCATACATAACTTGATGTAAAAAAATACAGTGGGTTCTATTTGACTTAAGCAAGTTATCGCGGTTTGAACTTTACAAAATGTAACGTTAAAAATGGAACACTTGGTATACTATTATTGAATTTTTTTAAACTGCAGAACGTAGCTCACCTTAATGTCTTTCTGCATGCCAAAAAGCAAATGAGTATCTTTTATACTAAGAAAGTTATAAAGGCTATTGTAAACCATTACACTTGTCAAAATTTTTTTATAATGTCAAATATCTCTGAAACGGCTGGGTTAAAGCATAGGGTATCCTACATGCTCTTTTCGAAAACTCTAAAATATATAAGGTATTCTATTTAAAATAAACAAGTTGGTATCGACTTCCGGTATAACTGGAAGTGCTAGATGCTTGTAATTATTTTAGTTGGATTGACCACATTGCCATTAGTAATTCCCTAAATTTTCAAAATTTTCTGATGTGCATTTTTCTCTATATCGATCGATGTAGTTCCTGGTGAGACATTCTAATTTCAATATGATCTGACTAACGTGGTTTTGCCAAAAACGTTAGGGAAATATAATATTTTCTTGTATCATATCATCTGACTGACCTTTTGACGTAGTCATAAGCGCAGTGGCTTATTTTCCCTGTAGCATACTAGGTAACTAATTGTATTTTTTAGATAACCAAGAATTATTCATATGGTAGCTCCAAGAAAGAAAAATAAAGATAATTTAAACTATACTATTAAAATATATTAATAAATAATATTAAATTGCATTAAAATAGTTGTATTGGTCATTTACATATTTAAACATAAATAAAGCATCATAGAAATTGAAAATTGAAAGTGATTGATTGCAGCAAGCAGCAGTCACTTTGTCCACATGCAGTTCAACTAATTTATTTCAATTTATTTGACTCAAAATCCTCAAAAATGTCAAAGAATAAAACTTTGCTCTCTAAGATAGTACAGTAATTGACAGATCGCGGTAAGCAAGATTGTGTCGAGTTTTGTTGGAGATTTGTAGAATAAAGAAATGGCAAATGTTGTTTTTAATGGAGTCTCATTGGAAACGTTATCCACCAACTCCAATGTTTCACAAGTATCTGTCCTATCGCCCATACTTTGTTCCATTATATCAACGACTTACACTGTACTTTCCATGTTAATTTTTGCTTTTAGTGACCAATCTCTGCAAAAGAAACTAAGATATGCCTAAACCTAATTAAATAAGATTTATTGAAACTTACAGAATGGGGTTCCAATAACCTGGTTGACGTTAGTCAATTAAAAACACAGTCGTATGAATGCTCGCCAAAAAAAATGTAAACTTGCCTACTTCGAATTGAAATATTATAACTTCCTCTTTCCTATGGCACTTTGTTCAGACATTGTTTCCACTACGAACAATGCTTTTCTTTTGAGGCATTTAAGGTTAGGATTATAACTCGGTGGTTAAAAATAACAATACTAGCTATCCCAAGTTTTTCAAAAATCTGCTGATATTGTACAACTTATTATCAATGATATGGCCAGTCTAGTGCAAGGATGCAATAGTGGTCTATATCTTGAGCCAAATAAAAATTGTTAGCTAGCAAATAATTATCGCCGATTTCGTTACCATCGACGATATCTAAAGGAATTGAATCGACTCAGTATCGTCGAGGACGATCTTAACATCACGATAAATATAACTTAGTTTTAAGAAGAGACAAAACACCGTGCATCAGGTTGTCTGGATCGCCAATCATATCAAAGTGCAATACAACTTGGGTACGAGTACTGCAATAATACTCTTATATATTGAGGAAGCGTTCAATACTGGCTGTCTACTTGTCATAATTTATAAACTACGTCGGTATGACTTTCCCAGATTTATAATTAACTATTCATTTTTATCTATAGGGCAGAACGTAGCGAATGAGAATAAACAACACCCTATCAACACCACGGAACATACGAGCTGGCATCCCGCAATTGTCGGTACTCGCGCCAAAATTATACAATATATACGTTTCCGATTTTCCTAATATCAAGACGATGATACCTTAATGATACCTTCTACTGCCATAGCCACTATGCACACGTGGCTGATCAACTGCTACGTGCTTCGGAATACAATAACCGTTGGAAAGTGAAGGTATTTACTAAAGACTTCATATAGAATAAAATAACAGGGGAAACGAAATTCAGACGACCAGGAGTAAACGTAAAATATTCGGGGGTCATTTTGGCTAAGGATCTAAGTTATTGGAAACACATTAAAGAAACTATACGCAAAGAGTATTCCTTGTCGGAGCATCTCTATCCCCTCATGCCATATATTAATATTTGCAAAAAGATGAGAAACAAATATTTTCAAAAGCTTTGGCCTATATTTGAAAAACTACAGGATATTATATCGAATCGATTGTTTGACTGTTGACTTCCTAAATATGCAATCAGCATTTTCGATTTAGTGCGCAAATAAACGTAACTGCACAAATATTAATATTAAATCGAGTGGTAACTTACTTACTAAGTAAAAATTTGATATTTACTTGTATTATAATAGCATTATCAAGTACAAGTAACTTGTGGATTTCTGAGGTCAACTTATACATTTATTTCTCCTTTTACTAAAAAATATTAGTTGTGAACACTCGGACTCATTCTAACTAAATAATCTAGCAGAGAGTTGTATTAGTTTTACTGCAACACATGCTGCAGTTGTAAACTCAAATGAGTCGTTATGCAACAACTGGCGTTACTCCTTGGAGAGTAAATTTGCTGTGCTGGTTTTATATCAAAGTAAGTTCTTAGGATGCAAATAAAATGTTGCTTGTTTTAGAGTATCTTTCAGAAGATTTATTTTCTGCCTTCCTGTCCATAATATTATTTCATTTGTCCCTTTATTTACGCAATTATATAATTTCGAATTATGAATAGTTGTATTCGAAATTTTCTCACAGTTAATATTCCTCATAATAATTTCAACATCCCTCTCTTTTATTGGTTTAATTAAATAATCGCTATGAAGAACTCGCAGACTAGTACAGAATTAAAACATGATCTGTGTGATTTAAAAAAAAGTTAAGCTGGCTTGCTTTCCCTTTCAGTCCCACTTTTTTTCATATCGAGCAAAAATTCTGATATTTGGCGTATCAATTCATTGAATTTTTTAATAAATTTTTGTCAGAATATCCTAACATTACCTCGTTTTCACATTTGATCTGTACACTGTAGTGCATTTTAAATATTAAGTTTGCTTATTCAGTCACTGATGTTTATGTGGATGTCACGATACATATAGAATATTCATTATCAATTATTCCTTCATGTTAGTATATCTAGAGATATAATGCTAGTATAAGCTGACAACGAGAGCCACGTAAATTGGACCCCCTCCCGTTATTTCCTTAATTACTACAATATTTTAAAAATTAGAAGTTGCAGTTAATATAATTTTTTTAGCAGATATCAAATATGTCATTGAAATTTAATTAGAAACTGAACGGGGTAAGCAAAAACTGTGTTTTTCTTAAATTAAACTCCCTGTATATTTTCACATATTTGAATTGGTTTCCCTTATCGATTCCAAAAATACGTATAACTTGAATATTTGATAATAAAAAAGTTGTTTAAAGAATACTGTGAAATATAAAATTACAATAATTACATGTTAGAACTTTTAATTTTTAAAATATGTTAATAATTAAGAAAATAAGGGGCGGGGATTAAATGTATGTGCTTTATCCTGAAATATGAAATTACAATAATTACATGTTAGAACTTTTAATTTTTAAAATATATTAGTAATTAAGGAAATGCCGTATCCTGTATTTCTAGAGGATATACCGGACATCCCTTTAAGGCTATTCATGCCAGAGATTGATAAAATAAGGGATATCCACTTTCCAGTTAATACATGTGGGACTTTTTCTGTTTAAAGTTGATTTCACGAAGAAGTTGAACGCAGTCCAGTAGATTCTATGGTTACTGATGTTGCGCACGACATACGATGTAAACTGCCCACCTTGTGTCAGTTAGTTTTAATATCATTTTGTGCAGCTACAGCGAATGACTGAATATTGCAATGGCATTTTTGAAAATAATTTAATAGAAATGGAAGACTTCTTGAGACAGAGAGACATTGCATGTGTAAGTTATTTTAGAAATTATTCTATAAATAATAAAATTTCTAGAAATTTGACCAACAAAAAAATCAGCCTCAAACAAAATGTTGAAATTTAACTTTTCTCTTGAATTTCAAATTAAAATAAAAAAAATCACACAATAAAAAGGTAAAATTAGGATAAAAAAGTTAAAATTTCGTTTTTAAAAAAATATTTTCAGCGCTCTTGTATGAAATAACGGTTTAAAAAAGTGGTGCTGGTAATCTCAATCAATATTACCACTTTGACCAGAGACGATGATAAGCTGTAATTACGGTTGCCACAATTTTGACGTAGATACATTGACATTCCATAACAGGGGTATATCAACAAGGTGTATCATATGTCACGCTCCATCCGCGAAATATGGTTATAAGGGTAAAATATGTCGAAATGAAAGAATAAAGAATTCTCAATATCGCTTCATTATCGAGGTATTGTCGAAAATGCTGAAACAATATAAGTTTTTAAGGGTAAAATTAAAATCAATTAATAATTTAGAACATTATTATTTTATATAAGATAAGCAATTAAGCAATTAATGATTAACCTTAAATTAGTTTTTTTTCTTTTAGAAAGTTTTAACAGGAAACTTATTAACATTCTTACATATAACTTTTACAGCTTATGTTTAAAGAGTTGTTTTATGGTATGAGCATCTAATTAAGGTAAATATATTCTTAATAGACACAATATTGAACATCAAAGTTGAAGAATTTTTCTAATTTTATTTTATGTACAAGTAACCATTTATTTTACATCTAGTTTAAATTTTTCATGCTGACGGCCTCAAGTAGCATTTTATCTAGGATCAATCTATATTTGGAAGTTTTAGTGTAACTGATAAGGCAGATATGATTTTTGTAAAACACCACTGTTTCAAGTGTCTTGTATATAACTCCTAATGTTATTGCTTTTTGAATTCGGGGTAGAATGTGCTGGGTCAGGTGACTGAGGAGTCAAGCCATCATTGTGGAAAACGTTGGTTTAGAAAATTATGTACTTGAATTTCAAAATGCGCCAGCGCACAGTGATGCCAAAATGTCTAATAGCGGCAAAAAATTATTTTTGAAATTATTATATATTCTCTTAAAGTGAATGTTGTTAAATGCGGTTATGTATGTATGTTAATGGTTCCCTAAGTAAAAAACATCAAATTATCTATATAGGGTGTATAAAAAATGGGTGGTTAAATGCAAAATTAGTTGAATATTTGCTGTTTTTTTTAATAACTCCAAAACTTATAAAACTGTTCTAAAGCTCCAAAACGCCATAGAAAATAATTGTACGTATACATATAAATTTATAATAGGGTTAGGCAAAAGTTTGGACCCGGTCAAATAACTCTGAAACTATTTTAATTAATTAATAGTAATATTAATTATGTAATATTATTATACAATGCGCCATTGTATTGTTTCATAATATTATAAAAAAAATAAATTATTCAAAATCCTGTTGCATCCTCAAATCCAAATTTTCATTAAAATTAGAGCAAGTTTGATATTCCAAAGAAATGGATTTTCTGCATTAAAAAATAAATAAATATGCAAATTTTGTTGAAACTTGTGATTTGGGGGTTTAAATGTTTTCGAACAACTTTTGTTTATACTTTTCCTTATCAAAAAAATGAAGATAATTTATTTTCATAAGAATATAAGTACAGAAAATGTCAATAAATGTGAATGAAAATTAAATATACAAGCTAATTATAAAAATTAAAAAGAAGTCAAAGGCATCTGTGCGTTCAGAAGAATTAATAGCATGGTTTTCAAAAAAAATGAAGGGTACTTTCGCAGAACATTTGCATTTTCCACATTATTCATTTCTAGTTAAAATGGTATTAGCAGAATTGAAAGGACAAGGCACACTTTTTTATTGGTACTTTTGAAGACCCTGTATCTCGAAAACTAGTCACAGGTTTGAGTTGGACCCGTGGAGACTTTTCATCGCAATGATGAGAATTACATCATATTAAAAAATTATGAAAACTTACGGAGACATTATCCCACTAAAAGTATTCGTTGTCCTTTTATAAGTATGACACATATTAATTTCCAGACACTTCATTGAAATAATTATTTATTTCTACTTTGTTGAAAAGATTTGGTCATGAAACTTGGCAAAATATGAAGAAGAAGAAGTAACAATTATAACGTAAAATGCATTTTTTTTTTTTGGAGCAATTTGGATCATTTAGCACAAGCTTGCCTGCAATTAGGTTTTAGATTAAGCTGCTCTTAATTGCATCAAAGTTTTTATTAGGATCTTCTGTGCTTCCAGTAGGATTAAAACCGCAATTACTATGAAAAATAACAAATAAATACAATTGTACTTTCCCAGGATAATATCAGTTTTTAGATGGTTTATTGTTTACGTCAGACGCAATAACTTTAATTAAACAAAATTTTACTGTAAAACTGGAACATCTACTATTACTTTTGCGAACTCGATCTGTCTTATTAGTACTTATCGAGGAAGCAATATTTGTTGAAAAAACTTCATGACTCTGAAAATATGAACTACTAGAACACATACGAGTGAGATTATAATTAGAAAAAATGACTTCGGGAACTATGACTTTTTGCCGCTATTAGACGTTTTGGCATCGCTGTGCGACGCTCCGTCATATTGATACCAAATATCCTGCCCAATATTAGGAAGACCTTAAAGTAGTGGGAGGAAATCTCTAGTTAAATATTCCCGATACCTTGCAGCAGTACAGCAAGGAACGTCTGATAATTTCAGTTAGTAATAATTAGAGCTGTACGAGGTGGCTGGAGTACAGCCACGGTCTTGCGTTGGCGTCACATGTGCCGATTTAGAAGTGATTTACGCTGCAGTCTTATTTGAAAGGTTAATGCGTGAGGTTGTACCTATAAATTATACATAATGTCAAACGCGCCAAAGGGTAAAAAACGACCGTACGCGGACACAGTGAATAAATTTATCGGTGAATTTCCGGATTATTTATTCTATGACGGATGCAAAATAATTTGTAAAGTTTGTAATCAAGACTTAATGTGCTGGCACAAAACAGATTGTCGTCGTCATATCAACACCATGCAACATCAAAATAAAAAAAATGGCATGCCTTTGACAACTCAGTTTATGTTTGATTTATTGTTAATGTTAATAGCCTGTAATATTCCGCTACACATACTGGATAAACAACCATTTCGGAAGTTTTGGAATAAATACAATCCCCAGGTGAACTTACCAAGTCGTACATCGTTACGTAGATATATTCCAGCTGTTCGTGAAGACATTGTAAATAGGATTAAATGTGGATTAAAAAATACACGGCTCTGGTTATGTATTGACAAGACGACAGATTGTAAAAAAAATCTATTTTAAATATTATAGTACGTGTACTGGGCCCTCTTAAACTAACATTTCCACTTTTACTAGCTAGTAAAAGACTAACTGCGTGTACTGGCGAAATAATTACGCGTGGGGTGTTGGAGACATTCGAAAAATTTGAACTTTCAACAAGTCAAGTATTGATGTTTGTGACTGATGGTGCTGCGAAAATGCGCATGGTAGGCCGTTCTCTTCAAAGAGACAATTTTAGGTTTTTACATGTTACGTGTAAAGTGCATGCGTTACATCTTGTGGCAGAAACGATTCGAAAATGTTTTCCAGAGGTAGAGATGCATTAATAGCAAATACAAAAAAAGTTTTTCTCAAATCTCCTAAACGGCTTCGAGCATTTCACAGACAGTGTCCTGGTATCCATGAACCACCAGAGCCGATTCTTACACGTTGGAGAACGTGGTTGAAAGCGGCTTTTTATTATGCTGAATATTTTCAACAAATAAAAGCTGTGATACTACAGTTCAACCCTAACGGGGCTGCAGCTATTAGGGAAAGCCAGACAAGCTTTCAAGACGTTTCCCTTGAAACAGATTTAAAAACTATTAATAACAATTATAGATGACTACACGATGCAATAGAAAAATTGCAAAATAGTTCGTTGCCGTTAGTGAAATCGCTGCAAATAGTGGACGACGTAAATACACAACTACAGGCTATAAATGACGCAAAAAATAATCGCGTTAGTGAAAAATTCGAGAGTGTATTACAGAAATATCCTGATTTTAGTAAATTAAGACAAATTTGTGATGGTGCATCTACAACTTCGTTAAGTGACTTCACAGATTGTTTTACTTATGCCTGTATTACATCTGTAGATGTCGAATGGTCATTTTCAAAATACAAACATATTTTTTCACCTAAGCGAACATCGCTGACGGAGACAGCTGTAGAAACATACCTGATGCTATTATACTATAGATCTTCCCCACTTTTTGACGACGACAACCAAACTACTTCATAAATCTGCTTAAAAGGGTGTTTTATACAAATTTTTATAAAATGTAACATTATTGTTAAAATTTATTTCCATTTACTGTACTTATTCAAGTATTATGATATGATGTAAACATATGAGTCATATGACGGCTCTGTCGGCCAGGTGACCTCGGACAGCTCTAGTAATAATATAAACATAAGTTTCATGTTTGTTTCTAGTCGTCGACAAGTTAAGCGGTCACTTGTTGGATTTGCCGTAATTACTGAAAACGAAATCCAAAATGCTGTCATCGGTCGACTTTATACGAATCTAAATATTTGCGTAAGACCCCCTCATGTGAGAATGTTGACGATGTTTCAAGTTTTTTCAAAAAAGTTAGCGGATATAATAAAATGGCTATGCTCCAAAAAGATATATACAATGCGGACGAAACGGGTATTTTTGTTTTCGTGCTTTGCGAGATAAAACTTAGGTGTTGAGGAGTAAAAATATAGTGAAGGAAAAGAAATGTCAAATGAAAGGGTTACCATTTTGTACTACGTCAGTATGGTTACCGGCCATACTGACGTAGTGCAAAAAAGAAAAATTGGAAAACCTAAATAATGTTAGTTACTACTTTTGATGTTTTATGCATAATTATCTAGAATCGGCAAACGTTATAGTAGAGGAACGAAGCAAATCGAGACGCGCGGTCGTCTAAGGTTCCGTCGCGGTCGCCTAAGCTAGAGAGATGATGTGTTATAGACTAAGAGCTGGCGGCCGCGGAGGTACTACGACTTTACCTCCGGCTGGAATTTTGTGAAGTGGTTGGGGGGGACCATGAGGAAGTGCCATCTGCAAGCATTTTGCTTAAAACCTCTGCAAATGACACGTCAGACTCAAAAATGAAAAAATCCTTGCTCAAAAAATGATCATACCTCCGGCTGAAAATTTGCACATTACCTGTTTAAAAGTCACAGATAACGTATGTAAATCGTCAGACGTCTCGGTCGCTGCCAAAGGGGTGTCAGACGCCCTCAAAGTTGTCAATTTTGAAAGTCATTTGCTATTTTCTGACTTGGCATCCCGTAAAAAGTTTACTGACAATGAACTAGAGATTTTAATCAAAGATGAGCGCTGTAGGTGATGTGGAGCATCGTCCGCAATTGTTTTTTGATGAAAAATCACAAAATTACGTAGAATTTTTGTGACAAATAGGTCAAAAAGAAAATTTTTCAGACGAGATGGTATGTTTTAAGTTTTTTGAGTCATTTTGAAACGAAAGACTTTCTTCACATTATTTAATAAAATTTAGCCAGAAAAAAATTCAAACAAATTGAAAAAGTGGGTATTCTCCAAACTTCAATTAATTTTTCATGGCGAAACAGTTGATTTTTTCGAAAAATGTGAAGAGATCTTTTCTTTTCCGAATGGGCCAATTTATAACAATTTTCACTTTTTATTTTACAACAAATTACGGCTATTACAAAATAATTCGTGTTCCTTCACAAAAAAAATAGTTAAAGTTTGGAGATTACTCACTTTTTTCAGTTTGTTTGAATTTTTTCTAACTAAACGATTCATTTTGTCGAAAAAATGTCAAGAGAGTTTTCTGTTTCAAAATCACTCAAAAAAACTTAAAAAAATACTATGCCGCCCGTTAAAATTTTATTTTTGACTTATTTGCCACAAAAATTATATTTTATTTTGTCATTTTCCATAAAAAGGTGGATTGCGCTGAATCTTTCACTCTATGGAAAATTCTCATCTTTTGGCAGAATCTTTTGGTTCACTTAAACTAACAATTTCAGCTACAGCTCGTTGAGAAATCGAATTTTTTTTATTTTTTGAAACACCATAAAATGAATACCGTATAGGTATTGTTTCAATATTTTTTTTGATCTATTGAAATGCGTGTTGAGGTAATAAAAGAAAGTCAATTTAAGGGAAAAATTTTCAGTACATACATATAAAAAGTATAAAATGAAAATATTGATCGATATCCAGAGGTTTGAAGCGAATATTATTTTATATCAAAAGGATGAAGATGTAATTTTCCTAACGGTTGATTTTATTAAATAATGTCAAGAAAGTTTTTCGTTTTAAAATGACTCAAAAAACTTAAAACATACCATCCCGTCTGAAAAATTTTCTTTTTGACCTATTTGTCACAAAAATTCTACATAATTTTGTGATTTTTCATCAAAAGACAATTGCGGACGATGCTCCACATCACCTAGAGCGTTCATCTTTGATCAAAATCTTTAGTTCATCGTCAGTAAACTTTTTACGAGATGCCAAGTCAGAAAATAGCAAATTACTTTATTTTGAAATACCCTAATATGTAGTAATGTAGGCTGGATTTTCGCGGCATTGCAGAGGAATTCCACAGTTGTATTTTCGTCTGACGATTTATATATATGCTTAAAATTGTCTCTACGATAATATGTAAAAAACGTCAGACGGAGGTAATGAAAATAATTTTTCGAAAAAAAAAAATATAAGTTCCATGTGGGTCGGAACTTTGTGAACATTGTAGGGGGGACTTCGCAGCGGTATTTTCGTCTGACGATTTTAAAATATGCTTAAAATGGTCTCTGTTGCAATATGTTAAAACGTCAGATGGAGGTAAGAAAAAAAATTTGTTTGAAAAAAAAATGACAACTTTGAGGGCGTCTGACACCCCTTTGGCAGCGACCGAGACGTCTGATGATTTAAATACGTTATCTGTGACTTTTAAACAGGTAATGTGCAAATATTCAGCCGGAGGTATGATCATTTTTTGAGCAAGGATTTTTTTCATTTTTGAGTCGTCTGACGTGTCCTTTGCAGGGGTTTTGAGCAAAATTCTTGCAGATGGAACTTCCTCATGGTCCCCCCAACCACTTCACAAAATTCCAGCCGGAGGTAATGTCGTAGTACCTCCGCGACCACCAGCTCTCCGTCTATTAGCTCTCTCTCGACCGCACGTCTTTCCACAGCTGCCATCTACTATACTATTTGCCGATACCATACTTGTATTTTAATTTCTTAATGAAATCAGGATTTTAATAGTATATTTTTTCTATTAAATGGACAAAACATCGCGGAAGTACGGTGTCCACCCATGGGAAATTTCGCTGTAACTCTAATTGTAATTTCATATTTCATTTGAAAATAATTATTTGTTAAGATGACAAACTATTTCTCAAAGCAAGCTAGGAATGGTTTATATGAAACAGAAAGTACCTTTGATGAGTAAACATATATTTTTTACAGGAATTTAGAGAATTTATGTATTAAATTTAAAATTAAATGTATTTTACTTAAATTAAAATGTGTGGTTCTAAACAATTAAAAATTTCTAACTCATTGACATTATTTGAAAGGTGCGTTTAATAAATTTCAATGAACTACGTATTAATATAATAAAAAATGTAAATAACAAGAAAATATAATTAAGCACGGCAATGGAAAATATTGAAGAAATCTAATTCTTTATGAAAATAACTATGAGCAAGTCTTTTTCCTATTGTTTTGGCTCAAGTAACGATGTTCAAGTATAAAAACAAAAGAAAACCGCACCTCGGATGTACTACATTCTATGATTGCAAATGTCATGGATATCAATACGTTGTAAATAAACTTAAATATAGTCATATTCCTAATTAATATTGCATAAAATATATAATAACAAGCCTAAGTAGGTCCCTGTTATGCATTCTAATGTCTTGGCTCATTGTCATGTTTAAAAAAATACCTATGTCGTCTTCATAAACTTAATTATATGTGATAGGAACTTATCATTTGTATAATACTAATTTCGTGAACCGTCGAAATCAACTTATAGAGTTTTGATATTACGTTAAATTATGCGTGTAAATATTATTAATTTAATGAACATAAATTAGAAGCAAGCAGGTTGTAAACCGAGTTAGCATACATGAGGAAAAGCAACCTTCCTTCCAACGTTTCAGACAGTTTACTTCACAGTCAAAATCACAAAGTCAGTATTACGGTAGAGTTGTTGCTCAACCATAATCGAGCAGGTGTGTTGGTGAATACGTTGTCACAAAATTTCCCACAAATCAAACCACATGTTAACGTTAACGTAGAAGTTTACTCTAGTTGAAACCAAATGTTAATCAGGCCAAATATATTGGAGGACTAATATTTGTAAAACAAATAACTTTTGTATCGATGTTTATTTATATTATGGTAGCTATCTTGGCGATATGTTTTTATGCCCAATTATTTCAGTTTTTGATAAAGAGTTTGACAATTAAATTTATCTAAAAGATAGAAATTATTTATATTTTTTCATTTGCATGATTGCATGTCTTCATCGACAAATTAATCAAATAGTTATTTTACTGGAATAGTAGGTATAAATCCTCATTTATAAGTTGTGAGTTGTGAGTTATATTTTGTTGTTTGGATCTTTATGTGTGCATCAAATTAGTTACGAGCTGTATCCCCAACAATGTATTTATAAGATAAGCAAATATATAAGTAAATAAGTACGTATGTATGTCTAGGCAGGCTAAGATATCTGACCGGTAAGTTAATAATTAGTGGAACAAAGATACGATTATGAACCGGTCTCAGTCATTGATCAGCTTGTTTGTCACCTGATTCAGCAGCGTCGTAATATTTTTGCAATTATGTTTTTGACGTTATATCATAGATTAAATATACATAGATATTATTCCTTATGTAAATATTTACCGCTCTAAAATCTGTCCGCAAAAACTTTCATATCGTTATGAGCAGTGCCTATATAGGATTATGTTTGTTTCAAAACTGTAAATGCGTTAATATGGATTATTTGTATGCAATTACCATTTCAAAATTAAGAATATCCTAAACGGGCGTTGCTCGTGTTGATATGAAAATTTTGGCGTCCAGATTTTAGAGCGCTAAATTACATAAGAAGTAATTATCTATCTATATTTAATCTCTAGTTATATTTGTAGCTATATGAATAACTTGAAAATTACCTTTGAGCATTGACAAGTACCCAGTGGTAACCTGTGAAATTTAGGGTATGCCCTATCTCACTCACAAACAAGGTTTTGTCTTCGTGAGTTATTTTGTTTATTCACATATCCTAATCGGTTTAGAAAAGCTCTATTTTGACTGTAAATAAATGTTATTATTATTACTATTATCATTTTTTTCGGAAAAACCAATGCCAGTACAATCCCGTGTACTCCGAAGTCTCACGGGAGTCGTGCAGATGAATTAACTACAGCCACTCTGCACATCCTGCAGGGATTGCAACCTGCCATGCTCTTCTTGACACCACGCTGTTTGTGTATCTGCTGCAGGATCGGATCAACAGGTCTCAGTGTCCTAGCATACAAGATTCGTGTAAATATCTTGTAGCAGGAGTTGAGGCAAGCGATTGGCATATAATTCTTCAGGTCGGAAAGATCCCCCTTTTTAGGGGTAAGCACAGTACGTCCCTCGACGAGCAAGTCTGAAATCTGCAGTCTCTCGTTCAACCATGAGTTTAAAACTCGCACCAGACGGCGGTGAGTGTAAGGAAATTTCTTCCACCACCAGTTGTTAATGCCGTCTGGGCCCGGGGTAGCGAAGTTCTTGGTACCAACAAGTGCTTGTTGGACTTCCTCCGTACTGATTGTCGGACTTTTTCAAGATGTCTGTGACTCAGAGCCTCGAAGTATGCAATTAGTGGAGTGTTGCTATTGAATGGACGCGTCGTTTCGTAGATTTCTTTTCAGAAGGTTTCAACATCTTCTAAGTATGTAAATCCATCTGCACATTCATTCATTCATTTTATATACACTATTGGAGTCGATTTAATGTAAATCTGTGTTTAATGCAATAAAATGTAAGATAATTAAAATCTAAATATGCGGGCCAAAATTGACTATATATCGTTTCGTTGCCACTACGGGCGCCCGATGCGACATAATGCGCAAGCGAATGTCGCCTTTAGCAGTAGCGCACGCAACTGTCTTCATCGTCTACTATTCCATTATTGTCTGCTACATTAAACTCAGGTTTTGCATAAAATTGAGCCCAATAGTGTATATTCACACACATATACTATTGAACCCGATTTTATGCAAAACCTGCGTTTAATGTAACAGACAATAATTCCCTGTTGTACTAGATCTTGCAGAACTTACATAAATTATGTAAAAATAATCCAAGTCTTCATAGTCAAAAACTATGTGAAATGTGAAAAAGATTCCGATAAACGTGTCGATTTTTCATTTGAGTGTTGCAATTTATCGGTATCATCCAAAACGTTTCCTGGGTTGACAAACTATATGTGGTACAAACAATAAATATGGAGTCGTCCTCTTTAGAACGTTGCAAGATTTGATCATCACTGTATACAGGGTGGGGAAATAGTGCGTCGGACCTCGATATCTCGAGTTCTACGATAGCTAGAAATTTTTTAAAAAATACCTTTTTTATCTAGTTTACTTGCAATTTTTTAAAAAATTTCTAGCTATCGTAGAACTCGAGATATCGAGGTCTGACGCACTATTGCCCCACCCTGTATATGATCCGACCAAACTGAATTTGTGAAATGTCACAAATTTTTTTCATTTAGAACTAAAGTGATTAAAGTTACATTTTAATTTTTGTATTATTAATATTTATTTAGGATTTAATAACATGTCTTCGACGAAGGTAAAGTATAATTTTATAAAGAGAATTTTTCTAAATATTTTTAATAGATTCAATGGCATAGGGTTACAAGAGCCTCGAGTCGAGTCGGTTATAATCTTGGAGCAATAAATCTAGATTATACTGTATTCATAAAAGCCATTTACAGAGCACTTAAAACAAAGTTTTTAAATAATCATATATATCTACCATGTGAGATTGCACTAGAACTTTCAAATTTATAAAATTAGATAAAATATTATTTGAGAGCCTGTGAGCATCCAAAATTTAATATAGAGTTGATAGTTACTTGGACATATTCTACTATATTTGGATTTGCAACCAATACAAAAACGCTAATTTAAAGCTATAGAAATTCAGTAAATCTTATAATCCAATACTTCCTTTGTAATAAATATTAAACACTTATAAAACATAATACAATGACTTAAAACCTCAAAAATAACAGAAAACGTGGTGAAACTATGAATGGTGAAACTGAACAGTAAATCCAAGAGGGCGGGAGTGATATAATTAATGCCCCGCAAAATCAAATTAATATACATAAAACAAAATAAAAAACACTTCTAAAGGAACGGATACCAATACTAAAAAGTACAGTTAGCTCATAAAAAGTACAGTTAGCTCTTTCTGTATTGCAACTGCAGAAAAATCTTTCCATCATATCCTGTCACTAATGTCTATACCATTCGTCATCATTACTGTAGGTATAATATAATTATTAACATCATGAAATATAATTGTAATGTAAATCTAATACCTACCTAAAGGATTATTCATAAAAAAAACTAATGAAAAATAATAATTTAAAAACAAATTAAGTTCCTCTTCTTGGTAAAAGTTAAAATATAGAGTGGAATGAAAAATAATATTAACTGAAAATTTTCTGCCAATTATTATTTACTAACTTTTACAAATCTTATCACAGATAAGTATAACATATATCCTTTTAAACAATTATTTTCCAGGCTATTTGCCAAAACGCTGAAACTTGGATTACAAAAAAGATAATATGCACATTATGTTCAGTACAACTGAGCTATTTATCTTCATTTTTTGGAAAACTGTCTGCCACAATTATTGGTAAATCTCCCTGGAAGAATTCGAAATAGGATGTGGTTTCAGCAAGATGGTGCTCCACCACATTATTTAAATGCAGTTAGAGACCACTTAAATAATACCTACCCTTGCAACACCCCCCGTCCAATTGCTGGCATAACACAATAAGCTGGGGGTTGTACTTATTGACCGGTAGCTCAGTGAGCAGGTCGTGAATAAGGGCTTAGATTGATTTGAGTTCTCACCAAAATCTAGGCTGGGCGCCAGGACTTTTGCAAGTACCAAATAATGATAAGTTTAAAAGATAAAGATAACGTTAAAACTTGAATTCTGTTGGGAAGGAAGTTGAATAAAAAGATATTATTTAATAAAAAGTATAATAATCTATATGCACAATATTTAGAATGGCTCAGATGGCCTCTTTTAGTCAATAAAAAATCTAGAGGTGGTTGAAGACCAACAACTAACCACACAAAAAAAACGATGTTAGTGAAAGAGAAAAAAAATGAAAAAATAAAATGACTGATGTCTTACAAATTTCTTCTGACCAAATATAAATGTTTACTGGGGACGAAGATCTTACGTAACTTCCAATGGGTTAGTCCAGCAAAGAATCCACTAACGGCTAAGCTCTTAATGGGTTCGGTGTCAGTTTGACTCACCACTGTCAGTACTGCAGTTACCCTTGAGAAAAAATGCCAGTTGTATAAAATATCATTTTCCTCCTCCACCCAGTATATAATGATCAGTTCGATCCACCAGTTATCCTCTTCTCTTTGTCCAGGTATTTACATAAATAGGGGAGAGTTTTATGAGGTCAGTATTATAGGCAAAACAAAGTTAAAAGCTGTGACGTTTGAATTGTCCAGCTACGTAGACAAAATATGAGTTAACACAAATTTACAGAGTAAATTGCAAACTAAACAAACTAGGATCGGTATCCTACAATATTTTAGGAAGTTGAAGACTTCAACTAACTTAAGTATCAATAAAAGTTACGTTAAATAGAAAAAATACTAGTCCAACAAATAAGCTAGGTGTAGCTACGATAATAAACAAGTGAAATAGGTATTCACTAAATGTTAAGATATTTTTTTTTACTAAAAGAAGTTAATCTTCAAGAAAATAGAATTTAGAATGTATACAGACAGACAACTAGAAAGATAACGCAAATAAATATTTGCTAAATATAAAACAATATGATAGTTTTCAACTTGAATGTAACGTTAAATTAAATTATTTATTAGTTCCTCGAAGAGAGGGAATAATGAATTGTAGATAAAGTTAAATAAAGATATATAACTTGACTATATGTTTACTGTAGATAATCAAAAGTTAATCAATTGCCAGATAACTAGGCAGGTATCTTTGCCAGAGAACTAGGCAAGGCTCCACTAGAGCAGCGTTCCTGACTAAATACTAAGTAAACGTTCAAGTAAGCATTCGATATTTTAAATTTAGAAAAACCTTACGTTACTGAGGTCTGGTTGATAAATATATGCACTGGTATAAAATAATCCACCACAAAACAAATGCACCACATTAAATAATTTTCACAAAGTTTATAAACATATAGGTTTGGTCCAACAAGGTGTACCAATCTCCAAATGTCACCAGTCACCACTGTTCAGAGCGCTGTCAACGTAGCTAAGTGACCTAAAATATCAACGGACAAAGACAGAAAACAACTAACTACGATACAAAATGGCGACATCCGTTGCCGAGTAAAACTAAAATTTACAATAGCCGAAAGTTAGCTTAAATTAGCACACGAACTTATTACAATATCAGAGGGACATTAGATAAATTGCCAACAAGGCACGATAAATCGATACTAATCAATATTAATGATGGCTGTTCCAAAGAACAACCAAGGCGAACTGATCACCGAAAAGCAAATTCGCCCAAGGCGTAAATTAAGATAATTACGGTACAATATTCTTATAAAAATTACCTCAAAGGTACTTTAAATCAATATAGCAACTTTTTAAATAATGATGATCATATAATAATCAAATGATAATACCAGAAAACATATAAATTTTACCAGACCGCTGAACTAGAGATGGTTTTCATCAGAACGCTACACTAGTAAGAAGGAAGAAGCTTCGTTCTGTTCTCCCACCTAAACTCGGTTATAGTTAGGAAAGAGACAGACATTTGAGAGTAGAGTATGAGCAATAAAGATAGATATATATTTAGTGCCAAAAATCTATAAAACCAACTGTTCCAGTAGAAATCAGTGGCGCCATCTGGACTAGACTAGCAGAAACTTAATTCATCATGGAACACAACAAACTGGAATGAAATAGCTTGCAATTTCATTACACCCTCATCAATGGATTGGAAGAAATGGACCCACTAAATGGCCTGCTATATCCCCAGATCTTACAAAAATGGATTTCTTTTTATGGGGATACGTGAAGGAAATTGTTTATAGAGACACACCAACAACAGTACAAAATATGAAGGAAAGAATAATAACTGCCTTTAAATCTATCACACCGGCACTTTTAGGAACAGTGGGAACCTCATTTCAAAAGCGCATAGAGATGTGTGTCAATCAAAATGGCCAACATGTGGAACATTTATTATAATTTTTTCTACTGAGTGATTTGAAGAAACCTCTTTTTTTTAAGTTTATTTTTAAATGTTGTAATTATTGCTCAATAAAATGAAAATGGTTGCAATTAGCCATAGGGAAGTACTGACAAAAAATGTTCGTTTTTCATTTTTACATCATATCGTTTAAAAATATACAGGGTGTTCCATTTGAAGAAATTGAAAAAAATTCAATTGAAAAAGTTCTGAATTGAATACTAATTTTTGGCCACCCTGTACATTTTTAGGAAATGAAAATGATACAAAAATATTAATTAGGTGTCTAGTAACTGGTATTCACATAAGTTCTTCTTAAAACCCATAATTGTGACTGTGGTGATTTTTTTAATATCCATCTGCAGATGGCATTATTTCAACAAAAAAATTCATTACATCAAAGTGGTTGGGAGATAGCCAATAATAATATAGGAATGATTAGAGCCTAGAAAGAGGCTTCAAAAAATGTACTGATATATATAGCATTCCATTTAAAAAAAAGGCACTTGGTCCTGTAATTTCGTCTTGGCTCGCCCTGTATGTTCGAAAATAATTTCCAGTTATAGACTTTTTTATCTAGTTGCAATTTTTTAAAAAATTTCTAGCTATCGTAGAACTCGAGATATCTAGGTCCGACGCACTATTGCCCCACCCTGTATACAGGGTGAGTTTTAAATGCGTAGTTATATTTTAACCCTCAATATATTTCGTCGAGTACAATTGATTGACACTGTTAAAAAAATTTTTTGAACAAAAAAAAATTTTGAATTTCTGATAATTTTTTCGTCCTCCGGCAACCGACATTTTGATGGTCACTGGATATCTGTGTAAACAGCGTTCATAGAAATTACGTAACTCAAGGCAGTGTTGCCACTGTCAGCGTTCCGCACAAATCTATTTTAAATTAGTACACATCTGGTAATTTGGTTTCACTTTACTAAAAATGAAACAAAATTGAAAATAATCATTTTATAAAGAAGCAAATACTTTAAAGAACGGAAAGGTAGATTGGTTTACTTAACACGTGGATGGCACAGAAACATCAGTTGCGAGTATTGAAATAACGCAGACTTAGGACTACATACCCGACGATGTCCGTGAAAATAAACAAACTATAATAAAGGGCAAGGAAAAAATGTAGTAAAAATAAACAAACTATAATAAAGGGCAAGGAAAAAATGTAATCTTCATATATGTAAATCTTACTAACGAACTAAAAAATACTTATTTAAAAAAAAAATAATAATAAGTTTGTGATTCGAACCCGCGTGCTAGGTGAGTATATTCTCTGTCGTCTAACAAGTTCCTTGCTGACAATTCGTATAATGGGAGGTTATAAGTTGTCTGTCTCACTTTTGAGAGAAACTGATTGGTTCCATGAATCAATCAAACGTCCAAGTCTGGTGGGACAGGACCGTATTCAGATAATTTAATATTTTTGCAATAATAAATTAATTATGATTACTCACTTAAATTATTAATTGCTATAACCCATCCACAATAGAATTATTTTTGCCCAGTTTAGCCAACAACAAAAATTTTAAATAAGAAATTATTATTGTTGCCCAGCAAGTACCACGTGGAGGTATGAGCTTTACCTGCCAGGAAGTGGTTGGGGTGTTAGTTTGGGTGAGGCTATGTTAGTAAAATTAACAATAAATTCTGAAAACAAAAATTTAAACTCCTTAATAAATAAATTAAACTATAAAAAAATTCTAATATTCACTGAAATAAATAATAAAAAATTGGCATTCTGCACGTACCTAATTGAAATAAAATAATCTCTTCTATAAATAATCCACATACCCTGGTACACAGCAAAAATAAATCACTAATAATAATCAATAATTAAAAACACACAACTAAAACACACACTAATAACTATTAAATAATATCACAGTTTCGGAGAATAACACTAATCACTAATCAAAATATCAATCAATGTCACAACTTTACTCGTTGCAACTTCCCACAGACGAAACATTAATTGTTACAGTGGCGGCTGGTGGATTTAGGTTATATCATATCTCAGTATTGGAGCATGGAACCCAAGTAATATTTTAAGGCACGACTACCAGTACTGAACGAAGAAGTTTTGCAAAAAAAATTGAAAAAAAAAATTGAGAAAAAAATTGAGAAAAAAAAGTTACAAAAATGCGCTGCCGATCCAGATTATTTCTAGACCATTAGTAAAATATTTGGAAACTATTTTTTTCGTAATCAGAAGGAAAATTTATCACCCCGTTTTTTTTTGTTTTCGAAAATTTTGATTTTTTTGTAAAGTTATGACAATTTGAAATTTACACAATGAAGAATTTAAATTTTAAAATGTCATAACTTTACAAAAAATCACAATTTTCGAAAATCAAAAATCGGGGTGATAAATTTTCCTTCTGATTAGGAAAAAAATAGTTTGCAAATATTTTACTAATGGCCTAGAAGTAATCTGGATCGACAGTATTTTTGTAACTTTTTCTCAATTTTTTTAAAAATTTTTTTTGCAAAACTTTTTCATTCAGTACTGGTAGTCGTGCCTTAAAATAATGTTTGGATTCCATGCTCCAATATTGAGATATGGTTTAGCCTAAATCCACCAGCAGCCATTGAATTGTACTTGTAAACACGAACTACAACTACAACTGATACAATTTAAAGGTTAGCATCAGTAACAGTTTTGTTTTAGTTTTCAGCATTATTTTAATTATATAGTATTCTTCTCGGCATTTTTTGTCATTACAATGCCATAAAACGTTATTATGTATACAACATAATAATATATTAATTATATTGTAGACCTACAACAAGAAACAAAACATTTTGACTCCTAATTTCTTTGCAAGAACTAAAAAATAAGGTATTTAAGAAAGTTTTAGCTTTATATTTATCTTTTTATTTAACTAGATGTAATCTTTTGTGTCTCAAATATAAGATGCTTTTTTTTGTAGTTTTTTTTTGAGTATATTTCTTTAAATAACACAATAAAGAACATCCAGACTATTTAAATATTTTTATTAAAACCATATACATTTTTTATATTTTGGCTTCTAATATAATTCAAATAAAAAAATTAGTATTGAAAATAAAGTGATTTTATTGAAAAAAAAAAAACAATTTTTATATTAGCTAACTTATGCATTGTGTATTTTAAATAATAGATAGTACTCTATAAACCTATGTATCAATATAATTAAAAAAACAAAGTTTCTAACAATCATTTATTTAAATGTGCATCTACTATATTATAAAAAAATAGTGTACTTATATAAAATAATACATACATTATTGTCCTTTAAATAATATTAATTTATTATAAACAGATCTCATGCTTCTACTTCTATCAAACATATTGCTGTTATAATGGTGAATTCTAATTTTAAAATATAGAGATGATATTAATTTAATTAAATTGCTAGTAACAGGTAAACGCAGTCTGTTCTTTAAAATGATTATTTAGGTTTTTAAATAAGTTTTGATTAATTAACAAACCTAACAATTTTATGTTTAATAAATTGAAATTTATTAAATTATTTCTTTTATTTATATAAATTTGAAAGATTTTCTCTGAAGTTCGACATATAAATATTACATCTTCGGAGGGATACGAGAGTTGACCTCTGTCTTTCTGATTTATAAAGGACGTAAGAAAGTCAGCTCTGTCCCCTAACAATGCTTCCACACATTCTTCACATTTTAGAATTTTCAAGAGTTTGGTTACAATATAACCCCCTACATAAATAAGAATTTCATTTTTAAATTCTGATATTTCTATATTTAGAATGTGGTAATACATGTCATCGTCCATTTCTGGTTCGTTTATATCTTCTGCTATTCGCTGTCTACCACACGATTTATTAATAATATCAGAAGGAGACAAAACTGAAATTGTTTCCAATGGAATACAATTTCCTCTAAAAGAATCTATCAATTCAAGATGTACAAGCATTTTCTTATACGCGACTTTAAATTGTTTAGCTGTTGGGTTGTTGTTACAACCCCCCATTGCCCTGATTTGCCCAAAAAAAAGTTCAACATGATCCTGGCTAATTTTGTAAGTAGGAATATACAACAATAAATGATTTTCTTCAATAATATTGTTATAGAGAAATTTTATACTTTTGACACAAAACAACAATCCTATTACCCCCATTTTTTTTTTACACTCTCACAAACAGGTTTGCCGATCGCTAATTCCAGAGATTTTAAATAATCTGCTGTTTCTGACAAAAATTTATTAAAACCCTCAAAATTTTGTTTGTTAACAGGCTGCCTGTAACCATACTGATACATATTTCTGGAGTTCAAGATGTCAAATAAGTTATTGATACATCTAATAAATTTTACTGTAGCTTCACAATCTTTAAACTGCTCTAATTTTAAAGTTTCGTTTAAAAACTCCAAAGCATGTGCTACAGAAGTACTGAATAGTTGGGTGGCTAATTTAACTTTCATTTTTTTGTTTTTAAAGAATATGTGATTTTCTCAATTTATTAGCTAAATGAACACCCTCTTCATCTTGCAATTTCATTAATTTTACTAAATATTCCCACTGAATAATATCACCCTTTACATCAATAATATTTTTTTTATCTCCTAACAAATTTCTTAACAATTTAATCATATGACAGGGGTAAAAAAAAGACTGTTATTCTTCTGCCACAACTGGGATCAACAAATGTAGATTGTATATTTTTGGGATCAAAATTACACCCTAACTGTTTGGCCAACGTAACATTGTTCGTAGCTCCATCAAAACATATCGAAACCAACAGTAGCCCCGTTTCATTGACTAACTTTAGACACTTTTTTTTTTGTTGACCGGTTAAACTATCTATTAAAAAATATCCAAGAGGAAGCTTCCATGACTCATTAATGCAAACTAGCATGAACACGAGTGCATCCTTGGCTACAGGATGACAGTCAGTTTCAGTTTCTACTCCAAAATCTACAAATCCGTAATACTTCATTCCATCCCACTCCATATGCTGACGAATTGCCATTTCGTCTATAGTTAAGCTGCAAATAAGTTTATAATCTGTATTCTGTCCTTTGATTTTTAATAGGTCGAAAACTTCTGCTGTAAATCCGGCCTCGCCATTTATATTTTTGTACCACCTCGATATAGTCTGGGTGAGGAAGAGCCGAATTAAAAGTATTAAGAACAAAATTGTATGCCTTAACAGAATAATAATGAAGAGTTAATGAAAAGGCTTTAAGCTGTTCGCCATACTTATGTTTATGGTACATCTGTCTGCAAAAATTCTTCATTAGGTCCTATCTTACACAAAGTTTCTAATGTTTCATCGGTGACTTTGCCACTGAGTGATTTAATCACCTCAGCAAGCCTAGCAACTCTTTTCTTAAAATGGCAAAGACTTGTCCTAAGCCTCTTAATTTTTTTACGAGCTTTAGTCAACTGAGACTTCAGTTTTCGTTTTCGGGGTGTTTCAACCTTAAAAAAATTTACATAATTAATAAACAATATTGGCACTATGATTGATTTTTGATTATAGATTGAATGAAGACTTACTTTACGTAAGATGTTTATTTTTTTTTTTTTAATTTAACATACTTCTATTACTTACTGAATGCCAATATTAAATAAATAAAGGCCCTAGCAATGCTGACTGAACAATTTGAACAACTTATTTAATGTTTTTTAAATAAGTATACTTTATTTTTCAATAAGTTAAAATACGTAGTAATAGTAATCAATAATAAATTTTACTTAGTTAACTTACTTTAGAATGCCCTCGAATAGGAGAACTTGGGGGTATTTTATTTTCCACAAAACCCAAACTAGTAAATGATCTTTGTGGCAATTCTGTCCTTTCTATGTCCTGATAAAATCCAGTACTTGTTGATGGCCGTGGTTTATTTAACAAAGATATAGCAGCACTCGTCGATGGTTGAGACGAAACAGATGTAGTTTCGGTCAAGCTTTTACTAGTATCCTATAAAAAATAAGATGTATTATACCTACGTGTTATTGTTTATATTGTTTAAATCCTTTTGATATTTTATCTACAGGGTTTTTCCTCATATATTGACACTCCCCCTGTCGAGCCCCCTGTAGACTTCATTTTAAGAGTTATCGAAAAATATCAAGTTTTATGGATTTTTCTCAATTTTCATAATTTGCAATCAGAAAAAAATAAATGAATATTGAGAATGTAAAATTTCTAATTGAACTATCCCTCTGCTTTATTGAACATCATTCACCTGAATTTAAAAAAAATTAAAGGCCCTTGGAAAATTTTACATTTTCTATATTGATTTGTTTTTCTGTAAGAAAATCACAAAAATAAATCGTCGAAAAAATATATTTGAAAATAATAGTATACCTAAATAATACACACCAATTTCTTAATTATATTCTCGAATAAATTTAATAGGTTTTATAAAATAATTTTTCTGCTCATATGGAAACAGTAAATAAACAAAAGTTATGAATAAATACATTATTGTAAAAATAATTTAGGCACAAAATTTTAAATACGTTTCTAATTTTTATCAAATTTCATGTAAGTAAATACCTATTTGAGAACTTCGGAAAAGGTAATTTTTTGGACACTATTAACTGTTTGTTTAATAATTTAAGTAGGTAGGTACTGTATTTTTATTAATAATTATTTTAGTGATCTGAATAAACTAATATTATATATTTCTTTCGATCTACTTACCGTAATGTCCATAATAGGTAAAGCATTTTGTTTTAAATGGAGTGAAAAAGGTGACTTCTCAAAATCATAAGACTCCTGGGTAAAATGTAAGTGGCATACATTGGAATTCACAAACATATCATCTTTTTCCAAATTTAAAGATACTCTCCAAGCCTCTCTTCTCTCAGTATCTTTTGGAACACTAAAAATAATACAATCTTAAAGTACCTATTATGTAAAATCGTATAAAACGTGCTACTGTCAACATT
Source organism: Rhamnusium bicolor (assembly GCA_029963845.1). NCBI lineage: Eukaryota > Metazoa > Arthropoda > Insecta > Coleoptera > Cerambycidae > Rhamnusium > Rhamnusium bicolor. The sequence goes on along the minus strand of JANEYF010004294.1, from coordinate 173,440 downwards.
AAATATATTCATCCCCTTTGATTAATCCACATTATTGCAATAATTAATAATTATCTTTACAAATCTCATGGAAATGGGAAATACGGCTCTGTGTCTCCTTAAACAATCGAATATGGCCTCCAAAACAAACATGTTTATTAAGTAACTTACCGAAATAAATGAATAAATGATTTATCCCTCACACAGTTTGCAGTTTTGTGGTAAACACAACTTTTTATAACGCACCTGGGATTTTTCACTATATAATCACAAAAATAGTCACTGAATCAAAACCTCACTTCCACAACGAACATCGAAAAACAATATGGATGCGATCGAACTGTCGAAGATACCGACACACTGCCTGTGATTGGTGGGTGCCAGCAGTGGGAGAATTGGCAGCGTGCGCCGTGAATTATGTTCTATCTCCCCCTTTCATAAATCTATGTTGATATGTAAACAAGCAAATTGTTTCTGTATCGGTCATAGCGGTTTACGAAAATATACCTGGAGAGGCCAACTCACTCTCGCTGTCTTTGTTATTCTTATAGCAATAGAGAAAATAATAATTGGAAATCGTTCAGAGTGAATTTACGTTAACGTCTTTAGCGTCATTGACATTAAGTATTAGGTAAATCGAGAATAAGTTTAATTTCGATTTAAGTGCGTGTTGTTCTCTTTGTGCTTTTTTTTATTTCAGTTTTGCGATATTTTAACAGTACCTAAAAGTGCTTTTTGTTATTAGAATAGTTCTTGTCAAAGCTTGGATTTTGTTTACAAATAAAGTTACGTAGTTGTTTTTATTTAGTGACTTTTAGTTACTGATGTGAACTAGATTTTCCATCTTAATTCATAGGAATATGCTTGATGTCTGTAATTTGAATCATAAATTGGTTGGTAATGTAATGTATCTAAAAGATAGGTTAGTGTAACTCGCCCATTGACCTACATATCAGGTCAATGAACCAGCCGAACATATGACTGTTAGAATACGATTTATTTATTAATAAATTACAGGATTACTTCAAATTATTATAATCGCAGGGTAAGTAACTACTACTTGTTAAAAAATAATAATTCTTTTATAAACTTTGAAAAAACGAAATCAAAATTGTCAGTAGCATTTTATGTTTACTGTTTATCGGAAAATTTGGTTTTAGTTTACGAAACACTTGAAAGAAAGTTTAATTGATGCAAGAAAAAGACAAACTTGTACATTTCTTATATTAAAAGGTATTTTAAAATGTTTAAAAATTATTTCAAATGGAGCACTTAATCGCATAAGTAGGTAATTACCTATTTCATTCAAAATTATGTCCCAGAACGAACTTACTGCTAGGTGGTAAATTGTATATGAAATGCGGCAACACTGCTAAAGGTCAATGCAATATTTCAGATAAAATGAGGAATGTTTCTAGTAATCAGCAGTTCCAAAACAATTTCATCTTATTTTTTTGAAAGTCGATAACTCAATTTTACGTGGGAATTAAGAGAAAAAAAATGTGTCAGTGGGTTTCTACAGATGTCAAGAATCGGTGGTTTAAATATAACTACGCACTTAAGACTCACCCTGTATAGTGATGATCAAATCTTGCAACGTTCTAAAGAGGACGACGCCATATTTATTGTTTGTACCACATATAGTTTGTCAACCCAGGAAACGTTTTGGATGATAAATTGCAACACTCAAATGAAAAATCGACACGTTTATCGGAATCTTTTTCACATTTCACATAGTTTTTGACTATGAAGACTTGGATTATTTTTACATAATTTATGTAAGTTCTGCAAGATCCAGTACAACAGGGATTGGATTAATAGCCACAATTACTTAAAAGCTTCATTATTCTCTCTCATCCGCTTTACATTGCCTCTATGTTTCCACTACCCTTCCCCGTCAACTCTTCTTCTTCCGCACGTCCTCGGCTACTTAGCTGAAGAGTACGTTCCACATCTTCCTTTTTCAGATAAATATTATACCTTAACTGCATTATATTAAACTAAGCTTAAATTCTAAATACATAAAAAAAGAGAAACTTAACTGAGACTTTACTACATAGTGAGTTTGACTTATCCCTTCTCTATTCATGTCAACTATCCATACTCTATCGCCTTGAATAAGTGGTTCTTCTCTGTCGTCTATTATAATTTTTCCTTTGAGCCTCTTTCTCTTTTTCCATACATTTTCTTATTTGATCGTGATCTGGGAGTTTTGGTTAAGGATTTCTCTCCAGTGCTCGTATACTATCTTTCAAGTTGCTACCAAAAAGTAGTTACGCTGAAGGCGCTTCAAATTTTAAATTTGTATTTCGGTATGACAACAGAGCTAAATAGTGATCGTCTGGGTTTTTCCTGAAAATTTTGTTAACAAGTTTAACAGCAGATTCTGCCTGGCCATTCGATTGCAGATATTGTGGGCTGTAACTAATCCATTTAAACCGATATTACTTGGAAAATTGTGTGAATTCATGACTAGTAAATTGACGACCATGGTCCGACCTAACTACCTCGGGAATACCATGGCGGAAAAAGATTTCTTTTAAGGCTGTGAGTGTGCGATCACTGGTTGTCCGTTTCAGTTCCTTAATTTCTGGGTATTTGGAATAAAAATCCTGTACCACTAAGTAATTTCTATTTTGGTATTCTGTAAAATCCATTCCTATAACTGACAATGCAATGTTAGGGGTTGGAGATAGAATCATGGGCTCTGTGCCAGTGGGCTTTTGTTTCAAACATATTTCGCAAGACTAATTCGCTTTTACGTTTCCACAATTCTTCAATGTCAGATTTAAATTTGTTTTTATCGGGCCACCCTGTATAATACTGTCCTTGAAGATGACATCCTTGTCAACATTACCGGATTTGATAGGGGCCCGCGAGAGGGCATCTGGAATATTCCTGATACATACGCTATTGTAAAACTAAATTTCAATAACTTCATTCTAAACCGCTGAAGATGTTTGATAGATTATTTTATTCTTTTTGACTAAGATTGATATCAATGGTTTGTGATTCGTTAGCAACTCAAATTCTGAGCCTAATAAAAACTGTTCTAGCCATTCACATGCCCATGTAGCCGCTAAGGCCTCTTTTTCGATTTAGCCCAAATTGTGAACTATATGCTTAAACACGTGTTTTTAGGTTAGTAGTTGAGAAGTTAGCTAACACTGGAGATGAGATAATTTTACTAATCAAAATCAGCTTATTGCTTCTCACCCTACAGAAACTGTATTTTTTTAAGTTTAGTGTTAGTCCATCCATTTTCACTTAACAATTTCGATACTGTATGTAAGTGTTCATCATGCTCTTTATAATCACGGTCACTTATTAAAATGTCAGCTGCATGAACCAGTAGGCCCGATCTCAATTTGGTTCACCGATTAAGTTACCTATTTTTTTTTTCAAATTCCTCTGAAGCACTGGTGATATAGAATGGCATTTTTTTATACATATACCTGCCAAATGGTGTTAAAAAGCGTGTGTACACCCTGGACTCTTTGAAAAGTTTCAGCTGCCAAAATCCGCTCAAAAAAGTCCAATTTTGAAAACACTGTAACATCCTGTAAATTTTGTGTCACAGACAACTTTTCATCATAATGCATTTATCATCAATTTTTATATTGGAGCAAATTGTAAACATAATAATAATAGAGTACCAGGAAAAGTTAAACCAATACACTGGTTTTTCTTTCGAAAATGCACAAAACATAAAAAGTTCTGTAACGCCGATTACGTAAGGCATTCAGTATTTTTAAAAGTATCTAATTAACTGATCTCCATAAAAGTCGCGAGGCGCAAAAATGCAAGCCAAATATAAGTGTATCTAAAAAAATATATCTAATATGTAAAACTGGGAATATCTTTACTTTATAATCCAGGTTACTAACGCAATTTTTAAATATTATTTTTACTTCCTTTTCATAATAATTTTATGTTATTCATTGGACAGAGCTTAAGTTCGCGACGAACCATAATTTTCATCTCAATTACATTTTTTGGTTCAAAGTTAAGATTTGCAATAATTATTTTCTTAAAATTTTTCTTATGCAACATGCATTTCTGGAATCAGAAAAATATTCCTCCTCAGAAAACAACAAAAACTACCCCTATTGCTATTAAAAAATTACCTTCACGTTGTCTTTTAAGATAACAGTGATACAAATTTCAAAATGGTCGTAATGTGCACAAATATACCTAATTTATACTTTTCAAATTTTGTTTTTTTTTTTAATTCACAAGAGCCGAACCATATACTTGCTGCACGCTATATGTATATTTCATAATAAGCAAGAATTATTCTAAAATAATTTCATTTCATTTCACCCTGATTATTCCATTTTAATTGGGTTAAAATGAAAATGATCCGAATGCCTCAGATACCTTGCGTAAATAGACGTAGAACGCATCTATGAATATGGAAGAGACAATCTCCTTGTGTCCCAAAGACTTCAAAGATTCAGTCCCTAACAATTCTAACGAGAAATCACGTTTTCGTAGGACGTTGCCTCTGCTGATTTATCTTTAATATCGTCTTAGGTACTTTACTAACGACAGGAAGTTGAAGTGTGTAAGTTGTGTAGTTATTAGAACTCCTGCTGCTTCTCCCTACTCTTTGAGGTGCCCCTGATGTATGGCTGTAGCAAAATTTAACCACAATGATGTGTTGACAAAGTAATTATGAAATATTTTTATTAATTCATAATATACGTACACAGGGTGAGCCAAACTTGACGCCCTAGGCCTTTTACGAAGCAGTAAGGTTATACACGGAAAGATATCCGGATCGACATGTTTCATGTCACAAAATGATTAGAATATTAAAAATAATTTAAGAAATAATAATACGGATATGTTTTGTTAGGAAAAAATAGGAATATAAAAAAAGGGTCATCTACTGATGTGGAAGTTGCAGACGCCTTAAATTATTTCGAAGAACAGTCACAGAAATCTATTAGGTGGCAACTTTGAATGTCATAGCACCATTCATGGAATTTTATCTTAAAATAAATTTCACGACTAAAAGCCCCACAATTTACAATTGTTGACGAAAAATGATTTTGAGAAAATGGCAAATTTTGTCGCTGAATTGGATTAGATTGCTGATCGGTTAGTGGAAACTCTATTTTAGGTCTCTAAAAGGACATTAGACATGTCACGTTGCAGTCTATTTTACGTAAAAATGTATAAACATTTTAAATACACATAGAAAAGGATGCCCCTTTAAGCCTATCTTATTATTATAAATATTTTAGGTCCATATAGAGTAGCAGAGGAACGCCCCTTTAAAATCCAATTTGTGTATAACTAAATTCTTATATTTTTGAGACTATTGTAGATACTCGATATTCTTATAACGAATTTTTTCTGTGGTGCATTTTACCAATAGGTTGATTTGATTTGATTCTTTCGTCAGTTCTAGTATGACGTCAGCAATAATTAACACTAGGCAAAAAATTAAATTAAAGGTATGATTTTCAGCAAAGTGATTTTAAAATTTTTGGCTTCATTATAATATTTTGCTTTATTTTTTATTTATTTTGGAACTCATCTACAATATAACACTACTGGCAAAAATTCAACGACAGCTTTTAAAATCAACTGTATACACCTTTGATGTTCTATAGATATCTCTCATAGGCTATTAATATTTCAACCAACATAGTTGAATAGAAAAAAAAATTATAGTTTTGCCGCCTGAGGATTATACGCGTCAAGTGAATAATTTGCGAAATCAAAAAAGTTCCAAAGTACACCCCCAAAAAGTCCCCGAAATGCACCCTGTCGTAATTTTCGGCGTTTTTCTCAGAAACCGTTCGTCATACAAAAAAATTTATGCTTCTAAAAAATATTCCCTGTAAAATTTGCTACAAAGATTACTAAAGCCGATAAATGCAATGGATTTCGAGCAATTACTGATTGACATGAGGGGTGTCTTTGAGCTTAGACTAATAAAGTAACTGTGTGGTCATAATACAGGGGTATTGAATATTTACTGACAATTCCTCTTAATATTCATGTTTAAAAGAAATAAGTATTATACAAGAAGTTTCAAAAATTTCAACACCCTTAAGAGAGATGCTTGGAAGAGAAGTATTCGTCTTAATAAAGATATGTTTAAAATATTTACATAATCATAGGGGCATTGGATTATACCTTCAAATCATGATAGATCGGTAGCCATTATCATTTGTCAATTCCTAACCAGACATAGACCGGTTTCGAACTTATTAGTTCTCCTCATACAGGTCGGAGTATTTGCCCGCTGAGTAGTTGTTTCGTTCAAATCATATTTAATAACAGTAGTTAGTCCACCTAGGCTAGAGGTCGCCGCTCTCGGTACTTGCTTCGCAAGTCGCTATCCGCCAGAGACATCTATGTGTCAGTCTGATAGTAGCATTTGGACCATATGAGATGTTTCACATACCTCTCACCACTACTCGATTTACCCTAGTCAGTATATGACTAGTAGGTTGGCCACTATCATTTGTCTGTTCCATAACCTATGGCATACTGAGGAGAACTAATAAGTTCGAAATCGGTCTGTCTGGTTAGGAATTGACAAATGATATTGGCTACCGATCTATCATGATTTGAAGGTGTAATCCAAGGCAGGTAGGGGTATTTGCCCGCTGAGTAGTTGTTTCGTTCAAATCATATTTAATAACAGTAGTTAGTTCACCTGGGCTAGAGGTTGCCGCTCTCGGTTATCCGCCAGAGACATCTATGATCTCAGTCGGATAGCAGCATTTATACCATATGAGAAGTTTTACATACCTCTCACCACTACTCGATTTACCTTATTCAGTATATGACTAGTAGGTTGGCCACTATCATTTGTCTGTTCCATAACCTATGGCATACTGAGGAGAACTAATAAGTTCAAAACCGGTCTATGCCTGGTTAGGAATCGACAAATGATATTGGCTACCGATCTATTATGAATTGAAGGTATAATCCAATGCAGGTCGAGGTATGTGCCCGCTGAGTAGTTGTTTCGTTCAAATCATATTTAATAACTTTATATTTAGCCGATTTTATCCAATCACGGGCCAAGAAATTTGTATTCAACCAATCACCAATCATTTTTAGTAAACATGTTTCAAGGTGTTCGGTAGTATGTTCTGAGGGCCTTCCTCCCTTCTGTCACTTAATTGTATTCTGCTTTTCACCAAAATAATTTAGTTCAACTGTTGCGTCAATATCCTCAGCTTTGACGATGACCTTGGATGGCTGGAGCCGAGAGGGACTATCCCTCTTTCCTCCTATTGTTTAACTGTCAAAAATGTTTTACCTGAAAACAGTACGTTTTCTTCCAAGTTTTCTTCAAGTACAATTTTCTGATTTCTAATACAATTTTGTATCGGAAGTTGGTATGATTTAAAGATTTCCAATAACAACACTAGTCAGTACGGTTTCGTCACTTCAAGCACATAGTTTGACGAGAAATTAAAATGGATTAGGCCTGCTGGGGAGACCACTTAAAAAATGCGCCAGCAGCTCTACCTTAAGTGTGGTGTGGAAATGAGATCCAACTTCAAAAGGCACCATAGTGAAAAGAAGGTTAAAACAGTTACAAAAACAAGTCCCAGAAGGATAAGTTTTATCAAATATTTCGCTTTAATATTTATGTCATGTTTATTATGATCGTAAATTCACGTTTCATATAACTCGCGTGGGATGTAGATAAATCGGACAACATCTTATGTTGTGTTACTCATCTTCTAGTGTTATTAATCTCAGGGTTGAGTAGTGTACGACGTATCGTGTGACTGGAAGAGTGTCAAGGGATCTGAGTGAACCGATCAGGTGCAAGTTACCACGATGCCACCCTTTTTATAGCGATGGAAAGGCATGTTTGTTGTATCGAACTCGACATCGCGCAATATCTCGATGTAAATGGTGAAGATGAACTGTTAGCAACGTCGGTCTCTATGATCACATTTAGAAGAGCAGGTTTGTTTTACATTAAGGTGACACCGATGTATCGTTTCCGATCGCGACCTCCACCGTAATCAGCGAGGCATCTTCGGCATGTCCGTATCCTTAAAGACTTAAGTGATGTGTTTTTTGCAACATTTTTCTTAAATTAAGAGTTTATTTAAATTGTTAGTTACTACTTCTGTGATGTGTATTTAAAACTATTCTTCTAAATATTTATGTGTTTATGTGTGTACAGTGTACACTTGTACATGTACCTATATTGTAGACAGTTATTTATATTTTATACTTATATACATAGTTTCTTTTTGGCTATGTATATTTATGATTACTCTGTATTTTATTATTATTATTATTATTATTATTATTGTATTATTATATATCTGTTACTGAAACTAATTCTGTAATTTGGCTTATGCTTGTTGGATTTGTATAGCATTAAAGAAATGAGTAAAAAATCGAAAAGTAATAATTTACAGTTGTGTAATTTCCTACATGCATGCAGATTCATTAACTCAACTAAATATATAAAATATTTGTTTCTGCTTTGTAAAGTTTGTGTTTATATATGTACCTAGCTTTAAACCGGTATAACGATACTTCAGCGATCTTGTTATTCGGCTTCATATTTTTAACGACCTTTTTACATTTAGATTTTTCTCGCCAGTTCAATAATCATAATTTCAAACACGTGATTTCTTTTGTATGTGATTTCCTTTGTACAAACTACATTTTACAAATAGACTCTGTTCTTACAATTGGAATCAGGAGTAGTTCTTAGACCACATCACGTTCAACTCAGTGACTGCTGCGATAGAAAGTGTATCCGGATGTTAAACTAGCTCTTCCTTCGGTTTCAGATAAAGATGTCTACTGTTATTTTCAATATTTTGCTTAACTGCCCACTTTTCAATGTTAATTTACAGATCACGTAAATATTTTTTGATCCAATATAATTTTTAATGGAAATATTGATCGAAACTTTTTTATTCAGTATTTTTTCTGTTAAATAACAAATTTCACATGAATGAAAACAACTTCATTTATTATTTCTGTCTTGTTTTGCCTATATAAACATAATGTGAACCTCAAAAACATACATAAAATGTCTATAAAATATAATACAAAATGTAATGTATTATGGCATGATGTAATATAGGAGACTGTTTATTTACAGGATGAAAATAAAACGAAATTAAATTTCTTTTGTTTAATGAAAGGAACTAAACAAGAAATTCTATTATCTGTGCTCCTATCCTCCACATATTCTCTACCTTTCAAGTGTGTTTCCTTGTATTAGTTTCTCCTGAGGCTTTTACCTCTTCACGCAGAATTCGTTTAGTAAAAATGAAGTGAGCATACAATAAAATCCCTTTCTGTTTTACGATATGAACCAAATCGGCAGAATAGTGCTAGGGATCAATCTAAAATGCCGACATTCTTTACTAAACATCTCATCTGCATGTTGACTCTGATGGAATCTCAATAAGGGCCTGACGGGAATTGACGGATCGAACTAAAAATTGGACTCGGCGACAGTTGTGATTGAGAGATCATCAAGCTGTTTATAATCATTTCAGTCGTTTGATGCTTTCCGATAACTATTTGTTTGAAATGTCTTAAAACGTTAAAAATAAAAGTGAATTTGAATAGCAATTAATAGAGTGCTAAAATAATTCGAAGTATTTCTTTTGCTATTATTTTGAAAAAAAATTCGCTTTCTTGTGTGTATTATAACTAGTTTGTTAATTCAATAGACTCTGTATTTTTTTTTCAACCTTACTAACAAATCACAGTATATATTTTGTGTCAGTAGTTGTAAGTATTTTTCTACTAGTACTACAGTTGCTATTTACAAAAATAATCGCTGAAATTGCATTAATTCGATACCACAGTTTTCTTTTTCTAATCGTTGGAAGGGATCATTAGTAGTCTAAATCCTGGTTTTCGGGACTCCACCTCTGTAGCGTCAGTCGTCATCTTGAATTTAAGGGTGAATTTGTTTCTATTAAATACCTCGATTATTTTCAATTTTTGACTAAAAATGGTTATAACCAAACTTACTTCTCTACAACTTTGGTCATTAGCATTTTTTTGTCTACGGTAGATATTTTTTAACTTAAATCAGATAAAATTAAATTATTGCATTTTCTCGTTTATTTTTAACTTTAGCGCATAAACGATCATAAATAAACTTGTAGAAACACGTCAGAGCATTGATGAATTGAGAGAAAATGGTGAACTGTTTTGTGTGCGGAGAATCTACAAAGGAGAAAAATGTTTTAATTAAGATCACGAGCGTATCCTCCAAACTGTGGACAGCATTATCATGCACCCAGCATGCTATAACAAAAAAATAAAAGGTCGGAGCAAACACGTTGGCAAAGCCATGATGAGCCTCGATCATCATCAACGTCATCAACAGTCGAATTGCAAGTATCATCAATATTCGATTATAAAAATTGTTGCTTTATTTGTACTGAAATCTTGGATTCATCACTAGAAACAAGGCATCCCATGAAACTGCGACGCCGCGTTTCGGAAGTTAAAAATAATTCGTTTCGGGGTGTGATTTTCGATCATTTAAATCAAATCACCAGCGTTTTGTCACTAGAAGTAATAGCGCGCATCGAAAATGTACATGATCTCATTTCTGTTGACAATATATACCTTCGCGTATATTGGAATGGTGTAAAGCGTACCATGATAAAAGATGAGTGAATGAATAATTTAATTTCACCATATTTTATCCGGTTTAACTCGAAAATATGGATTTAGACTATCAGCGATGAGAAAAAGAAAATTGTGGTACCGAATTAATGCAATTTCAAATGTACATAGCGACTGTAGTATAGAGATATTCAAGGTTTTGTCTTTGCCTGTACCAATTTCAAATTATCTCAATAACATTGTCGATATCGCCTAAATGTTATTTGTGACATCCTTTAGTTTTTATTTATCTTTCTTGGGTTTTACCACCATAGGAATAATTCTGCTGAAATTAGTTGAATATCTAAAAAATAGGGTTTCCCAGTATAATACTACAGGCACAAACTGCAATGCTTGTGACTACGTCAAAGGAAGTATTTTCTGTGAAATAATATAAAAGAACAAAATAATAGTAAAATATTTCTCCAGCATTTCACTAGATAACCCCCGAATTCAAAGCCGAAGATGCTCGGACGAAAGTTATGGAAAAACGCAAATACACAACCACTCCCACCGACATTACTAGTGCCAGTAGCGGGATTCGAAACCGCAAGACAATGAAGAGATTATCCAGCCACAGTTGCTACTCCACCAAACCGGTTTCAGAAAAGAAACCTGTTTCCTTTCATGTACTTACATAAAACTGTTGATACAACAGCCGATACTTATATTACACAATATTAATTTTGTTCAATTCCTCTTTTAATAACTACGTACTAAAATCTACAATTTTGTTGTCCTCTTCTTCTAAAAAAAATATTAACAAAGGAGGCGGACAGCAAGAAAAAAATTTAAATTCATGAATTGACAAAATTATAAAAGAAGGGAAATATTTAAGAACTAAAATTATATTTAGATGTAAAAGAATTATGCATATAGTAGTAAAATCTAAGAGAGAAGGAATAAAATGTTTATGATGTTTTCGTTGTATCCTGTATACAAACTGTCTTGCAGTATATTGAAGATTTAAATTATAATATGCGACTGCGAGAGTCCTAAAATTATTCCTGGAATATAAGTAGGGGAATAATGGGTGTGCTAGAACACCATCTACCACATCTCTGATATCTCTTACCACTACCTCCCCATCAATTTTCGATCAATTCTGGGTAGTGACTTGTGACATAGGGAGGCTAGGGTAGTACTTTGTCCTGTTTCCTAGAAGCTCAATTGCCACCCACCTGCTAATAATAATAATAATTGATTTTATTGAACAGTAGGATTACAACGGCGAAGTTCAGATATAATATCTGCTCTCTATAGCCGTAGTGTGTTGAAAATTAATTACATCTAGAGTTTCAAAAATATAAGATAAACATCAGGATGCACAATTTGTTAGTATAAATACTCTATGGACGGCTTCTATTTAAAGTCAGAATTTTATGAGAAAGTCGTCTAAAGATTATTAGAATGAGTTTTAATCATCTCCAGATAGTGCCGACTTGGTTTGCGAAACGCGCATCGAGTACTGTACCGAGTGTTTTGGTGACTACCTTAGTTATAGTGTTATATCAAAGGTTCCAACTCACATCAAGAGTTTTTTTTTTTAAATTTTGTTTATTTGGAAATATTTTTATTTTACAGGAATTAGAAAATTTGGTTTTTTATAATTTTCTTGAATAGGCTCATATCATATAAAGAGATGCATTCCAGTTTTTTGGTCACCAAACATATATAATACCTCAAAACGAAAGTTGACAAAACTGACAAATTGTTGTTATGGACCTTTCCCTATGAAAATTGTCCGATTTTAATGAATAGTTGTAGTGTACTAAATACAAAAAGCCAATTTGGAGAAGTTGCCAGAGATACATATTTGGTCGGAATTGATGCTTTTCTAACCTGTCGTGAAATAACTGTTCTATTTTTTTTGCTTACCACATTCTGGTCATTAAGAACTCTACATTCTTTTTAAATATTAATCTATGTACATTTGCAATCTTTTCAAAGTGGATATTCAGCAATTTGTTTTTTATAATGACAGACATCTATCTAGTGGCGTAGCCCATTGGTAATATCACTTTAAACATCTCAGCATTGATTATCTTTAATACAATTAATTTAGAGTTTCTCCTTCACTGAGGTGATTTGGAGATCCTATTGTAGCTTCTGGTTGCCAATATACAATGGGGCATTGCCGATTGTGAGCAGGACATTAAATTAGAAACGAAATATTTCAATATCAAAGTTACTGGTCAATCCTCACAATAAATTTCCGTAGATCCATATTGGTTTCAGTATGATCTCATATAAAAGTTGCTTGTTTTCTATGACGAGTGAGGATAATCGGCCAATAATCTAATACATTTTGTGAACATTAGGCCAAGCTGTTTTCGTTTTGCCCACATGTCCTTCCTCTAAGTAAGATTACTGGAGTCCGCAACTCAAATAGCCATTGCATGAATATTAGGAATAGAATAGAATTAAATATTAGGTTCTTGTGAGAAGGTCTTATGAAAGGGTCCAGTGGGCCTGAATATCTTATAATGTTCTATTATATTCCTAACAATCGCGCAATAACAACTTGTGTTACGGTCTCTAGAGGCGACGATCAAGATCTATCCCAAGGTATTTTAAACATTCTGCTTGTAGCAGTAACTGGTTATTTAATATGACTGAAGAACAAGTTTCTCTACGCTTTGTAAATATTTTATGGGTGAATTTTGTCTCGTTCGCCCTGATCACCATTTAACCAGCACTAAGCTTTGCTGAAGTGTGTTTGTAAATTACATGATGCCATTATGGAGTCAGTATGTAACGCTAGTATAGCCATATCGTTAGTGAAATTGCAATTGTTGTAATCCTGGTTCATGATAGATCCGCTGTATATAACATATATAAAATTGGCCCTAATACGCTACCCTGTGGAACAGATTTAATGGGGAATATAGATGCGTGCTCTTCTTTGTGTCTGATAAGATACTGTCTGTTGGATATATAGGATTTCAGTACCTGATAGTAACCATGAGGGAAGTTCTTCTTGATTTTATAAAGCAGGCCCCCATCCCAAACTTTGTCAAACGCCTAAGAAACGTTGAGAAATGCTCAATATTTAATCAAATATTAATATTTTTATTAAAAGTAGGTATATTTTTGCAGTAACCCAGTAACCCAGTAACCAAATGACTTAAAATCCAAATGCTTAAATAAATCTAGAAAAATATATGTATAACATTTTAGAGTTAGTGAAGTAGAATATCTAGATATAATTTAGTACCTATCCAACTAAAATTTACTAAAACTAAAATCATAAAAACTGGTGAAGTGGCCAATTTTAAACTTCAATAATAATATATGAAGATACTAAGGATAATAAATTTTACGAAATTGAACAGAAACCTACTTAAATTATATTTTAATTTCGTTATATGAGGCCCTGTTTAGAGTGTCTTAAAAAACTTAATAAGGGATTAACCATTTCATTGGTTTTCAAGTTAACCCTTTCGAGACGACTTTATCTTGAATTTTTTGTTCTGATAGGCCTATTGGGCTACATAGGTCCCAGTAAACATTCTAAAAGTACTATTGGTTACGAAACAGCTATAAATTCATGGTAAAATTGTCCCAATCGTATATATCTACTCAATACAGCATAACAAAACCTAAAACTTTTGATGTTTTCAGTTCAGTTAGTATATGCACATGTTCTGATTATAACCGCCGTCCGACAGTCTGTTAATTTTACTAAGTTATAACAAGTATATGCTAATAAAATTGTGTCAATTTTGTGGCTACTGCATAATAAGATGTCAGGATAAGTTGTACTAAAGTTTGTTTGGTTTTATATTTATTCTACTGAAAATTCTTACGTGTCAAGTTGGATTTGGAGGGTGTGGGACCTATGTATCCCACTAGTCGTTCCAAGTTAAATTATCATTTGAATCGTATTTTAGAGTTGTTTGTTACTTGAAAGAAATTAGTGTTGGTATTTTTTTACAGATATCGGAATAAACGTTATTTAACCGAAAAAGAGTTGCATGCAGAAATCGAAAAAGGTTTGTCTGATGATTCATATGAAGATCCATTCGAGGACAGCGGATCCGAATATGTATGTTCGAATTCATCGGAGGATGACTCCGATTTTGAGGTCAAAAAAGCACCTAGTAACAAAAGGAAAAAACTTGATGAGCAGCTCCCATCAGTTGTAGCTCATGATTTATCAGAATTAGATGAATCAGGTGCCTCTCAAACAGATGAGTCTGAAGTTGAGCCGGAGGTTTCGCTAGAAATAAGAAATACTGGTAACACTGAAGCTGCTGAAAGTGTATTGTGGTCCGAGGTAGATAATAATTTTGTTCCTCGTATGAAATTACCAAATGAAAAGCCATGTGATATTCTTCTGAGTATAAATAGCCAATCTTCAGCATTTGATACATTTATGCATTTGTTCCCAAAAAGTTTATTCACTTATATAGCTCAATGCACTAATGAGTGTCTAGACATATGCGTAGAAACTACAAGACAGAAGTACAAACATACAGATGCACATGAGATAATGATTGTTGTAGGTTGTTTATTTATAATGGCTTATAATAGGCTACCATCTATACATCAGTACTGGTCATCGAATAAATCTTTAGGGAATGAAGCGATAAAATTAGCAATATCCAGAGATCGATTCAAGTTGTTAGTCAGTAAACTTTATTTTACTTCTCCTAAAAAACCATCTGATGCCAGTAAAATTTATTATATTGAAGATCTGGTTTGCTGCTTAAAAAAAACTTATCTTCAGGCTAGGTCAGAGAGTACATTTCAGTCAATAGATGAAAGTATGGCAAAGTTCAAAGGTAGGTCTGTACTCAAGCAGTACCTACCTTTGAAACCCATCAAAAGGGGGATAAAGATATGGGAGCGATGCGATTCGAAATCTGGATACGTTTACGATTTTAACATCTATGCAGGAAAGGAAGTTAATTCTACAGAAGGAACTCTAGGCGAAAGAGTTGTTAAAAAATTAACAGAGTCGGTTCGAGACAAGGAAGTTGCATTTTGTTATGACCGATTTTTTACATCAGTCAATTTGATGCAAGATTTACCATTTGCACAAGTTGGTACGTGTATTGCAACTCGAAAACACATGCCCAAATTTGAAAAAAAGAAACGAAAGAGGGGAGAAACCGAAGTTGTAGGCAATTCTGCAGGAGTCATAGGCTATTTGTGGATGGACACAAAAGAGGTATTGGTTTTGAGCAACTGCCACACCAATAATATGGTTGAAATTAATCGTACGAGCAAAGATGGTACTAAAATCAGTGTTCCTGTTCCTGAAGCTATACGCTTTTACAACAACTATATGGGTGGGGTTGATTTATCCGATCAACTAACTGGAATGTATGAAATAGACCGCAAGTCTTTGAAGTGGTGGAAAAAAGTTTTTTATAAACTCTTATTGACCACTGCAGCGAATGCATGGGTTATCTATAAAGCAGCTCAAAACAAACCGAACATGCCTTTTATAAATTTTCTCGTAGATATGGCGGAAATTTGATTTCTAACGGTAGAAAAAATGCCTCTATACTTAGAAAACGAAATTATGGAAGATCAAGCGGGTCCTGGAAAAATTTGATAAATGTTGGAGTTCATTTGCCGCTGGTAACATCAAATAGAAGAAGATGTCGTCGATGTTCTCAGAGAAAAATTGAAAAACGAACTAAAACCATGTGCAGCAGCTGCAAAGTACCATTATGTAATGAATGTTTCGCAAGTTATCATACATAATATTTTTTTATACCGAAATGAGTTTTTCTGTAAGTACTATAGAGTTTTCCCAGTAGCATTTTTTTCTAATTTTATTTTACTGAAATATTTCTTTTTTGTTAATTTCTATTAAATATTTTGGAAAATACTTTTTACAACCTACTAAAAAATACTGTAAATAAATGATTATTACAAATTATGTGTTATTTCACTCAATAATGACTACAGGGACATATGTATCCCATTATATGATACGGATGGGACGCATATGTCCCAATTAAAAAGAAAGTCACTTATGACAAATAAATATCAGAAACGTATCCTGTGACAGACAAGAAACGGGAATATATATACAAAAATAGAAAAAAGTTGAGAAAAAAAGTCGTCTTTTTAGGGTCACACATTTTCTGGGATATATATCACCCATTAGTCTCGAAAGGGTTAAAGCTAAAGTCCATCTATCTACTCACTTGCTTGCTTACTTGTTGATATTAATATTGATTTATTTTCCATGTTATCATTGAGGTTCTAAGCGCTGAAAATATCACTTCAGAAAATTAAATTCGCCCAAGGAAAATATGTTATTTATTTAATGGAGGTAAAAACTGTGGACAAAAAATACACTCCATGATATTATGAGAGATGATGGAGATTATACATGTTAATATCTAAATTAAAAATGAAATTGTAAATTTTACTTGGGTTAAATCCACGAGTTTGTTTTTACACCACCCGTGCAGTGCGTTATTATTTTGTTCAACGTCTACATTATCCTTCAAAGGATAGACTTAGGTGATTTTATTATGAATAAAAGATTTTAATTTTTTCTGGGTTTATTCAATAAGTTGTGTGAAATAAGTTTGTTAGAATCACTTTTAGATTTAGTTAGAAATGTTCCAATGAAATAGAATGTCATGTTATAATAATGAGTTTAATTCTGACGATCCCTTGCTTCCTCTGGGGGTTTTCAAGGGTTCATTTTAGGGTGTGAACAAACTGCCATCAAATAATGTTTTATATTGTTAAATAGTAAAACAACTCCTTTTATTTTTCGGTATCACCGTGATAATACAATTCTACAAATACTAACGAAGTGTCGTGACACTGGCATAATTTTTGATTCAAAACTCACATTTCGCAATCATAAAGAGATAATCATGAAGCTCACAAAATCCTAGATTATGTCAAATATCTGGTGTCCCTGTTATGAGGTACACACATAACTTACAAATGAATCAACGTCAATTCTTGCAACTACTATATTTTGATTTTCGCTTCCCCACTTCCCCATTTGAGAAAGATGTGCATTGCGAAAACATTTCAATTACTTCCTGAATCTCATTAAATTATGATGATTGAATATAATTTCAGCAAAAAAAGGCTGTGTTGTGACGCTTACGGTATTTCCAAAGCCAACTTGCGACGTTAACGATTTCAGGTGGATTTTCGTAGTATGGTCTTGGGCGCCAGTTCCTGTTTTAAAGTGTAGGAACACCACTTTATTCTATCAGTGCTATGAACGTTATGTCCAAGAGTTTAATTTTATGGTAATCAGTTCCATAGAAATGAACAACTTACCAGCCGAAAATTATCCTGGTACTCACAAGAAAAACATAATGTATTATTTAAGTGTAAATAGCAATATATTATAAGAAGGCATGCCAATAAATCAAGCCAATAATGCAAGCAGGTATATCCAGTAAAGCTAAGATATGGGAACTACTACTACTACTGAAGTTTTATAAGCAGGCAACATTCAAACATTTACCACATGTATTTACAAAAGCTAGTATTTACGGATTAAGTAAGCGGTTAATGACTATAGTGACTAGTGCTAAAGACGGTACTACAGCAGGCGGTTTGTGCAACAGGGTCCAGGTGCAAGTGGTTACGTTGTTCAAGCGTGATACTACGACAGGATATCAATCCAGGGTGAGATGGTTGATGATACTTTCTGATTGCAATTGTGTTATATATTTAGGTTGACCCTTATTGGGGTTTATTAAAGTCGTAATTTAATATTCAGGCCACTTTGTCAGATTCTATCCTAAAACAAGTGACACTAATGGTTTTTATAACTATGACAGTGAGATCAGATTCTGTTTTTAAGCAAGTGACACTAGAATCTTATCGGTGTATAGTATAATAAAATATGAATTTTCGAAGCTTGTTTCCGAATAGATAACCCTATTTTACTTACTGATTCGCGAAAGTTCTCGAATATCTCTTGCTGATCGAATTAGTAGCTATTCGTATATATACAACAATTTACAGAAAAAAGAATTCTTAGCGGGTATTCGCAAACAATCGGTAATTTACGGAAATAATTCTTACCACTGTTTAGGCAAAGCACACTGAAAATGGGAACTGTTGTGTGTTGAAGTTTAGGTGGAGAATCAAAGAACTGACTGTTGTGGTCGGCGCTGCAGTTTTTTCCCAAAATCGTGGTCTGGTGGTATTTTAACTGATGTGCGCATTTCAGTGTATTTTAAGTACAGCTCGGTGCAATGAACAAATTTGCTGCGTTATTTTATATACACAAACAAATTTTTATCAAATATTCTAAAGCTGAGAATTGCTTTCTCATATTTCTACTTTCTTATGCCTAATAGAAGGAAAAATAGTAATCGTGATTTTCTTCGACCTCGAGATTTTGATTGATTTATACATTTTGAACCCTTCTGAATCCATTCTGACTATTTTCCGAATGATGTCTGTCGATGCGTGTGTGTGTGTATGCGTGTGCGTGTACGTGTGCATGTTTCTAAAATAAATTAATTAAAACGGCCACAGATTAATATTTGAAATAAATCAATTATGCTTTCATGTAAATTATTTAGAAGTAAAAATATGAGCACAATAGTTAATTTATCATCAAATTCATTACTAATAGCAGTAATAGCGGAAAGTAATTGTTGTATTTGAATAGTGGGCGGAGAGGGATTTTTTGACGTGTGCTGTCATTGTAATGTGTTGTCTGAATAAATTGTATTAATCTACTAAATATATACATATATATATATATATATATATATATATATATATATATATATATATATATATATATATATATATATATATATATATATATATATATATATATATATATATATATATATATATATATATATATATATATATATATATATATATATATATATATATATATATATATATATATATATATATGTTTTACTAATATACAGTAACATAATAAAATAACTATTAATTTTTGAAACATGAACCGATTTGGAACGACTTGAGAAATAATTTAAATTATCCTAAGGGATTGAATTATAAAATAAACTAAACTCATATTCAAATCGATTTTACATTAGAAATAAATATATAATGTGATATACAGGGTGTACCAAAGAGAATGATGAACCAAATTAGGTATAATAATGGAAACTTTTTAACAGAAAAATCTCTTCATTACAGTGTGTCTGTGAATCGGTATCGAAATAATAGCCACTGTTTTTACAATTAAAAAAAAGAGTTTATTGACGAGCAAAATATGCTTCCTGGAATTTACGGGAATTCAATGTTTAATTTTACAAAAAAAGTGATTAAAAATAAATGAATACGCAAGGCCTAGACGAATTAACTTTGCATATGTTAATAAACTGTTAATAAACCCGACACGCACACAATTACTCTTAATTTTCATTGGCAAGTCGGTCTGGAATACTTTCAACGTAATGCTTCTCTAGTTATATTTTATTAGTATCCCTTTTCATTGACAAAATTGAGAAATTGAATTTAATTAAAATTTTAATTAACGAACGCATTAACTTTTTATAACATGCATGCAATTTCTACCATGGTAATAATTTAGTCTGTTGTTCTTAACCATAATTTAATTTAGAAATTTTTTTTATATATATTATAACCCAGTAAAAAATAGTGTCTTGACCATTTTAAGTCTTCATCATTTTGATCATATTGTTACGAATGGAGTATCCAAGGATAGAAATCTAAATTTCATTTCTATCTTACTCTGCTTGAAATAGGATGTACGTGTTCAGGTCAGGAAATAGCCTTTTTCAAGGAGACTCTCGAATCGAACAGGAATAGCAGGATCTTGAAACTTATCAACATACAGTAATTGATTCTCATACCAATTCTTTGTAGGCAAAATGGGGATGACCTTTTAAATTTAAATGATATATATATATATATATATATATATATATATATATATATATATATATATATATATATATATATATATATATATATATATATATATATATATATATAATTATATATATATATATATATATATATATATATATATATATATATATATATATATATATATATATATATATATATATATATATATATATTATCATGTATTTTAATATAGCTTAAAGAAATCAACATTTAATTAAAATCAGGGTTAGATGTGGATGATTAAATGAAGTACCTATACAAATTAATAAACAATAAAGGTTAAAATCAACACATTACTCACTGTTTGCAATATATGTTGCCTAATCAAGTAATGTTTACTGGAAAATTGTGAAATTATTAACACTTTAATCACAAATAGCTACCTCTAGATTAAAACGTTGAAAGGAACACTTGTACTGACATAAAACTTATTGTACAGATGCTAAGGTGAGAAACCAGCATGCTCAACACATTTTAGCTTCTCACTTGTAATAAAATTCACAAATGAAATTAAAAAGGCACCCTAAAATCATAAAAATCATTCATTCAACTTGATGTGTAATAAACTGTGTTAGAATTAAGTAAAATTGTCAAAAATAGAGTAAAAATATTGCATAAAGTTTAAATTTAAGACAGAAAGACACAGTGTTAAGGACAAAAACCAATTAAATAAAAATAATAGTGAAAGTTTAGTGTGTGGAATTAACTTTACATAACAGACTTAATAGGGCACATAATGAGAAAGGTTTTATAGCAAAATGATCAGTATAGAAAGAGAATTAAGAAAGATGCTAGAAAAGGTCATTGTAAACAATATAAAGAAAATTATATTTTTCCAAAATACAAAGCAAGGATATAAAAAAAGAGGAAGTAGGCGAGGTGCAAAAATAGGAGGAATTTTTGACAGCTGACAAGAGTGGAGGCTAAAAAAGATTATTAAGGCAGAAGCATCTCCAAAAACTTCTCAAGAAGAGGAGAGTTTGAAAAACCTGAAAAAGAAAAGGTATGAATGACTTGTGGGAAAATAGAAATCAGGTAGAAAAGTCAAGAACAGATTTTATAGTGAAGAATTTAAAATAGACAAGGAACATTGTGTAAGTGCACAAAAACAATTTTTAAATGCTAATAGTGTTAACTTATTTGTATTTGTAAGTTTTTTTAGTGTTATGACCATTTTCTTACAATTGTCATATAGTCCTGTCAATTGAAGGGTGAAAATTTTATATAATTTAATTTAATACCAATTATGGAGTATTCAAAGCTATATGGTAATTGTAATTGAAAAATTATTAGATATTAAGTTAGTTAGCTACAGAGTAGGTACTATTAAGAATTGTGGAGGTGTTGAAATTGCACATCATTTAATACTAATTGTTCAGTAAATATTTTATATTCTGTGGCGAAATATATGTGTTTGAGTATGCAAGCTATTTCTCATGTATGATTTGTATGTGGGCTAATAATAGTCAAATTAAGAATCTTTTCTCAATTAGAGAAATATAAAAAAAAAACAAGTGTCTTGCAGTAGTAACATTTAATAATAGCCAAATATAAATAAATCACAAAGTTATATATCCAACCAGTAATGTGAGTCGGTGAACCTACTTATTGACCCTGAGTTGTCGAGAGCTCATAATAAAACAGATAAGTATAAAATACTTTGGCGCCCAACAAATAATAAACTTAATTAATTAAAATAAATTAAAATAATTACAAAAATAAAAAACGTAACAATATATATATATATATATATATATATATATATATATATATATATATATATATATATATATATATATATATATATATATATTACGATGACCAAACCACACCCTGTATAATATACAGAGTACATAAGAATAAAATTATGTTTAAATAATAAAAAGAAAGTAATAGGGATATTTTGCCAATACTAAAGCAAAGAAAGACTATAATTTAAATTAAAATGATAATTTTGAGCGGTATGAGAGCCCAGTTTCAATGAGAGACACTTACGTTAACTTTATGCATATCAAATAGGTAAAATTTGTAATAAATGTTGTTAAACGTTTGATATAAACACCTACCGTGTGGTAAATGAACTGTATGTTATTATGTTATGGTATAAAACATTGTTTCTATATAGAATAAGCATCAGAAGGACTATTGTGTATAGCATGGCAACCAGAGCCAGAACATTATTGATTTTAGGTACCAAAACCTTTGGATAACCTGGAAAAAAAAAAATAAAATTTTATTGTTATTAATTAAAATTATGAACTTTGTTAAAGACAAATATAATAAAGTTAGTCATAGAATAGCTACAAGTATGATAGCAATCATGAACACTGGAAAAAAAAGTGCTATAAACTACTTTCATAATTTGGGTAGCGTAAACTCTACGATATCTGAGTTTTCAATCATGTCTACGAAGTAAGTGCATCGTCTAACTTTAAAACTTTACAAAAGTGAAAGAGACTCACCTTGTGAGCTAGTACAACGATATAGCATCAAAATGTAAAGACATTTAAAAGGTGTATGTGTAAATTATGTCCAAGGAGGTACATAACTTTGACTAATATGAAGTTTTTTTCTAAAATAAAAACCATTTGTTGAACTTTTTTATAGCTATGTCAGAAGAATAGCATCTATTGATTGTTTCCAGTCAGTTAGTTTTAAGTAATTTGTTGTATTTGAAAAGTTTCCAGCCAATGAGGTTTAACGAAGTCCTAAAACGAAAGGCAAAGTAAAATAATGTTTTAAATGTATTTAGACATGCAAATATGGTATTGATTTGTTCATTAGGTATTAAAGTAATCTCTGGTATGTGGTTTAGATGATTGTAATTAGTTATATAAGAGAATTTGTTAAAAATTGTTGCAATTGTAATTTTTCTAAATATTCACAAAAGGCCATAGTATGGCATATCAAAATAAAGCTAATCATCTCTATATCTTTATTCAATAATAAAATTAGAGCCATTAGGTATAATAAAGAAATAAAAAGAAAATTAAATTTTCATATTTAAAATTTCAAGAATCAAGTGTCATGATTTTTGGAGAAACGTCAGATTAGGCCAATAAAAAAGGTCATATTTAAGATTTAGTATGGATAGAAAGCTGAAAGCAAGAGCATTGAAATTTTATAAGAAGTTTCCTAACCTAAAAATTGTAAATTTATATTTTCAAAGGAAGTCCATACTCAAGCTCCAAATTATTAAAACAGGGTTTCTAAACCTAAAACAACAAAAATTAAATTTTATGAATATCATGAAATAATTCCTAGTGGAATAGAAGAGAAATTTCTAGTTGCAATAACCAAGAAGTTTTGTATAGAATAGTAAATGTGATTTGAGTAAATTAGTAAAGGTAAATACGTACCGTAAATAAAAGTTTGCTGATTATTAAATAAATATAGTGTCGTGCTACGAAAGTACAAATCCAGTGAACCGTGCAGCCATTGTTACTGAAGTTTGATGAACCTGAAATTTGCCACGGAGGAAGGATCGAAAAGCACTGAGCAACAATAAGCAGAAGCGTAATTCGACAGAGATTGCGATAACGTGAAGTACAAGAAATCGCCGTAAGTACAACCACAATAAATCCTAGGTACTCGACGACTTAATAGCAGCTATAATAATAACAGATCTGATCATAAATAAAGGCCATTTCATTTTAATTTTAAGACATTTACGTTTTCTAAACCATATCGGAAATTTTGAAAATAAATTCTTTTGTTTGCAATCTGTGAAGGTGTGTTTTATTTGAAATTGGGCTGTAACATTATATTTTTCAGTTTGATCGCCAGGAACCTGCCCGAACCCTGAGAGGAGAGGTAAAAATAATAAAGAGTCTCAAAATAATAAAAAAATAACAAACAACAACATTTTTTATTAAAAACAAAAAATATCACATAAAATATATATAAAAATATATATATATATATGTATATATACAGGGTGTTAGGTTTATAAATACAAATAATCGTGATATTGTACTTATAATACTTTTTTTACTGAAATTAAATATTTTTTCTATTGGGCTAAATACCGTTATAAATAGTACCCAACTCAACAATTAAACTTTAACATCATTTCGGTTATAAAGCTTATGTGCGCACAGGTTAATAGACAATTTTTTTTCTCAAAATTACATTTTTTATAAATTATTATAGTTGGTCGGTTTAAAACTGGATTTGTATTTTGGAAAATTAATGCTGCCCTATGCTGTAACTAAATATAATTATTTCTGAAGCAATTCAATTGAATGTTATAATCTTGATACATAACTACTAAGAATATAAAAGTTAGCTAATTAGAATTTACATAAAACTTATTTAAAAGTATAAAATGGATGTATTTTTTGTTTTAGGTAAGACGATATACAATGAAAAAACCAAGATAAACCGTTGGGAATTGTTTTCAAGGTATGTTTCACTTTTTCTACACAATGTGAAGATATAGATATACGGTGGTTAATTTTTCTTCTTTTACAAAATTCCTCGAAAAATAAAACGAGATTTTGAAATTTTACACTTTTTTAGATCTATACAAATAATATTCTGCCATCGAGCATCATAAGAAATTTTAAATGTAAATAAAAAATTATTCCGATTTGGTCAATTATTATCGTAAGATGGCTATAAAATATTATTGTCATTGATAATTAAAATCTTAATTTGCAAATTTAATTCGTAAAAATTCATACTTAAATCAAAATAAATACGCTAGATTTATACGTGACCTGTTAACATGTAAAAGCACCACCATTTTTCGAAAACTAAATTATAATATTATAATATGATATGTCAATGACATTTATTTTAGTTTAGTTTCCATTCAATACCGTAATCCAAAGTTTGTTGGTCAATCGAAGCGATCCATACTAAACAGGTTTTATAAACATTTAGCCCATTTCAAGTATGGAAGAACAATAGACTTTTCAGAAGAATTACAGATAAATATTAGATACTTTAGGTTACCTTTTAATCCCATCCAACTGATGAATCTGAAGGACAATAAAAATAAACTCTTTTGCTTTCTTGCACGTAGTCTGTTGAATAAAGTTGTTATTTTCGACATTATTATTAAAGTCGATAACAAGAGTCTCAGTCTGCTGGCTCTGTGTCGAGTTGCTGAATCGAGTGTAGCGCCCTGTATCTCAAAAACCATTAACATTCAAGGGTAAGTTTGAGGGTGTTTTAAATTCAGCTAAGTATGCTCTATCTCCCATTACTCTGTCATTTTAAATCTGGGATACCTTGTATATTTGTTGCAGCAGTTATCGAGTGTGTTTAAGTCTGCCTGTAATTTATTACAATAAAATATACTACCAATTTTATGGACACGTGTTTCGGAGTTATTGCCTCTCATCAGCGTATCGTAGCTAAGGAATTGGATCTACGATGGGATAGATCAGGAACAAGAACTAAAATAAGGCTGGAAAGTACAGTACACAGTACTCAATTAGTGTCTTCATGTTCCCATGTGCCACATTTGGGGCCTCGATGAGCACAGTCAACAGATCCAATTCTTTAGCTACGGTACGCTGATGAGGGGCAATAACTCCGAAACACGTGTCCGTAGCTGCATAATTGTTTCTTTTTTGGGGAATATGGCACTAAACCTTCTTTGTTTTATTTTGAACCCCAATAAACCTATCTTGCTTTATTTGTATGTGCCAGGTGGAAATGAGCAGTACACATAGAGCTCTGTGTGTTGACTGTGCTCATCGAGGCCCCAAATGTGGCACATGGGAACATGAAGACACTAATTGAGTACTGTGTACTGTACTTTCCAGCCTTATTTTAGTTCTTGTTCCTGATCTATCCCATCGTAGATCCAATTCTTTAGCTACGCTACGCTGATGAGGGGCAGTAACTCCGAAACACGTGTCCGTAGCTGCATAATTGTTTCTTTTTGGGGAATATGGCACTAAACCTTCTTTGTTTTATTTTGAACCCCAATAAATCTATCTTGCTTTATTTGTATGTGCCAGGTAGAAATGAGCAGTACACATAGAGCTCTGTGTGTTGACTGTGCTCATCGAGGCCCCAAATTTGGCACATGGGAACATGAAGACACTAATTGAGTACTGTGTACTGTACTTTCCAGCCTTATTTTAGTTCTTGTTCCTGAACTATCCCATCGTAGATTCAATTCCTTAGCTACGCTACGCTGATGAGGGGCAATTACTCCGAAACCGTGTCCGTAGCTGCATAATTGTTTCTTTTTGGGGAATATGGCACTAAACCTTCTTTGTTTTATTTTGAACCCCAATAAATCTATCTTGTTTTAAAGAACAATTTTATGAGAAAGTTATGAATCGCTTTGGATAACAGCAAAGACGACTGCAATTTCTGTTTTCGCAAAGCAATATATAGTATAGTATACCTAGTGTAAATGGCATTTGACTCATATTTTAGTAAATATTATATATTATTTATTTTGTAGATTACGTCCTGTTTTGGTTATGTTTTAATATTTTTGTTAGTTACAATGTAATATTTTTTATTTAAATGAGTTAAATGTATTCTTATTTTATTGTTATATTTTTCAAATAATATATGTTTTGTTATAATTTTGTAGGTGAATTTTTGTTTTGCACACTCCTGAAAATATTTCTGCGGGCGCCAATGATTAAAGCCCAAGGAGTGTATATTTTATTAATAATATGCAATGCTTTATTCTGTCGAATGCGTTAGAAAAATCCATATACATCACATCGACTTGTCCACCATCATATGAGGAGCTTATTTTCAAAACGCCATTCCTGCAAAACACTTTTTTAGGAATAATTGCATAATTTTCTATAACTAAAAAAAATATGTCCCTTATATTTATCATGTATTTTAAATTACAGAAACTGTATTATGCTAAAAATAAATATACGGTTTTTAAAAGAGTTCATTAAAATTATATGCCATCTATATTTCAATAAACGTTTTTTCAGAAATTTCGTTTTGAAAATAAGCTCTATAAGTTCCGTTAAGTACTGTGTATTAAAGTAGGTTCGTAGAGTTGTAATGGATGGTTACTTACTGGGTTAAATATTAGTGCAAATTTAACAATTTTTAGTAAATAAATACATACAAAATAAATTCTCAGAATTGTGCTGAAGTATTTAGTTAATTATGAATGATAGGAGAAACTTTAAAAACTATTGGGAAAAGTAGCATTTGCGGTAATAGCGAAATGCGAAGTTTGGGATACATAGGATCCCTATATTTCGAAAATTAGGGGCGACCGTGTTGTACAGACAAAAATAGGTATAGAAAAAGAAAATGTGAAAATCGCCCGTGTTACAATCTGCGGTTTTACCATAATATTCAATAAAATTTATAAATACACATAATTAATAACTTCGAATAACCGTTAACAAAATTTGTCACTTACATATTATATATGTCATTGTCACATCACATCACATTACATGTAATATTTTAATAAATTTGTAAGTTTTTATATTGCCAACTCCGTGTCGCAATGATTTCTCGGGATAGTGTTTTTAATTTGACTTTTTGATTCTATTTATTTTATTATAAAAAATCACATTGTTCGTCCGATTTCATATAAAATTCATCAAAGCCAGCCATTTTCCTAACCCTACGGTTATTTCCTCTCTAATAATTCCAAAGTTAATTTTCAATCTGCAAGGTCATCAGTGCGTGCGTGTATACCCACCAACAGTTAATTATTAATTTTCTCTTTTTCGACTCTGCTACGCCAGAATATGCAATTTAGTCCTTACACTAAATAATATATAATAAGTTTATAAAATTTACAAAAGAAATTGAGGCAGATATTTATTGTTTGAAAAACGAAAAAGAAATAAAAATTTTAATCAAATGAGCACAGAGTTTATACCGGACGCGACGTCGACAGTGAGTTTTTCGATGCCAAACATTGGTATCTAGGAAACTATAAGAGATAGAGGATCGGTTAACTTAGACAGACGTTGCGTTATTATAAGTTCTGCAAATTCCTACCAAGAAATGACGAATATCTTTATTTGTTCCTGATTGGAATTTTATATATTTGACCACTGACAATTAAACGGCGTTGACGGACATTTTCTAAGCCTTCTAGATTTTGAATAATGATAGTCAATTTTTTCTCATGGCCGCCATATTGGATTTTTACTCCATTAGATTGAGAAAATATTTCTGTTTTCAATTATGTAATCGAAATAGGCTGATTTTTCAATAAAATAAAACAAGTTTAGATTCGTATGTTTGAAAAAAGAGTTCATAGTTCAAGTTCAATATGCTTTGGAAAAACAATTGAAATTTAGTTTGACAGATATTGGTTTATTGCTTGCAAATGATGATTTTTCTATTGTCATATCTCATATTTTTTGTGAGCGTATAGTAAAATGTATACAGATGAAGAAAAGTAGGACATCTATGATGTTTATATCCGAAATAATAGAAAATAATATTTTGGCGTTAAAAATTATGCAACCTAACATAGGGAAAGACGGCAACCTGACCGCACGATGTTTGCTATAATTTCAAGGACTCTGGCAATTTGTGGCAGTTTCAGAAGACTGCGAGGATCATACCAAATGGGACTTAATGGCTAATGAAACAAATGTGCTAGCTCAAATAGCGATTAATCTCAAAAATTCTAATCGCAGAATTGCCGAAGAGTGAAGTTGGTATTCAGGATTCCTATGTAGGGAAAATTATAAATATCACCACTACATATTTAAACAGGGACAATATCGGATGATACTGATAGCAGTTTGAAATTTTGCAACTGGCTTCGAGAAAAACTGCAACAGGATCCACATTTTCCAAGAAAAATGTTGTAGAATGATAGATCTTTATTTACAAATTCCGGAATGTTTAATAAGAACCATTTACATCATTATGCAATAGAGAATATCCATTTAATAAGAGATACTAAACCGCATATCCAATATTCTTTGAACATCTTCCACTATGCAAAATATCCTCTTATGAATGTTAAATAACAGACATCTTGTAACAATATAACTTCTGTTTAATAGTCGTATCAACATCGCCTAAACGTACTACAAACCTCTTATGTCTTGGCAAGTGAGATCTTGGTCTTAATGTTCTTTCAAGAGAACTGCAACAATCTCTAGTTTGTTCCGTCAATTTAATGTTTCAATATTAAAGTTAATAACCTCTCAGATTATACTTTTGTAAACAAGAGGTGGGCATGTGCGTTAAAATGATTTTTTAGTTGCATTTGCAAGTGAACTTCCTGATAAATTATTTTACTTTACCTGTTCTGTGTAGTTTATTGGAATCAACACCACAGCTGTGTCGTTCCCGTCTAAATTTAGAACTATAATATACTAAATCTATGCTTAGAACGATGGAAAGTAGAAGAATTTCACCTTCTGTGTATTATTGTGATGTTTTCGGTAGATTTTAAGAGTTTTATAAGTTTTGTGATACCACATTTTTCCCATGCAGACAGGTCATTGTAAAGTATGGACATTGTAGGTCGAAAAAACAAAACAAACTGATGAGTTTTATTTAAAAAATGTCTTTTGGAAGGAAATGGGCGCAACTTTTATCTAATTAAGCGATAATATATACCTTTTAGTTACCGAAATACCAATGGCGGGCATCCAAAAATTCACCACCCAGTATAGATTAAACTCTTAATTACAGAAATATTTAAATATAACACACGTATTGCACTTTAGATGCATTGTAACGTAAATTTAGTGGAATGTGCAGCAAACGTTCCATTATTATTAGTGTTGTAATGTCTAGCTATTCATTAGTAATTAGTTCCAGTTATTTGTAATTTGAAGTAATTGCTGCTAATAATAGTTAACGTTATCTCAACAGCGCTAGAAATATATATGAACATTTAATATATACGTCGTACAGCATGTAACAACATGTAATAATAAATTCGTGTAATGATATACCTAAATGAAGAGAAATACCAATCACCAATAAATTTCCACTAGTGCTTTACGAGTCCTATGTTAAAACGAGCCACTTGCAATTATAAATGGAAACTTAATATTAAGCTGAACAGGAGCAGTTAAGTTCAACTGTAATTTTAATAAGTAATATTAACTGACACGAAAAATCCTAATTTCTATCAAATAATGTACAGTGTCGTCGCACAGTTGTTCCCTCCATATGACAAAAATAAAAAAGTCATGCCAGTATTCCTCATATTTTCTTATCGTCATAATACCTGCTAAGTCTGAGCTTCATTAAAAAGTATAAATTAATTACAATTTTAAAATTGCATTCGGTCCTCTTTAGTCATCAAAAGGAATGAATCGAACAAAGTGACCGCATTATCCGTCACTCACGTTAGTGCAACCTAGTGTTCGCTAATCTCAGAAATTGGGTGTTTGTGTCAAGTGTTTTACAAATGTAGATTCGGGACCAAGGTATGTCCAACATAAATGTATGTACCTATTTGTGGGTAATTATAGTTGTAGTGTGACTGCTACGACATGCGGTTTTTATCTATTTCTTTTAGATTCTTTAAAATTTGTTTTAGTGTTTAGTTACTTGTCGTTTATTATTCCGAAACAAATTTTGCGGCATAGATAACTTACACCTTACTTTTATCAAATTTTTGAACGGTTAATTCAACTTTTTCCAACTTTTCGAGTAACTTAACTACTACGTAGGCGTACATGTCACATAGTATATACCTACGCACATGCTTCAGGTGCTATCTTGGCAAGTTATTACATGTATTTTGATTTTTGGTTTACTTGTAGTAATCAGATTTTTTTGTTATAGGTACAAGCCATCAGTGCATGTTTCCATGCATGTATATTTTTGATATTGGGTTTAAATATTCTGAAAAAAAAACTGACACTTAGAAGACGATATGTCAATGTGATTGTTATTCCACCCTTATTCACATATTTCAGATTTTTCAAATTCTTCTTTCCTGGTATAATTATTGTGTTCAGCGAGTCGTACATTGAAAGATCTAGATGACTCACCGACATTAAAATGACCGCAAAAGAATTATGCTAGGAAGGGAGAAATATGAAAAATCAAAAATATGTGAACACGAGTGTGGAATAGCAATCACATTATTAAGTGGGATTTTGCAAAAGTTTTGGAAAAAGAAAGTAATAAATACAAGACAAAACTTAAAGAATCCGCAATTATTTTGTTGAACGGTGATAATTACTCTGTAGACTTTTGTACGAACTGGTTGTCAATCCTTAGAGACGAGGTAAGTAGACAAAATATCAAAATAACATAATGTCTCACCTGTTTACGGAAATATATAAACACAAAACTGTCATGTTTGACATAGCTAAAAACGACAATTTTTTTTTTCAAAAAATTTTCCTGGTTTTAAGAACGCAATCAAGAGGGTATTCCGAAAGGTCAACTTTTACTCATTTAAAATATTTGACATTTGTTTCATTTTCAGATTAATATATTTTTGGTATGGCACTTTTGGTTAGGAAAAAACATTTTTTTCAAAAATCAACCGCTGACATCCTTTTGGCGCAGAGGTTTATTTAACAATTTTTTTTTTAATAATTTAAAAGACAGTGGCTTAATACTCAAAAAAAAGATGAGAAGAGTCATTATATGATGCCATAAATAAATAATCATAGACAAGAAATAATTCAGGTTAATTGTGTTAAAATTTCATTTGTATTAATAGATAAATTAAATGTGTTTCATAAGAATGGTCTATTTTTCCAAATTTATTTAATATGTAAATATTCATTTCATGTACATTATGTGTTGCTTTTTTGTTTTTTTTTTTTAATTTAATAAATAACTATTACGCCAAATTATTTTTTATTAATCATAAAAACATACCACTTTATATTTTTATCGCACCTTACTATGGACGAATTTTAATAAAAATTCACTTTTTGAGCCTATTTTTTTTCATTTTTCAGCCACATTAAAAACAAATAATGACGTCACCGACATTTTTTTTGACGAAAACCATCATCTTTTATTTATTTTTCAATAGAGCTGAAAATTATATTTCAGCTACCGCAACATTTTCTATGAAGTTTTCAAAATTCTATAAATTTGGAGCCAGCCATTTATTAGGGAAATGGTTAAATATGCTATTCGGTTTTGTTCAAACGTAGCTAATGGGGCAGCTACAATTATTTATATTTTTAATGAGTTATCATTATATCAAGTGCATTGATATTGGGTTACAAAGCAAAATCCTAGCGTCAAGCGCGGATCCAAGGGAGAGGCAGTGGGTGTAATTGCCCCCCCCCTGGGCTGTCAAATTTTTTTTATTAAAGATGGTTAGACATTACTTTTTGAAAATTCAGATAAATCTTGGTTCGAAAATATAAATACTTATTTTGGTAAATTGTATATTAGAGAAAGTCCGATTTTTGATTTGTTTCTTTTAACATGTCCATTTCTGATTACTGAACACGAATTTCAAGTAAAAAATTCTTGCTCGGCTATACTTTTTGAGATATTGAGTCACAAAATGCCAAAATGTCGCGTTTTCCCCACTATCTATTGCAGTATTTATTCACAATATTGAGTCACAAAATGCCAAAATGTCGCGTTTTCCGCACTATCTATTGCAGTATTTATTCACAATTTTTTTTAGTTTGTCAATGCTCTCAATGGAATTTTTTGAATGGATTTAAAAATTCCAACATATTCACTTTAATAATATTTGCCTGTTATATTCGTTGACAAATGCCCCAAAATATAACGTCATATTCCAAACCGATTTGCAGGTTCTCAGCTTAACCTAGAGATTTTTTACCATCATGTTGGTAGCTTGGACAAAGAAGGAGTATTTTCCTTGTGGGTACAGGCCGTAAAAGCAGCACGTTCCTTCTTTTACATAAAATACGGACATGCCGTAGCGGAAGGAACATGTTGCTTTTACGAACTACGACCCTTATCCTCGTAATGCATACGGGCCGTAAATTATTTCAGTAAAATTTAAATATCTGGTTAGTTATTCCAGTAATGCCAACTGTCCAAAGTTGCAACATGCAATTCGATTAACTGTTTCATATTTCATATCTTTCTTCCTGTTTGTTGAAATTAACAGATGTAACTGATGTAAAGTCTGTTCGCTGATAGAATCCCGGTCGTATAGTGTAAGGAATATCGTCCGAAACTCTATCCTTCCTTGTCTTTATTGAAATATTGTTTTTAACCTAATCTGTAACGTAAGTTTTAATCTTTGTGGTTAAGTTATGTCCGACGTGTGGCATTTCTATTGTTCGACAGCAACCAATTTTCGTAACGCGTGTCGTCATCAAATGTGGCTGGCGATTTCAGTGACGGGTCGATGTTCTCGGAAGTTGGGTATAGCAGGTATAGTGCACTAATTTCAATTAGTGCCTGAGAAGGCAATTTTAGTCTTGTTCTAGTGTTAAAATAGTAAACATGCGTCTGGTGAATTTTTAAATCCGCAATCACAGCAGTTAGTTTTGAATTTGTTGAAATATTTTCAAAAGGTAAATGAAAATGGTGGAACTAAATGGTCAATAAAAGCTGTTCAAAGGCGAGTGGGTGAGGCTTTAAAAATCGATGAAAAAACTTTAAGAAAAATAGCTAAAAACGACAAAGAAAGTGTGGAACTTCAAGCTTCGGTTAAACGGAATCGTAAAAAAGTCCAAAACAGAGTTACACGATGGTGTAAAATGTGAAATAAAAAATGTTATTTACGATATGGTGTCTGATCATAAACATATTTCCTTGGCTATCCTTTTAGAAGAGCTAAAATTTAGAGCAATAGTTGAACTGGCCGTACCAGTTTATATATAGTGATTAAAGAATTAGGCTTTTCCTTTAAAAAATAAAACAGTAAAAAAGTACTGTGTAAAAGGCCACAAATTTATCTAAAAAGCAAATACGTAAAAAATTTGAAAAGTAATGACCTCAAAGATGTAGTATTCTTAGACGAAACTTGGATCTTTAGCAGAGGAGGATTAAAGCATTCTTGGCAAGATGATTCCAGTAAATCGAAAAAGTGTCGTACAGCTACAGAAGGTAAAAGATTTATAGTTTTACATGGACCTATGGCTTTGCTGAAGATGCGAGTTTACTTTTCTCCACCAAGAATAAGTCAGCAAATTACTATGACAACATGAACTGTGAAAATTTTGAAAAGTGGCTGACAGAGAGACTTTTGCCGTGGTTACAGAATTCGAGCATTATTGTTTTAGATAATGCTAAGTACCACTCTTGGGTTGAAGAAAAACAACCAACCAATTATGTAAATCACACAAATAAATTGATTTTAGAGACATATGATCGAGAGGTTCATACTGCAGAAGTTATGCCACTCATTATAAGTGTTAAAGCGACGATGAGGACTCGGAAAAATTAGACACTGACGAAGAAAACTAAATTTATTTATTTACCATATACTAGGTATTTGAATTTTACTGGCATATTTATTTTATATAGGGTCGGCATAATTAGTATTAAGTATATATTTCACCCTCACCCCTCAGTGAAGAAATTATGTATTCGTGAAAAAATTTTTGAAATTTTTTATTGCATTTCTGGATGAATCTCGACGAATTATGACGATACACAAAATTTCAGACAAAAATTTTCTGCCTGTGTGTCTGTGTTCGCGATGCAGCTACAGTTTTTGAGATAAAGCTTTAAAATTTGGTACACACATTCTAGAGGTCAAGGAAGAGATTGAATTCGTTGATGAGCAAAATCGGTCAAAAAAAATATTAGTGACATTCCACCAATGCGACTTTTTTGAAATGTCAAAATGTGACTTTTTTTGAAACGTAAAAAATGTGACTTTTTTTGAAACGTCAAATTGACTTTTTTTGAAACGTCAAAATGTGATTTTTTTGTAACGTCAAAAATTTGTTTTATTATAAAGTCCACCACACGTCGTGTTTTACTACGGTGAGGAAGTTCTGATCCCCAAGTAATTGGCAGCGATTTTTATTTTAAGATTACATACTTATTTGACAAAATTCTATTAATGCAAAAAAAAGATTTAGTTGCAACTATTTAAGTGTATTTATTTTGTATATTTGCATATTTTTTACTTGAAACCAAAACAATTCAGTATTATAATTTATTTATTTAACTTAAATTACTGTAAATTTACAATATATGTATTATAGGATATGCTACTTAAATTAATATAATTCTATTTCCTTTAAATAAATCTAATTAAATACATCAAGTAAAATATAAAACAAAGCGACGCCACTGTGCAATCGAAAACACCAACGAGCCTACGGCATTTTAGTTCAGACGTTATATATATATATATATATATATATATATATATATATATATATATATATATATATATATATATATATATATATATATATTTTTTTAACATCTTCCTGAATAGCGTATCCCACTGGAATAAAGCATACTGATTACAGAAACGACAAGCAACATGTAACGTTTTATTGTTACATTAATAAAACATTATGGACAGGAATAACATTATTCTTAATTTTACTAATCTATTTCTTGCTGTATCTACAAAGATAGAAAAAAGTTCTTGAAAAACATATGCTCAATTAATTTTTTCCTTTTGTGCGGGGTCAAATCGTTGCGCTTTAAGGACCAACAGTAATCACTTATCATGCCATTGTCCTTGATAACGAATTTCCATTGTCCTGATATCTTGATGAAATCTTTCTTCTTGCTAGTCGCATACCGCACCCAAATTTTCTTTGTTGTTCCCTAAAAACCCCTGACTACGCTTAAAAATGAGTTCCACGATCTGAGTTCCTATCTGTTGAGGGTTCCTTTAAAATCTGCCTCGTCAAGCATTTTTTCTAATTTTTGGACCAATAAAAATGCCTTCTTTAAGTTTGGCGTCACTTAATTGCAGAAAAAGTTCTCTTAAGTATTTATATCTTTCACCCTCTTTATTCATAGCCTTCACAAAATTTTTCATTAGCCCAAGTTTAATATGAAGAGGTGGCAAAAGAACAATTTTATACAAGGAGCACATATTTAACATTACTAGTTCGTGGTTCAAATTCTTTCCTTTCCGGCTAAATTCTTTTCACATAATGTTCTTGTACTGCACGACACAAACAAAGAAAACAGCAATATTTTGTAAAGCCTCCTTGAATCCCTACTAAAATGGCTAATACTTTTAAATTACCACATACTTGCCATTTGTATTTGTTTAATTAATTTTATTTAAAATGGTACTCTAACTGTCATAATCCTCTCTCATTGTTATCAAATGGGCAATTGGTATATATGGTTTTAAATTTCCATTATGTAGTAATACAGCTTTTAAACTGCATTTGGAGGAATCTATGAATAAGCGCTACTCAGAAGGGGAATGCTCGATATTAAATTCCTGCATTAAACTATCAATATAAATACACGCGCATAATGAATTTTCCATATTATAAAATGCAGGAAATGTTGCATTTCTTTTTTCTAAAATTCGTAATCTTTGTTTCTTTAGCCAGTAAGTTCCATTTATTAAGTCGGGAACCAAGAAATTCTGCTTGTTGTTTGGACAGCCACAAGTCACGTACCAAATCGTTCAATTCAGTTTGAGGGCCACTAAAACTTTATGTAATATACAAAGGGTCGTCACACTGGTCTGGGCCGTCTGATGACTCGTTACTATTTCCATTACCTCCCAATACAATATTTTGCCAATCTGTAGACGCAGTTAGCACTAGTAAGTCTTACGCATTGTGAGGAACAAGTCTTAGGGTTGATGGCAAATTCAGATATTTAATTTTTTGTTTTTCTTTTTTGGAATATCCTCAGTTCTTGCTACACAAAAATAGCAATCATAGAAATGATTGGTGGGTTCTCGCCATACCATTAAAACCGCAAAAGGCATGCTTTTTCTTTTCCCTTTCATCCACTGCACTAGTGACACCACTGCACTAGTGACACCACTGTACTAGTAACACGCTACAACAAACGTGAGGAGCCCATTGCTTGTCTTGATCTCCGACTAAAACTCCAAGATATAGTAAATTCGCTTTTTTCAAATTTTCAGACAATGGCCTCGCTTGTAAATTCACAAGGAATTCTCCACAAATGTAACAAAACTTCTCAGGTGAGGTTTTGCAACTTCGGCGCAAATATTTTTTTCGTAACAAAGTTATGTAGACAAACGAAAACACAATTGGACACTTGGAAGGTCAAAACAAGACTTATACTGAAAATATCCCACCATACTTTAACTTGCTTTTCAAAAATTACCGACCCATCATACAATTTAGTACCTGGCAATATAATAGTGTCTATTGTGTTTACACAAAAATGGTATTTATTAGGACTTGTTGGACATTTTTCAGTTAATATAAAAACAGTAGTGTGCGTTGGCCAGGGTTATTGATTCTTGACAGTTTATCAATAAAGATGTAAATTCATATTCTGATATTTAAAGGTCAGCTATTTTCAAGAATTTTGAAATTAATTAATTTTTTTTCAATTTTGTCCTTAAGATATCTATTAATTTAGATGTATCATTGGAAATTGAAAAATTCGCATAATCTTCTATAGCATTCGAATTTAATTATGTCAACTTCTTTGGGTATTAAGCCACTGTCCTGTATTAATTACAACAATATGAAAATAACATTCAGTTTAATAAATAATCTCAAATATTATTTAGAAACGAAATCATAAGTAAATCTGTTACATAGGAAATATTCTTAACTTCTATTCAATAATGTTAATGGAATTTTCAAAAACAAACTGTTACGAATTTTCACTGTCCTGAAATTTGTAGTACTAAATTAATAATAAATTCCCTACGATGTGTGTTGCTTATTAATGGCATTTTCCTTTCGATTTCAAAGATGGAAACGATTAAAACTGTACTCAGTTTGTTGGGAAATTTAAAATTGCAGACACATTTCTGTACGAGACGTCCTTAAAACTACGGATAGTTCTACTATTTTTTATTCTATAATGGACCATAAATGAAATTAATAAGCAACAGCTTTTTTATATGCAGACGGATACATTATAATTTGCCACATCAACAAAAAAAAATGTATTTCCAGGAAAGTAAAATGCTATAGTAATGAAAATGGACTATACATTTTCTTAAAAAAGATCAAGACCTTACCTATTGGCATGAACACAAAAAATATTTAATAATAAGAAATATTAAATAAGGATTAAATTATTCTACTATGAAATCATGTTTTCAATAACTATGGTACATTTTCAATCCTCATACATATTTATTACACAGAAGTGTCAATGGCAAATTATCTCTAGTAATTTCAATGAATTATCTAACAATTTTATCGAGCCGTTCAATTTAAGACACGCCTTTGTAAACAGTAAATTGAAATAATATCATAAACCACAACAGTTTTCTATCTTTGACAAAAGCAAAGAATAAATTAATTAATCTTTGACAAAAAACAAAACATCAACTTATTTCACATTTTATTCTCCGTCTTTTATCTTGGTACAGCAGCCCCGTGAAGTTGCCATTTCAATATTCGATATTGAAATAAATTTTCCAATGTGCCAATCAGAATAGGTAATTTTTTTCTATATTGAAAATTTTCATTTTCATTATTCGACTTCCAGTGTCGACAGTCGATAACCAAGGGCCACCAGAATAAGACTCATCAATTGACCAGCGAGATCGCCAGATCTAACACCTTGATATTATTATGGAGTTACTTTAAAAACAAAAGTTTACTAGAAAAAATCAGTATATATAGAGGAATTGAAACAACTAAATACAAATAAAAGTAACTAGGAGCAGTAACTCAAAATACCTTCCAACAGAATGATAATAAGCAAATGATGTAAGAAAACCTTCAGAACTACAAGCGTCAAACAATTACTCAGTTGACAAAAACTGTCACTACATAATGATGTTCAAATAATACAGTGGGCTAAATAGTAACATGTCCTAAAGCTCCAAAATGTTGTTTTTATTCAATGTAATTACATGAGATATTCATACATTAATGAATTTTAATTTCTTAGATCATACATATCATACACAGCTTTACTACGTTTTTTGTTTAGATCTTCAATGCATTCAGATGAATTTAAGCTTTTATTGACTAGAAATTTCAGGCGTCGCGTCTGGGGTCCCCAGGAGCTAAGAAGGACCAATATCAATATAGTCTGCTTTAGTAGAACCGTTCCTAGACCCCTATGCGCCCCGGGGCAAGAAGAATTTTGGCCGTCCTAAATTTGGTTACACTTTAATGAAAAATTTATTAAAAATAAATTTGAGTGTTGACAAAATTATTCAGTTCCCCTAAAATTGCTTAGTTACTTTTTTTTGTTAACTTCTATCTTTTATGATATTTCAGGGGGGGGAGGAAACCCTAATACATATTTTCGCGGGAGGGCCCAAAATTTGAAGCTTCGCCACTTTCTCGTATACGTTATTTTAATGCCTGAAATAATATAGACATTTTAAAATAATTATAAGTACCTATTTAAATACAATAAATAACAATTTGGTTAATACTGTGTGCTAACTAAATTTTATTTTTAGCTTTATTTCACCTCAGACATAATGTAAATGCAAGAAAGTTTTGGTGTAAAATATTCCTGTGTCTAAAATTTCACGAATAATTTTTAAGTAGAAGCAGGATTAAGTAATTTCAGAATTTTATAGACATTTCGCAAGAAATAAAATATTCGTTTATTTTAAGGTAAGTACCAGCAGCTGTTAGACGTATAAATTTCTTCTTTTTTTATTATATTTATTGGTGTTTCAAAGATACCCAGAAACAATGCGACCACGGCGCCCTTAAATATCGTGATATATTTAACAACGAAAACTAATTTACTGTTGTAGTAAACATAGGGTGGCAAAACGTTAACGTCACATTATGACCCTTTATTAGAGATTCCTCTATTTTGTGTGCCCTTTTTTAAAATGGATACATATTCCTTATCTCAACGTACGATATAAAAAGCAGTTGCATCAGCCACGTTATTTATTACATTTTCTTTGTCATTGCGTCCTATACTCTAACACGTGGTGAGTGCATGTAAAATTCCTGCCAACAATTTACAAGTTTATATCTGTTCTTCTTATATGCCTTTTGCCTGTTTCCATCTACGTTAGTACTTTAACTCTGTCTTATTTATGGTTTTAAAGTGAGATCGGCATATTTTTAAACCTGATGCCACATGAATATGAAACGAGTTCTGCCATTTGTCCTCTGGTATTTTTCCCTCTGCATACATATTTTAAGGCCCTTATAAGCTTATGCGGCAAGGACAAAGGATTTTCTTATTTTCTATTTTTTGAGATGTGGTTTTGTTAGGATTGATGTTGATTTACATTTGAAGGATTTTTTATTTTTGTTTCAAATGGCAAAGGAGCTTGTTTGCACTCCATCCTTTCTCACGGTCTCTTCACCTTTCAACTTCCTCTTCCTTTCCAGATTTTATTTACAACTGCCTTTTTTATAAATCAAGAAGCAATTTCAAAGTGTAACATACGGGTTTGTTCTCGCTATTTGAGAGTATATAATGTTCTCTTCATATTAAACTATTTACAGATACTAATTCTACTTTGAAATTCTACTCTGTTTCAAACAAACTATTAGTACAGTAACTAAATGAAATAAAAAAGTAAACCACAATCGATTAGCAGATACAATCATCAATTGTTCCATTACATAACAAAATACTGCAATTTATAATATTTTTTCTACGCCTCTAATTGTGAATTTGATATAAAATTGTTTTAAACAAAGATAAAGATGAAAATGGTAATATTTCGTGTTTATAGGTATCCTTAAAAAAATTCTGTATTGAACGACGTTATTCTATTATAAATTATAACACAATATTAATGATATTGTGTTAACATTTCGCCAATGATTACTGATTTTTTCAAAACTACAGAAATAGAAATAGCTTCAATTTTTCTTTGTAGTTGTACATAGATCAAGATATTTCATTCAATTGGGTAAATTCGTGTGAACTTGAATCGAAAGTAGGTATTAGAAATTTGAACTAACACTATCTTACATAGATAAATATAATTAATTAATAACCCAATAAAACTTGAAGAAGTTAACATTTTATTATCTATACAAAATATTACAAATACATTATATATATATATGTATATATATATATATATATATATATATATATATATATATATATATATATATATATATATATATATATATATATATATATATATATATATATATATATATATATATATATATATATATATATATATATATATATATATATATATATGTATGTATATATATATATATATATATATATATATATATATATATATATATATATATATATATATATATATATATATATATATATATATATATATATATATATATATATATATTTATATAGGGTGTTCCCAAATAATTGCTAAAGGTTTTAACGGGCGATTCCTTGTTTTATTCTAAGTAAGACAAACAAAAACCGCTGCCAATTATTACTTGGGGGATCAATACTTCCTCATCGTAGTAAAACTCGACGTGTGGTGGAGTTTATAATAAAAGTAATTTTTTGACGTTTCAAAAAAGTCACACTTTTTAACGTTCCTTCCTTGACCTCTGGAATGTGTGTACCAAATTTGAAAGCTTTATCACAAAAACTGTAGCGTAGCTGCTATCGCGAACCACACAGATAGACACACACAGACACATACAGACAGAAAATTTGTCCGTCTGAAATTTTGTGTATCGTCATAATTCGTCGAAATTCGTCCAGAAATGCAATAAAAATTTTCAAAATTTTTTTCACTAATACATGACTTCCTCACGTTGAGGGGTGAGGGAAGTAATTAATAAACTTATGTCCTAAACGGTTAAGTTAAAAGGTGCTGAATTTCGAGAAGAAAGTAGGTTCTTTCCAAAAATGTCGATACCAATGTCTCCTAAAACATTATAAAAATCATACCAAATTTTAGGAAAATATCGAAGCGTTTTCGAAATTTTTGGAAAGAATTTTTTTTTTTCAAAAATTCAACTCTCTTTATCTTAAAAAAATAGGCCTTTTAGAACAAATGTTTATATGAACTTTTTGAAAGGGTAAACCATGGAATTGCCCATTAATATATTTTGCAATAATTTGGGAATGCCCTTTGTTTTTTTTAATTTTAGTGTACCTGTATATTTTTAACATATTTTCCTTGAAGAATTTTAATTTATTATTAAAAACTATTTTACACCATTAAGTTACGGACTTTTTTTATTTTAAATAGACTACTCTGTAAATTTTCATTATTATAAGGAAATTATAATTAATAAACAACTACTCAGCGGACAAAAGCCCCAAGTAGTTGCTTCCTGTGAGTCTTATTCAGTGTATAGTTTAGCCCACTAGGGTTAGAGGTCACAACTCTTGGTACCTGCTTTGCAGGTCGCTATCAGTCACTAAGGCATCAGTGATGTCTGACGAGTAGTAGCACTGACCATCAGAGGGATACACTTATCACTCACTATTTCTGTCTTGCGTAGTCTGCTCTAGGCTAGCCTGGTTTGCTATTATTATTTGTCTTTTCCATTACTTATGGCATACTGACAAGAACATAGCAAGTTTGAAATCGGCCTATGTCTAGAGAGGAATTGACAAATGATCTTAGCTACCAAACAAGATTTGCAGGTTTAATTCAATGAAGGTCGGGGCTTTTGTCCGCTAAGTAATTGTTTCCTGTAAATCTTATTCAGTAAATACCATTCTTGTTTGTATGAAAAGACCCAGTCTTATGCTGGAAGCAAATTATATAATCATATGCCTGAAAATATAAAGTCAACACTCTTTGACGTAACAAAATGGTATTCCTGACTTTGGCACCCTTTAGTACAGCAGCGGTACTTTAAACTGTTATTACGGTACGGTCTCGAGTGCTAGTTCCTGTTTTAAAGGGTAGGAACACCACTTTATTCTATCAACGGTACGATAGAAGCTAGGATAACTCAGTGAAGAAATGGTATGTCCATGGGTCTGTACGTATGATTGTCGGTTTCGTAGCAATGGACAACTGTCGAAAAAATATGATTCTCGGTGTACAAACAGATTTACTACTTATACCTTTACTTTAAATAAAAGGCAGAACTTCAATTTTACTTACGCTATTTATTTAAGACTTATTCACAGAAGAATGCAAAAGATAATAAATAAATACACAATAGTTATGTTATAATGCAACGTAGATACTAAGCTATCTTACAAGTAAGCAACTAAGGAACCAAGCAAAAGGTTATGCTATTTCTTTATTAAGCACAGCCAAGTTACGGAAACTACTACTACGGTATTACTATCAACAGGCAATATTCAAATGTTTACTACTAGCATCTACAAAAGCAAGAAAGCGGTGAATCAAAATAAAACCTAGTTACGACAGCTACTTCTACTAGTATTTACAGCAAGCTATATTCACTAAATGCCTAAGGTGATATTACGGTAGGTGATCAGCGCAGCAGGTATATTCAGTGGTTACGGAGTACAACCATGACACA
This sequence comes from Rhamnusium bicolor, assembly GCA_029963845.1. NCBI lineage: Eukaryota > Metazoa > Arthropoda > Insecta > Coleoptera > Cerambycidae > Rhamnusium > Rhamnusium bicolor. The sequence continues at coordinate 129,533 of JANEYF010004294.1, read as the reverse complement.
AGTGCAGGATGTCAGTCCAGTGACAGGCGGTATAAATGATTGTCTAATCGCAAGTGTGCCATATCTTTAGATTAGCTTCTAATGTCCCTTATAGGGTTCCTTGACCTCGTGTGGCGGAAGGAACGGTTTGTACATTACAGCCCGGGGCACTTAGTGAGATTCCCTCCACACATCGTGGCTTAAAAACCTCACCTATGCCTCTTCCCGTGTACCTGATAAAATCCTTTCCACAGATCGAGGCTTAAAGATTTCACTGGTACTAGTTCAACCGCGACTGAGATGGGACCCTTTCCACAGATTTAGGATTAAAGGTCCTCTCTTTACGTCAACAATAAATAAAAAATAATAATCGAATATTCCCGGTTCTCGTTTAACTATATAGCACCGAAGTTCAGTAGAGGAGCGAACATGGATTGCATGCGCTGTGGCAAATTCCAGTCGTATTTTGTATCTGCCGGACTGCACGAGTTTGACTGAACGCGTTCCTATGTATTGCTTTAAGATGAAAGTACGGTACCTGTGTATACACTACCTACACCTCTGTATGTGAAACCTGCGTTTATTGAGATAAAAAATAAGAGAATTAGAGTTTAAACATGCATGAGAGAGTTGCCACTATAGTGCCCACCGCACGCCGGTGCTATACAATGCACAAATGAATGTCGATTTCAGCCGTGTCGCAGCAGCACAGAGCGAATGTCTTTGTCGTCTACCAATTTTCTATTATTCAATTACTATCTGCTGCATTAAACACAGATTTCGCATAAAAAGGTGCCCGGTAGCGTATAATATACACAAACATTTTAATTTTCAAATAATTATTGTTCGCTGTATTCTGTTTTATTATATGCAAACTGTATATACAATTTTTTTAGTAATTTAATCTAATATCCTAAATGAATAAATAAATATACACGACCCTTTTTTCTGTATCAGTCGTACGCATTATCAGTCGGGTAAAGGTCTGATTTCGTTACAACAGTTGTTGGTCGCTATCATCGGTCACCGATGACAGCTGTTGATGCAAGCGGCGCATGTGTGGTTTTGTTGAATACGATTCACCGCCTCATTTGTACCCATATGATCTCAGTTCATCAGTGTGCTAGAGATAGTTAATGAAAATAGTGTTTTTCTTACAAACAACTGTAACTACCCCCACAGATTATGATATTTAGATAAAAAGTTAACAAGATATGTAACACCGTAAAATGAATAAATGATTCAAATTTAATTTTTGTGACTTAAGACGTTTCAATTTTATTGGCGAATAACTATGTTCTATTTACCCCCTTTAAAGAATTGTAGCTTCTGTTATTAAAAGTTCGACTTCACTGTTTGTAAATGCAAGAGCCATGTTGTAAACAAAACACACGTGTTGAACGCGACTGACGATGGTTATGCACTGCTTCATAAACAGACAAACAATCAAAAGTTACCGTCGACGGTCTTATTCATCAGTTGACGCACTTGAACCAACTCACGTTCGTTATAAACCCATAAGAGCAATACTACGCATTCGTCGGTAACCGATAAACTCAACCGAAAACGGTCGCAAAGAAAAGAGGCCTTAACTGGAGCGTTATTGACTAACAAAGAATTTCAACATCAGATGAGGAATCTTATTATATTAGCAATATGGGGTCGGATACTATCGTACCCACAAACACTTGATTTACTAACCTTCCGTTATAAGTTAAGGTAACGGGTTTCACGATCTCAGTAGCCTATGGGACGAGAGTAGATCCGACTCAACAAGTTAAGCAACGGTAGCCGCAGTCAGTAATATGGATGAAAACCCAAGAAAAACTTGGCAACCTCGTCCCGTCTTCTAGCGGCTTGTATATCATCGTACGCAGAATTATGCAATCGAGGGTTATATAGGTACTCTACCACTCTTCGGAGGAGATGTAAAGCAGTCGATCCTTTGTATATTAGATGTTAGGCAACTAAAAAAATCCCTACTGTCCGATGGAGAACAGGTTTGATAAAATTTCCAGTTTGGGGTAGCTCGTCTCCTGGAGTAAATGATCTGCCCTGGTAGCGAAAATAGGCCGACGTTAAATAAAAAGAATAAAAAAAGACTCATTGACTGTAAATTAAGAATTAAACGGACATGATGAGAGAGACCAAAAGACATGATTTGCTTATAAATTATCGTGTTGATATTCTGCATCCTGTAACAGATTTAACGGCTTCGATGTAGTAAAATGGTTTTATAGATTCATAATTCTAATAAGATGATCATTTCTTCAGTCATTCTACAACTCTAAGCTGATGTCTCTTCTTCCCAAGCAAGTCAAAATCTCATTGATTAGTAGAGTTAGCATATGAGTCCGCAAGTCACAGGCGGTACCAGGTAGAGAAATACCCAAATACGTAAACCAAACTTGTTTACTATTTTACCAAAGACTAATATTTGATGTTAGTCTATTGTTATGCCATGTCGTGTATACAACGTAATTTATTCCTCTCCGTTACATTGGTAATAATTTTAGTTGTTGTATTTTATTTTTAATAATAATTTAATAATAAAGTATGTCAGACCTGCCCAAGGATAAAAAAACGGCCATACGCTGACAAAGTGAATAAATTTATCAGTGAATTCCCGGATTTATTCTACAATGGTGCAATAATAATTTGTAAGGTGTGCGAGACAGATCTGATGTGCTGAGACAAACGTGATTGTAAACGTCACGTAATTTCTGTGCAACATAAAACTAAACAAAAAATTGCATGCCTTCGACAACACAATTTATGTTCGATTTACTCTTAATGCCTATTGCCTGTGATGTTCCGCCGGACATACTTATATGGCTCCGTAGTCTAGAGGTAACGTATTTGCCTCGAAACTTCGGGATCCCGGGTTCGATTCCCGGTCGAGGAACTGGGATTTTTCTGTGAGAGATTAATCGTAGTATACTCGGATATTGGGTGTGTGTCCATTGTCTTTAAACGTGTAGCCCTCTCCCACACAAGGTCATTCCAGACCTTCAGGGATAAAGGGGGTTGTAATTTCATGTGGTGTCATGTGGTGTTATACTCGATAAACAACCATTTCAGGAATTTTGGAATAAATACAATCCCAAGGTGACGTTACCAAGTCGCACAACGTTGCGTAACTATGTACCAACTATAAGCGAAGACATTGTAAATAAGATCAAATGTATACTAAAAAATACACGGCTGTGACTATGTACGAGACGACAGATAGTAAAAAAAATTCTATTTTAAATGTTATAGACTAATTATAGACTAATTGAGTGTACTGAACAAACAATTACGCGGGTGGTGCTGGAAACGTGAGAAATATTTGACCTGCCAAAAAAGTAGTATAGCAAAGCGGCTATCACGCCACTTAGGCGATTTGGATGACATGGATGGCATGTGTCCATCAGGAGAGACCATTCTTCGGGGATCGTCGTCAATGACCAGAGGGTCTTCGGACCAGAGGCTGTCGAAGAGTTCTTCTGGGGCTGGCCCGTTGGGATTTCTTCGGTGATCGTCAATGACCAGAGGCTTCTGAAGAGTTCTTCGGGGATCATCAATGACCAGAGGCTGTCGAAGAGTTCTTCTGGGAGCTGGCCCGTTGCGATTTCTTCGGGGATCATCAATGACCAGAGGCTGTCGAAGAGTTCTTCTGGGAGCTGGCCCGTTGCGATTTCTTCGGGGATCATCAATGACCAGAGGCTGTCGAAGAGTTCTTCGGCCCCAGAGGGTTAGTTCAAATTTCTGCCGCTCGGATTTTATAGGTGGCGCTGAAGAGAGGCTCTGAAGAAGTCGGTTAGTTCAAAGCCGCTCGGGACGTGACTTTAGTGTAAACAAATTCAAGCCGCTAGACTAAACAAAACTGTGGATTCTAAGAAATGACTCGTGGGAACGCAGCTTCAAGGTCTAAAGACAAAAAAAATAGGATTCTAAGAATCTGCCTGCGTCATAGAAATTCAAGTAAATTTGCTGGAATTATGGGTAGAGTGGAGCGGGAAATTTGAAATCTGTTGATGTTCATACAGTGGAGCGGGAAATTTGAAATCTGAGGATGTTCATACAGTGGAGCGGTTGAAATTTGAATTATGGGTAGAGTGGAGCGGGAAATTTGAAATCTGTTGATGTTCATACAGTGGAGCGGGAAATTTGAAATTTGAAGGAACTTGGCATGCAGTGGAGCGGTTGAAATTTGAATTATGGATTGGTAACAGTGGAGCGGATGCTGGAGGTTGGTAACAGTGTGGGCGGTAAATTTGAATTATGGATTGAGTGGAGCGGTTGAAGGATCCTGGCATGCAGTGGAGCGGGAAATTTGAAATCTGAGGAACTTAGATGTTCATGCAGTGGAGCGGGAAATTTGAATTATGGTATCAGTGTGTGAGCGGTTGAAATTTGAATTATGGATTGGTAACAGGGTGTGAGCGGTTGAAGGATCTTGGATGTAGTGGAGCGGGAAATTTGAAATCTGAGGAACTTAGATGTTCATGCAGTGGAGCGGGAAATTTGAAATTTGAAGGATCTTGAATGTTCATGGTATAGGAGAAAGAGAGAGAGAGAGAGAGAGAGAGAGAAATAATAAAGTGATAGAAATAAAACACAAGAATAACTTTTTATATTAAAATTTATTAAATAAAAATATATATCAGTGTACAAAAAAGTTTTACATTTTTTTTTTCAAAGGGAATTTTATTTAACATATATAATCATGATGAAATTCATATACACAAATTTTTGAAATATCTAAAATAGCCATTCCTATATACAGGAGTTTTATCGAATATAATTGATAATAATAAAAATATATATTAAATAATTGAATAATAATTAAAAAATAATGACAATGAACGATTTCAGCGAAGAATAAAAAAATTTAGCATTGATAATTGAATCTGTACTTGCAAAGAAAATTTCAAAAAACAATTGAATAATAAAAAAAAATGTATATTAAATAATTGAATAATTGAACAATAATTGAAAAATAATAATAATAATAAAAATAATTGATTAATTGAATAATAAAAATATATATTAAATAATTGGATAATTGAATAATAATAATAAAAAATAATTGATTAATTGAATAATTGAATAATAAAAATATATATTAAATAATTGGATAATTGACTAACAATAATAAAAATATACATATAAAAAAAAAATCATTGCCGACCTGCCCAGCATATTACAGTTGGCCGCTCCTCCACCTCAGGCTCATCATCAGACACCAAGTCAATTATGGCTTCGGCATCGTCATCCAGGTCCATAATATTTGCAATATCTTCCTCGTCGTAGATGACGATGACCGTATCCTCATCCTCGGAGTCCGTGCTATAAAAAATAATTATAATTGAAAAAATGAATTGAAATAAAAATTTTTTAACTTACTAATAAGCCGGAGGTGTAGTAGGTCTAGCAGGAGGAAGTCTCAAGAGGGGCGGGGGCAGGTCGTCGATGTCGTTCTCATTACTGTAAAAAATAATTATAATTGAAAAAAATGAATTGAAATAAAAATTTTTTTTTAACTTACTAATAAGCCGGAGGCGTAGGTGAATAACTAGGGCTAGCAGGAGGAAGTCTTAAGAGGGGCGGGGGCAGATCGTTGTCGTCATTCTCATTACTGTAAAAATAATTATAATTGAAGCACTGAATTAAAAAAAGAAAAAAAAATTAACTTACTTTTCTCTTAAGTAGGCCACCTCAGCAGGATCGGGTGGTTGTAAATCCCACACTTCCTCTTCATTAAATTCACTAAAAAATAATTATAATGTAAATTAAGTTAAATAATAATAAAAAAATTAACTTACTTTTCTCTTAAATAGGCCTCAGGATCCATGGGAGGCGTATATCTATTTGTAGCTTGTGCCATACGCAGCCACCAATTGTCTAATTCACTAAAAAAAAATAAGTATAATGTAAATTAAGTTAAATAATAAAAAAAATAATAAACTTACTTCTCGAAACGCACTTCGAAACTATTTAATAACTGTCGAGACATCTTTCTTTCGTAAAATTTGAAGTTGAAATAAAAATGATTTTATATGTGTTGGTTTGGATGCAGATTATTTTTTTTAATATAAACATATTTTACAATCGTTCAGGGAGAGAGTAAAATGAAATAAGTAGTTAGTCACGTATTAAAATTTGGTAATGTAAATATATTCAATACAAAAAAAACCGTTGTGGTGACAAAATTCGGCGTCTATTGAAATATGTTTTCTTTAACATGATTCTAAGAAATGAACTAATAAAAAATTAATTTATTTAACTTCTTGAAAATATCAGCGTTAGAGTTCGTGCACTTAGTCACGTAGGCTTGCCCTTGATAAAAAATGCAAAATCAGCATGTTTCATGAGCAAATCTTGACTGAACGTTGGTGACGTGTGCAAACTGACGTCACAGATGACGTATGAAGCATTTACGTCACAGATAATATAAAAGCTAGAGGTCAGGGTTTTTTACCATATGTTAATAGTTATTGCTCAGTTACGTATTAGCAAATAATTGAACTTTGTGTGTTAATTGTTTTTGCGGTCTTATAACTACAATAAAAATAAAAAACGTAAGTAAATTTTTGTTTTATAAATTTCAATTTAATTTAAAAGAAATTCTTTTTTTAGATGGATTTAAAAAAACTTAATAAAGTTGCACTTTTAGTAAACAAAGAAGTAGTGAGACTGGCAGCATTACCAGAAAATATTCCCCAGGTCATATATGGGGCCCAAATAATAAATACCAAATACGGAGAAACTGTTTTATTGGAATTGGAAAAAAATAAGGTATTTTTACCTAAAAGAATATTGCCCACAATCAAAGAAAATTTGACACAATTTACTGATGGAAAGTACAGTATAATTTATGAGGGCTTAAAGGACGTAAATAAGCCTTCTATGGGCGTATTATTCAAGTTTATTGAAAGTAAGTAATCCGCATACATAATTTTTTTAAAAAAATATTAAGTTTGTAATTTCTTTTTTTAGCTGAGAAGAAAGAGTGATAAGTCACAACAATTCATATAAATATAATAGACAGAGACATACATTTTCATTTACTTCTGAACGTGTTGAGAGAACGATCATGGCTTCTGAAGAAATAAAGAATATTAGTGATCAAGTTGTAGCAAAATTTAAAGAAGTGGAAGTAATTTTAGATCAAAAATGTACCCCAAGAGAGAGAGACATTTGGCTTAAACAGGTAAAACATCACATTAGACTTTTCAATAAGGCCATTAGAAAATCTGATCTATCTATGGGTGCCTTGAAAAAATTACAAACAAATTTAGGACATCTTAAAAGATTTAAAAAAATAGTTATTGAAAATTTAAATTATATCGGGGCGGGATTGGAGGTAAAACAAAAACGTAGTAATAGAGTAAAATGGGAGGACTTAGTATCGGCTTTTAAAAGTAGAGTTCGTACTGGGGTAATTATTAATTTAAAACATAAAGATTTGGTTGAATTTTTCAATGATGCTTTTCACCTTTTCAAAATTAGAATAATAAATGCTATGAAAAAAGTACCCACGCTTAAAGTTAACACTTGTTTCTGTGCCGAGTTTATAAGAAAGTCGGGGGACATAGAAATTACTGAAAAAAAATATTTTAATACAAAAAATAAGGTAATTGATGCAGGGACGGATTTAAATCAATGGTTTGGGGCCAATGTAAAAGATGATATTTTTAACACTTTATCAGAATTTTCAGAATCGGGTAGTGGATGGGCTTTAAGTGAAATTATTAGCTTAGAAGTGAATATAAATAAATATGAAATTGGGAACGGAGTCTCATCCTACATTAAACTACCGGAAAAAATTTTAAAAAAGCGGGCGTGCATCAACATTAAAAATGATGATGTAGCCTGCTTTGCCTGGAGTATCGTTAGTTCACTTTTTCCTGTTGCTGGGCAAAATCACCCTGATAGAATATCATCATACCCGCATTACACAACAGTACTAAACATAACGGGAATTGAATTTCCTATGACTTTACCACAAATTTCCAAATTTGAAAAAAATAATGATATCTCAGTTAATGTATTTGGTTTGGAAATGGATTCAAAATCAAATTTCTCCGTTATTCCCGTCCGTGTAACTAAACAAAAATTAGAAAAACATGTAAATTTATTAATTATTCAAGATAAATATTTTCCTAAAATAAATGAATTTGAATCGATACCCGAAGACAATGAAGAGGAAGTAGAAATTAAGTACCATTATTGTTACATTAAAGATTTATCTAGACTTTTAAATTATCAACTCTCTAAAAGTAAAAACAAAAAATTTTTCTGTGATAGATGTCTAAATTATTTTAATTCTCAAGACAAACTAAACGATCATGTCGTGGATTGTGAAAAATTTAACGATTGCAAAATTGAATTTTCTAGGGAACGGTACATTAAATTTAAAAATTTTGTTTACAAGGAAACGGTTCCCTTTATTATTTATGCAGATTTCGAATCTTTGCTTGAGCCATTTAATGATGATGATAGTCATTGTAAAACAAGTAGATATCAGAAACACATAGCATACAGTGCCGGGTATTATTTTAAATGTAGTTATAACAACGACTGGTCATACTATAAAAGTACTCGAGGTTTAGATTGTATGTCTTGGTTCGAACAGGAATTAAGTGATGTAGCAAAATTTGTCTCTTCAAAATTAAAGCAAGTGGAGCTCATGAACTCTGAAGTTAGTTTACGGGATGCTAGTAAAAACTGTCATATTTGCGAGGAGGAGTTTAAGGAAACAGATAAAATTGTTAGAGATCATTGTCACCTCACCGGAAACTTTAGAGGTTTTGCTCATAATAAATGTAATTTGAATTATAAAAATTCCTTTGTTATTCCGGTCGTGTTTCACAATCTTGGCGGATACGACGCGCACTTTGCAATAAAATTCTTAGCAGAACGAAATCATATTACACTATTACCTGAAAATAAGGAAAAATACATTAGTTTCACAGTTCACGATAAAGAAACTAGCATTAAATTTAGATTTATAGACTCCTTCAGATTCATGGGTTGTTCACTAGAAGAACTAGCTTCTACATTGAAAGATGAAAATTTTGAAAATCTTAAACGTGAATTTCCAGACATCGACGATGAAAAATTTCAATTATTAACACGAAAAGGTGTATTCTTTTATGACTATTTAGACACCATTGAAAAACTAGATGAAATAGAATTACCTGATATAAAATACTTTTATAATAAACTTAAAGATGAAAACATTGAAGAGGCAGATTATGCACATGCACAAATCGTTTGGGAGAAATTTGGTATGAAAACACTAGGCGACTACAGCGATTTATACATGAAAACAGATATCATGTTATTAACGTGTATTTTCGAAACCCTTCGCAAAACATGTCACCAGACATACGGTCTAGATCCTAGTCACTATTACACGATACCCGGATATACTTGGGACTGTATGCTAAAATATACAGGATGTAAAATAGAAACCGTTCAGGACGTAGATATTTTAATGTTTATAGAGGGGGCAATCAGAGGAGGTTTGAGCCAATGTTGCAATCGGTTCTCAGAGGCCAACAACAAGTATTTAGATACTTATGATCCCAGCAAACCATCCACGTTTATTCTTTATTTAGATGTAAATAATTTATATGGATGGGCTATGGGACAGCCTCTCCCGTACGAGGGATTCCAGTGGACCGATTGTAACATTGATGTCACGAGTATTCCCGATGATGCTGAGATTGGCTATATTCTAGAAGTTGATCTCGAATATCCTGAATCATTACATGATTTACATAGAGATCTGCCATTCTGCCCGGAGCATCAAACCCCGCCAAATTCAAAATTTTCCAAGTTAATGACCACCTGTTACAATAAGCAAAAATACATTATTCACTATAGAAATCTTAAACAGGCTATACAACATGGAATAAAATTAACACGTATCCATCGAGTTCTACAGTTCAAACAGTCTTCGTGGCTGAAACCTTACATTGACTTAAACACATCATTAAGGGCACAAGCAAAGTCGAACTTTGAGAAAAATAACTATAAATTAATGAATAACGCCGTGTACGGGAAAACAATGCAAAATGTTCGAAAACATAGAATCGTTAGACTAGTAAATAAATGGGAGGGGAGGTACGGTGCTAAGAATTTGATTGCCAGTCCTAATTTCCAAAGCAGATCCATTTTCAGTGATAATCTTATAGCAATTGAAATGAAAAAATCTCGCATTATATTCGATAAACCCCTGTATATAGGAATGGCCATTTTAGATATTTCAAAAATTTGTGTATATGAATTTCATCATGATTATATGTTAAATAAATTCCCTTTAGAAAAATGTAAACTTTTGTACACTGATACAGATAGTCTCATGTACGAAATTCAGTGTAATGATGTATATGAAGATGTCATCAAACAGGACATTCATAGATTTGATACCAGTGATTACCCACAAGATAATCGTTGGAATATTCCTTTAGTAAATAAAAAAGTCCCTGGTTTAATGAAGGATGAGAACAATGGGAAAATAATGACACATTTCATAGGTTTACGTTCTAAACAGTACACGTATAAAGTTGAATCAGACAAGGTAGTTAAAAAAGCAAAAGGTGTAAAGTCTAATGTGGTGAAAAACAAAATTACATTTCAAGATTACCACAACTGTATAGAAAAATTTGCTTCAAAAAGTTCACAGGAAGAGTGTTTATTAAATAAAACTCAGCGCTGTATACAATCAAGATTACATGAGGTATACAGCGTTGAGCAAACAAAAATTGCTCTTAATCCCTTTGACGATAAGAGGTACATTCTTCCTGAAGTTCATGATACTCTCCCTTGGGGTCACTACTCCATAATGAACACTTAACATCACTAATATTCTTTTTTTTCTTTGTTTAATCAACAATCTCTGTCTATTATATTCAATATCTATGGATTCTTGTATTATATGTATATTATTTAATCTTTTATATTCAATATTTATGTATTAATCTTTTATATTTAATATTTATGTATTAATCTTTTATATTTAATTTTTATGTATTATACTTTATTTACTCTTTGTATGTATAATAAATGTGTATTTATAAAAAATATGATTTTTTTATTTCAAACCTAACCTAGAAATGAAAGAAAACACGATTATATAAAATATTTATTTAAGCACTTGTTAATAAAAACATTTTTCTATCTAAATCATTTAGTACATTATCTCTATAATAAATTAAACATTCACGCATACAGTATGTTTGAATGTTATCTCGATACAAGTCACATAAATTTAACATAACAATATATGGAGGTAATTCATAATTAGATTCACTTAAAATATTATTAGTAACATTCAGAAAATTATTATAAAAATGATTAAAATTTAAACTATGTAATAAGTCCAAACGAGACGATATTAAGTTTTTATAAATATTTATTATTTCGCGAACAGTTTCTTCAGAGAAATAAAATGTAGAAAGACCATTGGTCACTTTCAACGTCTTATTGCCAAGAAAAGGTGCCTTTAGTATGGAATATTCACAGAACTGAATTTCCTCTTCTTCTTCTTCTTCTTCTTCAGAATCTACTTTGTTATCAAAGTAATCGGTAGTGAATTGTTGAAGGTAAGTTATGAAATCATTCCAATCTTCTTTATTGAAAGAAATGTTGTCAGGTTTCGTAAACACTTGTAATGTATTAAATATTATCCTTATTGCTGGAACATAACCTCTTGCACTACTAAATCCCGTAACTATCTTGTATGTAGAATTTTTAATGTTTATAGCATTCTCATAAATATATCGTTCCTCGTGCTGTGCAGCTACTCGATATTGTTCACTAATTCTATCAACTTCTTCCCAATAACCGGAATCCTCTGATGAAAAGGTAGGACTTGGTGAACGGGATGTCATTGCAGCTCTCGAACACACCAAGATTAATAACTAACTGATTATCATCTATCATGTTGTTCCTTTTATATCTAGCGAATCGAACCAAAGAAAGCAGCAGGTACTATGAAAAAAAAAAAGGGGCCCCTAATCTGATGGAATTTGTGTCTATTTTCCATAAGAAATAATGTAATTTTGTGGTATTGGAGTGGAGGTGAATCACATTCCCATTTGAAATACATGTAAATCGATACAGATTAAAGAATGTTATCCGAATCGATCCAGCTGTTGTTCGATGAGTCCAGGCCCAACCATTTCACGTAAACCTTCTTACCACGTCTACGTAACACTTTCTCTACGAGGTATACGTCAGCATTTTTTGTCTTTTGCAATTCTTCCTCGTAGAAACCTCCACTAATCGGTGTGCCTTGCATATCTTCCAGTAAATATGTGGTAGGGTTAGTAATTCGTACTTTTACTATTTTAAATAACTCGGTTGTCCAGTTAGGAGTGTATCCTTTTTTAAAAACATGCTTGTTCTTACTGATACGTACAATGTCGCCAACCTTGTAGCGTCGCGGTGTTGCCAACTTAATGTGCTTGTAGACAGAATTTAAAATTTTCTTTTCATTACTTTTAGTTATGTCGCAGGGCTTCATTCTAATTGTTCTGTGCCAACGATTATTATAGTCTTTAACAATATCTGAAAGTATGTCTATCCATCTGTATGAACCGTTTAAACTAAAATACTTATATAATCTTTCCTTTAATGTTCTTATGACTCTTTCAACTATAGCAGCTTTTTTTGTACTATATGTACTATAATGGTTAACTTTATACTTTTTCATCAAGTTTTTAAAATGAACATTATAAAATTCAGTACCCTGATCTGAATTTAAATTTTTACATGTTCTCTTACTCTCCTTAAAAATTTCCTCCATTGCCTGCGTAACGACGGGACCATCCTTGCTTTTTATAGGTTTCGCCCATACGAACTTTGAAAAACAATCGATAACAATCAATATATATCTATTTTTACTGTTTTCTCTAGCATAATTACCCATTTCAGCTAAATCAATCTGCCACAAGTCGTCAATACCTTTTATTATTGTACGCCTGCGATTGAAATTTTTACGTGCAGGCTTATGTAGTTCGTTAACCACTTGAATTTTTTCATTTGAATGGTTCATCGCGCGTGCAGCTAAATCGATGTTATTAAAGCAAATTAACCTCGGACGTATTAGCATGTACTTTTATAGCATTTCGAGATGCAACGCTCGTATCTATGGCAGTCACAACAGTTTTTAATTTTTCAAGAGATTTTTCGATGGTTGTCAGTGATGCTTTTTGTTCAGCTAAATCTGACGTGAATTGTGTCAGTTGACCGGTACACTTTAATTCAACGGAGGTTATTTTATCATCTACATATTTTTTGTTAGTAGCATCATCGTCCTCCGTAGGAGACTGAACATTACACAGCTTTAGTTTTTCAATATCAATATTTCCATCTGCGGTGAAAACTAAACCACGGCGATATTGTGATAATAGATGTGAGCTAGCTATATCACTGCTACGAGCAGCTGACCTTCCGAACTTATCGAGACTCATCATGGAAATGATGTAAATTACACATACACACTATTTAATAAATAACTCCAGCCTCACGTAATTCATTAATAATCGCTAAAATTTCATTATCATGAGAATCTGTGTTTCCCGCAGCCTTTGAGGCATTCAAAAGTCTTAACCTATCAACTAGTTCGTTGACGTCATCCCAGTAAACATATTCAATAGGTTTTTCATTGTAAACCATACTTATACCTTCTCCGCTATATGATTGACGTGGTGATGATTTACTTTTAAATAACGGCTTTATCACTTCAGTATACTTAAAAGATCGAGTTCCATTAAATTGATTTAAGGGATCATAATTTCTTCTATGTGCGCTACTGACTTCTAAAATATCTTTATAAACATGTAAATCCTGTTCGTCGTAACCTTTAGGTTTCTTCATAAATAGCAATTCGTATAAACCCTGTTTTCCAGGATACATTTTATTACCAATATTTATTTCAGCATTTGGACCGATATGTAATTCTGTAGAACCGATATAAAATTTATTCGTTTCAAAATTGACTCTGACACCATATGTTTTATCGAAATCTTCGCTCTTGTTATAAAGTCCTATTATATAATGCTTAGTTAAAGAAGGATACTGCTCAAAATATTCCTTATTATTAGCCTCTTCATATGTATCTTCAACGATAGAGTATTCCTCTTCTTCATCTTCTTTATGTTTTACTGGTGTTTTTTGTGATGATCTAATATTTTTACCTTTAGTCATTTTCACCGACATATCCATAGATTTCTTCAGTTCTTTTAATGGATCGATAACGGGTTTCAATAATCGATTAAGGCCTTCATCTTCCTCAGCTTTACCCAATTTTAATGCCAAATACTTCTTTCTAATAGCTTTGGATGCTTTATTAATTTTTTCTTTAAGTTTCTTATCTTTTTCCAATACATATGGTTTTACCTTCTTGGCTCTCTTATACGTCTCGAAAGTTATTTTATTAGTCTCCATTGTTGAACAAAACAACAGGACTTAAACAGGTCTGTTCAGATTTTAAACAGGTCTGTTCAGATTTTAAACAGGTCTGTTTAGATTTTAAACAGGTCTGTACAGGTTTTAAACAGGTCTGTTTAGATTTTAAACAGGTCTGTACAGGTTTTAAACAGCTTTTAAACAGGTCTGTACAGGTTTTAAACAGGTCTGTACAGGTTTTAAACAGGTCTGTACAGGTTTTAAACAGGTCTGTACAGGTTTTAAACAGGTCTGTTTAGATTTTAAACAGGTCTGTATAGTTTTTAAACAGGTCTGTTTAGATTTTAAACAGGTCTGTTCAGATTTTAAACAGGTCTGTTTATATTTTAAACAGGTCTGTTCAGATTTTAAACAGGTCTGTACAGATTTTAAACAGGTCTGTTTTATTTGAATACTTGTTTACTAATAACTGACTTATTCAAATCATATGCTTATATACTGATCAAAACCCTTTCGATAACGACCATTATGTAAATCAAAATCTTTCACGATAACCATTACACCATACTGATCGTTCCAACATTGTCTACACATATCCTCAAATTGTTCGATTGACATATCAGGTGTCACGTGATCATCATACACATGTCGCAAATTCATTCTATCTTGTTTGAATAATATTATACAGTTACAGTTATCCCGAATAAGGTGCTTAGGTATACGAGTATAAGTCTGACAGAGATAGAAGCAGTCCACAAGTTTATGTCTACCCATACTAAAATATGCTCTTATTTTATCCTGTTTATCGCAAGCCACATCATCGAAAATGAATACTGAATTAGTTTTAGCCTCAGATGGATCGATTATACTTTCACTACTTGCATATGGAAAATAACTAACACCTTTTACATTCTTCAACACTTCCTCTAACAATTTGTATTTGGGTTGATATAATGACTTGGAGTACACGTATATATTCTCAAACCACAGTCCATTAGGATCGAATAATAGACTCAATAACAAATTAGTTTTACCGGCTCCACTAGGTCCACATATAATCGTTCTTAGCGTGCTGGGAAATAACTCGCCATGTTTCTTCTCTCCACCAGATTTATCTGTTAAGAGATCCAGATTCTCCACAGGTAGTGACACCTGTTGTCTTTGAACGTGCATTATGAACTCATATCTTTTTTGATTATGCAACGCTTTATATAGAAGTTTCCATACACTTTGCATCATTAACAATCTAGATGACGCCGAGGAAGCACGGTGGAGGAGTCGTTAATAGTCTAATTAGCAAACTACCTTTCGAGTTACATATACCGGGATATCAATACTGTGGACCCGGTACAAAGTTGGAAAAACGCCTAAGTCGCGGGGACCCTGGTATTAATCTTCTAGATAGAAGTTGTCGTGAACACGATATTGCCTACAGTAAAAGTTCCAATTTAGAAGATAGACACAAGGCTGATTACGAACTTGAACAGCGTGCTTGGGAACGTGTTAAATCAAAAGACGCCAGTTTTGGGGAAAAGGCAGCCGCTTGGGCAATTACTAATACAATGAAAGCTAAACGGAAGTTAGGTATGGGTATGATGTGTAATGCAAAGAAACGAAAATTAGGTATCAGGAAAAAAGTTGGATTTCGAAAGACTGTCCTGTCAGATGTGACTAAATTACTGAAAAAACATGCAAGTCATAATATAAAAAAAGATAGTGCAATGACGGTGAAAGCAGCACGAATTGCTGTCAAGAATGCTGGAGGTCGGAAAAGAATCAATACGCCTCGTGTTTTACCTTTGCCAAAGACCGGCGGTGTTTTACCACTGATACCAATCTTTGCTGGTTTAAGTGCACTAGGAGCTTTGGCAGGAGGTGCAGCTGGAGTCGCCAAGGCCGTTATAGTTGCTAAAAATACTAAGAAAAAATTGGACGAAGATGGAAGACATAATAAAGCCATGGAGGCCATAGCATTGGGGAAAAAAGGATCCGGACTCTACATGAAACCATATAAGAATGGATATGGACTATATCTGAAAAAACAAAAAAAACTACCATTGAAGCTACCCAATAGAGCACTTTCCGATACGGACCTGTTGAACTATGTTAAAAAGTTAAAAATTCCACATTTCAGAGGCGTCTTTATGCGTGATTCGTTACCATCATCTCCACCTAGAAAATATGAAAGTGCCATTATTAACTTAGACAGCGTAGAGGGTCCGGGTACGCATTGGGTAGCATACAAGAAAACTAATGATTCTGTTATATATTTCGATAGCTTCGGATCATTGAAACCACCAATAGAATTAGTTCGATACTTTGACACGAAATGTAAAATTAAATATAATCCTGATGCTCTTCAAACATACAATACAACAAACTGTGGGCATTTATGTTTAGAATTTCTCTATAAAAACAATAAACATGTATGATTTACATTCATTATGTCTCAAATATTCACATTAAGAGGTCGAAGATCTACGCTGTCTGTAGACTTTTTTAATCCCATTGAACTCGATCCCCAGTACGATTATTCGCTGGCACTGATTGGTCTTCACACCTACAACAGTATACCTAACATCGAGCAAGGTGTAAATAATAAGTTTTATTACTGGGAACTTGGTGATAAATCTAAGGAGAAAGTCATAGAAATACCTACCGGATCATACGAGATAAGCGACATCGAATCTTATCTGCAGAATAAATTAATACCTAGTGGTGTAACGCAAAGTGATTATTTTTCATTGAAACCTAATAATAATACGCTCAAGTGTGAAATTAAAAGTAAACACGAAATTAATTTTACACCTAAAGATAGTTTGGCCACTTTATTAGGTTACAGTGCTCAAGTGTTAAAACCTGATAAATTATATCAATCTGATTTACCTGTTAAAATAGTTAAAGTTATAACCATCCACGTAGACTGTAATATTACGGCAGGAGCGTTTTACAATAATAAGCCATCACATACGATTTTTGAATTTGGTTTGAAAGTCGACCCCGGATACGCTATAGATATAGAACCCAATAATTTGATTTTTCTACCGGTGAATAACAAACGAGAAATACGTAATATCACCTTGAAGATACTCGATCAGAATTCTGAGCCTGTCAATTTTCGAGGAGAAGAAGTTATTGTAAGGTTAGAACTAAGAAAATTACTATGAGGAGGTTGATATTTAAATCTAAAAACTATATAAACGACAATTCTTTTAACCGACATCATTCAGTACTTAATCGGTGTTCAGAGAGGACAACGACAACTTCCATTTTAACTCCAGCTAATATTTTATATTTAAAATCTTTGGGTTATAATGTTGGAAGAACTACAATTATTTCAAGACCCAAGTTACGATGAGTCCATCGTCAGGGAGGAGATCCGATCGTACTATCCTTTTGTAAAATCATTTGGAAATAACGATGAAATAGAAATTGCTATTTATCAACAGGATGCATTGTTGTTGATGAGCGAAGCCGCCATATCTATTGAGGGCACTTTAAAGAAAAACGCTACTGGTACGGGTACCATTGAATTTACCAATAACGCGGGAGCGTATTTATTCGATTCTATAAGTTATGAATTAAATGGGAAGGAATTAGATAAGGTACGTGATCCTGGAACGGTGAGCTTGATAAAAAGCTACTTGTGCTATGACAGAGATGATTATTCTCTTAGTATTGGAGGCTGGAATTATCCCGAAGGTCAGTTGGTAACATACGATCCCACAAAAACGACATTCTTCTTAAGGATACCTTTGTGGCATTTATTTGGTTTCTTTCATGATTATAAGAGAGTGGTGTTTGGTAAACAAGTTTTGAGATTAATTAGAGCTCGTAGCGATAACGATTGTTTCAAAGTATCGAAAGATGATACTACTGGTGAATTGACCATAACCAATATTGAATTAAAGGTTAAACATGTATTTTTAAATGACGTTCCAAAGTTGAATTTGCTAGCTGAAATAAACAACGATAAACCGATCTTAATGCCATTTAGACAGTGGGAACTTCATGAGCTTCCTGCACTAACGAATGGTACTACAAAACAAATTTGGTCCGTTAAAACATGTGCTAGTGTGGAATGCCCCCGATACATTATCGTAGCATTTCAAACTAATAAAAAAGGCCGAAAGATGGAAGATGTCACCCAATTCGATAATATTGATGTATCTAATATAAAATTGACGCTAAATTCTGAATATTATCCCTATGAAGATATGCAATTGGATTTCAGCTCTAGAAAATATTCTGAAGCATATTATATGTATACCCAGTTCTCAAAATTATTCGCTTCCAACAATAAACCAATGCTGGACTTCATGGCTTTCAGTAATCGGGCCTTATTCGTTATAGATTGTTCCAAGAGAAATGATTCAATAAAATCCTCTACTGTAGACATCAAAATAGAGATTGAAAGCAGAAAATCATTCCCAAAGAATACTAAGACTTATTGCATAATTATTCACGACCGAGTGATGGAATATTTACCTCTAAGTGGAGTCGTAAGAAATGTTATGTAATAAGAGGCAGAGAGATTACCATATTATGTCAGTAATGTAAGAACAATACGTTGATAAACATGCAATTAGTTGTTGTTGACATTCAGGGATTTAGTCTCCCAGAATTTTACCCCAAAGAAATATCATTCGTTAATGGTCAACAAAATTCTCACTATTTGATTAAATCTCCAGTGCCATACAGTACGTTAAGTTCTGATTTAAAAAGACAGGTGAAATATTTAGAATGTAATCATCATGGTTTGAAGTATAGCAGCGGTTACGTAAATGACGAGGATCTGAATGAAATATTGCGCAATCACCTTTGTGCTGTTAATATTGTATACGTAAAAGGACATCAGAAACAGGAATTTCTTGAAAAAAAGACTTCATGACTTGGAGGTCACAACTCCATCTGTGGTCAATGTGGAACACCTTAATGTTACCATGGAACAACCTCCAAATTTCTGTAAAGATTTACCTCTGTGTTTATATCATTTTAATAATTATAAAAAGTATATGTGCAGTTTAAGAAATAGTTTTAAGCTTTATAATTGGTTGTATTCGAATTTGCCTAAATAAAAAAACATACATATCTCTTATTGGTTGTTTTTTTTCTCTTTCCCCTCCCCCTCCACTATTCACCTCTGGTCTCTGTTAATTATTATTATTCAGTTATTTACTAGATGTCATAGCAGTAACATGTCTGTTTCTTTGAACGATTTTAATTTATTACTAGAAGAACATTGTCAAAAATTAGAACAGTTGAAAAGTATTATAAACTTTTACGAAGAAAAACAGTGTGTGTTTTCAAGTTTTCAATCATTAAATATCAACAACAACAACAACAAAGTGTATTTAGTGACAGAAGGCGTTGTGGAAAAATTTTACGTTCAACGGCAGCACGAAGAATTACCCCGCAAAATGTCAAAACGCTCTGAAAATCCAGTATTTTTACCATGCGGCCATATAGCCAGTTCTATAAACAGTTGTTGTAAATTGTGCGAGTGGCGTAAAAGAGAAGAGCAGAAATGTAAAATTTGCCAAATAAATGATCAAGAAGTGAAATTTCTACCATGCGGACATATTGTAAGCTGTATAAACTGTAGTTTTCGCATTAAAATCTGCGTAGTCTGTGGAAAAAGTTGGGAGGTAGCTGTATGCAAATAAATTGGGTTACGTACCTGTAATTAAACAGTATATTGAGAGATAGGACAATGTTAAGTTCACGATTGATTATTCTGTGTGCTGTGCTCCAGAACACTCTGTACATTTACAATCCATTCAATCCTAGAGAAATCAATGTCCGTTTCGATGACAACAACAGTGAATGGATAAAGATGTTGCCGTATACTGTAATTAACAACAACAGTGTACCTACATTTACAACATCTATACCTAGCAACACAACAAAATATCAAATACAAATGCAATTTCAAAATGGTAGCATTGATGAATTCGACTGGATTACGTTTGTGGAGAGCCCCGTTACCAAACCAAGTTATTCAATCAGTACTGCTGAGTCGTCAGTTATAGGTCTGCTCTGCTACCTAGTACTTTGTACTTCAATTTTATTGTTAAAGTGCCTAATTAAAATTACAAAAGGAAAAAAATGTATGTTGTTGGTACGGAATTAAAAAACTTTGAAATAGAACAACGACAGGGAAAGAGGGTCAAGTTCAGTGATGAGGTTAGAGTTCGATATATTCTTCATTGGTCCTTTGCTCACCAGATGTCGAGACGAGGAGACTGCTGGATACAGAACACTGTAGATCACGAACGATTTCAGCGAAGAATAAAAAATTTAGCATTGATAATTGAACCTGTACTTGTAAAGAAAATATCAAAAACATAATCTCTCTCTCTCTCTCTCTCTCTCTCTCAAATACAATTATACACTTATTTTTGTATGATGAAAAATAAAAAAAAATATATGTTCCAACTCCTTGTTTTATTATATTCTCAAATAAAATATGCATTCCACTAAATAATACTATTCTAAAAAATTACATAATTCGAATTCCTCAGATTTCAAATTTCCCGCTCCACTGCATGCCAGGATCCTTCAACCGCTCCACTCAATCCATAATTCAAATTTACCGCCCACACTGTTACCAACCTCCAGCATCCGCTCCACTGTTACCAATCCATAATTCAAATTTCAACCGCTCCACTGCATGCCAAGTTCCTTCAAATTTCAAATTTCCCGCTCCACTGTATGAACATCAACAGATTTCAAATTTCCCGCTCCACTCTACCCATAATTCAAATTTCAACCGCTCCACTGTATGAACATCCTCAGATTTCAAATTTCCCGCTCCACTGTATGAACATCAACAGATTTCAAATTTCCCGCTCCACTCTACCCATAATTCCAGCAAATTTACTTGAATTTCTATGACGCAGGCAGATTCTTAGAATCCTATTTTTTTTGTCTTTAGACCTTGAAGCTGCGTTCCCACGAGTCATTTCTTAGAATCCACAGTTTTGTTTAGTCTAGCGGCTTGAATTTGTTTACACTAAAGTCACGTCCCGAGCGGCTTTGAACTAACCGACTTCTTCAGAGCCTCTCTTCAGCGCCACCTATAAAATCCGAGCGGCAGAAATTTGAACTAACCCTCTGGGGCCGAAGAACTCTTCGACAGCCTCTGGTCATTGATGATCCCCGAAGAAATCGCAACGGGCCAGCTCCCAGAAGAACTCTTCGACAGCCTCTGGTCATTGATGATCCCCGAAGAAATCGCAACGGGCCAGCTCCCAGAAGAACTCTTCGACAGCCTCTGGTCATTGATGATCCCCGAAGAACTCTTCAGAAGCCTCTGGTCATTGACGATCACCGAAGAAATCCCAACGGGCCAGCCCCAGAAGAACTCTTCGACAGCCTCTGGTCCGAAGACCCTCTGGTCATTGACGACGATCCCCGAAGAATGGTCTCTCCTGATGGACACATGCCATCCATGTCATCCAAATCGCCTAAGTGGCGTGATAGCCGCTTTGCTATACTACTCAAAAAGTCAAATGTTGTTGTTTGTGACCGATGGTGCCGCGATAATGCGTTTGGTAGGCCGTTCTCTTCAAGAACACGGTTGTAGGTTGGTACATGTTACGTATAAAGTGCATGTTTACACCTTGTGGCAGAAACTATTCGTAAAGGTTTTCCAGAGGTAGATGCATTAATAGCAAAAGTACAAATAAAGTGTTTCTTAAATTTCCTAAACGTCTTCGCACATGTCATAGCAGGTGTCCCGGTATTCCTAAACCACCACAGCCGATTCTTACACGTTGGGGAACATAGTTGGAGGCAGCATTTTATTATGCTGAATATTTATAACAAATAAAAGCTGTGATACTACAATTCAATTGAGACGAGGTTGCAGCTATTAAGGAATTCCAGACAAAATTTGAAGATTTTTCTGTTGAAATAGCTTCAAAAACTATTCACAAGAACTATAAAGGATTACATGACGCCATACAAAACTGACAAAACAGTTCGTTGTCGTTAGCGGAGTCACTACAATTAGTAGACGAAGTAAATCGACTGCTACATTCTATAGGTGACGCAAAAAACGAGTCCGTTGAAGAAAAGTTCGCACGTGTGTTAAATCAAGACACCGGTTTTACCAGATTAAGACAAATTTGTGATGGTACTGATGGTGTATCTGCATATCCGTTAAATGAGTTCAAAGACTATTTTAAGTATGTTTGTATTACATCAATAGATGCCGAATGGTCGTTTTCAAAATATAAGCATATTTTTTTCACCACATCGAACATCTCGGAGACAACCATAGAAACATACATCATGCTGCAAAGTTTTCAGTTTGTGATAATCAAGCTAGTTAAGAGAATAAATTGTGCATACATTGTTATAAATTGTAACAGTTTATTGTTTTTATTACTAGTTAATTTATTTTATTACACTTATTATGGTTCGTACGCCTATGTCCAGCGGCGCATTTTTGCCAACTCTATTGATGAGTAATTTCGACCAATTTAATGATAATTTTCCTAAATGAAATCCCGTTTCATGCATTTCAACTATCTTGCTACTTTCAAACTCGATATTTTGCACAACATTTTTATATCTTCCTATTCTAGACATTTTTACATGATTCTTTTAAATGAAATAAATACAATTTGACTAATTTCCTAGTTATAGAAACCATAATACTAAACAAATATTACTTTAAATATAGTCTACTTGCTACTGAACTTTTTCATGGAACGTTTCTTAGTACCAACAAAATACCAAATTTTTATAAAAATATGTTATTGATTACTGTGTTGCATTTTCCATGGAATACAGTATATAAAGTTGAATAAATTGTAAGAATTTAGTTATAAAACAAAAGATATAAGAATAACAGAACTAATCTTATAGTAACAGCTCCAGATATAACAGGGAATTAAATAAATAAAATTTATTTAAATTTGAAATTTTACCCCGTAATATCATCATCAATTCAATATTATTATACAAATTATTCTCCGTGGCACTGTGTCACTGGCAGGCAATGGGGTTAAATATAATCCGTTGGAGAGCAGTGAGCAGTGAGGGTATTAGAAGTGTGTTTTCTGTCTGCTTTCATTTGATATATTCACTTTCTCAAAATTAGAATTTTTATCATTAGTTTTCTTCATTGTGCAAGTTCATACGTATACCGAAGATAAATTAGTATTCACTAACAATCATAGATAACTTTTGGTAATTCGTTAATTTGTCAGTTTCATGTTTTTGTCTATCTCAAAATTTTATAATAAATAATTAATCTTACCGAATCGGAAAGAGTCTCTATGTCGGTTTTCGAAAGAGCCTCTATGTCGGTCTTCAAAGCGAGTATAATGGATTGTATGGGTAATGTTGGAACTAATATTTGGCTAGACAATATAGTCAAGTCAGTGAAGCCAAAAAATCATGAAAACTTCGGAACTCACAAGAACTGAACCAATTTCAATGAAAATTTTTTAAAATATTTGTATTACTACATTATTTGAAATCAGAAATATTCTGGCAACCGGATTAAATTTTTAGAACCCTAATTTTAAAAATTTTTAAATATATAGATTATGTATAATTTAGAGATTTCATATACTAAGTCCGAATTTCGGCGAGAAAATATTACCTATGGAGTTTTTGATGTCGCTGAATACAAATATGTTGTGAAAATAATGATTTTCTTGGAGTTTTTCCGGAATTTTCCAAAATTTTTTACAAATTATAGGAGTTTTTTGACATTATTTATTGAAATTTTTGATAGAAATGTGTATTCGAAGTATTTCTTGGATTAAAATATCACAACTAGAGTTCTGTTTTCCAAAATTCTTCCTGAAATTTGGAAATTGTGAATAACATTTTTTCAAAAAAATTATATCTAGGGGCTGATTAAGAATTTATTGCCAGAATTGAGATTTTCTTAAAAATGTTCCAAAAATTTTCCACAAAATTTTGCACTAATCTTTTTATTTATTTTTTTTGTATAACTACTGAAATTTTGGGTGGACTATTATTGTGAGTAGTTTTTACGATTGAGTTACTAGAAATAAAATTACTTTATGAAATTTTTGCAAGAATTTCGTAAAATTTGGAATTTATGATTGAAAAAATTTTTTCCAGCAAAATCAAATCTAGAGAATTTTGTGCTCGCAGATTACAAATCTGAAATAAATGTGTATGTAATAAATTTGAACATAATACCAAAATAAACTTTATTAAATTATCCAAATTATGATTGTTGTTTGATTTAAAATATGAGGATATAGTTCCGGGGAAAATAGTTGTAAAATGGGAAATGTATTTCAAATAATTCTATAAAATTTCATTCATTCAATGAATATTTTTAACAAATATGTTTTCAGCAAACAATCTTTGTTGATATGCGGAAAATCCGGGGAAAAACTGCTGTATAACTAAATAAATTGAACTTTGAGGGTTAAAACTTTCAGGAACGTTAGGTTTCAAATAAGCATACAAAATTTAGTCAAGATTGAATAATTGCAAAACGGCAAACGCGAGCGTGTATGAAGTTTACGAGCAAAACTTGTAAAATGAAAAATAATGCAAGTAACGTGCTATAAATTTTTGTACTGTTATATAAATGTATCTCGAACAATTATGCAAAATTTCATTATTTCTTCAGTAAATATTTTTAACACAGCCAAAGATTTTTGCAACGAACGTGTCTCTGACAGGCGAAACATACGGGGAATAAACTGCTTTAGAATTGAGAATATTGAACTTAGAAGAGTGTAATTCGGTGAATGCACGGTGTGACCATATGACGGTGGGCTTCAGCTCCAAGTACTGAAGTAAAACATCTAGGATTCGATGCGGCGGTAAGTTCGAAAATTATTTAACGGCGGCGGGCCCAGCTCAACACGCTGAAGACTCACGGCAATAAATAATTAGGGGACTGGTGACGGCGGTTGGTTTTTCAACTATTTACCAACAGTGGGCCCAGCTCAACACGCTGAAGACTCACGGCGATAAATAATTACTAGACTGGTGAGGGCGGTTGGTTTAGCAACTATTTATCAACAGTGGGCTCAGCTCAACATGCTGAAGACTCACGGCGATAAATAAATACTAGACTGGTGATGGCGGTGCAGAGCGGCAAAATGGCTGCCAACACCAGGAAGTTAAGCTCAGCACGCTCAAAACCCCAAGACGCTACCAGACATTCGGTCGGGCAGCGTCGTCGTCGGATTCTGATTTCTAACGAAATGGAGTCAAGCTCAACACTCCTCAACTACCCAGCTCAACACGCTGAAGATAGTTTATACCAAAATCCTGGCCTTGGTGACGTCAATATTTCATGGCGGCTGGAAGTACGTGGCAGCACCTGCCAAACGGTAATTGCAGAAACTTCTAGGGATGAACATCTGCGTGATTCATCATATGTCGGCAGGAAGTGCGCGACAGCACAAGACTAACGGGAATTTTCGAAACTATAGTAATGAACATGCGTATAATTCATTACAAAGTACTCAGCGGACTAAAGCCCCGACCTGCTTTCAATTAAATCTGCAAGTCTTGTTTAGTAGCTAAAATCATTTGTCAATTACCCACTAGACATAGACCGGTTTCAAACTTGTTATGTTCTCGTCAGTATGCCGTAAGTAATGGAAAAGACAAATAATAATAATAATAATAATAACCGCAAACCAAGCTAGCCTAAAACAGACTAAGCAAAACAGACATAGTGTGATAAGTGTATCCCTCTAATGGTCAGTGCAACTACTCAGACATCACTGATATCTTAGTGATTGATAGCGATCTGCAAAGCAGGTACCAAGAGCTGCGACCTCTAACCCTAACAAGCTCCGATCTATATTATCTAATGAGGAATTGACAAATGATGTTAGCTACCAAACAAGATTTGCAAGTTTAATTCAACGCAGGTCGGGGCTTTTGTCCGCTGAGTGGTTGTTTCCTGTAAATCTTATTCAGTATATAGTTTAGCCCACCAGGGTTAGAGGCAGCTCTTGGTACCTGCTTTGCACATCGCTATCAGTCACTAAGATATTAATGATGTCTGACGGATAGTAGCACTGACAACTAGAGGGATACACTTATCAGTAATAAGTTTTGTTAATTCTGATGACGATTATTAATATAGGCGAAAATCTTGTTGCTTTTTTTGGAAAGCAACTGTGTTTCATAACAACGGGTAACAAGTTTTATTAATGTCAGTAAGGTATTATTATTGTTAAATTGAAAACCGTTTTTGCCCTTAAAAATGGATATTCTGTGTGAAGTCTTAAAAGAAGCTGAGGAAGCCAGTGGGTCTTTAATTCCAGTGAAATCTCCTCAGCGATATGAAGAAAAACTTACTGCTTTTAATGCAACGGTATTGGTGGTGATTGTTGAAATAATAGACGTTGGTAAAAATCAAAATATATCGGTAATAGTTTTTACCAGTATAGCATGTTCTAAACATTTTTACCAATAAAGGATGATTATTGTTAAACAGTACTTACAGTTCAGAATAATATAAAATTAAAAGCAAACTTAAAAACACATATAATTCAATTATTTTTGACACACACTAATTATAAGTCACATAATTACTTTTTCCATTGTTTTTTCATTTATTTCCTTGCACTTTTTTATTTATTTTAATTAATAATTTAGTTTTTCATATTTATTCTCACTAATAACTAACATTTTCAATCGTAAAAATACTTCTCTCATAAATTTATTATATACATTTATATATTTTTCGTTCAACTGTCAATGCTAATTTGTTAAACAAATTATTTAAATAATTGAGAATCAATATTTTTCAATGGAAATTTTGTTGCTAGCTAAATATTATTTCTTATACTACATTCACAAAATAAATAAAAAATAAGTATTATGATGTGATGTAAACATATGAGTCATATGACGGCTCTGTCGGCCAGGTGATCTCGGCCAGCTTTACTCATCAGTGTTACATGTCTAACTTATTTTTCTTTGTGTATTAGTACACTGAACCATTTTACGAGGTATTATCATTCCTCTGTGTCATTATTATAAAAATTATATACTTGTTGACAAGTATGCAAAATTGTCATTTTTTAAAATTTATTATTAAAATTCTATCGATATTATCGGCTGGCGCAGGTAGCTTATTTAAATTCTCAAAAAATCTTTTTTTTATTTTATTATATATTTAACATCTAAAAAAAAATATCTTAATTATAATGAAAGCAAACTAAACTTATCCACGATCTTGACTGAGCAACCGGCATAGCATTCAATATTTAAAACCTAATAAGGACGCCACAAAGGTCATTTCTAAAAGTATCCGATTACTCATTGTGAGGACTATATCCTCACAATGAGTAATCGGATACTTTTAGAAATGACCTTTTTAAAGCGAGAACCAGAAACTCTTGTAGAATCTGTAGATAATTTTCACCAGTACATTTTCTTCAAATTTAACTCTATCCTTAACTACTCCGGCCCATACGTTTACTTTTTGGGGTTGAATGGTTTCTTTCTGTAACCAATGTGGATTTACTGCTGTTCAGTATCTCAAATTTTGGCGATTTACCATCCCGTTTAATATAAAGGTAGCTTCATCCCAAAACAAAATATTTTCTAATAAATCGGTCATTACTATTACACAACTCTTCAACTGACCACAAAACTGAATTCGTTGATCGAAGTTGTCTTCGTATAACTCATACATAAGTTAAATTGTATACAGTTTATTTCAAACTTATTTGCAACATAAAACTCGTCGGCGTCTTTGATCCTTTTACCACAGTCAAAGAAGCCAACGTTTTTTATGTTGCAAATAAGTTTGAAATAAACTTTTATGATAAAAGCTTTTTTTTATTAAGTCTCTCTATATTATCTGATGACTAATATTATCATCTAAACCAACGTGTCGATCAGTGATGGTGAGATAAACCCAACTGATGAGGAAAGAAACATAATACCCCATGAACACAATTTGTATTTCCAATAGGCCGAAATTGTTTTTGTGAGGTAGGTTGAATGAAAAATTCCCTGGGAAATGGATTAGAAGGAGTGGTGTTCAAGATTGGCCGGCAAGATCTCCAGATTGAACGCTGCTTAATTTTTTCTGGGGTTATTTAAAAATTCATGTGTATAAAATTCCGCCAAAAGATATTTCTGATCTCAGGGATAGGATATCTCGACATTGTAGACAGATTTTCTAAGACACATTTGGAAAAGTCTGGTGAGATTTTGAAAATGGTCATTATTATTGTTTAGCAAACAATGATGTACATTTTGAAAATTTAGTTAATAAAATTGTTTTCTACACACGTGTAATTGTATCCATTTAAAGATACATTTCTCTATTTCAGAATCGGATGAAGGGATGAACCAATTTCAATTTTTTTTCTGTAAACGGATATGCTTTTTAAAATGATATATTAGACGCTAGGGGTGCGATTTGAATTTTCAAAGTTGATTAGTTTTGATAAGGAAATCAGATTGTCTGTCAAAACGTCAACTTCTCTAACTTAAAATATTTTATATTTAGGCCCGGTATTTCAGTCGTGGGTTAACTTTTGGTTCAACTAACTTGGTTTAAAAGATAACCAAAATCTTAAACTAGTTTAGCAGAGTATCTGTTTTTCAGTGATTAGACTCCGCCTCCTAATATTTAAGTTAGCTAACCAAAATATTTGTTAGGTTGGTATCGGAATAGTGTCAAATTTGACGTGGCGGGGAAGCGTTTGTGTTAATTATTAAAATGGATCAATTGTTTGATGTGTCATCTGATGATGAAATTTTTATAATTTAAGGTGGAGAAAATGGTGAAACATTTAGAAACCGGAAAGGATTCTTTTCCTTTAATGTATAGACCGTGTCGGGTGCAAATCTTGAAATATTAGATATTGTGGCTCGATGGCCAGGATCTTGTCACGATGCAACAATTTTTAATCAATCACGATTATGTGCCAGATTTGAAAATAATGAAATGGGAAATGGCTTGCTTTTAGGCGACGGTGGATACCCTTTAAAAAATTATGTAATTACCCCCTTGGCCCGCACCAATACTCGAGCTGAGAATCTGTTCAACGAGGCACAGATCAGAACTAGAAACCCGGTTGAGCGGTCATATGGGGTTTGGAAGAGGAGGTTCCCTATACTTTCCAAAGGAATTTCATTACAAATTGACAAAGTACAGTGGATAATTGTAGCCACAGCTGTGCTACATAATATGGCTTGTGAGTTTAAGGAACGAGATCCACCAGTACTTAATGAAGAAGAAGAAAGGGCTTTTAATTATGTCAACGATGTTCCTGTTGAGCCATTTCACATAAATGCAAATAATAACTGGACAAGAACAAATTTAATAATGTATTTTAATAATTTGTAATATTAATTACATAAATGGTTTTCTCTCCGACATTTATTTTAATTTTAATGCATGTTCCTCCCTCATTTGTTCCATTTTTAGTTGATGTTCCTCCAAAAGTATTTTCTTTTTCAACTTAACCAACTCATTTTCCTCCTGATGTTTTTTTACTGCCTCCTCCAATTCTTTTTTCTCGTAGTTTTTGGAGAATATCCAAAAATTCGCTTTTTTTGTCAGCAAGATTGCACCACTTTTCGTTGGTTCGGCAAGTTGTTGCTTTTGTTGTGCCTGTAATCATTATAATAGTTACATTTATTATATTTATTGTATAAACACATACGTACCAGCTTTTGTAGTTGATAACAACTTAGATGTGGGGGGTTTTCAAAAGCGCTGGACTGTAATCAGACCAGTCTGCTTGTCCTTGCTGCTCCTCGTATTTGTGCAAATGCATAACGGCCAAATTACTATCATTTAAACTTGAAGACGGCAGATTATCGTGCTGCTCATTTGTGCTTGACAGGTTCATTTCAAACGGCAAAATTTGTTCTTTGGATCCATTACCAATATCAACAGCCTGGGGTAAATGTTCATCTAAATTTTTAAATAATTATTTTCAACATGTTAAATGATAATATTTGTCAAATCTATACATACTTGCCACTACAGAGTCGCTGTCACACTCTGCCTCATATCCAGTCATTCTTGCGCCTATAATGTCATGGACAATTGAATCGACTGGTGTTTCGAGTACGATGCTGAAATCTTTGGGTCCACTTTTTTGCTTGCACTATAACTTTTAGTGGATGTTTTTTTTGTGTTTCGCCATTTTTCGATAAGCATCTTTGTACTTCGATGATCACCACTTGTGCTTGCATTAAACTCCATGGTCAATTTCTGCCATGCAGCCTCCTTTTGTTTGTGAGTTATTACCCCAGATTGTTTATTTTCGATCACTGGTCGGTTCTTCCCAACGAGTTCGGACAAAAGCAAAACTTCTTCATATGTGAAGTTTTTGGCACGTGCCGGTGTTTCGTTTTTTTCTATTCCACAACTAGGTGTAATAATAACATTAGTATTTTCAACATTATTATTTAATTTGTTTACTTACGCCATGTCCTTTCCGCTTAGAAGTGACAATTCATAAATCACAAAATATAAATTTCAAACACAAACCTAACCTCACTCTACAAAACGTGACCAAAAACTTTTAGTTAAACCATCAACTAAAGTTGGTTAACTTTTTTGGTTAGACAAAACTTGGTTAGGATGCCAACCAAATAGTGAAAAACCCCTGACCAGAAAATTTAATAGTTAACCATTTTTATTTGGTTTAACCCACGACTGAAATACCGGGCCTTAATCGTTTAATTTTTAGGTTAATATTGTTTTAGGCTAAAATTTTTGGTTAGGCATAACTATCTTGCAAAAAACCACCCTCCTTTGGAGCAGATGTTTAGTTACAATTTTTTGAATAACTTATAGGACAGTGACTTAACTTAAAAAAAGTGCGAGAAAACATTATAATAGGTATGCCGCAAATAAAAAACTGGACAATATCTTGAAGAAAATACAGCTAACTAATTTGGTTGCATCAGAAATCAAGTGGCGTTACTCAAACAAAAGTCTGAGTAACACCATATTCAGAAATCGTTCACTGCTTAAAAAAATAAATAAATAAACACACCTTACGGTAGTAGGGGACTAATTGTAAACATTAATCAGTTACTCACCCACCAGGAAAATGTTAAATGTAAATTTAAGTTCTAAACGTGTTTTCGCTATTTTTTAGATTTTTTTTTCGTAAATCATAATTTATTATTAAAATATCGGAAAACTGCTCTGCTAAATACCATGTCGAATTTTAGATATAGATAAAGTGCTGGCAAAGGCCAAATACTCCATTATATAAATTGCCTTTATCATAATTTGTGACCAGACAATAAAGGCTGGAATCGCCTCCCAATAAATTATTTTCCCTTGCGTTTCCAATAATGTTATCTTTCTACACACATGAGAGATGAATTCGTTGTTAACTGACATATTTTATTTAATTAACGTAACGTTTCAGTAATAATTAGTAATTACTGTAAGTGATCCTAGTGCATATAGAGTATTTAAAAATAAGCATTAAGATTATTTATATTTATAATTATAAATTATTTATACATTTTAAAACACTTCGTTTTTGATTTCTCCAAATTTAATTGTTAACAATTTATCTGTTTTAACTGGTGATACGATAACGATATATCACAGAATTAATACAGTAAATTGTAAGAGAATTCTAAGTATTACAAAACATAGCTATTTATGCCACAAAGGCATAAAGTGTTTTTCGTACTAGGCGTGAAAATTATCGAGTACAAAAAATACGCTTTGTACGAGTTGCATACATTTTACTTTCTCGTATATCCTATACTGATAGTGAAAGTATCAAATTCCAAATTATGATGAAAATGAACGTTCTGAGATCGGAAAACAGAAAATTCTCCCGAATTGGCATGCCGTCTGTTTGTCTGTGTGCCGCTGTTCATTTATTGTGATGCATTTTTTCAAACACGTCTCTCAACATGGATATTTTAAATTTTACGTATAATATCTGTGACGTCCAAGGACGAACCCTATTGAATATTAATAAAATTTGTACACCAGGGAGACAAGTTTTTAAGTCAAATCAAAAAAATGTCTCAAATACAAATTGTTCACAATGAGGAAATGTGTCGAAAATAATTCTTGAATATTTCTCAAGATTAACCGTTACTGAGGAAGAAGTATTGAAAATAATTTCATTCAATTAAAAAAAATTAAGTCGGTCTCGCAGTATTTCCTCATCATATCTCTTTTGAAATGAATGAAGAAAACCGCTGCCAATTACTTGGGGATCAGAACTTCTTCGCCGTTGTAAACTAGACGTGTGGTGGGGTTTATAATAAAATTAATTTATGACGTTTCAAAAAATTCACATTTTTTGACGTTTCAAAAAAAAGTCACATTTTAACGTTTCAAAAAAGTCACATTGGTGGAATGTCACTAATATTTTTTTTTAGACATTGGGACCGATTTTGCTCATCAACGAATTCATCTCTTCCTTGATCTCTAGAATGTGTGTACCAAATTTGAGAGCTTTATCACAAAAACTGTAGCTGCTATCGCGAACCAGACAGACACCCAGATAGAAATTTTTTTGTCTGAAATTTTGTGTATCTTCATAATTCGTTGAAATTCGTCCAGAAATTCAATACAAATTTTCAAAATTTTTTTCACGAATACATTCTCACTGAGGGGTGAGGAAGTAATAAATTATTCTGTTTTGTTTTATTTCATTTATTTCGTATCTCGTTTATCTCATTTGTCGCATTTGCCCCATTTGCCTCATTTGTCTCATTTGTATCATTTACCTAATATTTCTCATTTATCTTATTCGTCATGTTTATCTTATTTATTTTGTATATTTTGTTCATTTTGTATAAATAAATAAAATGAATTAAAATGACAATTTCAATTAAAGTAATCTTTTTATCATCGAAAGGTCAATCCCATGTGAGATGTTCATATCGGACATGAAAAAAGAGGTCTATTTCTCACAAAATTTTATACAGATGTTGCCGGTTTCGAGAATAAAACTGTTTCACATCACCAGGCAATAGAAATTTTAATTATCAAGATTTTTCATGAG
This sequence comes from Rhamnusium bicolor, assembly GCA_029963845.1. Taxonomy (NCBI): domain Eukaryota; kingdom Metazoa; phylum Arthropoda; class Insecta; order Coleoptera; family Cerambycidae; genus Rhamnusium; species Rhamnusium bicolor. The sequence goes on along the minus strand of JANEYF010004294.1, from coordinate 96,147 downwards.
CTTGTTAAGAAAATTGTTTCTAAGAAACATGGTCGTAAGAACATGGATTTTAATTAATATGTGTTTTAGTATTTGGCAAAATTTTCTTCTCTGTACTAAAATTATTTAAAAAACAATTAATATTAAAAAATAACACCACGTTTAAATAATAACATTTCCTGATTGTTACTTCTGCGTGCAGTGTGGTTTTTTAATATTAATTGTTTTTCTAATATCGTTTGGAGTTATTTATATTTAAATATTGGGATGTAGTCCATTTTCTAATTGTAATACCATGATAGAAAACAACTGTAGCTTTTAATTCGGTAAATTTCTCAGTTCTTTTTGTAGTAGTTGCCTTTGTTTTATATTAGGTTTGTTCCAGCAGAAAATTACAAAAGGTTTGATGAACTTTTTGAATGCGTGTGTCTAAACATCAACTAATCGGTAATTAGTTGGCAATTTATGCTGCTGAAACGATATTTTGCTTCTTTCTGCCTTTTTTGCATTTTCGCAATTCGCCGCATGATATTTATAAATTATTTCTGTCTTTATGCAAACCTAGAGAATGCTACCACAGAATATTAGGTTATTCACATTACGTTTGTAGTTCAAATAGTTTTAAACGACATTTTATATTTGAACTGCGCATGACCTGCCTAAAGTCCGTGGAGAATCCGAGAATTGTTTAAACCGTTTGAAATCGATTAGAAACTAATCAGCATGGGTCTGAAACTAGCATTGCTGCCACGTCAGCATTTTTGTCTATGCAATATTCCCTTTCGAAGGACTATCAGTTACCACTGGTTGTCACCGGTCGTAATTCTATTCAACATGTTTTATGTTCTAGCTATTAGATTCTGATTGTAAACGATATTTTGTTACATGTTTCTATATATTCTATGTGTAGTTAATTTTATAGGTATCACGTAATAAAATATAATTAGTATATTCTTAACTGGTAGCTTACTCGGAAAATTATTAGGAAAACCTAGTCTGCCACTCCCGAATTAGAGGAACAGCTGTTTTGTTAATTTTTTATTTGTTTTATTATATTATAATAACTTTAATAACAATATTATGCTGAAATTCAGTGGCTATCCTATCTGACTATCGTATATTTGAATCTTATCCTGTTTATTTTAGCTGGATTCTGTTCTTTGAATGAATCGTAAGTACAGGTATCTATCATATGTCATCATAAGTAAAATTATAAGTTTTTATTTAGATTATCTTTCTATTGAAGTTATTAATAATAAAAAAAAAATCTGAAAATCGGTTGACCCTGCAGGCCATCCCTGAAACTTCCCGCTATTTTCGAGCTTAAAGCGCTCAAAAATATACGTATTAGTTAATTTTTGAGCTCTCCGAGCTCAAAATATTATACACATACGTTTTTGAGCTCTACGATTAGGTGAAAAAGTTATATTAAAAAAACACTTTTTTTTTTTGTAATTTTTGAACTACGATGTCTTTTGAACAAATTAACCAATGGAGATGCAGTTTGCAGCATTCAACGCAGTTCTTCAAGTACAAAAAGTTATCTTAGTACGAAAAATCGATCCGACAGGAATTTTGATTGTTATTTCAAAAAAACACTTTTTTGCGAATTTTTCGTAATCGATATCTCTCGAACAAATCAACCGATTTTGCTGCGGTTTGCGACGATCGATGTTGCTTTATAAGTGGAAGAGATGATTAGATTTTGGAATTGATCGGTTCAGTAATCTAAAAGATATTCCAAGAAAACAAATTTTTGAAAATTTTATTTTTGAGATTTCGCAAAATCTACTGGGCCGAATCGGTTCTAATTTTCAGGAAATTTAAGATGAGTCAACCCCTTTAGAATGCCGCAAATCGCGTTTCGATCGATCAAGCCGTTCAAAAGTTATGAGAGGTTTACATACACAGTACACACATACACACACACATACATACAGCCATACAGACATCATCGTGGGAATAGTCAGAATAGCTTCTTAGGACCTCAAAACGTCGAGATCTGATAAAAACTCGATTTTCGAAAATCGGGGTGAAACCAATAACTTCCCGATTTCTGAAAATTTTCAATTTTCTTAGCGGGAAGTTAAAAAAATTATGTTGATTGTGATATATACAATTACGTTATTTTATATTTCAGTTGATTTGATTGAAAACAAGGTGAAGAGGTAAATATTCTGGGCCCAAGCGATGATGAATGTAGAGAATTGAGCAGCGGCATATTGTTTTTGGCAGAATTATTAAGAAAATAAAAGTTGCAATTTGCCATATCCATAGGGACGTACCAAACCAAACGGAGATTCCTGTATTTTATATAAACTTTAAAGAATTTTATGAGAAAACTGGGTTGACGTAATATTAACGAGTTAATTTAAAGTGACTATGTAAATCCTAATTTTTCAGTAGGTATTTTGTGGTTTTTAAAATTTGTGTTTTTAGGGTTGCATGTAAAGCTGGAAATACACATTAAGCGAATGAAAGACTTCGGATCACTTTTGCACAATTACACTTCAGTGAATCTTGAATCGGAAAGTGACTACTATATAGGTAATATTTATATTATGTATTATAAATATTTTGTTACTGTGAGTTAAAACAATCATTTTTTGTTTTTGTTAATTTTTTTATCATATACCAAAATGAACGTACAATAATAGATGTATAATTATGGTTAATAAATAAATATCATAAAAAATGTTCTATATACATTTTCCAAAACCTAAACCGATATTTAAAAAGCAAACAAAATTTCAGCCAAAGAAAATTGTGTTTGCATTTTAAATACTGGTTTTGTTCAAACTGAAAATCTGAATTTAATTTAGAAGTACGATTCAAAGAGCCCGCCAATTTTACTATGCAATAACATGGCGCCTCTATTGAAACGTCACAGCCGTTTCCTTCTCTTTCATAGAAAATAAAGATTCTAAATAGTTGTTCTATGCTAATCAGTTGGTTTTCTGGAACATTGAACTAGTAGACAGAATCTCCGATTATTGTCTGCTGGAACACCAATTTCGTTTTGCGCATGTTGTGGACGGTTTGCAATCATTTCTGACTACTGCTGGAACAAACCTATTATTATCAACATAGTTTTATTGTGAAATATTGTTGAAATGTCATAATTATTTTGTTAATATTTATTTAATATGAAGGCAAAGGTACTGGAAATTCGGAAAATGTTAGAGAGATACATTTTAATCACGTCGATTAAACGCGCGGATTTCATTTTGAAAATGTTTGAAACATCAAGCCAAATTAATTTTGTTAGTTTTAAGTATTTTTAAATTTACTTTTTTATTCTCAAGCACCTTCTGAACTTTAAGCCACAAATTTAAAATAATGTTAATTATAAAATTATTGTAAAAAAAAAATGTCTTTTGGGCTTAAATTACGCATGCTTCATTTCGTAAAGCGATATTTTAAAACGCTCTACAAAAAATATAGTTAAAAATATTGTGGAATTATTTTTGTAGAGGTATGTAGTTACCTATCCATTATTGTATACCCCTATCGCCCCCTTAAAAGAAGATACTTATGGGACATCCCGTAAACACAGAAATGCCGAAATTAATATCAATTTCTTAAAACTAAGATTAACTTAATTTTTTAATGGTAAAAATGATGAAATTACTGTGTATAGTATGTATAGTCCACATCTTCTAATGACAAAAAATACTAATAAAAAGTATATTTGTGTATTTTAAACATAAAAATATCGTAAAAATGCAGAAACAATAATAGCAATAATATACTAGCAGGAGATTAATTCGTCAGAGGACTCTTAGGTGAGCAGGCACACACACGGCAACTGCAGATTGATTTCGGGTTGTTACCGTTCATCACTACGAAACAGGGAAGTGTACCTGTCGAAAACAAATATACTAGTTCCAGTAAGCGTAGTCGGTAAAGGAATGCAAGTAGGGGCTGCTAATAATGAAGGTGCACGTGCTTTAGAATGCGTATAACAGTGACGGCGCCGGCAGTCGCACATATGCCGCCATACTCTTGATAACCCAACTCGCATTCCTTTATTGACTGCACTTGGAACTAGTATAATACCGTTCTTGATAATCTTTGAAAAAAAAAATCATTTAGTAGCAACATATTGGGATCAAGCACGAAAGAGTTATAAATATGTGGATTTCATGTATTTGCGATGTGAGCACGTTAGAAATCCCTGACCACGTCATAGTGAAGTTACCAATGATTCCACAAATAGGTCTATGTTAAATAAGTGATTAAAAAGCAAGTGTAGAATTAATAGTATCGTTGTTTAAGCAGAACTTAAATAGATAGACGCATGTCCTGAATTATTAAATGCTTTATAAAAGTTATGTTATTTACTTAATTGACGAACTATTTTCAATTCCGGTTGCTCCCTCAGTTCCAGTAAAAAGTTAAAACTTTTAATTTCGAGCAAAATTAATTAAATAATTGAATTTGAAGTTGTAGTCGTAAATTGATTTTCCATCTTTTAAGAAGTGGATTTCCAACAATTAATTATTTACTCGTTCTCTGTCCGTACTCCGTACGTATAAAATGCTCTGAATAATTACTACACGAACCCGGAGGAGCTAAAATGTCACGAAACAAAACATGCCACTCTACATAAAAGCAAACCCAAGAGATGTTATTTTTTGGTATTTTCAGCTTGAAATTGCTCATTTATTTTAGCAAAAATAATCCAAAATGGTAATAATCTCCCCACAATCAATTATCGATATGTGGTCGTAATAAAACTGTGTTCTCACATGAGTCATATCTAGAGTTGGTAAAAAATGCGCCGCAGGACATAGGCGTGCGCATCGTAATAAAAGAAATTAACTAGTAATAAAAGCAATAAACTGTTACAATTTATAACAATGTAAGCACAACTTACCTTCTTAACTAGCTTGGTTATCACAAACTGGAAAAGATCTGTAAAAAATTTGCAGCATCATATATGTTTCTATGGTTATCTCCGAGAGTAATGTTTGATGTGATGAAAAAATATGCTTATATTTTGAGAACGACCGTTCGACATCTATTGATGTAATACAAGTATACTTAAAATAGTCTTTGAACTCACTTAACGGATCTGCAGTTGCGCCATCAGTACCATCACAAAATTGTCTTAATCTGGTTAAACTGCTTTAACACACGTGCGAACCTTTCTCCAACGGGCTCATTTTTTGCGTCACCTAGAGAGTATAGCAGTTGATTTACTTCGTCCACTATTTTCAGTGGCTCCGCTAACGACAACGCACTGTTTTGTATGTTTTGTATGGCGTTATGTAATCCTTTATAGTTATTGTAAATAGTTTTTAAAGCTGTTTCAACAGAAACATCCTCGAATATTGTCTAGCTTTCCTTAATAGCTGCAGCCTCGTCTGGATTGAATTGTAATATCACAGCTTTTATTTGTTCTAATATTCAGCATAATAAAAAGCTGCCTTCAACCATGTTCCCCAACTTGTAAGAGTCGGCTGTGGTGGTTCGGGAATACCGTGCCACTTGCTATGAAATGCGCGAAGACTATTATGAGATTTAAGAAACACTTTTTTTGTACTTGCTATTAATACATCTACGTCTGGAAAACCTTGTCGAATAGTTTCTTCCACAGGGTGTAAAGCATGCACTTTACACGTAACATGTACCAACCTACAACTGTGTTCTTGAGGAAAACAGCCTACCAAACACATTGTCGCGGCACCATCTGTCATAAACATCAACACTTGACTTTTTGACAAAACAAATATTTCTAACGTCTCCAGCACCACCCGCGTAATAGTTTGGTCAGTACCTCGCAGTTAGCCTTTTGCAAGCTAGTAACAGTGGAAATGTCGGGTCCAGTACACGTACTATAACATTTAAAATAGAACTTTTTTCACAATCTGTCTCGTCAACACATAACCACAGCCGTGTATTTTTTGCTACACATTTCATCTTATTTACAATGCCTTCGCTTACAGTTGGTACATAGTTACGCAACGTTGTGCGACTTGGTAACGTTACGTTGGGATTGTATTTATTCCAGAACTCCTGAAATGGTTGTTTATCGAGTGTGTGCAGTGGAACATCACAGGCAATCAGCATTAAGAGTAAATCGAACATAAACTGTGTTGTCGAAGGCACGCCACTTCTTTTAGTTTTATGTTGCACAGAATTTACGTGAAGTTTACAATCACTTTTGTCCCAGCACATCAGGTCTGTCTCGCACACCTTACATATTATTATAGCACCATGGTAGAATAAATCCGGGAATTCACTGATAAATTCATTTTGTCAGCGTATGGCCGTTTTTTACCCTTAGCCAGGTCTGACATACTTTATTATTAAATTAATATCAAGAATAAAATACAAAAAATAAAATAATCAACAACACAACGGAGAGGAAAAAATGACCTTGTACACACCACGAGGTATAACAGTAGACTAAAATCAAATGTTAGTCTTTGTTAAAATAGTAAACAAGTCTCGCTTACGTATTTGGGTATTCATCTACCTGACACCGCCCGTGACTTGCGGACCGATTTGCCAATTCTAGTCATATGTGTAATACGTCGGTCGGCCATTTCGCTATCAAACTGTTGAAATTAAAATATCATCTTTTAGATATGAATAAAATTGACGTTGGAAATATTGATTTGTCTTTTACAATTTTATGAATGGAACCACCATGACGTCACTAATAGTGTTAAAATACACCAAATTTGTTTATGGAATCCAACAGAAGAAGTGATTCTTTCTTTTGTTTTTATGACCAACCTGTCCGCTTTTTTTTGAGTATTTTTAAGTGGTATCTTCTTATAATAAAATCTGTTTTGGCATAATTTTAAAAATGCATATGCCCAAGAATACACACCAATAGAAATAAAATTATTTAAGGATTACTTATAATTGAGAGAATATACAGGGTGCTGTTTAAAATAATGAAGTTAACCTTGTTTCAGATGCAACTGAAGGTGGTAGCATACTTGTTGAAAAAGATAATGTTTTTGTATACACAGTGATTCGTAATTATGAGGTAATACTTCGTGGGCCAATGGAAGACAAAAAACAGTATAGTTTATATAGACTATAGTCCGATACACCACATAATAAGGGTGATCCAAGGAGGTAATTAAAGTTACCTTTTTTGGCGATTACTTCGAAATGGCTTAAAATATATAACTGCAATTTTAGAAAGGAACAAAATGATAGTAGAAACCATTTTCAGCTGTGTCTTTTCGAATTGTCCCCCTCTTTAAGTTTCTTCCTCAAAAATATATATAATTCATAAATTAGGACAACTGCTCAAGGTGGCCCCAGCCATTCCCGTATTCTTCTCTCCAATGAATGAACTACCCATTACAACACTTCTTGATTGTCTCGAAGGATTGTAAACACGTTAATGATTCTCTTTGTCAATTTCTCAAGAATATTGATTTCAGTGTTATAAATTTTTGAGTTTAAATATCCCCACAATGATAAATCAAACGGGTTTAGATCTGGCAAACGTGCAGGTAGTAGATAGGTGCCAATCCAAAATTTTTCAGGAACACACAAAAATTGATCATGTTTACCCTTTATTCCTGCCTAAAATTACAATTTAATATTTCAAGCCGTTTATTCATGGGGGGTTTGTTTCGGACTATAGTCTATATAACAAACCACTTTGTCAACTATCGGCCTCTGAAGTATTTAATTTGCTTATTGTTATTCCTACAGGATTTTAATTAGACGTAGATGCATTTTACCGTTATACGTCATACATTTTTTAATTTAATTAATATTGATAGTTTTTTTTGTGGGGATTTCGGTCAGGTATAACTAATTAAATTTTTTTTCTTTTTTTCTAACGTTTCGGTTTATTACACCAATTTTTACATCTGACCGATACAAAATAATAATCCTTGAAATAAAATATCTTATTATATATTCACTATTTAAGCAAAACACCCACAGTAAACCATATACATTCCAACGTTATCTCTGTAACATAAACAAAACTTTAAGAGCACACAAACTATGTTAAAATATCTCAGTTACGTTAAAACAGACAACCAAACAACATGTAATAAAAAATTTTAAAACAAATTCCTAATAAATAATAGTGTAAGTAAATTTTAATGTATAATAACCATAACTATGTTTTTAAAATATTATATTAATTGTAGTTCTCTGATGATGGTGTAATAAACCGAAACGTTAGAAAAAAAGAAAAAAAAATTTAATTAGTTATACCTGACCGAAATCCCCACAAAAAAAAACTATCAATATTAATTGATAATAACGGTCAAGAAAAGAAAAATATATATATATATATATATATATATATATATATATATATATATATATATATATATATATATATATATATATATATATATATATATATATATATATATATATATATTTTAATTTAATAAAATTCGTTAGGATTACCTTTCATGATTTCTATTAAAAACGTTTATATTTATTTTCAAGTTATTATGATTTATGCCTAGCATCAAAGGTCCAGTAAGCAAAATAATTGCTTTTTAAGTTACTAAATGCACAGTTCATTGGCGTAATATTAGGATAAAAACTCTTGAAAAAACAGACCCTAGTCATGTTTCGTTTTATTCCTATATATAAAGCGAATCTGAGAGGTCAGCAAAAAATTGGCAAATTGAGGATTGAAATTAGGGAGAACTATATCATATTATATATACTTTGTATCACAGGATATCTTTGTAGCTTTTACCGAGATTTGAAAATGAATAATAGATCACGTTTTATAGATGATGGGTATCCACGATGTCTTTTCTAAGAGGCGGACTATTTCAGAGGCATAAAAATATTATTGAAAATGATAAAATAAATAAAGCATTATTTTATTATTTATCATTTATATCAGAGATATTACCACATCGAAAAATAAAAATAGGCGACATTTATGATTATACACAAAATACTATACCGAAAGCAATCTTTTACAATTTGCACCAGAAAACATTATAGATAACTTCTTTATGAAAAATAAAAATAATTATGTTCTAAATTTTAAGCCGTTAAGCTTGAAGTACAATTATCCGGGTGGAATCGACCAGCACGGGCAAGCAAAAATGCCAAAGGAATGAATTACATGTTTTTAAATGGCCGCGCGCTCGTTTATCTTGTCGAAGTCTGCTCGGCAAAGAGTCATCCTGAATGTCAACTTGGATTAGCTCTCAGTAGCATTCATCGGCAGAAATTCGTTCCGAGCTGATTCGGTCCGGGTAAATGTGCGCAACCAAACTTCATCCGGTGGCATGTGTCCACATTCTAGAGCCTTTCGGCTTATAAACAATGATATTCGGTACTTTTCGTTGACTATTCTGAATGAACAAACACCAAACACTACAAGACTTGACAGGAGCAATAGGTACATTATAGAGGGCTGCCTGGTAGGAATTTTGCACGCATCCATGAGAAGTACCATTGGGGGTCAATTCTAGCCGTATTAATGTGGTTATTCGATTCCGCTCTAGAACTTTTGCTGACCGATGAAGGCCAATTTCGCCTAGTTAAATGTTGTTCAAGCTTTCAAGTTTGATAGGAATGCTACACGCAGCCCGTAACGAAAATTCTCATGAATGCGCGCGAAATTCCTTCCAGACAGACCTTCATAGTGTATCTATTGCTTCTGTCTTGTCTTGTAGTGTTTGATGTTGTTCATTTAGAATGGGCCAAGAAAAGTGTCGAACAACATCGTTTATATGCTCTGGAATGCGTACGGATACCACCGGATGCTGTTTGGATGCTCACATTTACTGGGACGGGATCGGATCACAATGAATTTCAGCCGATGAATTCTATTGAGAGCAAACTCAAGCCGGCATTCCAGCCTACTCGGCTCGGATAAATGTGCGACCGGCCATTTAAAATTACGTAATTCAATCCTTCGGCATATTTGCTGGCGATTGCGGGCCGATTCGGCCCGTCTAAATGAGCCTCAAGCTTTTTATGCTACTGTTTGCACAACACTCGTTAAATATTAAAGTGTATATATTAAAATTAAATATTATGTTGAATAACAAACGTGGCCAATGGCGTAGATATTAAAAATCACACAATTTTTTGTGTTACTGTATCTTTATTGCAATTTTCGTAGTTCCTATTTTCCTAAGCAAAAATCAAAATATGTTACTATGGACATTTTTGTGAGGAATCCGATTCACTAGAAGAAGAAACAATTAAACGTCAAATCTGCGAGGTATAGTCAAAAAACGGATTTAAAATTTTTTTACCCAACAAATGAATATATCAATTTGTTTAAGTATCACTTGTTCAAAATGCTGGCCTATGTAAATAAGAAAAATATGTATATCCTGTATGTCGTGACTTTGGTGTTATATTTGACACAAAGCTTAGTTTTAGTAGTTACATACATAATATTACAAATGACTGTTTCAAAATGTTGGGCTTCATAATAAGAATCTCTATGATTTTAATAACACTGACACGATTAAACTGCTCTATAATTCTTACATCAGGTGTAGACTTGACTATGCTTCCAATTTGTTCTCCATATTAAAATTTTCATATTAATAACCTAGAAAGAATTCAAAGGCGTTTCCTTAAATATCTATGTTTTAAAAAAGGGTGGAGTCTATTCAGCTATAGGTTACCCACATGCCAGTCTCCTTAACAGATTTTTAGTAACTTCTCTTGAAGCTCGCAGAAATATATCTGAACTTGTGTTCCTTTAAAAATTAATTTATGGTTTAACTGATTGTAGGTATATGCTTAGTTTTCATGTTCCCAGATCGACATCTAGACAAAACAACATATTTTATCTACTCATGCCTAGAACAAATGTTCAGAAATACTCGCCTCTCTTTAGAATATGCAGTAACTGTAATAATTTTATCAGTGTTATTGATATTCTTAACTGCAGTATAGCTTGATTAAAGAAATATTTACAAGTTTTATAATTACGGTTTTAACATTAAAATTATATTTTCGTTTTGTTCCTGCAATTTTTATATTACATTAGTTAGGTACTTCTCATTGTGATAAATTAATGTATTTTGTAATTCCCACCCACTAACTGGAATTTGTATCTGTTGGGTAGAGTATAATAATAATAAATAAATAAATAAATAAATAAATAGACAGACAGACGGACGGACGGACGGACGGACTGACAGACAGACGGACGGACGGACGGACAGACAGACAGGCAAACAAATAAATAAATAAATAAAAGAAATACATAAATAAAATAATGCCAGAAATATAACATACTAAAAATCTATAACTTTTAAGTAAAACTTTTTTCTCCCGCTTATAGTTTCCAAGAAAATGAAGAGGACGCCTTAATGACAAAATAAATTATCCGTTTATTACGTCTACAACTGGACAACTCTATATAATTAAAAACATATTATAATATGCTGTGGAACTATTTCACAGTAAAATCTATATCTAAAATTTAAAGTTTTATGTTTGAAGTTTCATCTCTTTAATTCTAAAACGCCCCAGTCGACGAATAGTGAAAGACGGAACGGAGAAGCAAATTCTCATGTTAAGTTGGCAATTCTCATAAATTATTATATCAGCGTAATGTATCTGTATTCGGCGATGTGTGGTAGAAATGGGAGTTGCGGGAGTAACTCCGTTAATTACTGTACTCTTCTTCCAGATTACGCAACTTGCACAGGTCACAAATATTATCTTCATTACTTGTTCTCGTTCGTAGCATGCTATAACCAGATTGAACCATGGGCGTATTTTAAGGCTCTTATATAGTAAAATTAAATTAAAAGTAATTCTTTGCAAATAATTATCGATGAATAGAAATAAGAGAATTTAGTATACCCCGTTATCTTTTACTAGTACTAGAGAAAACCAAAATACAAACTAATAAAAACAAATTTATTAAGTACATAAGTTACAAGACATTAAAACATGAACTATCAAATTATGACTGGAATAATGTTTTCACGGGGAAGGATTTGGACATTGAAACAGAAAAATTCATTGATAAACTAACAGCACTAATAAATAAGCATACAGAAACAGCCAGAAAGAAAGAAAATAAAAAGAAAGAGTTACTTACAAGGGGCGTAATAACTTCAATTAATAAAAGGGACAATCTATACAAGAAATTAAAAAGGGATCCAAACAATATTGATTTAAAGAATGAGTACCCTACATACAGAAATAAATTAACACAGTTAATAAAAAAAACAAGTATACTTTCTACAAGGACGAGATAGAAAAAAAGTAAAAACAACATGAAAACTCTATGGGATACAGTAAATTATAAAATAAAAAATACCAACAGCAAAGCCAAAGTATAACAAATAAAAAATGAACAAAATACTTGCCATAAAATAAAAAGGAATGCAAATTATAATGAAAAAAGAAAAATAAACTTACATTCTTTATTGCTACATCCTTGTACCAGTTTTGAAATAGAAGATTATACAAACAAACTAAAAATAGAAAAGCTCCTGGATTTGATAACATTAAATCTGAAACGCTTAAAGAAATATCAGAATACGTTATCGCTCCTCTGGCATACTTAATAAATACGTCTCTTAGTTCAAGTATTTGTCCGGACATTTTTAAAGTATCTATTCTAAAACCAATTTATAAAGGTAGAGATAAAAAAGTCAGCTTTAAACTATGGACCAATCTTCCTTATCACAAGTGTTACTAAAATTTTTGAAATAGCATTAAAAACCAGAGGTTTCTAGATAAACACAATATTTTGTCAACGCAACAATTTGGTAAGTCGATTGAACACGCAATTACTATGCTTACCAAGAAAATTTATGAATCTCTGGGCCTTCGCTATGTTTGTTTCTAGACTTAGCAAAGGCTTTCGATACAATAAGCCACATGTTGTTATTGGAACGTTTAGGTGATATAGGAACTAGAGGTACAGCTCTTAAATTAATGGGTAGTTACCTAACAAATAGGAACTAATATGTGGAAATCGATAACACCAGAAGCAGTTTTGAAACAATTGAATATGGTGTATCTCAGGGCAGTATACTTGGGCCAATTCTGTGTATCCTTTACCTTAATAATTTATTTGAGATAGAGTCAGAAGGTACGATCATCAGTTTTGCTGATGATACTGCCATTTTTTATGAAAGTGACACCTGGGACAACTTAAGAGAAAAAGTACAAAATGATTTTACAAACATAAAGCAATGATTTGATTTTAAACTTTTCTCATTAAACTTTGAAAAAAGAGTATATATACCTTTTAGCTGCTATAATGCCTCTTTATCGCAGTTTCAATCCTTAGAAATAAAGAAATAAAGGATGAACAAGATAACTGTCTTTCAGTATTCTCTAAACCGCATACTAAATACCTTGAGTTAATTATCAATTGTTATCTAATATGGGACAAACACATAAATTACATCACCGACAAGTTGAGCGTACATATTTATCTTTTTAAATTTCTGAAACGTGTTAGATATTAAACATCTAAAAGTAATATATAGGGCACTTGTAGAACCACATACTAGATATGGTGTAATAGATTAGTTATTTTTTTAAGCTTGTTACTGATGCAATATTCAGAAACTAAAATAATTTTACAACATTTATACAGGGTGTCTCATCAGGAACTGCTTCGATCGATCGATATAGGGAAAGTACGCACCAGAAAATTTTGAAAAATATAGGGAATTACTAATGACAAGAGAGGTAAATTCAATTAAAATAATTACAAGCATCTGGCACTTCCGGTTCTACCGGAAGTCGATACCAACTTGCTTATTTTGAATGGAATACCCTATATATTTTAGGGTTTTCGAAAAGAGCATAAAATTCTGAGTAAAAACATGTAAGATACCCTGTGCCTAAACCCAGTCGTTCAGAGACATTTGACATTTAAAAAAATTTTAACAGGTGCAATGGTTTATAATAACATTTATAACTTTCCTCATGTAAAACATACTCATCTGCTATTTGTGATGCAGAAAGAACATAAGGAGAGCTATGTTTTACAGTTTAAAGGAATTTAATAATAGTATGGAACACTTGGTCCATTTTTGACGTTACATTTTGTAAAATTAAAACTGCGAAAACTTGTTTAAGTCAAATGGAACACCCTATATTTCTTTACATCAAGTTATGTATAATTAAATTCCTATTTTTCTGATATAAACATTATGGGAGTTTAAGTTACAACTTTTTGAAATATTTGCGATTTTCTTAGAAATTCAAGAATTCTTCGTAAAAATTTTATCAAATTAGCCATGATTAGAAACAATCAGTAATGTTAGTCATTCTTTTATGTCAAAAAATGCCACCGCGTTTAAATTACACCCACAAGGACTTTTTGAATTCGTTTATTATTTATGGAGAATGTGATAAAGTAATATCAAGAACTTGTAGTACATTTGCTACTCGATATCCACAAAAACAGAAACCGTCACCAAACACTGTAAAACGCATACTGGAAAATTCTAAAAAATATGGCTCTCAAGGCAAACATTTAAAATCGGAAGCTTATTATTGATGACGAAAACGTAGAAATAGCAATTCTGGGATATTTTCATGTATTTCCAATGATGTCATTAAGACAAGCTGCTCTAGAATTGGGACTATGCAAGGATTCAGTTCACAGAATCTTAATTGAACATAAATTTTACCCGTTTTCGTTCCAAATTGTTCAACGATTAAAAGAAACAGATTTTCTAAGAAGAGAAAATGTTTGTGGAATTTATTTTAATAAGGTGTGTATGTGTTATTTGGGAAACATTATATGATCAGATGAAGCTAAATTTACCAAATCTGGACATTTTAAACGACACAATTCGCATTATTGAAGTGACTCGAATCCTCATGTATTCAGGAAACGAAATTTTCAAGAAAGTTGGCAGTTTAATGTTTACTGTGCCATAAGAAATGATAAAGCGGTGGCATTAGAATTTTATCAGGAAAATTTAAACAGTAAGTTATAAAAATTTCATCTTCTGCTAGTATGTATAGTTCATCTCTTTTTGTTTTTTTCTGTTTTTAAGGTTAAAAGATATCCAAATGTTTTACAAAATTTGAAGAATATCTATTTAGAAAATTTACCTCTCGCCGAACATAGAAACATTTTTTTTATCACCACGACATTCCCCCACATAACGCGCATTTAATAAATAATTTTTTACGATCAATGAATCGCCAATAATGGATCTTTCCTATGGGCTCCTCGCTCGCCCAATTTATCAATTTTAGATTATTTTATTCGGGAAACTATTAAAAATAAAATTTATGAGAGCCCATTAACAACTATTGAAGATTACATGCCGAGAGTAAGAAATGCATTTCAAAACTTATCACACGATTCAATTAGAGGAACTACCCATGAAGAACTAATCCGAAGGTACGAAATATGTGTGGAGGGTCGAGGGCGGAATATTGAACAATTATTAAATTAAAATGGAATCATGTTTTTAGTGGATTTTATCTTAGCTATTTTAGTTTATGCAAAGTATCTTCAATCCAATTAATAGGCATGTAACTTGAAATTCTAAGAAAATCTAAGTTGTAACTTAAACCTCCACAATGCTTATATCAGAAAAAAAGGAATTTAATTAAACATAACTTGATGTAAAAAAATACAGGGTGTTCCATTTGGCTTAAGCAAGTTTTCGCGGTTTGAAATTTGCAGAATGTAACGTCAAAAATGGAACACCTGGCATGTTTTTGACTCAGAATTTTATGCTCTTTTCGAAAACCCTAAAATATATAGGATGTTCCGTTTATAATAAGCAAGTTGGTATCGACTTCCGGTATAACCGGAAGTGCTAGATGCTTGTAATTATTTTAGTTGGATTGACCACGGTACCGTTAGTAGTTCCCCATATTTCCAAAATTTTCTGGTGCGTACTTTTTTCCTGTATCGATGCAATTCCTGTTGAGACACCTTGTATTATACCAGAAATAAAAAAAAACTTATATCAGCTAAACTAATGTATAAAACAATTGGGCAACGATATCATGTGTACCTCGCACCTAAGGCATATAACTTTATACCTGAAATATTAAAAAATGTATTTAATAAAAAGCTATTTAAAAGAAATATAAAGAAGCTTTTATTGAAAATTCCCAGAATCGAAATACATAACTTAAATAAAAAACTTTAAAAAGAAAAATTAAAAAAAAATCAATGCTTAGGTTAGGTTAGGTTTGTTGTGAGTGGGTCTCAGTAGACCCTCCACTGCGGCCATCAGCAGGCCTATTGTGGCTCACGTCTAATTATATTTCACCCAATAAGTTCAGTCTCTTAATGAAACTGATAACTTTATTGGGTGAGAATATGTCCAGATCCTCTGGTAGTAGTAGTTGCCTTTTGCCAAATATTGAGAATCGGATCCTCTCCACAGCGGGACAGGTGCATAAGATGTGGTCTGCCTTCTCATCATCCTCCAGACATAGACGGCACTCGGCGTTTTCCGCTAGGCCGAGTTTATGTAGATGATAGTTTAGTCGGCAGTGCCCGGTATATAGGCCTGTTAGAGTTTTCAGGTTTACCCTGTTTAACTTTAAAAGTTTCTTAGCTCTTGATTTCAAAGGGTATTTTATAAACGCCTTCGAATGAACTAATCCTGGTAACTCTTGCCAATACTGGAGAGTTTGCCTTTCAGCCCAGGTTGAGATAGCCATCTTGGCAGTACTTGAGGATATGCCAAGTATTGGTTCTGGTCCGATGAATCGTGATCCCGCTCCTTCTCTGGCTAAGGAGTCCGTTATTTCGTTACCTTCCACACCAGAGTGGCCGGGTATCCAGACCAGAGTCCCTTTGTTGTTTTTGCTCAAATAAGTCAGAGCTTTCTGACAATTCCATACCGTTTTGGTGTTACACCGGTAGAAGCCAAGAGCTTTTACAGCTGCTTGGCTATCTGAGAAAATTTTTATTGATCTGCGTGTAAGATGAATATATTCCAGCCTTCGTACACACAGTTCAATGGCATGAACCTCAGCCTGAAAAACAGTTGCATGAGTACTTAGGTTTGAGACTCTCCTCACCCTTGGTTTGTAGCTGTGTACTCCGGTTCCTGTTTCCTTGGGAGTTTTGGAGCCATCTGTAAACCAACAACTGTCTGCCTTCAGTAGGTCGGCTTTATTTCTATCCCACTCATCTCTTTCTGGAGAAAGGATGTTGAAGGTCAGCTCGTAGTTGGCTATCGTAGGCATAGTATCCGAGGGCATTCCCAGGATGCTGTGATTCTCTATGTCATCCAACAACCTGTTCCGCTCCATGATACTAGTCGGCGGCATATTAATGGCCGCTTGTTGCAGTTTGTAGGTTGTCCACCTGGCCTCTCTCTCCAGATATATATGAAGAGGGGGTAAATCCAGGAGGATTTCCATTGCAGCTGACGGTGTGGTGCTAATTGCTCCCGTTACGGTCATGCATGCTAATCTCTGCAGTCCAGAGAGTTTGGATTTGGCCGTCTGTTGTGATCTTTTCGGCCACCAAACAATGGATCCGTATGTTATCATTGGTCTGATGACCGTGATATAGATCCAGTAAATTTGTTGGGAACCATGCCCCAGGATTTACCACAAATACGACGGCATGTCCATAAGGACAGCTTTGCTTTATGAATTACCTTTTCCAGGTGGGTGTTCCAATTAAGTGATCTATCCGGAGTAATTCCTAGATATTTCACCTCCTCCGCAAATGGAATAGTTTCACCCATTAAGGTGGGAGGTCTTAAGTCCTCCAGCTTCCTTTTCCGGGTGAATGGTACTATTACTGTTTTTTTGAGGGTTTACAGACATCTGTTCCCTGTCACACCAGTTACTCACTGCATCCAGTGTCTCTTGAAGGGTATTTGATATTACTCCTTCAGAGTTTCCTCTGACTAGTATGACTAGATCATCTGCATATGCTATAACCTCAACCTCCCACAGTGTGAGAATAGCCAGTAGGTCGTCCACAAGAAGTGACTACAAAAGGGGGAGGGAACCCCACCCTGCGGGCATCCTCTTGTGGCTCTAAACCTAACTGTTTCTCCCTGTAGAGACGTTGTTATGGTTCTGTTTGATAATTTAACACGAATCCAGTCGCCTATAGTAGGCTCAATTCCTCTGGCAGCCACTGCTGCATATGAGGAGTCGGGCAGTGCATTATTAAATGCTCCCTCAATGTCGAGGAAGGCTCCCACCGCAATTTCCTTCATTTGAAGGGATTGGGTGATCTTTTCGACTAAGTTATTGAGTGCCAGTTCTGTTGATTTTCCTGTCTGATAGGCGTACTGATGGATATTGAGGAGGTGATGATTCAGGATGTTCCCCCTGATATATCCGTCCAGCATCTTCTCCAGGCCTTTCAACAGAAAAGATGTCAGGCTAATTGGTCTAAGCGATTTTGGGCTTGGTTTTTTCCTACCCATTTTTGATATATATACTACCTTAACCGCCGACTAACTGGATGGGATATAGTTCCATACTAGACTGGCTCTGAATAGTTTAATGAGGAATGGGAGCAATATTTCCAGTCCATTTTGTAGTAGAGCTGGAAAAACTCCGTCCTCTCCTGGCGATTTGAATGGTTGGAGTGATCTGATGGCCCACTCAATTGCCGGTATTGTGATCACCTTTTTAGCCGTCAGCCAATCATTTTTATCAGGTCGTTTTAATCGGCCTTCGGATGGTGACGGCTGTTGGTCATCCACATTCAAGCACCCTGGGAAGTAGTTTTATGCTAGGAGCTATAAGGTTTCCTTTCCAGAGTCCGTATATGAGCCATCCGGTCGCCTTAACGAACTAAATTCCCTCGTCGGCTCTCTAGAAAGAATCTTGTGGATTCTAGTACTGTGAGGTAGGTTAGTTATACTCTCACAGAATTTCCTCCAAGATCCCCTTTTTGCTTTCCTTATTTCTTTGTTAAAGTCTGGATGAGCGGATCTATATTGGTCCCAGCATATTCAGCATACTAAAAAAGCTGCCTGCAACCATGTTCCCGAACGTGTAAGAATCGACTGTGGTGGTTCAGGAATACCGGGACACTTGCTATGAAATGCAC
This sequence comes from Rhamnusium bicolor, assembly GCA_029963845.1. NCBI lineage: Eukaryota > Metazoa > Arthropoda > Insecta > Coleoptera > Cerambycidae > Rhamnusium > Rhamnusium bicolor. The sequence goes on along the minus strand of JANEYF010004294.1, from coordinate 77,186 downwards.
GGAGACGTTTAGGAGATTTAAGAAACACTTTTTTTGTACTTGCTATTAATGCATCCAATTCTGGAAAACCTTTTCGACGAGTTTCTGCCACAAGATGTAAAGCATGCACTTTACACATAACATGTATAAACGTACAACCGTGTTCTTGCAAAGAACGGACTACCGAACGCATTTTCACGACGCCATCAGTCACAAACTTCAACACTTGACTTTTTGACAGTTCAAAATTTTCTAATGGCTCCAGCACCACCCTGGTAATTATTTCGCTAGTACACTGACTTAGTCTTTCGCTAGCTAGTAACAGTGGAACTGTCTGTTTAAGAGGATCCAGTACTTGTACTATAACATTTAAAATAGAATTTTTTTTCAATATGTTGTCTCATCAACATAACCACAGCTGTGTATTTTTTTAATTCACATTTCATCTTATTTACCATGTTAACATGTACAGTTGGTAGATAGTTACATAACGTTGTGCGACTTGGTAACTTCACCTGGGCATTGTATTTATTCCAGAACTCTCGAAATGGTTGTTTATCGAGTATGTGCAGCGGAACATCACAGGCAATCAGAATTAATAGTAAATCAAACATAAACTGTGTTGTCGAAGGCACGCCATTGTTTTATTTTTATGATGTACACTATTTACGTGAAGTCCACAGTCACTCTTATCTCAGCTAATCAAATCTTTCTCGCACACTTTACAAATTATTTTAGCACCATCATAGACAAAATCCGGGAATTTACCTATGAATTTATTCACTTTGTCAGCAAATGGCCATTTTCTACTCCTGTGTACGTCTGCCATGCTTTATTATTAAATTAATATCAACAATACAGTACAACAAATAAAATAAAAACACAAAAACAATATGCAATACGCCCAAGTGACTTAACGTGTACGCAACTCCAAAGCTAATAATAGACTGGACTGGAGAAAGAGTTTCGCGCTCAAGGTGAATGCCGGTGACAGTAAGTACATCTGTACTCTACGACCATGATACACAGAAACGATTTGCAGCTTTGTTAATGATTTTTTATTATCTAATGTTTCTCAAAAGTGATGTAGTATTATGTCCCTTTCGAAAACCGATTTGTATAGGCGAAACAGTTATTTTTAATTACATAATCATACATTTTCACCTGAATTATCTTCATTCCAAAATTTTTGACAACGTTGGTATAATAATAAATAGTCTTAAATCACAATAATCCCAAGGATTATGTTTTTTCAGAATAGGTTTAATTAAAGATATTTTCCATTGATTTGGAAAATAACCTGTCTCTAGTGCACAAATCATTATATGGGTGATATGTTTACAAATTACACTACTTGAACACAGCTGAATCATAGTAGCACAAATGCCATAAGCATTTAATTTTAAATTAAGGTAAATCGTTTGAACTTTATCTACGGTAGCAAATTTGAAGGTGAAAGACAAATTATCACTATATTTCTGTGTTAAATACCTACTCGTCTCGGTGCAGTTATTTAACGCAAGAAAAAAAATCGATTACATCGTCAGGTCTACGCAGATGTTCAGGAATATAATTGCTTTGCGTAACCTTTGTATATAAATTGTGAATGGTCTTCCAAAGTCCTTTGCTATTATTGAAATCAAAAATAATTTAAAAATTTCTCTAAATTCAATTTCAAATCAATTTTTAATTATGATTTTGAATATATTCCATCATTGTCCTCAATTGATAAAACCGATGTAAGAACAATTAGTTATACTTAATAATTACAATTTTAGAAACAATTTTTTTTTTCTGCATTTTTCAGTGGATGTAACTCGTTTTCAGATTAGTCTTTCTAACATGATTTCAATTTTAAAACAAAAAGGAATTAAGGATTAGTATATCAGATAATAATGTCCACACAAAAACTCTGATTTTTTTAAAAAACTTCGAACTGCCATGTATCTCTCCATTGTTTTATTCTTTTAGCTGTTTGGGTCGCATTCTTTTGCCCAAGTCTTTGAGAGTGGCCAGATAAAAAGCTTGATTTAACAGAAGGGAAGGTTTCTTTTGCACCGAGTCCCTTTGTAAAGGTAGATAAGCGTAGTCTTTTTTTTCTAAAGTTATTTGCCGCAGAAGATATCAATGAAATTCTTTACTTACTTCCACTGTGAAGGTGATACAGGAGAGAGCAAATACTTGTAAATAAATATCCACATAAAAATAAAGTTCCTAAAAATATAGTTGCTTTAAAGAGCTTTTTTTTATCTTTATTTTTAAACAGTATAAGGGAATAGTAAGATAGCAATAATAGAATCAATGTAACTTTTCAGAATTATTAAATTATTAATCCTTTTGCAAGTTGCCTCTCATAGTATTAGTTTAACGTAAGATATTTTTTCTTTTATTTTATAGTGGCTTATACTGCATTTATACATTATGTAGGAAGTTGCCGAGAAAGTTAAGCGTGTTGTTTAATCTCGTCTCTATGTTTATCCATTTTAGTTACTTGTTAAATTTGAGAGTTATGTCTTTAATTATTACCAACTAGGTATAAATGTGATTATATTAAATTTGTACACATCTGCTTATAATTTAATAATTGATATAACCATGTATAACAGCTCAAAACACATATTGGCCCAATAGTTGAAGTTCCTCTTACAGTTTCCAAGTAAAACAGAACAAGAACGTATAATATGATAACTCCAGTTAATATGAGTCAAGTCTCCGCTAATCAACTATCTAAACTTAGTTTATATGCAAGGTAGCGTTTGTAACTTGCCTATAGAAAGACAAACAATTGGAAATACACCAATGAATAAATTACAGTCTTATGATAACACAAAGAATGCCCTGTTCATTTCCGATCACATTTTTCAATACGGTGTGACCAGTAGGAAAGAGTTTGTGGTCAGTTAGAATGAAAAAGCAGCCTCATCACATGGTGTTGATGTATCAAGCCTCTCAAATATCCAGGAGGAGGCAGATACGAAGATCATACTACATACAGCGTATTTAGTATAGAGAGAAATCAAAACTTCTATATGCTTTCATCTGGTACTAGTGTTGTGGTTTTAGCACTAAGACGATGTTCCCGATTTACATAAGACTTTGAGGTTTAGTATGAAGTAGCTAGATTTAATTTACAAAGCCTCTGCACTTTATAGGTTATATGCACTTTCAGGAGCAGATGTAACTGGACCCATTTGCCAACAAACGAAAAGTAAAGTGGTGGAGGATATCAGTTTTATACGTGATGAGCTATTAAAATCTTTCGTCAGATTGAAGACTACACTATCTTTTACTGAAGATGTCAGAGATAACTTGGACGCGTTTGTTTGTCAGCTGTATATCCAAAACAGCATTGATTGATATAGTAAGATGGTTGTTGTTGACGCAGAAATAATGTCAAGATGAAAACCTCTTATCAACAAAGTCTACTCTGAACTCAGCTTTCTTAAGAGCTCATTTGAGTGGAAACAGGACTTCATCCAACACCCTAAGAAACCATCGCCTACGGATTTCGAACGCCAAAGTCGTTGCTCTCCTCCATGTACGTATCAGTCGAATGAACTAAGGTGTACTGAGATGTGTAGATGTGAAGTTGATCCCGATCGAGGTGATAATATGGAAGAATTAGAAGTTGGTGGAAAAAACTTGGAATTATGAAAGTGATGAAAAAGATAATTGCAGTACGTAGAGAATAAATAGCAAGTATTTCTTGTCTATATATGCGTAACCCTATACCCAATTCAATTTTTGTTCAAATTACACTCGTTGGTTCAACTTCCTATATCTGTAAAAATATGGGGAATGGAGGGTATCCGTGTGATGTCTCTGATAATAATTGATATCCGGTGTCCCTAGAAACAGTGTTATTCAGATTAATATGCACTGGCTAAACCTCCGTGAAAGTCTGTTATTGTTTAAGTAGATATAATCGTTATTGTATGACAGTGAGATTATTGTTCACACACTGTTTCAATTTTAATGAAAAAATGTTTTATAAAAAAATAATAAAACATTTTTTCATAGAACAATTACTAAGATAAATGAAACATTCTTTTTACAGTAGCGGCCATTTTGATACACAACTATGATACACATATTAAATTTACTGTTGGGGAAGAAAATAATCTTCAATTACTCTTTTTAGATGTAAATGTAATTAGAGATGGTAACAAAGTACGAAATGAATGGTACAGTAAGAGTATAAATTCAAATATAGTGTTAAATTTCTATTTAAACCATCCATTACAACAAAAAATAACTATTATAAAATTATTTAAATATAAAATATATAAATCATGCGACGAAGAGTTTTTAAAAAAGAAATAACCACTTTCAAAAATATTTTAGCGAATAGTAATTATTATTTTCCCAAATTAATAAATAGTATATTTAATTATAATGTAGATAATGAACATCCGCAAGATTCATCTAAGGTTAATTCGTCACAAAATAAGAAATATTTCAAAATACCTTTTGTTAAAGGATTGTCACCAAATTTAAAAAATTTGCTAAATAATGAGCAAACAAGTATTGTATTTTAAAACAATAATTCCGTACCTTCTCTGCATGCAAGAATAAGTGTTCAAAGTGTAGTCTTAGTTATATTGGACAGACGAAACAATGGGTAAAATCAAGAATGCATAACCATAATTATGACATATCTAAGAATAAAAAATTCTCAGCACCCTCTACCTATGCAATAGATAATGAACATTATTTTCTTTTTGATGAGGTACAAATTTGACACCATGAAAGTAATTTAAGTAAAAGGGTGTTATTAGAAATGATTAATAAAACAGACGATTGTATAAATTTAAGAACAGACACTGACAACTCAAGTGTTTTATATAAGAACATATTAAAAATGTTTGTAATTCAAAAAATATCGCTTCTGCGCGTGAATAAGGATATATATCCCATTTAATTAGTATGTGACATATCCCTTGTTCACGTGCAGTAGTGAATTTAATCATTGTTCATGGCATCTTTCTTTTTAATCATCTTAGGATATGCAAAAAATTATAATAATAAAAAATATTTTACCTTTAAACTAGAATTCCATTCTTTTCACAAATAGTGTAAAGTATAGTTACTATTTTATATTTAGAAGTTATTTTTAAAGAATTTTTAATTTGTGTAAATGTGTAATTGTGGTTATGTGAAAATTATTTACCATTTTGACTTTGCTTATTGGCTGCGTGTATAATTGGTAAGTGTTTTCATGTTTTATTTTTAATTAATTTAATTAAACTAACTGTAAAAATATATTGTAGATTATGAGAAATATCAGTATATACAGGGTGGAACAATAGTGTGTCCGACTTCGATATCTCGAGTCTATGATGGATAGAAACTTGATTTAAAAATATAAGTAAACTAGACAAAAAAGTCTATAACCGGAAATTATATTTGAACGTGGTGAGCCAAGACGATCCTACAGGGTTAAGTAAAATTTTTTAAATGAAATGAGATCTAATAAGTTCTATGTCTGGTTAGGAACTGACAAATGATATTGGCTACCGATCTATCATGATTTGAAGGTATAATCCAATGAAGGTCGGGGTATTTGCCCGCTGAGTAGTTGTTTCGTTCAAATCATATTTAATGGCGTAGTATCAGTCATAAATTATATACCACCTACAATAATTTTGCATTTCTTGAAGATGGGTTCAGTTTTCATAATATGATAAACAATGGCCATATACATCATTTGCGTAATTCATGTGCAATTATACTAAGTTATAAGCCAACATATTTTTTGTGTCTGTACCTAAATAATCTTTAAAAGAAAAAAGTTGTTTTTAACTTAGGTAGACTTTACAACATACAAAAGCAACATGTTTCAGTAAACTTGAGTTGGTTATCAAATATAGCTCTTAAATTCCTTACATGATCAACGGTTGGTAATCGTTTATTATTAATTTGCACTGAAAATTTATTACGTTTATTAAGTGTTAAGTGTATTGAGCTGAGTCAATAGTGATATGCTGATTTTTTCTAACATATAGCTGGAGAATATTATCAGTCCAATGTATAATTTTATTTAAATCAGAACTAAACTCAAAAGTTTCGTTTAGTCGATTATCAGGTTCAAAATTATGCTTTAATGTAACATCATCAGCATCGATATAAAAATGTTACAAAATTCTGCATTAGAAGTAAAAATGGAGAACAACATGGGCCCTAAAATGGATCCTTGTGGTACACTTGAATTGATCAGATGTAATTCGATCATGTAAATATGATTAGCAGCTTTCTGTGCATGGCAAACTATTTTAATTTTTTTTAATTATACGTTTGAAGTTACAATAATTTTACAAATCTGTAAATGATTTAGGCTTTCAAATTAAGTTTTAACTCATACGGGTTCACTTTTTCAAATTCAAAAAAATGAGGTGGATAAAAATTCTATGAATAGTTACTTGTCAGCATTAAAAAAAGTTTATATCAGTAACCTCTATTAGTTTCTGTCAAGGAATCTACAACATGTCAAATACTTGCATTTATTTCCGGAACACCCGTGTAACAAAAATTAATTAATTAAGCCGTAATATAGAAGCTTCTAAGTCAACCATGTATGTCTCATTTATAAAAAATAAGGTAGATATATACCTCTTAAATAAATTTTATAAATACTGGTCACTAGATTCCTTTCATTTTTATGAACTGGACGAAAAATTGCCTTCCTTTTTTTTTGCAAATAACGTGATAAATTATAGCTGGATTTCCCGACAAAAAATAAATAACGGCAATAAAGGAGTAGGTGGGCGTAGGATGACCCTGAGAAAGCAATACGTTGACAAAATTATTGCCCCGCAAGGTGGAAGGGTCAACGAAGACTCTTTCGAATAAATTACTTTTCACCATGTAAGGCTAAACTTATACAAATTCTCTGGGGTATTTAATCCTACACCTAACTTAAATACTTTCGCTACGTCGCAGAGAGAAAACTTTTCCTCTTTGTCTGTAAAATATCGATATTGTATTTTTTACACCAAGACAACCCCACATTAATTCAAAAATATGATTATCTTATACACGAGTGTTATAATGAATTATGGAGCATTTGCAAAGGTGTTTACTAACGAAATGTTGTTTCTACTATTTTCCATCCTCTGATGTTATTCGTATTGTTTGACAAATGAATAACATAATCGAATTTTTAAATTAAGTCCACAATCATGTAATGCCAGAAAAAATGATACATTGGTTTTAGTGGAAACATATTAGCAGAAAACTAACAACCTCTTCAACTAATGTTCTCATTTTACCACATTCACTAAACTTAATGTGTAGTCCACAATGCACTGGAAATTTTAAATATGAAATTTTATTGGTGTTCATTTAGTAATTTTTTGTATTATGGATACGGAGATATATATAAGGTGGGTTACTGAAAACAAAACATATGGGTTTTCAGATAGTTCAAATTAACTTTTAAAAAAATACTCAAAAACGTAATTTTCGAGGTTGAATCTTTTTCAATAAAACTCACCTGCAAATCACTTCATTCCGTCGCGCTGTGATCACAACTCCTTAAATTTTAAATGGCATGATAGGGCAAATGATACAACTTCCTACCCTGAATACCACACAATGAAAAAATTTAAAGTCTATCGATTCGTCTCAAGATATTAAAATTCAGTTTAAAAAAGCGTTTTATTTATTCATTTAAAAAAATTTCAGATAATTTTTTTTACTAGTATTTCTGGTGGATTGCTAGAAGAATGTATTCAAAACATTAAATAATGTTTTCAAATTATTTGTGATAAAGGCAACAATCTTGTCTTAAGTTATGCCAAAATGACAGCCAGTTCGAAATTCTATTTAGAAGTTTAATTCTCAACAATAGTTTACACAATTACGGAAAGGGTTGAAATAATATATCTTCTGTATAAAATAATGAGTGTGGCAACCATATAGCAAATTTATTCAATGAACAACATCTAGATAAGCATATGAATAGAAAATACGCTTTGGAGTTAGTGGAAATTTTCCGAAAAACTTGATCAGTAGCTAACAAGGATTCAAATGTGACACTGAAGACACGGCAAAAATTTTATTCTTCTTGTTGAAAATTCTAATTGCAATGTTCCATTTCCTAGAATCAATTTAGTTTTTTGTGTTTTATTAAAATATAATTTAGAAAATTTCGATGAAAAATTTTGTCATTGTGGGAGATAATTTTTGTTATTTTTACGATACCAGGTCTTAAATAACATTTGATACTCCTAGAATCTGAAATTACATACAAATTACATCAAATAGAATTTGACGCCTTAGAAGATAGAGCACAAAGCCAAGTAAGTGAAATCTTTCACAAAAACTATCAAACACAATTAAAGAAGATTAGTATTTTAGGAAGAATACAGAACAAACAAGAGAAAAATGATAGTAATAAGAATAATCAAGTAAAAAGCAGTGTTTTGTAATTATTTAATTTCAAAATGAATTTTCACAAACTAACGTCATGTTCAATCAACTTTTTAAAATAGGTACATGTATTTTTCAATTACGTGATATTTTATGTGGGTGATGATTACCATGATTTATTTGCTTCTTATAGGCTGTTTACATGTTTATAAGGAATAATTTCAAAGCGAACTTGTAAAATGTGCTAAAGTACTTCTCATACTTCAAATAATTTACATGTTATATGCACGCCAGCTTGCATAAAATATGAAAGCAGGGGCATGAAATTTAAAGCTCATGCATTATACATAATTTTCTTCTTCACAATACATAATAATTAAGATGGGAGGCATATTTTGTTTTGCAAATTATTGTTTCAAAGTGATTACATGCGGTAATTATTTCACAACATGCAAATTGTAATTTAAGCTCGGGGCCCATAATGATTCAAATGAACATATTTTTATAGTTATTTTGTAAAAATTAACGCAATTGAAAAAGTGCTGAATAATTTATTTACATATTACCACCAATAAAATTGTTGCTAAACTATTAAGCCCAGTGACCGAAACTTCAGTTAAATAAAAAATAATTAACAGAATGTAATTTCTACCAGATTTTCATAGTTTTCCATCTGCTTAATGCAAATATTTGCAAAATTACAGTTCAGTGTACAGGATGGACCAAATACGATGTGATTTGGAGTTTTCTCTAAAACTATGGTATATAGAAAACACCGATCACATGACGAAAAAACATTCTGAAGGTACTTTTTTGAGTAGACTCCTTTCATGCATGCCTCAGTTTTTCAGATACCTACATATGTATATAACTTGTGTTTTTAAAAGGGAACACCCTGTAAATTATCTCACCATTTGTTCACAATTTAAATTTGCTCTCCAACGGCATATTTATTTACTGCCCAAATGAAATTAATCCAATTCAGGACAAAATAATAAAGAAATAGCATTTTAAAAGTGTTCATATATTATATGACCTAAGAAATAGGCATAGAAAATAATAACAGAAATAACTGTAGGCATGATTATTATAAACTGCATTCTTTAAGTAGGTTAAGGGATCTTAAAAATAAACAATTTTTTTTTCTGTTTTAACTTGCCGACGTTTCGCTAACTTATTTGCTTTCTCAGAACAAGATGAATCAAAATTTGTAGAGGTGTTTCAAAATCTTATGAGCTTTGACCTTCATATGCGCAGAGGCATAACTCCACTTATACCGTGGAATAAGCTCCGTCTTTTGCGCATTTCACGGCTCATAAGATTTTGAAACACCTCTATGCCATTTTATCAAAATATTTAGGGAAATAATAGGTACGTAACTTCTTTTTAAAATGTGTATTATAGAGAAACGAGATAAATACAAATGCTCTATTTGGCGATTGAAATAGCAACTGACGTACAAAATTTGATTTTAACCTATCTTGAAGAAGCTAATAAATTTAGCGAAATGTCGACAAGTTAAAAAAGAAGAAAAATGTTGTTTAATTTTTATGACCTCTCAACTTACTTAAAAAATACACTTTATATACAGGTTGTTTCAAATAACATGTGTCACCAAGTAAGCGGAGATTCCTCATCCAAAAATAAGACCACTCTTGCTTTGTTTCTGAGATACACGGTGTGTTAAACTTTTCTTGTTTTTTCAGTTTTCTTGTATATTTTAGTATTAAACTGGTGTGGATACCTTCATCAGGGGCATGCGTACTGGCTTGCAATTTAATAATTTTGTTAAAAAAATATGTAGACCACTGACTTTTTTACTTTTTGATTGCACAGATATATAGACAGATCAATGCGTAAGAATATGTTTTTTTAGGAATTTATGTTAAACTTGATATTTAACAGAAATTAAAAATTGCAATTATCTCCTAAACGAAGCTGAAATTGAAAAAAATATCAATAGGTAACTTTTTTAGGCATTTGTCTACATAACCGCGCAATTAAAAGGAAAAAGTCAGTGGCGTACGTATTTTTTTAACAAAATTATTAAATTACAAACCCGTACACATACCCCTGATGAAGCTATCTACACCATTTTAATACTAAAATATGTAGTTCTTTACTTTTCATAATCTAAACATCATTGAAATTGCTAAAGTAGTTTCAGACATATTTGAAAAAAAACTGAAAAAATAAGAAAATTTTATCACCCTCTATGGCACATTTTTTTAAACAACCTGTATATTCATTTGATCAAAAAAATCATTCAAGACAAAAGTAATGTTCCAAAATAAGGAGAAAAAAGGAATAGAGAAAAATTAATAATGTAATGGATATAATAGGTACAAATAAATAGATTGATAATAAGTAATACCGGTGTGAAACTTTGTGGTGGTTGCCTTCTACTACCTTAAATGAGATCTATGCTTCATGTGTTAATGGGGAAAGTACCGCGAGTGCCACGCTCCCTCGCTTTAGATAGCTTTAAGTTAGTATGTCTTAAGTAGCCTAGGGCACTGCTTCTTCTCAGCTTGCTTTAATTAATTTGTTAATGATTATTATTGTAATGCAACCAGTTTAGTAATAGTTCCATTTTATTTTCTTAATATAGTTCTACTACTGCTGAGTGCAGATTTGTGTTGTGAATATATTTATGTTTTATTAATCATCCAGTGTTTTAATCCCTAAAAAGCAGAACCTATGAAACACATAAGGGTAACTTTGGCAACTTGTAAAAGTTTATCAAAAATGTAGTGGTTGATATCACATAAATTTGATTAAAATTGTAACACATAATATGCATGAGAGACTTTCTGAGAATGTTGGTTCTAAAACAAGAGCAGGAAAATGTGCAATATCGAGTTTAGTCTGGAAACATGAAAGTAAACTTAAGAAAGTAAAATCAGCGAATCCATGTGATTATGCTATAAGCTTATATACGAAAATAATGCTATAAATAATTCCTCTCTGCTCCAGAGACGAAACATTAAATCTGAAAAGCAAATCAACATTAACGTATCCTTTCTCAGAATAGATATAGTCCAATTTAAAAGCTAAAAAACTAAAAAAAAAAAAACGCCTTTGACTACGCTCAATGCAATTCTTATGCACATTGTAAAAGGGATACTAGACTCAGCACAGTCATGTAGTTGGCTAGAGCGCAAGATGGTTAGCGTGACTAGAAATATTTCTGCGTAGCTGCGTGTTCGAATCCCGCCAGCGGCACCGGCAATGTCTGTGTTGTATATTCACATTTTTCTAAATGTAACCCCCTTCTAGGCAGCTTTTGCTTTAAATTCAGAGGTTGTCTAATCTATGTGGTGTTACAGTGTTATTATTATTATTATATAATTCAAGTTTAGAGAGAACTAATGCAAAATAAAGGATTTTTAAATGCAATAATGTTAGAAAATTATCAACAATTTTTAATGAAAACTAACACTTTTAAGGCAGAAAAAGTAGTTTGTTGAATATGATCAGCAAAAGATAGTTTGTTATCGAAGAATATCCCACTCTTCTTAATTGAAGTGCGGCGAGAGAGTGATATAGTATTGTATGTATAATAGTAAGTTATTGTCCTGATATTACGCCTGTACGAGCATATTTTGCATTTGGCTACATTCATTACTAACATGCCCGGTAGCATATTATCACTTCACCATATTTCCAAGATATCAGTTTGTGTGTAGTTCTGGTGGTCACTGAGAGTTGCAACAACAATATATAATTTTAAGTAGTGAGGAAAGAGAAGATTGTTACAGTTTAAACTTTGTGTAAGGTCATTTATAAATCAGATAAATAATAGTAGCCCTAGAAGTAGGGAATTCTTACCGATTCTCGGCCTCCCCCCACTCCTACCCCCACCCCTAATTACGATAATTACTCTAATTACCCTAATTACTCTAAGTGCCCCCCACCCCTGTAATTACCCTAAGTACTCCAAGTACCCCCACCTTTGTAATTACTGTAATTACCTTAAGTACTCTAATTATCGTAAATACTCTAATTACCTTAAATACTCTAATTACCCTAATTACTGCAATTGCGCCCCTCTACTGTAAGTACTGTAACTACTGCAATTACTTTTCACCCACCGGTGTAATTGCTCTAAGTACTTCAAGTACCTCCCACCCTTGTAGTTATTCTAGTTATCCTAAGTACTTTATTCCGCCCTGTAAATACATAAATTACCGTAAGTATTTTAATTATCGTTAATACTCTAATAACCGTAAGTACTGCAATTGCCCCCCCACCACTTAAATTGTCCTAAGTACTACAATTGCCCTCCTCTCTTGTAAGTACTCTGCATAGGTAGGGGGATAGTTATATTAACAGATTTAGAGGAGGTAACATATGATCATTAGTATCGCTACTCTCCAATAGTAAAGAGCTGAAATGTATTTGTGCACTCCTTGTGGTAAAAGTTTTACACGTAGCGATAATATGCGGCGTCACCAGAGGCAATCATGTACGAATTTACTCGATAATGAACCTCCAGCTAAACAGCCCAAATTAGATACGCACCCATCAACATCTACAGTTATGGAAACATGCAATTACTGTAATGTGACTTTAAGAGCAAATCAAATGACTTCCCATAGACGAACGCTGCAACATAGGACAAACTCGTGTGTTCCCTTGTATAATGGTGTTGAAATTGTACAGATTGCATTTAAATACAGAATTGTGACATACAGAGTGCACAGTGAGAATAATTATCTGGACTATGTACTGTTTTTTAATGAGATTAGACAAAAAATTTTAAATCTATTCGAGGAAGTGTTGAGAATTCATCATACGGTAAAAGTAAATATGGAGACGTTTGCCACATATATGTTGCAAACGCAAGAATTATCCGAAATGAAGTCATTTAATAGTCAGAATAAAATTTTGGATGATAGTATGGATTTGAATGATGTCTTGGATTCTTTTGTGGATGCAATGGTTACGCAAACTACCGAGTTCCAAGAACGTGATTCAGGTAACATAATCTTTTATTAAATAATAGGAATATGATGATTAATAACTATTTATTTATTTTTTTTAGGATGGACCCTCGAACGAATTAAATTTGTTGAAATTAATGTTAATAAGTATAGTCCTCTGCGTGGTTCATCATACATTAAATTACCAAGATTTGTAGAAAATAAGAAGGCTGTGGTAAATGTGGAGAACCAGGACCAGTATTGCTTTGCTTGGGCTGTAACTTCTGCGCTTTATCCTGCAAATGGTCGAACAGCTGAAATGTCATCATATCCACATTATTCAACAGTTTTAAATCTGACAGGTATGAATTTTCCAGTAAAGTTACGTGACATTTCGAAATTTGAGGATATGAATAATATTTCAATTAACGTGTATGGATTAGAAGAGATATTTCAAAATAATAAAGTAAAGTATGAAGTAGTTGGGCCTTTACGTTACTCTGAGAAAAAATTACATGTTCATATAAATCTATTACTAATTTCGGGTGAATGTGGTGCAAGTCATCATTGTAATAAAGATTGTGTTAGTACTCACTATTGTTGGATAAAAGATTTGTCTAGGTTAGCTTCATCTCAAATATCACATTATGGACATAAAAAATATTTTTGTGATGGTTGCTTGTTATATTTCAATCATGAACGTCAGCTATTTCAACACCAGCGCAATGATTGTAATCACGTGTATACAACGACACCATCAACACAATTACGGATTGATAAATACGGCAAGCAAGTATCTGAAAATATATTAAAATTCGAACACTCTGAAAGGCAAATGCAAGTACCATTCGTAATATACGCTGATTTTGAATCAATTTTAAAACCTATTGCTACATGCGAGCCAAACCCCCAACGTTCTTACACGAATAAGACTTATAAACACGAGCCTTACTCTTTCGCGTATTTAATAAAATGTTCTTTTGACAATTCTCTCTCCAAGTTTGAACTTTATAGAGGAGCCGATGCGGCTAAAGTTTTTGTATCACGTATAGAAGCCGATGTAAGGGAAATCTATAATAGATATATGAAAGACATATGTCCAATGGTTACACTCACAGCACAAGAGAGAGAAAACTTTCAGAATGCCACCGTTTGTGGTATTTGTGAAAAGCCGTTTAAAGAAGGTGACGTAAAAGTAAAAGATCATTGTCATATTACCGGTAAACTAAGATTCGCCGCCGCACATTCGATATGTAATTTAAATTTTAAAATACCAAATTTTGTACCAATCATATTTCACTGCTTAAGCAACTACGACAGCCACTTATTTATAAAAGAGTTATGTGCTCATAATGATAAGGTAGATGTAATACCACAAAACAAGGAGAAATATATATCCTTTACAAAACGTATATATATGCATGACTATATCAATAATAAGGGCGAGAAAAAAAAGAAATATTTACAATTACGTTTTATCGATAGTTTTAAGTTCTTATCGGCATCTTTAGAGGTTTTAGGGGAAATTTAGCAGATCACCAATTGGTGGTAACAAGAAGTTTTTATAGTGACAATGAAAAATTTAAATTAATGAGGCAAAAGGGTGTATTTCCATATAGTTTCATGGATAATTTAGACAAATTAACTAATCGTAAATTACCTTCTAAAGAGGAATTTTATGATAATCTGAATGATCAACATATATCAGATGAAGATTATCAAAGGGCTAATGATGTATGGAACTTATTCGAATGTCATAATTTAGGGGATTATTCAGATCTTTATTTAAAATCGGATGTACTTCTTTTGTGTGATGTGTTTGAAAATTTTCGCAGAATTTGTTTGGACAAATATAGATTAGACCCAGCTCAGTACTACACTGCTCCCGGATTATCGTGGGACGCAATGTTGAAACTAACAGGGGTAGAGTTGGAATTGTTAACGGATATAGATATGATTCACTTTTTTAAGAAGGCCATAAGGGGCGGAATTAGTCAGTGTTCGGAACGGAAGCATATCGCGAATAATAAATTTCTACCCAATTACGATCCCACAGAACCATCATCTTTTATCACATATCTTGACGCCACTAATCTATATGGTCATAGTATGTCTCAACCGATGCCAACGGGTGGATTTGAGTGGATGTCTGATACAGAAATTTTAAATTTAGATATTTCGAATGTTTCAGATGAAAGTCCACAGGGCTACGTTTTAGAGGTGGATATACATTATCCTCAAGAATTACATGATTTGCATTCAGATCTTCCATTTTTAGCAGAAAGTATTATTCCACCCACATCAAAATCAAAATTAAAAAAATTGATACCTAATTTGAATGATAAGAGAAGATATGTTGTACATTATAAAAATTTTAAACAAGCTCTTAATAACGGCTTGATGGTTTTAAAAACACATAGAATACTTAAATTCAATCAATCACCTTGGTTAAAAAAATATATTGACCTAAATACGGAGCTGAGAAACAAAGCTACAGAAAAATTTGAAAAAGATCAGTATAAATTAATGAATAACGCAGTGTACGGTAAAACTATGGAGAACGTGGATAATAGAATGGATATTAAATTGGTTACTCATTGGGAGAGTAATAAACTGGGTATGGGTGTGAACGCACTAATAGCTCGTCCAAACTTTAAAACGTGTACAATATTTAGTGAAGATTTTGTAGCCATTCATATGGGTAGACTAAAGATAGTATACAACAAACCAATTTACGTTGGTTTTTGTATATTGGAATTGTCTAAGACGGTCTTGTATAATTTTTTCTATAATGTTATAAAAAAAAAATTCGGTGAAAATGCTAACTTACTATACACTGATACGGATTCTCTGATAATTAAAGTGTTCACAGAAAATTTTTATGATTTCATACTAGAAAATCCCGATAAATTTGACACATCCAACTACGTGGAGGGAAATAAATTTAATATTCCGAAAAGTTTGTCAGTATTAGGGAATTTTAAAGACGAATTTCCTGCAGATCCCCTTATTACCTTCTACGGCACTGGCGCGAAAGCCTACTACGTTCAATCTATGGCTAGTGAATTGAAGAAGGCCAAGGGTGTTAAAAAATCCGTTATCAAAAAACAATTGTCAATAGGTGACTATAAAAAAATTGTTGAGCAGGGAGGTTTAATATTCAGAAAAATGAGTACATTTCGAAGCTACTTGCATGATATATATACAGAAATCAGAAACCAAGTCTCTTTATCCCAATACGATGACAAGCGCTTTGTAATTCCCAACAGCACTAGAACTTTACCTTGGGGGCATTCAGACATTACATTTTTCCAAAGTGAACTAGAGCAAAGATTGCACCAGTTAATAGCTACCATGAATAATGTTGACCGTGACAATAAAATTGAACTTTTACTTGAAGCAATAGCCGAGTTAAGCCAATAAAACATTTTTTTTAATGTTGAACGTAAAGGTCAAATTCATACAACTGTTTGTTATAGTTCACACACCATATTGAAATACAACATAGCATAGTTGTACAGAAAATGTATAATGTAGAAAAATCATACTCTGTACTTTACCTACAAAATCTTATAACTGTTTTTATACTGGAAAGTTCATACATCATTAAATCTCTATATTACAATGTAACATTTTAGAAATTATAAATAAACAATAAAATAATTTACTATATAACTTAACCTTATGTGGTATAGAATAGAAGACAACATTACTTGTATTAATTTGTAGTAGACAAATAAAGATTTGAATTTCTTTAAGGTATTTAAAATATTTATTACAGCGTAAAATTGCTATTCTGTTTTTCTTACTTATGCACATTACTTAAAGTTAAAAAAAAGTGAGACTTTTAGTACCTTAACTATCATCTTTATCAATACATTGAAAAGTCTTACTCATTACTTAAAGTAATTCATTTGACGGGTTAATAGATTGCGCGCGCAGATAAATTTTAGATGACGTGGTCTCTTCTGTTGAACTAATGGAATGAGCGCGTGGGTAAAGTTTACATGACGCGGCCGTTTGGCTTGGGGTGGCGCTTTTGTTGGAGTAATGGACTGCGTACGCAGGTAGAGTTTACACGACGCGGCCGCGTGGCTTGGGGTGGCGCTTCTATTGGAATAATGGACTGCTCGCGCAGGTATAGGTTACATGACGCGGCCACTAGGCTAGGGGTGGCGCTTCTGAGGGAGTAAAGGACTGCGTGCGCAGATTGAGTTTAAAAGACGCGGCCGCATGGCTTAGGGTGGCGCTTCTATTGGAATAATGGACTGCTCGCGCAGGTATAGGTTATATGACGCGGCCGCTAGGCTTGGGGTGGCGCTTCTGTTGGAGTAAAAGGCTGCGCGCGTTGACTGTTCAACCAATGAAAGTGCTCATCCCACTCTCAATGGAGGGGTGAGAGTAGCTTACAGAGCATCGGTAGATGCTAGAAACATTCTTTTCCGCTTTGACTGTGTAGTTGTGAAGTAGTGTCGCTAGTTAAAAGTTAAAGAGTTCATTATCATTCACTATCATCATGAAACACAGAAGCAATAATGGTGAATCAGCAACAATGTGTGCTGAAACGTTAACTACATTATCGTTGTTAGCTTCAATCGTGCCGGATGATATGATTGTGCCGGTCGACAATATGGCGACGGGCTTTGATGACGACGTGTGGCCAGTTGTGACACTGGATGATCAACAACCATCGACATCAGGGAAGAAGCCACCATCGCCATCGTCTTCCTCGTCGGACACGTCCTCGTCAGGCTCGTCATCTTCGTCAATGTCATCCGCTGCAGATGTAAAGTATGGACAGGGTAAGGGTGGAAAGAAAATTCACATCTTACAGGACATACCATTACATCATCTGCATGATGGCAATGACTTTACCAGCGTACCTGCACCGACACAAGCACCGATACAAGCACCGGCACCAGTGGCAGTACCCTCTACATCAGGATGCGGACGTGGTGGTAAGCGGTTAGGACTTAGTGGTCGTAAGCGAGCGTCTCCTCTTGTTACAATTGAGTTTGGCACAACTGAAGACGATGACAGTGATTTTGAGCCAAAGAAGAGGCTTATTATAAAGAAAAAAGTGGTTGACAATAAAAAAGTCAGCAATAAAAACTAAGAATGCTAAGCGCCCTCTTTCAAAAACACTGTCAGCGTCTTCAGCGCAATCGTCGGGCGAGTGTCTGGACATAAAAGTGCCTGCGGGTTTAGTGATTGAAAAAGTACCGCAGAACAATTCAAATAAGGACAACACCGTGGTGCCACCACCGCCTCAGGTAGTGGTAGCGACAATACATCCCTTGGTAGCGGAAACACCTCCTCAAGTATTGCCTCTTCCACTACCTGAGACGGTTTTGACACCAGTAATAGACAATGTGCAAAATGTGGACAATGTGCAAAATGTAGACAATGTGCAAAATGTGGACAATATATTTTCGCAGCCTGAAGTGAATATGTTAGTAAACAATTTTTCGGACATGTATTCTGTGCTGCGAAGAGAAGTGCAAGAGGAGGCGGACAAAGTGGAGGAAGCTCGCGCGGCATACGATGCCGCTTATCAGCGGTATAGTTTAAAGGCCGACCAGTTGAGGGGTGTGGAGGACAAATGTAATATTCCTCATACACACATCCCAATTCTGAGGTAAATTGTATATATATTTTAATTTTTTTTTTCCTTAATTGCATGTTTTTTTTTTAATTTAAAATTTTTTTCATTGTCTTTTTTAGTGTACGTTTTTTTTTAAATTGTATATTGTGTGTAAATTGTAAATAGTATTTTTTTTTCTTGTATATTGCCGTTTGTGTAAATTATTGTAAATAGTATTTTTTTTCTTGTATATTGCCGTTTATGTAAATTTTTAAATTGTATATTATCGATTACTGTAAATATTTTAGGCTAGGTAGTATTTCTATTTGTGTGATGCAGAACCTCTCCTCATCCTTCCCCTCATCCCCTCCCCCGCACCCCCCCTCCTAAAAAAAAACTAGAGTGCGCGCCAACTGTTTACCTAGGTTAGGTTAATATGTATCACAATACAAAGCAAATATCTCTCCTCATCCTTCTCATCATCCCCTCCCCCGCACCCCCCCCTCCCAAAAAAAAACTAGAGTGCGCGCCAACTGTTTACCTAGGTTAGGTTAATATGTATCACAATACAAAGCAAATATTAAAAAAAATATATAAATAAAAAAATTTTTTTTTTGTCTCTAACCCGAAGCAGCCACACACAAAAAATAAAACCTAAAAAAAAAGCGGAGGACTCCCGCCCACCGTCCCGCCTCCGCCCCCCAACCCCGTCCAAGCGGGCGGGGGAAGCGAATTTAGAATTAAAAATCTCTGGGTATGGTAGGGTTTGAACCCGGGACCCTTCGATCTTGAGTACGACGTCTTACAAACTAAGCCATCGGACCATCCAGCAACTCGTATTTTAAAACTTCTTCATACTCTAAATACAAAAATTCGAAACTAGTTAACGATTGAATGTTATATATTCTCATATATAACGTGAAAAAAAAGTGAAATAAGTGAGAAACAAGTAAAAAAAGTGGTATTTAAATAGGAAATTTGGATATCTCAGATCGATTTATAATATATTATTATTTCTTATGTCTTAAAATTCTACATATTCCAAATAATAATAATAATAAATCATAATTAGTTAACGGCTGAATGCTATACAATGTGAAAAAATTTAAAAAGTAAATAAGTGATATTATGAAATAAGAAATCTGGATGTCATCTCAGATACCGATTTATATCTAATACTATATTATTACTATTTACTGTATATAATTTTTATCTACTTCATTTACTTTATTATTTATTTTGCACAAGTAAAATAATTTTTTCTTTAAAACACAAAAAAAAAAAATCTAGGTGTGGTGGGATTTGAACCCTGGACCCTTCGATCTCCAGTACGATGCCTTACAAACTGTGCCATCGGAACAACCTGCTACTTATATTTTAAAACTTCTACATATTCTAAGTAAAAAATTCGAAACTAGTTAAAAGATGAATTTTATATGTTCTCGTATATAACGTGAGAAAAAGTGAAAATAAATATTTAGACATAGGAAACTTGGATATCTCAAGTCGATTTATACCATATTATTATTTCTTATGTCATAAAATTATACATACTCCAAATAATAATAAAAAAAATCGTAATTAGTTGAATGCTATTTAACGTGAAGAAATTGACAAAAAGTAATAAAAAAGTGATATACAGACATAGGAAATCTGGATGTCATCTCAGATATCACATATTTCATATATATCATATATATCATATATATATTTATTACTTATTTTAATATATATTTATATAATTATATATATATATATATATATCATATATATATATATATATATATATATATATATATATATATATATATATATATATATATATATATATATATATATATATATATATATATATATATATATATATATATATATATATATATATATATATATATTTATATAAATAATATTTATTCAAAATCAGTAAGGAGGCAATAGGTTTTTTATAAATTATCTTCCGTTTTAATAATAAGTCACACAGTAAATTTTATAATATTTATTATTTAAATGTATAAAAATAATGAAACAAATAAAATGTATCATAAGTCTTCTTCGGGGGGCGGTGAAGGTATTATAATATCTCCTACCTCCTGTTGCACCCAGTGACTTTGATCTGGATATGGTGGAGCATCCAAATCATAAATTACTGTATCCATTGACCATGCGGACGGAGATGTTGGTCTACTGCTAGTACTGTCAGGCTGTGGAGGATTATCTTCATTGTCATCTTCGTAATCGTCTTCGTAATCGTCTTCGTAATTGTCTTCGTCATCGTCTTCATGATCTGTCCAATATTGTATAGATCTTTGCTCCCACCACTCACTGCTGTCTGGACCATCTCCATCGTATAAGCTGTCATCACTTTCCATAGACCACGTTGGTGATGATGTTCTTACATCACTTGTTGACGAAATGTTGTCATCTTGGAGGGGCATTCTTGATAGCATCGTGGCAGAACATAAACTGAATAAAATCTATATACTTTTTTTTTTATTATATCCTTTTACCCCCTCTTGATTTGAGTTCCAGTGGTGGCAACGATGAGGGTGGGACCTTTACAATTTATCTCTTGTTGTATGTAATACTGGAGTACTTACAGTAATTAGAGTATTTACTGTAATTTGAGAACTTAGAGTAAATATAGGGGTAGGAAATAATTAGGATAATTAAGGCAATTACGGTAATTACTTTACATTATGAAAAAAAAAGAAGTATTTATATTTCTATGAAAAAAAAAATATATATTTACAATATAAAAAACATACATTTTACTTAGTATATAATCTACTTATAAAAAAAATAATTAAAACCACTTACTGATAACTATTCTATATATTTACATATCCTTATTTTTTGCAAAACATACATGAAGCTGCAGGTCTTACAACAAACATTCTGCTTTTACAACAGCTGCAATAAAACCTTGGAGTTTGTCGTATATCTGTGGTTTTATGTATCTCTGCGTGTTTATGGAAGTATGCAGAGGGCACTCTCCTTACATAATAAATGTAACAGCCTTCACACAATAGATATTCACTGTCTATGGTTTCTATCTGCACAAATGCGGCTGTTGTACAGCAAATAACGTCATCAAGTACCCTAAATTTCGCTGTCGTCTCACACATTACATTTATGCTGATGTCACTACCCTCATTGGGTTCGTCGGGAACAATGCCTTCATCTGCATCGGGGGCAATACCATCATCCACTTGTGGGACTTCATGGTCTGCCTGAAAAAAAAGTATCGATAAATTAACTGATCCGAAAGAATGAAATAATATTATGCCATACCTCTTCTTCACGGTTAATGTTGCCTTCAAGAAGATTGTTGGTTTCCCGGTTGATGCGTTCTTCCCTCGCCAACCAGTTCAGGAAGTTGAAGTTAATGACTGATTCCATTTTCTTTTCTATTTATTTTCTTTTGCCCTTCACTAAATGTCGTATCTAAACTGAATGAATATCTCTCGAAATCCTCTTTCTTTATATCATAAAGATACTTTGTATTTTGCAATTGTAATTACCCCTCCAGATTACAGTATATACGCACTATTAATTGCCTCCTACTTTGTTATGTACATATACACAACGAATGCTATACGTATATGTTTAATGTGAAAGGGTGGGAGGGAGTGTAAGAGTACAATCTGTGTTACAGATCCACCCCAATCGTCGATATTATTGGATCATCGTCAGACATGAGCCAATAGGAAAACATAATGTGGAGGTAAATATTTCCCACCTGCCCTCATCTTTGGTCACTAAACTTGTATATATTTGTACCAATATCGTTAGTCAGGATTATTTGTTCTTAACATCTTAAAGTTAAAGAAGAAAAACATTATATCAGCGTGAATTAACTAAAATGGCTAACCGATCTATAATAGAAATTTTAAAAGAATTGTCCTTCGAAGATATTAATAATGTCGATGATCAAGTTCCTGATGTCTTAGATATTGTAGATGAAGATGGTGACCATGAAAGTGATAATGAGGTTGAATCAGAGGATGATGAAGGCATTGAAGAAGATATTGAAGAAAACACTGACGAAGATGTAGAAATAGAGCAAGATAGAACCGGCACGACTTTCCACTTTGAAAATATTATGGTGGGAGCCATGAACATGGTATGTTTAACGGCTACATTTGTAATAATAGTAAACGCTGACGGAGAGGAGTACAATATGTGCACCAGATGCTATGTACCATACTCTCGCATGATGGTGAATGGTTCAGTACATAGACATGGAAGCTTCCATACCACAAGTGAATGGTGGGATATACCTACCATGACATGTAAAGCATGTGATCGGGATTTGTTTGCTGTGGGAGCTACCCAAAGTTGTGTGCTTTGTAATGGTGCAAATGAATAATTATTATTTTCTCTTTTTTGTATATATATAATTGTAAATACTTTTAGAATAATAAAGAAAAGACAAATGCATTTTTTTATTATTATTATTATTCTTATTTCAGGTATATATATATATATATATATATATATATATATATATATATATATATATATATATATATATATATATATATATATATATATATATATATTACATTAATTATTGTGGATAAACATTTAAATACAATTTAAAATATAGTGGAGTAATTACAGCTAGGATACAGTAAGTTAAACAATGCATTAATTGCTGCAGAGAAAGAGAAAACATTTATGTGTACAGTTTAACCTAAATCAAAATATAACTTTAAACTATAGCATTTTTGTCGATCCATGAGTTATGTTCTTCGGAAAGTCCAAGCCATTTTACAAGCATTTTATTCCCCTTTTTTCTTAAAATTTTTTCTATTAGAAACACATCCGGATGTTTAGTTTTCTCTATTTCTGATTGGTAAAAGCACCCTTTTATTGGCTGTCCCAGCATATCTTCAAGTAGGTAAGTTGGTGGATATGTTGATTGGATTTTTACTACTTTAAAAAGTTCTGTTGAAAAGTTTGGTGTATATCCCTTGTCAAATACACCTTTGTACTTGCTGATTCGAACTATATCACCAATGTGGAATTTACTTTTTATAGCATTCTTAGTAGCCTCATTATATACATTTAAGCTCGTAGTAGATGTTACATTAGCAGGCGCCATACCAGTTGAACTATGTATTTTGCCATTGTACCTTACTGTAATTTCGGGTAAGATGTCCAACCATTTGTATTTACCTCTAAGTGAAAATTCTTTATACAACCAACTTTTTAATGTTCTTATAACCCGTTCTACAATTGCAGCCTTTTTCGTGCTATACGTAGAGTAATGGTTTACATTATTTTGCTTC
Organism: Rhamnusium bicolor; assembly: GCA_029963845.1. Taxonomy (NCBI): domain Eukaryota; kingdom Metazoa; phylum Arthropoda; class Insecta; order Coleoptera; family Cerambycidae; genus Rhamnusium; species Rhamnusium bicolor. Next base: position 53,034 of record JANEYF010004294.1, on the reverse strand, counting down.
ATCAACTTGGAAAAGTTAATATTGTAAAACTCGGTACCATTGTCGCTTTGTAAATTATTCGGCGAGTAACCAGCTTCTTCAATAACATCCTTCATAGCCTTGGTAATTTCTACACCGGTTTTATTTTTTACAGGCCGACTCCACACATATTTGGAATAACAGTCAATCACTACGAAAATATAACGATAACCTTTATTTTCACGTGCATAGGGTTGCATTTCTGCTAAATCTATCTGCCATAAGTCACCATATCCTTTAATTATCGTTCGCCTCCTGCGAAAGTTACGTCTGACAGATCTATGCAATTCGTTAACGACTTGTAGTTTTATGTTACTAGCCATATTACATCTCCCTATTTGATACTCTATAATATGTAAATTATTTGCCGTTATTAGACTTTGCCTTTTTTTGGATTTGAATCTGTGATAGTTTGATGTACTTTAGCTGTTTTAGATGTTCCTTCTCCTCTAAATTGTGGTGATATTTTTGCTTTCTTCCTCTCTCTTTCTAATACGTCCAATATTTCAGGATCCAAATCAGATATACTTTGTGGCTTCTGCCCTGCAGGAATGGGTTTGCGTTTTATCTTCTTTCTCTCCTTTTCTAATATGTTAGGATCCAATGTGGGCGTTGTATCTGGAGACGTCTTATCTGCATGATGGGTTTTAACGATTTGTTCTAGTGCGTCAATTCTGCCATTTATATTATTACTTTCTTTCATAAGCATAATGTTTGAGGCGGTCACTCCTGCAATTTGTTTACCAATATATGCTCGCATCTGCTCCGTCAAATCAGTAGTAACTCCGGCAATTTGTTTTTCAATGATTATATTCACTTGTTGCATCAAATCACTGTCCCTTTTATTAAAGATTATGTTATTTTCTTCTTTATTTTTTACAATAGCCCTATTAATAGCTTTTTCCAATGTTTGTCTAATTACATCACTTACTTCGTTGATAGATTTTACCATGTTTTCACGAAATGTAGACATACGACTATCAATATAATTACGTGTCACACCATCTTGACTATCTACTGGATCTCTAATATTCTTCAACAGCTTATTCTGAATATCAAAATTATTATCATCGGTAAGATTAAACCCAACACCTGGTGGCCCACGTATAACTAGTGTTTTACTGGCTCCCCTTTTGCGTCCAAACTTGTCAATACTGTTCTTCACGCCAGCCATTTCCTATTACATCTGACCCAAATTATAAATTTCAGCCTATATTATAGTTATTGAGGATAATGAAATTACATATATTGTTCTCTTTTTAATACACAATTTTTTCTTCCCTGAGTTCTGATATTAATTCTACTATTTCATTATCATGGTTGTTATTTCCAGCCATTTTTGAACTCCATATAAGGCGTAGACGATCCACAAGTTCTTTGGGTTTATTCCAGTAAACGTACTGCTTATCATTTTTTCTGTACAGTTTGCGGGTAGGTATACGTTTTAACCCTTGTCCGCTTTTTGATGACCGTGTCACTCTTGGAGGAGATATTAATGGTTTTATAATTTTGATAAATTTCTTTCGTTTGGTTGCGTTTAATCCATTATTTACATCATAATCTTTGTATGGTGCTTTCGTCTTTTTTAAGATATTTCTATATACCATGCTCCATTCTTCATCCATAGCTATATTTTTATCTAGAATAGGTGGATGTTTTAGAAATATTATATCGTACAACTTTGGACTACCAGTGTACACCCCAAGTTTCCTATTACCATACCATAATGTAATATTTCCAAATGAAAAACGTATTTCAGCATTACCCATTCGTAATTTGTCTGTACCGGGATCTACATACACTCCATATACATTATCATATCTCGAATCGCCAGACCTTAGTTTTTCTATATGTTGCTGTACTTCATCATATTGACTCCCCCTAGGAGAAAATTCGGTGTCTGGTGTTGTCATTATTGACGTTGACGGTGTTTCCATAGTATATTCATATGGATGGTAATAATTATTATCTTCCCTGTGTGTAACAGGTGTCGATTTAAATGTGCCATCCCTTGACGCCGCGACGTCACGACTTGCTGTTCTCTGAGTAGACACTGGTGATAACGGGGTTGAGGGTGGCGGTTGAAGAGGTTTTAGTTCTGCTGCTGAAGATATCACTTTTAATGGTTTTATTATTGGTTGATAGATCTTTTCCAGTGCTACTTGTGTCTCCATGTCTTTATTCTTGATAGAGTTGAACTTCTTACGTACTGCATCTGTCACATCAATCAGTTGACGCTTCAGGCTCATTTCACTGTTGAGGATTGCATGATTAAACTCTTTTTTATCATCTTTGACAGCCTTCATCTTAGCGCAGACCTAACCGAAGTAACCCTAACGCTGTCTTTAAATCAAGTGAAGTATTAATAAAAAATGCATCATGGATATATGAAGCTATCAAACCCTTTTCTATATCGCCCTTCTTGTAATTCTCTATCCTTATCAATTACCAGAAACCCATATTTATCTTTCCAACACTCTGCACACATATCTTGAAATACTTTAAATGTTACATCAGGCGACACGTGATCGGAAAAGATGTGGTGAAGGTTCATGTCGTCTTGTTTGAAGACAACTATAAAATTGGAATTATCCCGTATTAGTTGCTTTGATATACGAGAATATGTTTGGCCGAGATAAAAGCAGTCCACATTACTATGGCGACCCATACTAAAATATGCTCTGATTACATCCTGTTTTTCACATATCACATCGTCAAATATAAAGATAGAATTAGGTTGAGCGTTGGACGGTTCTACAATTTCAGCATTATTACTGAATGTATAAAATCCTAATCCCTTGATTGGCGTTAATACAGCACGTAAATACTCATACTTTGGTTGATGCAGTGACTTTGAATATAGGTAAATATTTGCAAAACGTAATCCAAGAGGATGTGTGATAAGGGATATGAGAGTATTTGTTTTCCCACAATTGGACGGTCCAACGATGATGCCTCGAACAGTTGAAGGTAGTAGCGGTCCATGACGCTTATTACCATCACCTAGCCCACACCCAACTTTTTCATCTAAATTATCTACACGAAGTGTTTCTTTCTGCTTCACAATGCGCATTGCACCACAGTCTAATGATATATAACTAGATGTTTAAATTACAACTCTTATTTAAATGGTTTCCACCGTACGATACACACGTCGAAAGAGTCAGCGCACGAAGCGCGGTAGTGGGCTAGTTAATTCTTTGATTGATAAGCTTCCTTTTGAATTACACTTACCCGGTTATGAGTATTGTGGCCCTGGAACAAAGCTAAAGACGAGATTAGATCGTAACGATCGTGGTATAAACCAACTCGATAAAGCGTGCAAACAGCACGACATCGCGTACTCACAGAATAGTGATCTAGCAGCTCGACATAAGGCAGACTATCAACTTGAACAGGACGCTTGGAAACGAGTGACGTCTAAAGACGCAGGACTTAAAGAAAAGGCAGCTGCATGGTTAGTTACGACTATAATGAAAGGAAAACAACGTCTTGGTATGGGTTGTAAGTCAGCAACACCCCGTATCGCAAGGAGAAAGAAGGTAACCAAGAAGACCAGAAACAATCGGAAGAGTATTAAAAAGATAGCCTTTGGGTCTGGAATAGTTCAAAAGGTGCGCAAAATTTTGCGAAAAGCCGGTGGTAAACGAAATATTACAAATAAAACAGCTGAAATCGCACTTCAAGCAGCACGACAATATGTAAAAACAGCTGGTGGAAAACGTAATATTCGTACTCCGCGCATAATACCCATACCAAAAATTGGAGGTATTTTACCTTTGATCCCAATTTTTGCTGGATTATCAGCATTGGGTGCTTTGGCTGGTTCCGCTTCAGGTATTGTTAAAGCTGTAAATGCAGCAAAAGTAGGCCGAGAAGAGTTGGCTGAATCAAGTCGCCACAATAGACAAATGGAATCAATAGCTATGGGGAAGAGTGGTAAAGGAATGTATTTGAAACCATATCGTAAGGGGTTGGGTCTTTATCTCAAGCCAAAAAACTAATAGACACCTTGCCTCGGAGAGCTCTTACCGATTTCGATCTCAAATATTATGCAAAAAAGATGAAGGTGTCTTATTTTCGGGGTGTATTTATGCGTGATAATCTACCCAATTCAGGACCACATTACAATGAATCTGCAATAATCAATTTGGATAGTATAAAAGGTCCTGGAACACACTGGGTGGCATATAAAAAACGAGGCAATTTAATAGACTACTTTGACAGTTTCGGTGATTTACCCCCACCTACAGAATTAATTCAATATTTCAGTTCCAACCAAAGGAGAACAAACCAAATATTCTATAACTACGAGCGCATGCAGAATTTTAACACAGTGTGGTGTGGACATTTGTGCTTAAAGTTTCTTTCTTCAAAACGAAAATAAAACACTATGGAGATGACATCTACAACCCCAGCAATGGATCGAGAAAGCATTAAACGAATGGGTCACTCACTAATTGCATTCTCTCGACTGCGTAGTCTATTGAAAATGAGCAAACAACAACTTGAAGACATGCCCAAGGAAGTAATGATCGGGTTGGCCTCACATGAAATTGCATTAGTATGGGATAAGCTACCTAGACATCTTCAAAATGACATTGACATTTTAAAATATCAATACTGTCTAGAACATTACCATGATGACGATAGTGATAACACTGATGTTAATGATGGCCCAATAACTCGAAAATTGTTTTGCTGCTATTGTAAGTTAAATGATGTAAATGTTGGATCCAGCAACGATATAAGTATATCACCGTCGCCTCCCAAGAAAAGAAAATTACATAATCACTGCTGTAATCAACAATAAATTGGTATAACAATTTATAAATGCGTCAGTTATGTCGTACACCTTCACTCTATCGAGCCGTTCAAGCGTGCTTAGTACCGACTTTTATCCACCAATCCAACTGGATAAGCATAGTCGTCATGGCTTGGGATTAATTGGATTCTACTCTTACAATTCTATATTCAATGTCGACGAAGGGAATAGTAGTTTTAGTTATTATTCCAAATCCAAGAACGGACTCACTACTATTCATATACCACTAGGAGCCTACGAAATTGAGGAGATATACATGGCGCTATTGAGAGCTATGAATGTTGATGAAAAGGATTATGCAAAAACATTATCATTACGAGCGAACAACAATACATTAAAGTGTGAGATTTGGTCCAAGCATGATATAGATTTTACCCAAAGAAACTCAATCGGTAGTCTGTTGGGATTTGAAAAGATTTATTTATACGCTGGCAAGACTTATGAGTCGACACGTCCAGTTGACATTATGAAAGTGAGGATGATACGTGTAGATTGCAATATTACTTCTGGAGCCTATCTGAATGCCGATCAGTCACACACCTTATTTGAGTTTGACATAGATGTTGAACCAGGTTACAAACTTACCAGGGAGCCTGCTAATATCATATATTTGCCTGTTAGACCTGAAGGACGTCAGTACATCGACAACATCACCCTACGCATATTAGATGACAATGGTGATTTAATCAATTTTAGGGGTGAAAAAAATCATTGTGAAGCTAGAATTGAAGGCATTTTAATATTACTATGGGTTTTCGATATAATCAACAGGGACAGATATACCGTCAATATAATAGAATCAACGATGCTATGAATAAAAAGAAAAACATACGTGGAAACCCATTCATTCAACGTGTACATCTTAAACAGTTAAGACATACACTATCGATTGAAGACCGAGCCTTTCTACAATCTATTGGACTTAATTTGCGAGACAATCGTTAACAATAATGGTGGCTATTGCGACTAGTGAAAAACTTGAGGTTTTCAACGAACCAGTGTTTGATCATTCTCTCGTCAGCCTACATGAACATACATATAAACCATATGGTTCACCTTATTATAAAAATTCTGATGAGATACGCATTCCTATCAATTTTCAAGATCTCATACTTGACATTGCAAATAGCTACATTTATATAGAGGGAAAATTTACACCTAGTGATCCCACTAAACGATGTTATTTATCGAACAATGCGCTAGCATTTCTCTTCGAAGAAATACGTCTTGAAATGGGTGGAGAACAAGTGGCAGTGGTTCGAAAGCCCGGCATTACTACTACAATGAAAACTATGGTGTCTTATGGAAAAACACATGAACGATCGCTTTTAACATCAGGTTGGGGTCTTACCCAAAATAAGCAAGATATTTTAGACGCTGAGAGTCACGTGTTCAGTGGCAGACTACCTCTTAAGTACCTCATGGGTTTTGCAGAAGATTATACAAAAGGTATTTTAAATACAAAGCAAGAATTAATTTTAATAATTGCCCGCTCCTTCAAAGACTCATATATCGGGGAGGCTGATGCAAATTTGGAAGTTACTAAAATTGAGTGGAAAATAAAACATATTGTACCAGAGGATCGACAAAAGCTTAAGCTATTGAATCGAATTAATAAAACCGGCTATAATGCTAAAATTAAGTTAGCATATCGTATGTGGGATCTGTATGAGCTTCCTAGCTTACGTCAAGTAAGTTCTGACATTTGGGCTGTTAAAACCACCAGTAGTCTCGAGAGACCCCGCTACATTATTATCGGCTTTCAAAATAACAATTACACCAACGACAGAACAAAGGATGTAACAAAATTTATAACTGCAGATATTAATAATATTCGGCTATATCTAAACTCAGAAGTATTTCCATATGAACGCTGGAATCTGGATTTTGATAAGAAGCTCGACTCTGCAGCATACTATGCCTACGAGAACTTTCAACGTAGCTACTATGACAAAGATATGAGTGAACCAATGATGGACCTTGGAGAGTTTAGAAAAAAATCCATTATTTGTCATCGATTGCTCCCACCAACCCGATGCTATTAAATCTTCCACTGTGGATATAAAATTAGAGTTTGAAACACGCAAGACGACATTTCCCCAACATACGCGAGTATATGCACTTATACTTCATGACACTTGTTTAAGCTACAGTGCTTTAGATGGTTCAGTTCAGTCTGGTCTTTAAAGGTACTAAGTAAATGATGAGTGATATGTCTCTCATAAGCAGATTCGAAGTTCCCATTTTAATTGTTGATGTACAGGGGTTTCAGTATAAGAAGGGAGAGTTTATAATAAAAGAATTAGCCGCCCTATGTAGGAACACTAATCAACATGTGCATTATTTATTTGAGCCACCATACCCATTCTCTTCCCTATCACGAGATGAAAAGATGCAATACCGATGGTTAGAAAAAAACTATCATGGTGGTGTTAAATGGACTGATGGATATATTCAACTATCAAAACTGCCGGAGATTCTACAACGAATTTGTCAAAATTCAGTTAACAATTATCATATGTCGCCAAAGGATGTAATAATTGTATGCAAAGGTAGAATAAAGAAGAATGTACTAATGTCATATATAAGATGGAATCAAATTATAGATCTAGATGAATATTACCCTTCTCTACCCAGCCTTAGATCATTAAGCACACCACGATGTTTGGAACACACCAATTCTAATTACAGTCATTGTGCACTTGCTAATGTTCATTTTCTTAATAAATGTATTGTAAATTTTAATATAAAACTAAGATAAGTTTTTATTTAGAAATGTAAACAAAGTAGGTAATAAAAATATATATAATCTCTGATTTTTTTTAATATATTTTAACCTTTAACCATATATATATTTTAACCTGAAAAGTTAATGAAATAATAAGTGTTTTTTTTTGAGTTTTTTATTTATATTTATATTATTTACATATTGATTATAGTGAACAAATGATATGATATATAAAAACAATACAATTTAAATAGCGGCATCTTCGGATTGGTTTAGCTGATATTTTGCAATTATCTCCGTAGGTAAGTATTTGTTTATTTTATGTAGGCAATATTTTAAATCCATTTGAACTAGTTGCTCACAGAATTCTTCCAAATTAATAGCACCATAAGAATACTTGTCACATAAGTTTGCACCATTTCTGTACCTATCAGAATCTTCTATAAGAAGTCGAGCTCCTTCACCATCTAAGTAATAATTTGGATTATAATTTGCTGCATGTAAAGAATCCATACTTAAGTCGCACAATTCATTCGATAGTCTTTCAATAGCTGATTTAATATCCTCCGCCTTCACCCACCATTCGGCTGAGTAATGCATCCACACCATTGCAATTTTGCTGAAAATTAAATACATTATTAGAAACAAAATGCTTAGAAATAAATCTATTAAATTACTTACATGAATAGTTGGGCTGGGTAAATGAAATTAAAAAACTAGGTTAATACGTGACATACAAAATATTATAAGACTCTTATCATTCTTTCACTATAATAGTCCATTTAATATCTAGTTAATAATAAAAACTAATAGCTAACTGAATATAGAATTATTACTTTTCTAATTTAGAAATTAAAACCAAATTTTAATAAAGGACCAGATTTTGCACCAGAATATATCGGAGTGCGCTGACCTAAATATGTCAACGTGTATTTACCTCCGGATGCATTTATTCTTTCAATATCTCCTTCGTGTAAGATTTCAACAACCCGCTTCGGTAAAAATGATTTAAAATATGTAATTGTACTTTCCTCAAATAAAATTACTATAATAGATTTCCCAAAACGTGTACTAACGACGGACATTTCTTTAATGATGTAAGGCTTATTTAAAGTTAAAGATGAAAGAGGTTTTTGTTCCAGAACCTGCGCGTCTTGATTAATAAGTTCATTAAGTGCTTCTAAGTCAACGTCGGAAATTGACATACTTAAAACGGACATATGTATAGTAAAAAGAATAAAAAAAAGTATTATAAGATATTGCTTACTTGAAGTAGGTACTTGAATTCACTACACTATTCTCACGTATTAAGTGTATGTAAGTGATTCACGATAGCTTTGATTTTTGTGTTACCACTGCAATTCCTTTAATAGAGTTACCCCCACCATCTGGAAGCTGACTGGATCACATGACTTCTAGGGATGTATGTAAAAAGTGGTTGGGGGAAATTGCAGTACTTACGGTAATGAAAGTACTGATTGTAATTAAAGCACTTACGGTAATTTGTGTACTTACATAATTACAGGGGTGGGATAAAGTACTTAGGATAACTAGAATAACTACAAGGGTGGGAAGTACTTGAAGTACTTAGAGTAATTACACCGGTGGGTGAAAAGTAATTGCAGTAGTTACAGTACTTACAGTAGAGGGGCGCAATTGCAGTAATTAGGGTAATTAGAGTATTTAAGGTAATTAGAGTATTTACGATAATTAGAGTACTTAAGGTAATTACAGTAATTACAAAGGTGGGGGGTACTTGGAGTACTTAGGGTAATTACAGGGGTGGGGGGCACTTAGAGTAATTAGGGTAATTAGAGTAATTAGCGTAATTAGGGGTGGGGGTAGGAGTGGGGGGAGGCCGAGAATCGGTAAGAATTCCCTACTCCTAGATTTATCCTTGCGGAACTTCAGATGTTGCATTAACTAAATCAGATTTAAAGCCATTAAATGCAACATATTGTGTAGCCTTTTATTCAGGCAGGAAATAAACTGGAGAACTAATGAATTAAAAATCATAGCCATCTAATTTATTTACTCTAATGAATGATCGGTTCAGAGATAAACTGGTTACACCTGCTGATAAATCTGGGCATACAATGATGTTTCGTGACCTTGGCGAAATTGTATAAAATACAGATGGGACGGTAGTTCTATATGATGTTTGGTCAGACGCTTACTAATTTCCATACCACAGGAAATGTATTTTCACAGATATGGCAATTGTTAGTATAAAAAGAATAATCCTCATTTGGAACAATACACATTGTAAGATAAACTTTACTGAAACAATAAGTATAACCATTTACTATAAAGTATAGGTTATCCGGTATTCTGGAAGATCCTTGGGCTGAAGAAAAACCCCACACAACCGCTATAATTAATCATAAAGAACGATTTCGATTTGGTATATGGTGTAGTTTCATTCGTAACCAAATAATAGTACCTTACTTTCTCCGTAGTAGTTTGAATACCAAAACCTTTATTAATATTCTGCGATAAGAAGTAGATCACTTTGTAGATAATATACTTGTAAGGCAATTTAAAAGAGTATATTTTCAACATGATGGTGCTCTAGGCCCCATGTTACACGAAACCACCAATTATTTAAAAGATCAATTTAGGGAGAATTGGATATATCACTTAACGAACAGCAACGAATTTAGATATGACAATTTTTAGGAAACTGTCCTATTTTGTGGCTAGCCAAATCACCCTATAAAACCCATACGAACTTTGGCTATGGGGTTATTTGAAAAAATATTATCCTCTGAAGATGTGCAGTTTGCAGATGGAAACATTATACGACATCTGGATTGCATAGAGAACTAAAGATACCTGGATATTGTCAGATTGAGGATATAAAACAAAGAAGAATTTCGCGACAATTAAAGACTCCGACTCCGACCCCGAAAGATTTAGCTTTCGAAAGTTTGCCGTTTGCCGTTTCGTTCTTCTTTACTCCTTTGGAATAAAGTGAATAATAGATGGAGCTGTCAATTAGTCAGAAATACCAGCAAAATGATGAATATTCACAGAAACATTCATACTAGCTGGTCAGTTTCTTGTGTGTACCTCCCACAACAATGGGTACTATAAATGATGGAAAAATCAAATTTAATTTCGTCTATAACAAAGATGGCACAGAATAATTTCAAAGGTATATACCTCTGCTTGTACCAAGTTCATCTTTGCTTTGTGTTCAGCTTGTTAATTGATTTTTATAATTAAAAACATGTTTTTGACGGTAAAATATAAGTATTTTTAGTTATCATTTCAAGATAATCAGTATTAAGTTTAAAAAAGTCTTATTCCACTCACACAATTATTTTTAATGTCAGTTTAGGTGTTTAATCAAATTTGATCTTAATATTTAAAGAAATAATAAATAAATTCATAAAATAAATAAATAAAATATTTTCTTAAATTATAATGATATTACATATGAATAAATTAGATACTTACATAATAGCACCACATTTATAAATAAATTATTAAAAATATGTATTTTGTTAATTTATTTGAATATGATGCATCTAATTTGCTATGCTCGATTGTACCAGTAAAAATAAATAAACAAATTTTGGTATTACTTAACGCAAACAGTTCTTTGTGCAGAAAACCATTCAACTGGAATTTCAGTATGGTTTTATCAACGTCTATTAACTTTTGTTATTGCGTATTTAATATATAAAATAAGTATGAGCAATTCCTTTTATGTAATGCAATATTCGCTGACCATATTCATCTTTATTATAATATACACAAAGGGCCCTTAAAATCGATAGGTTTTCCTTTGGTACTTCGATATTAAAGATAATAATATTCATTGTCAAAGAAGAGATCAAAGATTTTCAGCAATTTGCTTCTTCTACAAAGGTTTTATTAAATTTATACATGCTACGCTGAAAACCAGCAAAATTTAAAGAAAATCGATGAATGGAGGGCTCACAAACTGTATGATTGAATTAGAAAAAAATACAAAGGCTTCCGTTTTTATACTGTTTCATGCATCAAGAAATTCAAAAGTGAATTCGATACATTGAAATATTTTAATGACTGAATAATTTTTTTAGCCATAAAATAATTTCAAATTTTATTTTTGTACGGTCATAAAATTTTATCTATCTGTATGTTATATTAGAAAATATAGAAATGTATGTAATTTCAATAATTTTAAAATCCTATACATTTAATTTCATATATTCACGGGCCGACAAAATTTTAAACCAGAAACCAGACTATACTTTTCCGAAGGTTTTTGACACGCTGAATCTGAATCCGACCTCAGAATTGCTCCATCACGTCAGATTTTCGAGAGATTCTAACCTAAAAGTGAAAAAAAAAACGTTTTTTCGCTATATGTTACATCACGAGGTAATTTTTCTCCGCAAAATTCTTTACGGCATCTGAAAATACTACTCTTCCCACTTAAAATCCATTTCGATTTTTCCAATATTTTTTTCCTTTCCGAGAAGTCGTTAGTTGAAATTTATGAGTTTGGCATATTAGTGGGTATTCGGAAATTGAGTAACATCAGGTGAATACTTCAGAAGACAGAGGAATCAAATTACAAACACCTAAATTTCCATCTTATAGCAAAAATACTCTCATAAATGTATTTATGAAAATTTCATTTATATTTTAATTTTTTGATTTAATTTTTATTAATTACTTGAAATCATTACCAACAAAAAAAAAAATTAGGTTTTCGAATTTCATTTCCCTTGCTTGTATTAATCTGTTAGCAACTGAATATTTTCTTGTAACGCATTTTTTAACATCTTAAGCGTAATTTGTTAAGAATTCTAAAGCGTTGTTCCTGAAGTTGTTGTTCTTTGACGTCCGGCATAAATCTTGGTGTTCTTTGAACCCAAAACAAAATTAGTGATATTATAACTTAGTGTGAATAGGTCAATCAAAGTAGAAAAACTGCTTTTTTAATTTAGTTGTTTCGCTATATTTATTAGTATTTGTAGGTTTAGTTAAATTGTGTTTTCTTGTTCATAATCAGACACATTTTAATTATTCTGAGGCTGCTAATAAATATAGCGAAACATCGCGTCAACTAAATATAAAAAAGCAATTATTCTGTTTTGATTGACTCATTCCCACTATGTTGTAATATCAATATACAGGGTGTTCATTAAGTATGTACAATAAATTTAACATACGATTATTTGAGTGATTTTAAGAGAAAAAGTTCATATAAACATGGGTCCGCAAATGCTTAGTATTCAAGATACACGGCGTTAAACTTTTTTAAAAATTTGGTTTTTCGTCAATATCTTAAATATCCGTTACCCACATTTGTTGTAATTTGACAATGTTATTTGTAATGTTAAGGGGCTAATTAAGCACTAACTTGATAAAATTTATTAAGTTCAGTGGCGTCCCGAGCGGCACCTTAACGATTATTTTTGACAAGAAAATGTACGCCACTGACTATTTTGTAATTTTTATATTTTTTTTTGAGTTAAGCATCTAAAAATACAACTTTTATGTCTCTTGAATTTTTTTCGGATCTTGCTTAGTTTTCGAGACAAAAAATTAAATACACTTAATTGCATATCCCTGGATCACACAAGAGAAATGGGGAAACGTAGAAACAAATCAAGGGTTGCCTTGGAAAACGATTGCAGCATTTGGCAAACAAAATGACAGCTGTTGTTAATTTATTAAGCTATTAAATTGTAATTTTTGTAAAAAGTATTTTTGGTGATTATTTTTCGAGTTATTTTTTGTCCAACATGGTTCAGTTTACTAATAATGAAATGGCAGATATGCATTTCTATTATGGTATGGCTCATGGAAACTCTGATGCTGCAAGACGCATTTATCATGAAAGATTTCCTCGGCGTGTGGTGCCTAACGGAAGAGCTTTTGTACGTCTCCATGCACGACTTTCTGGAACAGGCAGTTTTAAAAGATCGACGGTTGTAATCGGGAGGGCTGTAACGGTACGAACAATTAAAATGGAAGAAGCTGTTTTAAATAAAATTAAAGCAAATCCTCATACCAGTACCCGGAAAATAGCTGAAGAACTGAACACTACCCATGTCACAGTGTAGCAGATTTTAAGAGACCAGCAGCTATATCCCCACCATATGCAATGTGTGCAAGCTCTATTACTCAGAGATTTGCCTTTAAGAATAACTTTTTGTGATTGGTTACGCAGTAAAATAATAGGAAATCCAGGTTTCCTAAGACGAATATAGTTTACAGATGAAGCTTGTTTTTCTCGCAATTCAATTATTAATTTCCATAACAATCACATATGGGCCGAAAACAATCGACACGCCTTAATAGAAAATAATTTTCAAGAACAGTTTTCTTTTAATATTTCGGTTGGAATTGTCGGTGACCTCCTTATTGGGCCTCATTTTCTTCCACTTAACGGGGAAGAATACCGAAGATTTTTAGAATTTGTTTTACCTGGATTTTTAGAAGAAGTTCCAGCCATGGAAAGATTCCGTATTTGGTACATGCACGACGGGTCTTCACCGCACTTTAGTCTATTGGCGAGGCATTTTTTGGATGAAAATTACCATAACCGTTGAATTGGGAGAGCAGGTCAACAACCATGGCCTCCTCGCTTGCCCGATATGAATCCCCTAGATTATTTCCTCTGGGACACCTTAAAGCTTCAGTATACAAAACTCCTATTGTAAGTGAAGAGGATCTACGAAATAGAATCATTAATTCATGTGACACAATAAAAAATACGCCAGATATTTTCAGGAGGGTGCGTAAATCAATGAAGAGGCGGCTAGTTTGTACTGAAGTCGAAGGGGGCCATTTCGAACAATTACTTTAGTAAAATTCGTTAGTTTAGATGTTAAGAAATGTATTTAATTTAGTGTTTATTTGTTTTTGTTGTTACATATTATTAACAAAAAAATTATAAATAAATGATACTTTCCAAAAGATACGTTTCCCCATGTTTCTTGTGTGGTCTAGGTATATGCAATTAAGTGAATTTAATTTTCTGTCTCGAAAACTAAGCAAGAACCGAAAAAAATTCAAGTTGTATTCATAAAAGTTGTATTTTTAGTTGCTTAACCCAAAAAAGAATATATATATACATATATATATATATATATATATATATATATATATATATATATATATATATATATATATATATATATATATATATATATATATATATATATATATATACATATATAAAAATTACAAAATAGTCAGTGACGTACATTTCTTTGTCAAAAATATTCGTTAAGGTGCAGCTCGGGACGCCACTGGACTTAATAAATTTTATCAAGTTAGTGCTTAATTAGCCCCTTAACACTACAAATAACATTGCCAGATTACAACAAATTTGGGTAACAGACATTTAAGGTATTTGTGAAAAACCAAATTTTTTAAAAAAGTTTAATGCCCTGTATCTTGAATACGAAGCATTTGCGGACCCATGTTTATATGAACTTTTTGTCTCAAAATCACTCAAATAATCGTATGTAAAATTTATTGTACATACTTAATATCTGGTGTCTCGAAATTAGTGGTAAACCTTTTAATTGCGTATTCTACGACCAAAAATAAGACAAAAAAGTTCCTATTACATGGCCCGAGAAATTCTTTTTAAGGGCGATACAACCCCCCCAAAGGGGCATCCCTGAGGATGATTTTTCAAAATATCTCGAAAACTAGTGAAGATAAAATAATGAAATCTGGTGAGTTTTGTAACATTTAGATGGTGAAGCGGACTTTGTTATCGTAACTTTAAATTTTCAATCAGAGGCGTTACATGCGGAGGGAGTCGAAGTTAAAAATTGCCCCAACTTTTCTGTGTGTGGATTTTAATCACTTTTTATACGAAATTATAACATTTTAAAATTTTTCAAGAAAAAAAGGTGCTCTTGTTTCACTTCGATAGATTGCACGGTTGTTGAGCAAAATCAATTTGAAAATTATGTTACATACCATGGAAAGCTAAACTTTTAGAATTTATTTTAAACAGGCCATGAAACACAAATGTCAGTTGGCGTCAATTTATTTGACTGTTCTATTATTTCTTTTCAAAAGTTGTTTGTAATAGCACTTTTGGTCAGAATTAAAAATGGAACATTTTACCCAAAGAGAACTTGCTGACATACACTTCATCTACGGATTTTGTAATGGAAATTCAGAGGGCGCAGTTAGGGAATATCAAACAAGATATCCTCATCGAAGGATTCCTGATCATAGAATTTTTACAAAGGCTCATAGTAATTTGGTGGAGCGTGGATCTTTCAGACGTCTACGTTGACAAGGGTGGCCTATGGGAAATCATAATGTTGATATATTTCTTAATCAAATTGAAGAAAATCCAAACATTAGTATTCGAACGCTCGCAAGAAATACACGCATTCCTGTAATAAAAATTTTAAGTACTTATTTAGAACACAATAATAACTTAAAATATTAATTTTAGGTTGAAAGAATGATACAAATGCAAGGGCTTCATCCATTTCACTGCCAAAGGATACATGATTTAAAACCCGAGGATTTCCCAGCTAGATTGGAATTCTGTAATTGGATTTTAAATAATGAAAGGATATTACCCAGAATTTTGTGGTCTGATGAGACCACTTTTATAAGAAACAGTATGTTTAACATGCATAACACAAATTTTTGGGCCAACGAAAATCCAAGAGTGGTACAGCGGACCAATTTTTAAACTAGGTATGGGCCGTGATTGTGGGCAATCAACTAATTGGTCCAATTGAATTATCCTGTCGCTTAAATGCTGAAAATTACTTGAATTTTTTGCAAAATGACCTTCCAGGATTATTGGACGACGTCCCACTGAGTATACGATTAGGGATGTACTTTCAGCATGATGGGACGCCAGCACATTTTGGGAGAGCTGTAAGGCACTGGCTAGATGAAAACTATCCAGCTAGATGGATAGGTAGGTGTAGGCCGATAGTCTGGCCACCTCGATCACCGGAATGTAATCCTCTAGATTATTATTTGTGGTGACATATAAGTATAACCTCTAATCGTAAAAAATATGACCAAATGTGGTCCATTTGCCATTGGAGGTTATCAATAATATTTACGACATTATCATTAATCCTCCGGAGTGGGATTTATACAGTAATTTAAACAATATTATTATTCGCGCCTTTCTTCCAGTGAAGTAAAAATGTTAGAAGATTTGTTAACTGCTTCAGAGTTTGGGGCCAGGAAACCTTCAGATTTTTACCGTTTCATGCTATTAAAATTGTGGAAACGGCGTTTACCGAAAACAGTTTATATGGCGTTGACTGCTTCGGGAAAGTCAGATTTGCAAGAGCTACTTGACATAGCTGATAAAGTTTGGGAATCCTGCCAAAGTCCAGTTTTATCCACAATGCAATCTAGTTTTTCTACTTTAGCTGCTTCCCTGACACAGTTCTGTCCACAACGTTATCAGACATTTTAACTACTTTTAATAACTCTTCTGCAAATTTA
This sequence comes from Rhamnusium bicolor, assembly GCA_029963845.1. Classification (NCBI taxonomy): domain Eukaryota; kingdom Metazoa; phylum Arthropoda; class Insecta; order Coleoptera; family Cerambycidae; genus Rhamnusium; species Rhamnusium bicolor. The sequence goes on along the minus strand of JANEYF010004294.1, from coordinate 36,004 downwards.
CAGATGACTTTAAATCAAGTTTTGCAAAGACAACAGTCACTAGAATCACAATTGTCTTCCTTGCAATCTGCAAATTACACAAAACACTCATCCTCGTCCCTTACCGATGCACATTGTGCTAATTGTCATAACCGACGTCGTTCAAGTTCGAGATCTTCTAATAATTGGAATAACTTTAATCCTACATGCAATACGATTTGCTAGTATCATCAAGTATATAAAGACCGGTTTTTTAAATGTGGCGGTCCTTGGTGTACTTTTTGTAAAGTTCCATTATTTGATAATAAGTCAAATAATTAAAAAAACTGGACAAATCTAGTGTTATGTCTGCTGACACTAGTGCACTTGATAGCAGCTAAGCAAGCTTTAATAAACGCCACGGTTTTGGCTCACCCCAGTTGTGATGAGGGTGCAACACTTTCATTAACCGTTGACTGCTCTGGTGTGTGAATGGGTTCAGTTTTAGAACAGACATTTAAAAATTCTACTTCTCCGTTAGGTTTTTTTCACGGAAACTGACGGATACGCAAAAACGTTATTTTACTTTTGACAGAGTACTACTGTCACTTTATACGTCAATTATACATTTGAAACATTTATTAGAAGGCCGCGTTTTTACTTGTTATACCGATCATAAGCCATTAGTTTCAACTTTACCGTCGAAAACAGACCGTTCGTCAGATTAGACAATTAGAATTCATTTTGCAATTTACAAATGATATATGACACATTCCAGGTCGTTCTATCGTTGTCTCGGACACTATGTCACGGATTGGCGACGTTAACGTTTTGGAACAAGGTGCTCCGAACATTATGGACTCGTTGAACTCTTCCAATTTTAATTTGGCAATATTAAAAACCGCGCAAGAGGATGTTGAACTTGTTTCTTTATAAGTTAGGCAAGAAAATGATGAAAAAGTAAGTTATTTATTAAAACAAATTATCGTTTCGAGTTTGAAAATTGTAATTTGGTGTAATGTTTCACATTCTAAATGTCGTTCTTATGTAGGTACCAAAACATTTACGTCGAATAATTTTCGAAATTCTTCACAATTTAACTCACGCTGGCATTAAAGGCTACCAATAAGTTGATAACCACTAAATATTTTTAGCTCAGGATGAATTCTGATCATACTTAATGGACAAAATCTTGTATCAACTGTCAAACTTTAAAAGTCAACCATCACACTAGGACGCCTTTAGGTGATTTTGAGGTACCCAGGGGCCGTTTTGACCAAATTCATATTGATATAGTAGGTCCTTTATCTCCTTTGCATGGTTTTTCTTATATATTAACAGTTGTTGAACGTTTCACCCGCTGGCCTGAAGCATATCCGCTCGTGGATATCACAGCAGAAATGGTCGCTAAAACGTTGTTTCAAAACTACGTATGTCATTTCGGCGTTCCAGTAGACATAACAACGGACCAGGGAGTACAATTTGAAACAACTTTATTTTCGGAATTGTCTATGTTTTTAGGTTTTCACAGGATTTTCGCACAACTAGTTACCACCCTCAAAGTGGTATGGTTGAGAGATTCCATCGAACCCTAAAAACCACGTTTTAAGCGAGATCAAATGCAGCACACTGGTACGAAGAGCTCCCTATTATTTTGTTAGGATTGAGAGCTATGCCTAAAGCTGATTTGCATTGTTCGTCAGTGGAATTAACGGTCAAACGTTACGTCTCCCTGGAGAATATTTTATTAAATCAAATTTTAACCCACAAGTTTTTGATTTTATTGTTAAGTTACGTGAATATTTTGATAATTTAGTATTTACTACCACAAAACGTCAATTTTGTCGAAAATCTTTTATCAGCTCTGATATTAAAAATTGTACATACTTTTCCTTCGGAAGGCTGGATTGAAACCTATGTTTTCACCTTAATTTGATGGATCTTTTGAAGTAGTTTCCCTTACCGATAAAGTTATGGCTATCCTTAGACGGGTTAAAACTGTCAGTCTTGACACAGTTAAACCCGCTTATTTATTGACTGATGAGGTGGATCAGACTATCCCGATGTTACCTAAGCGCATTCATTTTAATGTTGATTGCTTGATGTGACATTTCTTTTGGCAGAGGGGTATATGTAGTGTACTTATTCTAAGATAACAGCTACATGTGCGTTTTCGTGCACTAATAGATAGAGCTCCTAGAAGAAAAGAAGATCGGTAACGGGGGAAACAAAAAAAAGAAGAAGAATATAATAATAATAAAATATTGTAGATACATGTAATCCTATTAGAATTTATAACTAACTGAGTTTTTAATTATGTGGAACTCCACACCTTCCATGCAATGGCAATTTAAATGCAAAAAATTTCATTGTTTTCAATAATTTTAACAATGTTTCACAAGGAGCCAACCTCGGAGTCTTTTCAGTGTTTTCATATCTTGTGTTGAAATAATCATAATTAGGCATCTTAGGGTACATGTTTATATACAAGAATCAACGGATCTTGGCGTGTACGTCATCACAACTGCAAGTAGATAATACGATAAAATAATTCGTTGCCTTTGTCTTTTTTCTGTACGAATCTAAACAGTGTTATACCTTTTCAGTATTAAACGACATTGGTACTGATGTCATATATCTACGCGTTGCTATCTGTTTTAATTATTTCGGCAGCTCATTATACGTTGTGACGTGTATTGATTTAACTTTATGATACTTCATTGTTAGAATTTGAAACCATCCTGTAAGTTGGGCGGTTAAAACTTGATTCACGCTACGTATATTAAAAAATTAAATATTTTATCACTCAATGGTAAATCATTAACATGTGTAAATGTAATATCAAAATGTCATCCCTATAATTATTTAGTAATATATATTTCGTACTGAAGTGGTGAGTATGTTATCATTCATTATCATAATTACGAGTGACATTAAGTCTTAAGTACTCAAGGCTCCATATTATGTGCTCCAAACAACTGTGTGTCTCCTTGAGCAGTAAGATGCTGCAAGAGGGTGCTTTTCGAAAGTTTCCCGCATATCGCTCGTAGTAATATAAATGTTAACGATAACTATATAATCGGTTACAATTTTACAAGGTTAAATATCCCTCCACGAGTAAAATAAATGCTTTTGTCCATGATGAATGAGATATATATATTCTTTATAGAATAAACAATTTTGATGGGACTCTAGGAATAATATACCTACACATAAAGAATTTATACTTACTTTGTGGAAATTTGTAATTAACATTAAATGATTTATCATACTATTATATCTTCTATAAAAGAAAGTAAACTCGTGCCAGGCTAAATGCAATTTTTTTTAGCTTTATCTATTATAACAATTTTTTTTTTGTTAACTACATGTGGAACACTTCAAAATAAATGAATTATTAATTTATTATGAAAGATGATCCAGATTAACCCTTAAATAACTAAAACTCAACAATATATATATTGCTATAGTACACACAAAGAGAGACTAATATAAAGAATAAAGATATGGGAAAGTAAAATTAAAAATAGAAAGTTTGTACAGTAAATAAATAATGTTAACAAAAATTTAATAAAATGAAATTTATAAAAGCTTAACTGATTGAGTAATACTTATGATATTGATTTTATACTGCTACGTGAAATAAAGTATAGAAAATCTGTGAAAGTTCAGAAAGTGGCACTTATTTAGGGTAAAATGAGAATATTAAAATAAATTATTGAAGAATTCATCTTTAACTTAACAAATTGACTTTAAATATAAATTATAAATACAAAATTGTAGTTTGGAAGTTAGATACCTGTAGTGGAAAGTCCACGATGTAACGACAAGAACAGTTAAAAATAATCATAGGAAACCTTATCGTAGGACAATCTCGATTCCTGCGGGTTGACATTGGTAAACTGTAATTTGACAACAGGCAGGACATTGAAGGAAGGACTTTAAGTGTTGTGTTTCACCTAAAAGATAAAAACTATTAAAATTATACACCAAACAGTGCCATGAACAAATTTTTAAGTAATAATCGCTACTAAGAACCAAAATTCAACATTAGTTAAATAAACTAGTAAAAGTTGGACTATAAAGTGAATAATAAGTAGGAAACCTACCTTCTAGAGACACTCTGTAGTTTAAAAAGGATGCAAAGTAATTGTGTTTAAAATAAACTTTGTCGGATGATAAGATACGATGCTTCCAACATATTCTCCCAGACAAATAATTATTACCAGGAAATATTATCCTGTGTTAATGGACATGAGCAATAATTCCTGTACAATGGAATTCCAATTATGGGTAGTAGTTTACAAGGACAGCCCTAATTTTCAGGGAAATCATCGTCCTGAAATTTAAAAATAGATGAAATTTTAGTACAGTGTTCGAAATCGATATAGTGACTGGACGTGCGGGGTAAGCCGCGACATGAGGGAGATAAATATCTAACACATGACAGTCCGTCTTTTACACCGCTTACATTAAAGCGAGAACAATGATTGTTGTTTTTGTTGGCACGCGACCAAGGCAGAGTTTAACTTACATGGTGGAATACTTCAGGGCCGCGCTTAATTTTGTTACCAACTCATTCAGTAGTGCATTATATGATATATTGTAAGTATAATATTATAAGATAAATAATAATTATTTAATATCTGTTTATTTGCTGGCATGTTTTTGAAAATAATTTAAGGTTATCGTATTGCAGTGACTTCTGTAATAGTGTAATATAAATAGTAATTATTTTATATCTGTTTATTTGCTGGTGTGTTTTTGAAAATAATTTAAGAAGGTGGGTAATAACCCATGAAATAGTCACTGATATTACATCGTAAAAGGAAACTTCTCCTATTTCTCAATGTTGCTAGTTTGGTGTTGATGTTTGCCACGTCCCTAAGTTTGCGCATCGTAGAGTAACCATACCTACTACTGATGTCACGATCCCTGGAGTGGGTTGAAACCTTTGATGTGAAGATAACACTGACGTAGTTTTCCACGAAACACCAAAACACTATATACTGCACTATGCAGTATATAGTGTTTTGGTGTTTCGTGGAAAACTACGACCTAATGGTAAACAAATCTGATGATGACTTATTGCTGACATACTTACATTTTTAAATTAAAACTATTACAACAGTTTTGAGCAGATTTTGCTACCTATTATTTCGCAATGTCACACAGTTTGTAGAGGAATCTTCCGTTAATAATTTTATTAAAATTCTTATAACATGTATATTGTATAATGTTTGAGTTCGACAAAAACAACATAGTAATTTTCTGTACATTCTAACTGATTTCTTACTTTGACGTACACGGTTACTTTTGCCATCCTAAGATAACAAATAGTCAAATAATATTTGTTGTTTATAACTACATTAATTTCATTGCAAATATTTATAGTCCTTTCATATGTATTATGTGACAATAAATTACAAACTTTGATAAAACAGCTATAATTCTCATACAACAAAGTTGTCGAAAAATAATTAAGGCATTGTCTCTCCGTGTGACAATTATGTTTTTGGCACTAAAGTAAAAAAAATATCACCAATAGAAAAAATTTATGAAGTCTCTATTTTTCGTATGTGATATGTTATATGTTAAACTAACTTTGAAAATACAGGCAATTTAATAAAAACTGTTACCTTGTACAAAAAGTATCTCTCGTTTTTGAAATCACAAATCAAAGAAATATTATGGCACAATGAACCTATTCCTGAATGCGATCAAAATGGTAAATTTGAATACTTCTGTTATTACGAATTGATAACATAAAAAAGTTTTTTCATTTAGACCATCTATAGACACACGAAAGAGTTACATAAGCTCTTTTATCCTGGTAGTTTGGATGATTTGATTTGAAGCCGTGCATGACACCAAAGCCTGTCTTTGTCCTTAAAATTGAACAGTAAAGGTTAAAAAGTGTTAGCTGAGATACGGTTATCTACTCTTCCAGTGGGAGAATCCGTTGAATTTTCCACTATGTTGGCTGCAATGGGTGCAATCAATATCTACGGGACAGGATTCTCCCTATTCTCACGAAGCTCTCTTCCAATTCAAACGATAATTCAGTTTCCAATGTAAATGCAACCCATTCGAGTTTACTATCCGTTCGTTTGTTAAATCCTCTCATATACACGATAAAAATATCTTATTAGAAGGACATTTGAAATTGATGCATAAATTACTTAAAATAGATAAAATATTTAAATATATTAAAACTTTAATGGTATAATTTTTTGGTTCTATAAGATACAAGAAACAACTTTAATACAATACGATGCCATTTATCATTAGTATACAATAATATCCAAGGTGTTTTATGCATGGAAATTTCAAAAATAAGTTGCCTTATGGCAAATGTACTTAGATAATATGATTTTAAATGAAAATGTTTAATTACTAACGTCCTTCCAAGCTTCGTTAGGTTGATATAGTCCTATAAAGTGGCAGTTAATAAACTGTTTCTTAAATTTTTCGTAAATGATTAACATAAAAACATGAAATTTATAAGAAGCGATTTCTAACCTAATAAGACCTATCAAATTACAGTAAAAGTGATTAAGTAATATGCATTCAGAGGGCGCTACTTTACTGTACAGACAACCTGCTACCCTTTTTTATCCTCGTACCCCTACCTTGTAGAGTAGGGTATGTAATCACAAAACAAGTAAGTTGAGACACTACTTAGCACGAATAAGTTAATAAGTGTCACGACAAAATAAAACTAACCCAGATCTCAGGGCGTTTACATCCAATACAGAACGATGCAGACTTCTCCCCAGGCGTGCACCCTAAAGAAATATGTTTAATTACAAACTAATCAAACTTTTACCTACTGGAAAGTCAGTAATGTACTTAAACCCAAAACAAAAACTATAATTTTTCTAACTATTTACCTCAAACACAGAGGGAACAAGTGTCTTCCAATTGCTCCAGTAGAATCACCAAAATCATAACCTCACTTCTCATTTGCTAGGTGAAAGAACACAATATTCTTCAGGACAATATTTTAAGTAAGCGTTTATTACAAACCAGCTTAGAAAATAAAGAAATAAACGTGCCATCTTATGAAACACAAAATGTCTAAGTGAAGCCTTACCAGAGATCGTAATTATAGTACGAGAAATCAGTATAGTGACGGATCGTCGCTACACGAGGGCAGGAAATGTCTAACACTTGACATCTTCTGTCTTTATACCGCTTATATTATAGCGAGAAAGATGATTGTTGTTTTTGTTGGCACGCGACCGAGGCAAAGTTTCACTTACATTCTGTGGTAGTTCAGGTCCGTAATTAATTTTGTTACAGATTTGTTTGGCATAATTATTTTTTATCTGTTTATTTACTGGTGTGTTTTTCAAAAATAATTTCAGATGTTTCGACCGTGGGAGGCCTCTATGTCTACATCTTATTGTGTATGTGAAAATAAAAGTCATAGTGATTACAGTGATAAAGAAAATCAAAGTTTATCAGTGTTTTCAGTAAGAAAAAATTGGCCACATTTGAACGAGCAAGTGAAACAAATTTGCTTAAATTTTACAATAATAAATTGAAGCGACGAGCTAATGCCCTAATTTATATGATTTAGATGTACTAGGTGAAACAGCATCTCTGACTAACGTTACCCATCCCACAAAACACAAACTGGTGAAAAAAGGTGCCCTTCTAAAAAAACAACGACATCGTTAGCAAAACTTTTAAGAACTTCAATTTACGACGCGTATCAGAAAAATTAAATCCCAATTATTGACGTAGACAGAAAACTAAAAGAAATGAATTATCATCTAAAATATACCAAAAGAACTTTAGGAACCTGGCTGAGAGAAATTGGATTTAAATATCAAATTATTAATAAATACATGGCTATTATAGAAAGCAGACGAATAGTGGTTTGGCGAGATTCATATCTAGAAGAGATAAAATAACTCAAAAGGGAAAATATACCAATTTATTATCTAAATGAAGTTTTGTATGACACTCATGACAAAGTAAAAAAAGATGGACTGATGGATCTAGGAAATGTCAACCAAACTCATTGCCCCCTAATGAAGAGATTCGGTTGATTATATTACATTGAGGATCAGTTGATGGATGGGTTGATAATGCATTGAAACTGTGAGGAAGAAACATGAAAGACTGTAACGTAGATTACGACAAGAACATAGAGGGAGAAATATTTGAGGAATGGTTTGAAAATATCCTAATTCCAAAATTAAATCCGAATAGCATTATTATTCTTGATAATGCGAAGTACCATTCGAGACAACTGTATAAAATTCCTAACAAGAATTCTACTAAGCTGGAGTTACAAATTTTTTTAATGAACATGATCTCTATTATGCGGGAAATTATAATAATGCCATAACTCTTAGAAGTCCTGAAAACGAAAAATTATAAAACAAAGTATATTATTATAGACACTGTAGCAGAGGGATATCGCCACAAAGTGTTGAGATTACCGCTAAATTTTTGTATTTTAAACCCGATTGAATTAATTTGGTGTAAATTGAAGAAAAAGAAATACTTTTCCGAGGATCGATAAAAAAAAGTAGTTAATTCAAAATGAAGAGTCGAAAATGAACAAGGAAGATTGGGAAAAGAGAATTAGGAAAGTAATTATTACAATTGAGGATGATTATTAGAAATTGCTGAATGTCATATAAATGGCGAAAATAATTTTTTTATAAATTTGAATGAGGATAGCAGTTCATCTGAAAATTAAGAAAAGGGTGAGAAGGGCGAGGATTCGGAGGAAGAAGCGATGTGAGGTGAGGTAAAGTGAAGTGATGTGAAGTAAAGAAGTGAAGTTTGTGATACTAACTGTATTATTTATTTCCGTTTTTGTGCTTTCATAGTTCAGTGCTTGAGAAATATTCTTTTTCAGGATATTATTTATTAATTTTTTTTTTCATTTTGACAAAAATGCGTCTTTCTGTTTTTATTATAGTAATAACTTTACTATTAGAATTTATTTTTAGTTCATTTATTGAGAAAAATATTTGTTTCTGTTAGTATTTAGAGGGTACACTTTTTGTTTTGATTTTATTTTTAAAGGTTTGCTGTAATTTTTTAAATAATTTCTTTATTCCATACTAATATTCCTTACCCATACTTTTCTGGCAAGAAATGCTCATACCTCCTCGCGGTGCTTGCTAGATACTAACAATTTATATTAAGGGAACTTGAATACTATAACTACTGTATGTGTAGTCAATACTTTTATTTCAAGTTAATACATTTTTCTACAATAAATTGTTACTAGCTAAACTGAGCACGAAAACCTATATTGAAAAAGTAAACGAGCGAGCAATACAGATAAATCCGGCGGTGCGTTCTGTAGCGTCTTACCCCACACATCCCGTCACTAAAGCGGTTTCTCCTATTATATATCCTGTTTCCAGTAAAAGCTTCCTTATAATTAATAATTTTCGGCCCGTGATGAAAAGTAGTCAGTAGGGCTTGGCGATTGTCAAAAGTCATAATCGATTATCGATTATTGAAAAATAATCGATTAATCGATTATAATCGACTAATCGATTAATCAAATAATCGATTAATCGATTAATCATATGATCGATTAATCGATTATTTGATTAATCGATAATTTGATTAATCGATTATTCAAATAATCGTATAATTGAAAATCGGTTATAATCTATTAATCGTAAAAGCGATTAATCGATTATAGTCGATTTTAACCAGCCTTAATCGATTTAATCGATTCTCTTGCCCACTCCTAATTTACGGAGCTGTAGGATTCATCTTAGGGTTATTTTCAATTTTATTTACATACTGTTTATTTATATGACTATAATACTATAATTGTATTAAGTAAAAAATGAGGATAGGATAAATAAAGGACAGTTGTTATTTTAATATTTTGATTGATATCTATTATTATTTTATTATTACATTATTTCTTAATATATTTTCTATTCATAGATAGGAAAATCAATTGTGAGTAGGGCTGGGCGATTGTCAAAAGTCATAATCGATTATCAATTATTGAAAAATAATCGATTATTTTGATTAATCGATTATAATCGATTAATCAAATAATCGGTTAATCGATTAATCAAATAATCGATTAATCAAATGATCGATTAATCGATTATATAAGAATAAATAATCAAATGATCGATTAATCGATTAATCGATTATTTTTCGATTAATCGATTATTTTTTCCAGCCCTAGTAGTCAGCAACCACGACAAAAATTATTGCCTTACTAAAAACATTATTGTTTCGTCCAAATAACCGAGTCAAGAAACATAACTTTTTGACACGGTAGAAAAAGTAAATTTAATACCGGTGAAGGTCATTGTGTATGGTCTGTGGTGGTTGATGATATTTTTCGCGGTTCTTCCCTTGTGTGAATTTTTATACAACCACAAAGATAAAGTCTATAGATTCATATCGACTATGTTTTTTGTTAAAATTACTGATAATTTTGCACGATTTCAAAAACTTATACAAAAAAGAAATTGGTTTATTGTATCAAACGTACAACATAATTCAAAGGATACGCTGACTGTTTCTTCTTTTAATTCAATGCTGTTTAGTATAAAATTATAAAGCGTTGATGCTGTATCTTGTATTGAAAACCTTTTCTAAAATCGAACTGATTATTTGTAAGTAAATTTTTAATAATTGTGGTTCTTTCGTAAATTTTGGAAAAGATGGACAAAAGTACCAATTCTTTATAATTAGAAATTAGAGATTGAAATATCTTATGAATTGGTACCACTATAGATTTTTTGAGAACACTAGAGGACGTTCCTTCCCAAAAGATATATTGATTGATTAGTATAATTAGTGGACCACAAATGTAATCGATTGCACTTTGTAAAACAAACCAATAACATGATCAAATTGGCCGAATCCTTGACGGCTGTATTTCTAACAATATCACTAACTTCATCATCTGTGCTTGATGTTAAAAATAGTGAATTATTCAGAATTTTGCAGGTAGCAAATTTCTGCCACTGGTATCTCAGTGTAGCTGATGGTGATTTTTAGCAAGAGAATAATTCTTTTTTTGGTAATATTTCTCTGTCATTTAGTTCAAATCGTATATTTCTTTTTTTTTAATATTACTGTCTGTCATTTAAAGCAAGGCGTAGGCGTAACTTGGTGAATAGCTGTTTGTAAAATATTCTGGTCTGTAACCGAGTGCTGTGCTGCTTCAATTAGGACAAAACACAAAAAATAATCATCCTGAATGATGCAAATTATATATTGAGTTAATTTATTAGGAAATCGTACTATTACATTTTCTCTAAATTAATTTTTTAATTAACAGGGTTTATTAAAAGTGTTGCTTTAGAGTTTGCAAGTTAAATACAGATAGAGCCATGTTGTATCAGAAACTTATTTTCAATTTTAGATACACAGAATCCTCCTCGTATGATGTTATATATGTACCTACATATATAATACTCTTTCACAGATATCGGATTTTTTCTTATATTTAGCCTATTTAGTCTGCCATGAGGATATGCTTCGATAATATATGAAACTTCCAATTCGAGGTGAATTTTTCATATTTCCAGGTTAGTTAATCTTCTTTCCTAGATCATATTTTATTCAAGGTTATATGGCATATATGAAAAATATAAGCTCAGTTGTTTGACGCACTGCCTGCTTGTGCCTTCAAATATGGTTACACTGATAGGGAAGGATATTTTTTCCACTGACAAATCATACGTGTTTAATATTGATTACAGTTTTAAAGCATTTGGCTTTATTTCATTTTACTTAAAATTACATATGTTTTATAAATTTATATACACGTATTGCCTAGTATAAAATAAACTACTGCCAATTTAGAGATCAAATCGTTCTCACCATTAGATAATAATTTTTGACAAATTTTAATAATAACTGCTAAATGTAAAAATGTCTTTATTTGTGATTTCAAATAGTAGTAAAAAACATAGATTGTAGCAAATAATTAGTTAAGATTATATGAAAATGGAGTTTATGGTACCATCTTTTATTCAATAGTGAAATTTTCTAGCCAGACTTAAAACCCTTGCAACGATATTGTACCTTTAAATTGGCAGTTTCGTAGTGTCAAAATTAATAGGAGCAATAAATATTTATTTCACTGTACACACAATTCTGTGCAAAAGTCTCAGTCTCCTTGGACAAAAAAAAAGTTTTGAAAAGGTTGAATAGATAAACTGACAAAACCAAAAAGTCCTTATAACTCATGAAGGATGTAGATATCGAAAAAATAAGTGAAAAAACACCCCCACATATAGCAGTCCCACCGCGGCAATTACCAGCTGATGAGGAACATCCTTTAGAGCTCACCGATGTAGACTTAAGGACGAGGGTTAGCCTTAACACCAGGGTTAAACTAACGCCACAAGACCTGGCTAGAATGGACGCGGTCATCGATGAGGAACTTCCAGAAGATGCAGATATCTGGCAAATCAACTGTGCCGTGTACAACGCCGCGAAGCAACTCATCCCCCGTGAGAGGTCAACCAATCATGGGGTCGAGAAAGTCAAGCGGCGTGTACAAAAAATCGAGGGCAAGATACAGTCGGCCAGACAACACGCTTCTCGGATCCAGAGTGTGGTGGAATACAAGACGAGAAGCAGAGTTTCTACTCCCAAAATACGGCGCATAACAGCCGGATTAAGACGTCAACACCATACTCTAAATCTTACAGTGATGCTTACCATCAAACAATACTGTATAGATAGAATCCGAGCGCTCATGGCTACAAAGAAAACATTGAAGAGGCGGGTGAGGAGTATGGAGCAAAACAATTTGTTCCGTACGAATCCTTCCCGCCTCTTTCAAGAGCCACAGCGTGTTGTAGATAATCCGCCGACTGTAGAAGATGTTGAAACCTTCTAGAAATTAATCTACGAAACGACGCGTCCATTCAATAGCGACACTCCAACTTGCACACTTCGAGGCTCTGTGCCACAGATATCTTGAAGAGCCAAAAGAAGTGTGCCCGACAATCAGTACGGAGGAAGTCCAACAAGCACTTGTTGGTAGTAAGAATTTCGTTGCCCCGGGCCCAGACGGCATTAACAACTGGTGGTGGAAGAAATGTCCTTCCACTCACCGCCGTCTGGTGCGAGTTTTCAACTCATGGTTGAACGAGGGGCAGCAGATTCCAGACTGGTTCGTCGAGGGACGTACTGTACTTATTCCCAAAAAGGGGGATCTTTTCGATCTGACAATTATAGGCCGATCACTTGCCTCAACTCCTGCTACACGATATTTATTCGTACCTTGTATGCCAGGACACTGAAGTCAGTTGACCCAATCTTTCAGCAAATACACGAACAGCGTGGTGCCAAGAAGGGCATGGCAGGTTGCAAGGACAGCCTGTTGATAGACCGCTGTATTACACAGGATTCTGTGCAATACAAGCGGAATCTATCGATGGCCTGGATTGATTACCGCAAGGCATTTGATACAACATCGCATGAGCTATTGTTGTACTTGCTCGAATGTCTTGCGGTACCAGCACCACTAGTGAGATGCATAGAACAGCTGCTGCCGCTCTGGAAGACCCGCTTCACCATAACATCAGGTGCACAGCGGGTCACGACAGAGCAGGTGGCATTTAGGAGAGGAGTTTTCCAGGGTGACTCCCTGAGTCCTCTCCTCTTCTGCATCTCACTGCTGTCGTTGTCTGTTGGGCTCCGCCAAACCCGCGGATATCAATGTGGGCCACCCAGCGACGGGAGGCATAAGGTCACCCATCTATTTAATATGGATGACCTTAAACTTTATGCCTCCGGAGAGCGCGAACTACAAAACGCTCTTAGGGTGGTCGAAGAATATACGCGGGCAACTGGTATGGAGTCGTCCACCTCAAGAGAGGACGATGCGGGTAATTTCCTGAGGATACGCAGCTCGCAGACGGAAGCATCCTAAGATATCTGGATGCCGGAGAGACCTATACATATCTGGGTGTGCAACAAAGGCACATCCAGGATGTATCACAAATAAAAAGATTCTCTCCGCGGCAAGTACAGACACCACCTCCGAAAGATTTGGTCTTCCGAACTTTCGGGGAAGAACAAGGTGTCTGCAACTAATATGCTTGCCGTTCCGATTATGCTTTACTCCTTCGGAGTGGTAAAGTGGAGGGTAGATGAGCTGCGTCAATTAGAAAGAGATACCCGCAAGATGATGAATATTCACAGAAGTATTCATCCTAGGTCGTCCGTTCCTCGTGTGTACCTCCCACGTCAACGGGGGGGCCGAGGACTCTTGAGCCTGGAGTGTACGCATGGCAGAGTAGTACTGAGTATGGCATGTAACATACTCAGGAGCTCAGATCCCCTCTTGCGGTTCGTAAAACATCACGAAACTGTAGGAGTGGGAGCAGGATTGTTCAAGGCAGCAAAAAGAGCCGCAGATGAACTCGGTCTCGCATTTGACATCAGGCGAGGAGGCCGGCGAGGTGCTGATGTTGAGTCAGTCACCGAACTTCAGCCAAATCGTCTGAAAGCCCGAATTAGAGCTGCCGAACAGGAAAATCTGTTTCGGCAGCACGTCGATAAACCCCAGCATGGTGTCTTCTATAAGAACATCGAAACACTGGGTTTATCGACCAGGCTGACCTTCGCCTTTCGAAGGTCAGCAGGGCTTAAGTCGGAGACCGAGGAATTCATTATGGTCTTCCAAGATGGTGTTATCAACGCCTTGGTCTACCGTAGCCGCGTGTGGCGTGTAGAGGTTCCTGATATCAACTGCAGGACCTGCCATCAGGCGCCGGAATCGCTCATGCATTTACTTTCTGCATGCCCCATATATGCGATTTCGGCCTACATCCACCGACATAACGCAGCCTTACGAGTGCTATACTACCATCTAAGGCACTCGTACGGGGTAGACCAGACACCAGTGCTGCCTTACGTCCCCGGAGATATTGAGTTCGTTGTCAAGAACGAGAAAAGCCGGATTTACTGGAACTACTCGTTCCCGACTGTCAGGCTAATCCAAGCCAACAAGCCTGACATAGTCCTCCTCGACCATCAACTCAAGATGATGTATGTCATCGAGTTCTCGGCACCTGCGGAGAAAAACATCACCTTGAAGGAGGAGGAGAAACGGACCAAATACCGCGATCTCCGGTACAAGCTCCAAGTGCTGTAATCAGGCTACTCGGTCAAAATGGTCGCCCTTATTATCGGTGTACTCGGAGGAATAAAGCCTACGCTGCTCTCGGAACTGAAGATCATACCGGCCTGCCAAAAACCAGCCGGCAGGTCAAATGCAGAAGGAGGTCATTCTGGGTTCTCTCCGTCTGCTTAGGGCACACGATTCTGGTATCTACAGTCACTAACCCTGCGGGATGTGGGGAGTGGCTGTAGTTGATGCGCCGGCGCGACTCCCGTGAGGCGTCGGAGGCCACGGGAGGACTGACCGGCATCGGGAAACCGAAAAAAAAATCAGCTGAGTGGCTGGCCGGCCAAATGCAGAAGGCGGTCATTCTGGATTCTCTTCGTCTGCTTAGGGCATAAGATTCTGGTATCTACAGTCACTAACCCTGCGGGATGTGGGGAGTTGCTGTAGTTAATGCGCTGGCGCGTCTCCCTTGAGGCATCAGATGCCACGGGAGGACTGTCCGGCATCCGATATTCCGAAGAAAAAAAATAATAATGTTTATTCATAATTATATTCATTCAATTTAATCTTTTTAAGAAATAAACAATTAAACAAACATAAATAATCACGCAAGTAGATGATTCTACTTGTTTGTGATAGAACAACATATTTTAAAAAAATGTATTCAGTGTTCCAGATAGTTTTTCTGTCAATCAAATAATTTACTTAAATAAGCGAAGTCTAGGTAATTATGACATATTCAGGTAGTTATGATACACTCGGGTAATTATGACACATTCGAAAAATGTTGACACATTCACACATTACGTAATACTACTTTCTATAAGTCAGAACCACTTTCACATATAGGAGTTTAATGGAATAATATTATTTATTTTCATTCTTGATTAATTTAATCACACATTTAGTTTTCTCTTAAATGAAAATGAAAAGTTATTGATATTTTTTAGTTGAGCTGGTATGATGGTGTAAGGTAAGTATAGCATTTTTAACTGATCGTTTTTATACATCTAGGATTCTTACAACTATTTTCTTTATCTCTAGTTTCATAATGTTGTTCAATTGGCTCTATATTGTTCTTATTCTTGAAGCTATAGAAAAGTCTTGATGTTAGTAAATTTCTTGGTAAAAAGTATCGTCTCAGTCTTAGTCTCGTTAATCGTAATTTTCCAATCGTTATAGTATATTATAAGTTTTTCTAAGTGATATCGTAGTTTTGTCGATGCCGTCTGTGCGTGAAAAGATTGTGCGTAAATTTTCGTGTCGTCGACGTACATCATTGTCTGTCAAAGGATAGGTCTGCTAGGTATAAGTTAAATAGTGTGAACGAGAGCACAATATCCTGTGGCACCCCTGCTCGGATTTCTAATTGCTCAGAAAATGTGTTGTTTATTTTAACAATAAATTTGCGGTTAGATAAATATGATTTAATTAGAACTGTATAATATGGTGGTAAGTTATGTAAATGTGATAGTTTATGCAGGACACCCCCATGCCAAACCGTGTCATAAGCTTTTTTCTATATCGAGCAGCACCATTTTGGTGCTTTATTTTTTTGTTATGACCACCAATTATATCATGCATAACTTTGCACAACGAAAGCGTGGTATTGTGCCCTCCTCTGAAACCGAATTGAATACTAGGTATTAATTCCTTTTTGTTAATTATTTTATTAATGTTCTTGAGGATTATTTTTTTCTGCAATTTTTCCCAAGGAATTTAGTAGAGATATAGGTCGATAATTATCTTCTTCTTGAGTAGGATCCTTATTCGATTTCAGAAAGGGCACAATAATTGCCATTTTTCACGCTGTTGGAAAATATTGCAGCCGGATGATAATGTAAGTCATTTGTACTAGTTCTTTTTTAGTAAGTTTCTTGAGTAGTAAGTTGGGTATATTATCTGGTCCGGGGGCTTTTAAGTTGGGAAGTATTTTAAGGATAGTTTTAATTCCGCTTGGTATTGTAAGTAATTTAGCTAGTTGTCTAGGAGGAATATGGGTATAGGTAAGTTTTGTGCTTGTCTGTCGATATCAGTCTGTTCCTCTGTGACATTGACCTTCGCATTGTAGGTTTCGCATAGATGTTGGGTAATTGCATCTGCCTTGTCTTTATCTCACAAGGTAGCTTGCCCGTTTGTTACGATTACGGGAAGCATATAAGCATTCCTTACAGTCGTACGGCAATGGAAGTATTAATCGCAATTTCATTGGCTGTTTTAAGATAGCCGCAGGGCATGCGCAGTTACATGACATGTCAAAGTGTATTAAATCCTTTTGGAATCGTTTGTCAGCAAAGAACTCGTTAGCCGATAGAAAAGATACTCGCCTAGCACGCGGTAGGTCCAGTGTTCGAATCACAAACCTATTATTATTTTTTTTTAAATAAGTATTTTTTAGTTCATTAGTAAGATTTTCCTTGCCCTTTATTATAGTTTGTTTATTTTCCTTGCCCTTTATTATAGTTTGTTCATTTTTAAGGTGCCGAATTCCCCTTTAAAAATGATATCTGATGAGCACGCCATGCCGTGGCCTTGAAACGGTCAATGAAATTGCTAGAAATACTGCCATTTCCGTATGACTGTAAAGGATGCTTATATGCTTACGGGAATATTGTTGAGGTCACGCCGTAAAGTTTTGACATAACCCATAATGTGTTGTCCTTAGCGGTTGATTTTGATATTTTCTTGTTCCATTCGTTGTTATGATATTCAGTTAATTTATTTTTAATGCTATTTTGCAAGTCTCGTAATCTAATTTTGTCTATGCATCTTTTGCCGCGTTGCCATCGACGACGCATGTTATTTTTAAATTTAATAAGATTAGTAATACTATCTGGTATTTTATTTGTTCTGGGACCTATCATAGTTTGTTTTGTGGTTTTGTTCCTTGCTTTTTGAATGCATAATGTAAACTTGTCTACTTCGGTGCCTAATTCTCGATTTGAGTTAATATTCTTATTTAACGTTAGGATATTACTTATAAGTTGTTTATATTTGAACCCATTTGTGATTTTATAGTTATATGTATTTCATGTTAGCGTATTGCGCTCACAATTTAGAAGGTGGTCTGAGTTAAGTTCTGGTCTTGAAATCGGGTTGATGTTATCTGGGTAATTTTTTATTAGTAAAATGTCAATGTACGTAGGCGTTATGTTATTTTATTTTTTCTGGGTAGTGCGTTGGTATATTCGTCGATGCGACCTCAATACCCTTCTGTAATGCAAAATCGTGCACGCCATTTGCATTGCCTCTTAGTTTATAAAACCAAACAGGAAAACATTGTTAAATTAAAAGAGATAACTAGAACAGAAATAAATATTTCTCAGGATTCAGCTGTTGAAGCAAAATACAAAAATTCAAAAATATATCGATGACGTCATAAGGGAAACAGTGATACCATCATTGCCAAAAAAAAATAAAGGATAAGGTGCGCAATTGATATTAAAAATCGACATGTCCGAGGATTTTTTCTAAATGTTTTTTGTTTAAGGTATAATGAATTTATTCCATACTTTACAGACACACTGTATGTAGGATTATATAGGATATTAGAGGATTTCTTTGGAGAGCGTGATCGCTATATAACTTGCTTTAGTACTGACAGTTGATAAATATTTATTGATTTTATATACTTCATTTGGTGACATGTCTGCTGTTTGTGAAAATGCAATAACATCGTAACCAACACAAAACACGTACCATCACTACATTCACACAATAAGGTGCATTCAGCTAGACTTTACGTCCTCGAGTCATCCTTTGAAGGAATGAACGTTTTTCAATGTTGCCTTTGTGATGTTTATTTCTATTTTGCGTGCGTGGCCACGTTTTATTATATATTATGTCTTTAATATTGTTGACCGTATAAAGAGCACCGTATCCATAATAGTTTCCGCTTTAGTAGATCTGAAATATCAACATTATTTATTTTAAGTGACATTATTATGAACGTCAGTCACGAAAAATAATTCTCCGAATTTAAATAATAAAACTCCATCAGCATTATTGTTATTATTTATCATTTAATTAGTAAATAGGGTAATTTAAAACTATATGACTCCCTTGACTCAAAGATTTTTGTTAATTATGTTAATGTCTGCAATAGTTAATACTGATTTACGTTCAAAACAGCAAATAACTACGTAATATATATACCGTGTGATTCATCTGAACTAGACCAAATGGT
This sequence comes from Rhamnusium bicolor, assembly GCA_029963845.1. Taxonomy (NCBI): domain Eukaryota; kingdom Metazoa; phylum Arthropoda; class Insecta; order Coleoptera; family Cerambycidae; genus Rhamnusium; species Rhamnusium bicolor. The sequence continues at coordinate 16,751 of JANEYF010004294.1, read as the reverse complement.
AATGGTTAGAGATGAATTCTGGGTTATATCCCAAAAACGGGTTAAAACCTAAAAACGCGCAACACAGTAATAAAATAAAAAAATGTAAAATCTGACAGTTTTTGTTTACTTACAAAATAAACTTTTTTGCATATAAAATTCACAACGATGAGGATCGTCGATCACCTAGAATTATATAATATTTGAGAAAGAATGCATAACCTTGGCGACAACGGTAACAGCGACCTTGTATTGTTTACTTAATTGTTCTGTTCAGTCTTCAAACGGCTACGGTTGAGAACTGTTGAATATGCGGTGAGTATAAAGACGGTTTTTTTATTTCTTTTATTTTTATTACGTAGTTTCTGTTTGTGGACGTTAATAATGTCGAGGGAACCCGCGTCTGCAGAAACAGTACAGTCGTGAATTTGTGATTAAATATGATATTAGTACCGACAACTTCTCAGTGTTGGTGTGTTAATGCGCTCCTCAGAACATTTAACTATCTTTAAAAAAACTACTAAAACTACTAGTATTAGTATTACGCCCACCAAACATTCAGTCCCTTTCAAAGAGCATGGCTAATTATTTCATATCTGCACCTTTCTGCGGCCTATAATCCTCTTCAAACAAACCACAAAGGAATTTACAATCTAAGGCCATTATAAATTGAAATAAATTATATAAGGTCATTATAAATGGAAAAGTTTGTCAAGAAAAACCTGTAAGTATACCGCGCGCGCATTCGGTTCTGTTATTTACGTCATGTCAACTAAAATTCCTATTTATAGTAATGGTAGACTAGTCCGCCATGTAAAAGACCACAAGCAAAATATCAATGCCATGCGAGCTCATTAGTTCTTTATTTTTGTGCTCAACTTCTACGAGTAATTTGGCACTTATGGAGTAATTGTTCCGACGCGCAGATGATATCTCGACATGCGCAATAGCTGTGTGATGAAAGCGCGCAGATGACATGACTCCGCTCTGTGTTAAACGCCGGTGTTTATGATGTTTCAAGCCTTGTGGCTAATATTTGTTGAGTCACGGCAGTGTGAACATGGCAGTCCTTAGTCCGTACCACAGTTCTCAAATATAAAAACACCAATACCCTATATCAATCTAACTCAGATTATGTCCGGACAATTCAAAATGCCGTTTTTGGATTCTCCCCTTTCATGTAATTTGTAGCTCATTTGCTCTCTCTCTCTCTCTCTCGTTTCAATGCAGGTGCACTTGCGCAAAAGAAGTTTTAGCGTATGTCGGCTCTTATGGCTCTTGTTTTATTTTGCCAACCGCTGCCACGAAACAAACATTACATTTTATTTATGGTTACGGTGTTTATATGCGAATCAAGTTTTTACATTGTGGTGTTAAAAATGCCAATTTTTGATATTTACTGTGGTGTATTTATATTATGCTTATTAAATAAATATTATAATTATTATATTATGTTTTTTTTGTACTAAAATAAACATTATTACAATCTAACATGTAACCCGCCCCTTCTTTGGTTCTTTTTTTTTATAAATTTGCTTATCTCTGAAGCGGGACATATGATAAAAATTAATAGGAATAACTTTGACGAGAATTAAATTTCCAATGCAAATCAAGCGTAAAAATTTTGCACTTCTGACACACTGTTGTGTCCAAAGTGCAAGAATATCTAATATAAAATTTATAAAAAAAAAGTAAAAAAGGCGCCAGATCGAGGATTCGAACCCGGGTGCTTTCCACCAGAAACAAAACCTCAGCCAATTTCCATTTCTAATTTAAAACAATTTATTTCCTATTCTTTATATCCTAACTTAGAATCTAATAAGGTCATATACAGGGTGGACCAATAATAATGGGACATAGTTTAAGGGTAGGTTCTTTTGACCAAAATATGAGGATATAACCAAATATTCTTTAGTAAAATGTTGCTGTGGAAAAAGGTACAGGGTGTCAAAGAAGAAATAATTTTTTTGTTTTTTTTGCAACAACTCAACAACCTCTTGACCAATCTTCATCATATTTGATAGTGGAACATTTTTTAATCTAAGAAACAATAATCTATGTATCACTTCATGTTAGACCAGAGAGGGTGCCGCAGGAGCTGTATCTGATGATGAATTTTTTTCATTTTCCTTTTGACGAAACGTTGTGGTACTTCTGACTAGAAAATCTGATGATGGCGTTATTTCCATGTAAAAAATGTACACTTGGTAGAACTTGATAACTCCAACCGTTTCGAGGAAACTGCCGCTAAAGATTTCAATAATTTTTTGAAACAAAATTCAAATTTAATGAAACAAATTGTATTTATTGAAAAAAGTACAAAACGTAAGTAAAAACAAAATCGTAACAACAGCGTAAACTCTCTCACTATCTTATGAACTAATTGCTGCAACTTAGAGTAAATATTCGATATGGTTTCCACCTATTTCTATGCCATTTGTAATTCTTTTGATAAAAGAGTTTCTTACATTGAAAAATACATTTTGCTGTCATCTAATAAAATTGGCTGCGTTTCGTGTTTGGTCCCACAGTTCTTCTCTTAAATTGATAGACCAAGGACTTCATAAGTGTCCACACATAAAAATCCAAACGATTATAATCAGAACTCCTTGGTGGCCAAGCAAATTCACTTCCTCGACCGATCCATCTGTTAGGGAAAATCACATCAAGATGATTTCTGACTGCAATGGAAAAATGAAGGGGAGCTCCATTTTTCATAAACATTCTGCCCCTTATATCTAGCAGGAAATTATCTAATATGTCAGCAAGAGTATTTCGAAGAAAAAAACAGATGACTGCCTATTTAAATTTGGAGGAAGGACAAACGATCCCAATCGCCGATAATACCACACCAAGCGTTAATCTTAAATTCGTGCTGAAAATGCCTTTCTTTAACGGCATGAGAATTTTCTATTTCGCAGTAATGGCTATTTCTCCAGTTAAAAACGCCGCGACGAGTAAAAGTTGCTTCATCGGTAAATAAAATGTTCTTAACAAAATTTTGATCTCTGTTGTGTTTATTCAGAAGATATTGGCAAAATTCACACCTTCCTGGAAGATCCCTTGTAAGTAAATTTTGTACAGGAGTGAAGTGATATGAGTAGAATCGTTCTTTGCGTAAGACTCTTAGAACAGATTGTTTACTCACTCCTGTTGGCGCTGATAAATGACTTGATCTGACTTGAGGATCCTCATCCACATGAACTAAAATTTCTAGTTTTTGATCTGGAGTAATTCGTTTCGGTCGTCCTACAAATGAGTGACTGGCTTCCTGCCAGTGGTTTCCTTTGTGTTGCTGAACCTAAGTTATGCCTATCCTAACAACTTATAGCCACCATGATTACGAGTAATGACTCAGAAACACGTGTCGGCGGATTCATCCTGCTTTGCGGGCATTACCCATGATCCTTTTCTTCCTATTATATATATATATATATATATATATATATATATATATATATATATATATATTATAGCAATTGTGTTCTTGGGATTTTGGTTCTTTAATGATGTGAATGAAAGTCTAAATTGTTTATTTATTCATAAACACATTTTACAAACGTTTCGGTGGCTGTTTTCCACCTTTTTCAATGCAATGACTTAAACGAAAAAATAAACTGATGTGGCACTTTATACTTTAACGTACAATAATGTTACTTAATTAATAATTTGTGCGTATAGCGAGCACATCACTTTTTACTGTTTTATACTAACCGACGATGTTTTTCGGTTTACAACTAAGTTTGATCAAACTTAGTTGAACCTACCCTTAAACTATGGCCCATTATTAATGGTTCACCTTGTATATTTATATGTTCTTTCTGCAACCAAGAAATTAACTGTTTTTTGTCAATTTTTTTTAGTGGAAAATACATTTTTATTAGTCAAGCCCGATAACGTGACATAAGGTATCGATCCAGATCTCTTATGTCACTTTTGGTTGACAAAAATAAGGCAGATACCTAATTAACCACTCTAGAAAACAGCGTCTGAAATCTGTAAGTTGAATTTTTTAATTTTGATTACAAACTATTTCAACTTAAAAAGTGTTTTGAGAGTAGCAAAAATGGTTGCAGAAAAAATATTGTATGCATGTTACGCAACTCACCCGGAAAGTGTCTTTGTTGGGCTTGTCGGCTTCCAGGACCCGCTAAAATTCGCCCAATAAAGAATCACTTTCCGGTTTTATTACATTAATAACTATATATTGTACAATGTATATCATTAAACAACATTTTAAAAAATCATTTTAGGTATTTCATATTTATTAAAAATTTGAAAATAATAAATAATTTAAAAAATGTGTATTTTCCGTATACCTGCTAGGGTTGATAATTTCATCAATATTCGATATAATTACAGAATATTTTATTTTCATCCAAAATAATATCTTTCTTCGGTTAAAATAGTAAAACTTTAACGTTTTCTATGTTTGGCCAAAATTAATCGTCTTTGAACTATTGTGCTAGAGTTTGAATTTATTATCGAGAAATATATCAACAGAAATGATCGATTGATAAAAGGGGAATTAAAGTGATATATAACAAGATGGGAAAGGCCATTTATAGATGAATGTCAGCAATTTAATATTGGCCGATAAATTATCTGAAATACTTCTTTGTGTGACATTATTTTATTATTCTCGTAGAGTAGGGCTCTCGATTGTTAAATCTGTTGAGAATGCTGACAATATACTACCACAGGAATAAGAGTAAAGAATTATTTATTAAGGATGATACGCCACGCGACAAGCAAAGGAAGTAGCTGTTACAACTTCTTGATGAAAACCGGTGTGAAGACAGCAGCCCAACATAGCAGCTCATATGTACGAAGTCACCCGAAAGCCCATAGACGTTCGTCAAAATTAAAATAGGGTCATTTATAAGCAATATGGTGTATTAGACATAAAATATTAATGAAGTAAATGGATGCCGGTACGGAGTTGTAATGTTTATTGTTGTCCATCAAAAAACAAGGGTTGAAATTGCCCTTGGAAAAATATAACATTTGATTATGCGCAACAAATTAAATGTACACATTTTAATTTGCGGTACGCTTGCTTATGGCATGTATAGCACATGTACATTTTCTTCGACTTACAAATGGTTCTAGGGGTTGAAATCATCTTTTGATTATATTTGATAACAACTATGATTAATAAAAAAATATTGAACTCTGTAACTAATTAAATGCGCATATTTAAATTTTGACTAAAGAGATGTATGAAAAACATTTACATACATTTTTTCCCAAAGGGAGCACGGGGAAGAAACAACCCCCGAAATAATTTTAAAATCATAATTCGAAAAACAATTTCAGGCATATCATCAAGAGCAATTATAAATTGACTGAATAATTAATAGGCGCAAAACGACATATTGAAGTACAGGGGATGAACAACCCCCAGGTAATAAAAAACCATAACACAGAAACTACAGTCCAATCCATAATATTATCTTTAGGAAGTATTACGAGTGACGTAAGTACTGTCTATATAAACTTTCATGGACTTCCAACGGGATCCAGGGGATGATATTAACCCTCAGAAAAAAATGCACAGAATTAAATCTAAATTCCGGCCCATAACTCCATCATAAAAAATTATTAACAATGACGTAGGTATTGAGTATATAAATTTTCATGCCCTTCCAAGGAGATGCAGGGAGGGGAAATTAACCCTCGAAAAATAAAAAAAATCATAACAACGAATTTACATTTCGGTTCATAATGTCGTCTTCAGGGGCTGTTAATAGTGCCGTCCGTATTGTGTATGAAAATTTTCGTGGATTTCCAATTGAACCCGTGCCGTGGGGATGAAATTAACCACCAGTACATAAATAAATTCATTACATCGAAACTACATTCCGGCCCACAATTTCATCTTAAGGGGAAATTACGAGCGTCATAATTATTATCTGTACCAATTTTCATGGACTTCCAAAGGGATCCAGGGGTGAAATTAACCCTCAAATGATAAGAAAATTCATAACATTGAAATTACATTTCGGCCCATAATATTATATAAAGGAGGCATAGAGAGGGACGAGAGTATTGTGTATAAAGATATTCATGTACTTCCAACAGGATCCAGAGGATGAAATTAGCCCTCAGATAATGAAAAAAATCATAACATTGCAACCACACTCCGGCCCATAATTTCATCCTACTGGGGTATTAATAGTGATGTAATTATTGCGTATAAAAATTTTCATGGACTTCCAATGGGATCCAGGGGGTGAAATTAACCCTCAAAAAAAATATAAAAAATCATAACAACGAATTTACATTTCGGTTCATCATTTCGTCTTCAGGGTGTGTTAATAGTGCCGTCCATATTGTGTATGAAAATTATCGTGGATTTCCAATGGAACCCGTGGGGGTGAAATTAACCACCAGCACATAAATAAATTCATTACATCGAAACTACATTCCGGCCCACAATTTCATCTTAAGGGAAATTACGAGCGCCATAATTAATGCCTGTACAAATTTTCATGGACTTCCAATGGGATCCAGGGGTGAAATTAACCCTCAAAAAATATAAAAAATCATAACAACGAATTTACATTTCGGTTCATCATTTCGTCTTCAGGGTGTGTTAATAGTGCCGTCCATATTGTGTATGAAAATTATCGTGGATTTCCAATGGAACCCGTGGGGGTGAAATTAACCACCAGCACATAAATAAATTCATTACATCGAAACTACATTCCGGCCCACAATTTCATCTTAAGGGGAAATTACGAGCGCCATAATTAATGCCTGTACAAATTTTCATGGACTTCCAAAGGGATCCAGGGGGTGAAATTAACCCTCAAAGAATAAAAAGATTCATAATGTTGAAATTATATTTCGGCCCATAATATTATGTAAAGGAGGCTTTGAGAGGAACGAAAGTATTGCGTTTAAAAATATTCATGTACTTCCAACAGGATTCAGAGGGTGAAATTAGCCCTCAGATAATGAAAAAATCATAACATTGCAACTACACTCCGGCCCATAATTTCATCCAAAAAGAGGTATTAATAGTGATGTAACTATTGCGTATAAAAAATTTTATAGACTTCCAATGGGATCCAGGGGGTGAAATTCACCCTCAAATAGTAAAAAAATCATAACAACGAATTTACATCTCGGTTCATAATTTCGTCTTCAAGGTGTGTTAATAGTGCCGTCCGTATTGTGTATAAAAATTTTCGTGGATTTCCAATGGAACCCGTGGGGTAAAATTAACCACCAGTACATAAATAAATTCATTACATCGAAACTACATTCCGGCCCACAATTTCATCTTAAGGGGAAATTACGAGCGTCATAGTTATTGTCTGTACAAATTTTCATGGACTTCCAAAGGGATCCAGGGGTGAAATTAACCCTCAAATGATAAAAAAAATTCATAACATTGAAATTACATTTCAACCCATAATATTATATAAAGGAGGCATTGAGAGGGACGAAAGTATTGTGTATAAAAATATTCATGTACTTCCAACAGGATCCAGAGGGTGAAATTAGCCCTCAGATAATGAAAAAAATCATAACATTGCAACCACACTCCGGCCCATAATTTCATCCTACTGGGGTATTAATAGTGATGTAATTATTGCGTATAAAAATTTTCATGGACTTCCAATGGGATCCAGGGGGTGAAATTAACCCTCAAAAAATATAAAAAATCATAACAACGAATTTACATTTCGGTTCATAATTTCGTCTTCAAGGTGTGTTAATAGTGCCGTCCGTATTGTTAATAAAAATTTTCGTGGATTTCCAATGGAACCCGTGGGGGTGAAATTAACCACCAGTACATAAATAAATTCATTACATCGAAACTACATTCCGGCCCACAATTTCATCTTAAGGGGAAATTACGAGCGTCATAGTTATTGTCTGTACAAATTTTCATGGACTTCCAAAGGGATCCAGGGGTGAAATTAACCCTCAAATGATAAGAAAATTCATAACATTGAAATTACATTTCGGCCCATAATATTATGTAAAGGAGGCATTGAGAGGGACGAAAATATTGTGTATAAAAATATTCATGTACTTCCAACAGGATCCAGAGGATGAAATTAGCCCTCAGATAATGAAAAATCATAACATTGCAACTACCTCCGGCCCATAATTTCATCCTAAAGGGATGTTAATAGTGATGTAACTATAGTGCATAAAAATTTTCAGGGACTTCCAATGGGATCCAGGGTGTGAAATTCACCCTCAAATAGTAAAAAAAATCATAACAACGAATTTACATTTCGGTACATAATTTCGTCTTCAGGGTGTGTTAATAGTGCCATCCGTATTGTGTATAAAAATTTTCATGGATATCCAATGGAACCCGTGGGGGTGAAATTAACCACCAATACATAAATAAATTCATTACATCGAAACTACATTCCGGCCCACAATTTCATCTTAAGGGGAAATTACGAGCGTCATATTTATTGTCTGTACAAATTTTCATGGACTTCCAAAGGGATCCAGGGGGTGAAATTAACCCTCAAATGATAAGAAAATTCATAACATTGAAATTACATTTCAACCCATAATATTATATAAAGGAAGCATTGAGAGGGACGAAAGTATTGTGTATAAAAATATTCATGTACTTCCAACAGGATCCAGAGGGTGAAATTAGCCCTCAGATAATGAAAAAATCATAACATTGCAACCACACTCCGGCCCATAATTTCATCCTAATGGGGCATTAATAGTGATGTAACTATTGCGTATAAAAATTTTCATAGACTTCCAATGGGATCCAGGGGTGAAATTCACCCTCAAATAGTAAAAAAAATCGTAACAACGAATTTACATTTCGGTTCATAATTTCGTCTTCAGGGTGTGTTAATAGTGCCGTCTGTATTGTGTATAAAAATTTTCGTGGATTTCTAATGGAACCCTTGGTGGTAAATTAACCACAAGTACATAAATAAATTCATTACATGGAGACTACATTCCGGCCCACAATTTCATCTTAAGGGGAAATTACGAGCGTCATAGTTATTGTCTGTACAAATTTTCATGGTCTTCCAAAGGGATCCAGGGGGTGACGTTAACCCTCAAATGCTAAAAAAAATTATAACATTGAAATTACATTTCAACTCATCATATTATGTAGAGGAGGCATTTAAGAGGGACGAAGTATTGTGTATAAAAAAATATTCATGTACTTCCAACAGGATCCAGAGGGGTGAAATTAGCCCTCAGATAATGAAAAATCATAACATTGCAACTACACCCGGCCCATAATTTCATCCTAAAGGGATATTAATAGTGATGTAACTATAATGTAGGAAACTATAGATTGATGCATATTTTCATATTTAAAAAAAATTGGGGACGAACAGAAGCAGAAAAACCAATAAGTTGTTTTTTGTTTCATCATTGACTTATATTCAAAGTTTAGTGAGTAAAGAAATATATTAGGGTCTTTTTCCTCACCAGTCTTAGATTTAAAAAATCAGACAAACGAATAAAATTTAAAAAAAGTTTTCAATAATTTTGACATAATTCGCACAGATTATTTTTAAATTTTGATGCAGGTTTAATATTATTTGACATTTCGTGATCTGACAGAATACATTTAATATGAGTGAGACGAAGGCACATGTTGCATTTAAAGGAATCATCCAATGCCTCTCTATTGCAGTAAACACATTTGTCTTTCATAATGGACGATTCTTCCAGTAACATACTTTTTAATTTGACTCCTAAATATATCCATATTTTTGTAGACATTTAAACATTTATTTTCAGAAATATTCTGAAAAAAAAATATATTATATATATACCACAATTATACGAGTCCTTTTGCAATAAATGATCTACAGTAACAGAATTCCAATTTTCTAAATCAAAAAAATTGTTCATTTCGTTCATTAACTAAATTTAAAAAGTATAAAAATCTATCTAAGTACTTTCTACTTTTAAGCCCAGAACTTCCCAAAGGATCGATCAAATTAAAAATTTTGTTTTTCATGTTTACTACTGCCAATACATAATGTTGGTAGTTTGCTATTGGCATTACTATACTATTTTTCTCAATTTTTGTATTTTGTATTAAATATTCTAGTTCCGTAGAATCAGAAAATATTAAAGAAGATTTCTCTGTGCTGAAAATTTGAAAATAATCGTTTTTATTAATTAAATTTAAACAGACATCTACAACAAAACTACTCAAATATTCATTTGGATTCAAGGTTAAAAAATCATCTATGATTATTTCTTTAATTGGGCAAGTTAAATTTTCAAAATAGGCTACTGTATATCCTCTTTTACTTTTTTAATAATTTGTAGTATGTAATATCGTTAACTAATCCATTTTTCAAAAATTAAATTTCTTTTACTGTTCTCCATTTTCGATCTTCAGGCAATGCATATTTATTTGGAGACACAATGTGTGGTTAGCATATAAAAATATTAAAAAAATTTTAAAGTTGGCAGCATTTTTTTTCCAAAATACTGTATTTCTTTTAACTCGAATACATTTAATATCCCTGAATGTATATATGACTAATCCTCTATTCAAAACTTCCAACAAACCTGAATTTGAAAGTGATAGTTGTGACTCAATTTTTATTGTGCTGTCGTTAAGTAAAAATTCAAATTTGTATGTCATAAGGATTGTCATATCTATATTTATAAGGGCATTTAATTTCAATGACTACCTTATCATCGATTAATCCATCAGGTGAAGCGGCATATATATAATATACCATAAATAAACAAAAAAATCTTAATAAATAAATAACAGTATGTTTAACACAAACAATAGAAACTATAGAAATCCAAGATGCGACAAAAAATTAAACGCAAAAAAATTAAAAATAAATTTAACGCTATACCAAATAGTAGATGCAAAGCAATATTAGAGTAGAAGAAAAACATGTACGTGAATAATTGAAAACTAAAAACGAAGTTATTACCTGCACTTGACCTAAGAAAGGCATAATTAATTTTATTTTACAATAATTTTAAGCAAAACTTTCAAAACATAACAATGCAGTAATATTTATAATTTATAACTAGCAATGGTAATTCCTCTAGAGCAGCCTAACAAACTAAATTTGTTATAATGTATCTGAATAATTTCGTTTAAAAGTAAAATCCCCTTAACAGCTTGCGTGTAGACGGAGCCTTAGGTAACATTGTTGGCGTATTGAATCCCCACCAACATTGTAACTAGAACCGTATAGTATATAAACCGTGCGCTTTGAGTGATCTCTTATTCTGTGAGTAACATAGACAGCTCCGCATATTTTGTACTTTACTGGATATAAATATTATTGCATTGTTGTTTTGAAAGTTTTGCTTAAAATTATTCTAAAATAAAATTGATTATACCTTTCTTAGGTCAAGTGAAGATAATAACTTCGTTTTTAGTTTTCATTTATTCACGTACTTATTTTTCTTCTACTCTAATATTGCTTTGCATATTCTATTTGGTATAGCGTTAAATTTATTTTTGAGTTTTTCTTTTTAGTTTTTGTCGCATCTTGGATTTTTATAGTTTCTATTGTTTGTGTTGAACATACTGTTATTTATTTACTAAGGTTTTTTTGTTTATTTATGGTATATTTATATAAGAATTTTGTATTTGTTTTAATTCTTGGATTTTGAATATGTAGTTTTTAGTTTTACTGTACGTTGGGGCTTCGCTATATGGTGTGTTTTCATAAATAAAAATTTATGGTAGATTTTTAGTTGAATAATAATTTTGTATCGAAGGAGTATTCGGTAAATTATCATTCATTAAGATTTTGTTTATTTCTATATTATCCTTAAGTTTAAACGAAATTTTGTCGTTGTAGATCAAATTTGTTCTTTTCTATATGCAATCTAAATTACTATATAACATTATTTCATAAGAAAGGTATCAAGTAATAACGAAAATGGTTAAATCGATAAAAAAAGATATTATTAAGAATATTGCACTATACTTTATAAAAGAAATTCCTCATTATACTTTTGAAGATGTCTTACTTATCAAATCTGATGATAATATTTTCAAACAAATATCATCTTCTTTTGATACGACAAAAACAAAAATAAAAATATACCCCAGCGTCGTGTACAGAATTGTTCATTACAATAAGGCGTTCAAGCATTATTTTCATAATATGACATTTGAGGATGGAGAGAAAAATGTACAAGCAAATAAATTTAAAAACCTTCTCGAAACAATTCAGTTTAACCGTCAAATGTCCTTGAAGTATAGAGAAAAAAAAATCAGTTTATGGTGCATTATGTGGTAGTTTAAAAAAGAAAAATATACTGAATAATAGATATCGCTGTTATAAAATGTGGCATAACATAATTAAAAAGAACTAAAAATATTTATGTCACCAGCAGCAATGATGTTGGATATGGTTCATCTTCTTCTATAAATATCTGTAATGAAAATTCTATCAATAGAAATATCAAAAGTATAAAAATAATTAAGGAAAACCAAGAGAAAGATAGTGATTTTAGTTTCTCCCAAGATTTCAGTGTTCATAACATTGTTACATCTACTCCTCAAAAATTGCATTTTCAGGTGATTCGGCTTCTGGTAAAAGTAATGTCGCACCTAATTCTGTCACATATTCCCCAGATAAGTTTAACTTATCAAAAGAAAATTTCGATGATATACCACTGTTAATCTTAAATTTATCAGACGACCATGGATCAAAAAATGTAGTTCAATTGCTGCCACCTAATTCCAAAAATTTGAGCAGAGAAATTTTAAATAATTCTAAATATAAAAATTGTACAATGTTGGAGGGTACTTTTGAAATTCCTGCAGATATATGGCTTCAAATATTTAAAAACGGTAAACTTGACACAAAATATTATCCTTACTACTTCCGCAACAGAATTAATAAATACGTTAACAATAGTTGTCAAATTGTGTTCAAATATGTTAAATATTTAAAAAATATGATAATAAACATTTATGCTAAATGTATTCACAGTCAATGTAAAAAATTTAAAATTGTTGTGAAAGATAGGAAAGTGTTCGTGTACAGTACATCTATAAATTATTATCATACAAAATGTATGACTTCTTATCTTAAGGGGATAGAAAGACATATTGTAAAGAAAAATATTATAAATAAAAACCTCTGACTTACAAGAAGGAAATCATCAGGAGGGAAGATACACGCTTCATTTTAAAAACTAAAAATTTGAAAAAAATAAATCTGATTCCACTTTTTAGGAAAATAAAATCGGAAGCAAAGTCAGAAAAAGATAGAGATAAAGATAGAAAATTAGATATTATAAAAATGCAAGCAGATCATCCGGAATACATAAAAGAAGTATCTTTTCCTTTTAACGTTAAATTATACAGTAAAGAACAACTTACTATCTTGGAAAGGCAAAAGGTGGGTACAGTTTTACCTTATATTTATTTTGATGCAACGGGCAAACTTGTTGAAAATCCCGAAGGCAATAACAAGAGAATACTATTCTATACTGGTGTTGTCAGTGTTCTAAAGATCCAGAGAACAATGCCTGTATTCAGTATGGTATCTTCTACTCATGATGCGCATTCCATATTTAAAATTCTAGATGACTTTAGATATTTCTGCGAAGAGAATAAAAATGGCTTGTATTTGCGGGTGTAGTTACCGACTTTAGTTTTGCTAACATACACGCTATAACCAAAACATTTAATAGAATTACATTACTGGAATACTTAGAAGTATGTATGGCAAAACTATCAGGAGATTCTATAACAGCATCGAAAATAAAAGATTTTGTAACGATACCTTTCTGCTGTGCTCATTTCTTGAAGATGGCAACAAAAGATATCGATTTGCTATCGAAAAAATGAAAAACAGAAATTACTATTTAAAGATATTATAGCATCAGCTGTTAAAATTCAAAAACTTGACGTACTCGATAAGTGGTTTAAAAACGTAGTCGGTTGTTGTCTAGTAAATATTTCAATGAAGAAATTAGAAATGCTTTAAAATGCCGGAAAGAAGTATGTTGTAAAAGCGATTTAGATGATGAAGAAAATGTAATGTTTTCGAATGAGATCAGTTATTTTAATGACACTGGAAGGCTTTACTATACTAAGAGTCCGTTTTATAAAAGATATAGAAATATATCCGATAATATAATTATAAGTAATGAAACAGATAGTGAAAACTATTACGAAATAAAAAGTTGCTCATTCTTATTCTTCACAAATATATGCCTTATTGCCCCCTATGGAGTGGTATGATGCTGGTAGGAAGAGATAGAATCAGCAATGCAGTTGTGGAAAATTACTTTGGAGATTTAAAAAGAAACATTTTGAATGGTGAAAAAATCTGAAATGCTCAAGATTCGCTAGGCTATATAGAGGAGAAGTTATATCTTTATACAAGGAATGTAGTTTACATATAGAAAAAGACAGACTAACTACTAAAAGAAGTAAAGCAAGAAATATCGATCGCGAAGACGAAATTTATTTACAAGAAACTTGGAATAAAAAAACAAAACCGTAAACACTCATTTTACGGCAAGACATATCAAACATTTGTCAGTTTCTTTAGTTTGCGATGGACTTGAGGGAGGCGAAACACAATTGGAACATGACAAATTTAATATTGTTGAAATAGATGACGTAACTGAATGCGCCTATTGTGGATTAGCCAAACTTAATGAAACAAGTTTACTTGTACAGTGCGGAAAATGCGAGCAGTGGATACATCAAAAATGGGAATCAGAGGATGTTTCTTTTACTGAAAAGTTTATTTGCAAACTATGCATAGCTAACGCGGATGCATCGCGTAATGATCTCTTACTAAAATGTGGTTCTTTTATTAAAAAATTTCCCTCACGGATGATGAAAGAAGAAATTTAGAAACTAGAACTGTAGATCAGTATGAGTTTGAGGAATGGAAAGAAGAGAGAAAAATAAGAATAACTGCGTCTCATTTTGGTAGAATATGTAAAGCAAGAGAGAGTTCGTACGAAAATATTGTTAAAGATATTACTGAACCAAAATGTACCAACAACGTGGACTTCGTTCATCATGGACGATACTATGAATCGGTAGCGCGTTATCAATATGGCCAAAAAGAAAAATGTTGTCTGTGCTAAAAGTGGATTAGTAATTCATGAAATGTATCCCTTTTATTGCAGCTTCACCTGATGGATTAATCGATGATAAGGGAGTCATTGAAATTAAATGCCCTATATAAATATGGATATGACAATCCTTATGACATACAATTTGAATTTTTACATAACGACAGTACAATAAAAATTAGTCACAACTATCACTTTCAAATTCAGGGTTTGTTGGAAGTTTTGAATAGAGAATGGTGCGATTTAGTCTTATATACATTCAGGGATATTAAATGTATTCGAGTTAAAAGAAATATAGTATTTAGAAAAAAATGCTACCAACTTTAAAAAATTTTATTATTTTTATATGCTACCACACATTGTGTCTCCAAATAATATGCATTGCCTGAAGATCGAAAAATGAGAACAGTAAAAAGAAATTCAATTTTTGAAAAACGGATTGGTTAACGATATTATATACTACAAATTATTAAAAAGTAAAAGAGGATATACAGTAGCCTATTTTGAAAATTTAACTTGCCCAATTAAAGAAATAATCATAGATGATTTTTTAACCTTTTGAATCCAAATGAATATTTGAGTAGTTTTGTTGTAGATGTCTGTTTAAATTTAATTAATAAAACGATTTTTTTCAAATTATCAGCACAGAGAAATCTTCTTAATTTTTTCTGATTCTACGGAACTAGAATATTTAATAGTAAATACAAAAATTGAGAAAAATAGTATAGTAATGCTAATAGCAAACTACCAACATTATGTATTGGCAGTAGTAAACATGAAAACAAAATTTTAATTTGATCGATCCTTTGGGAAGTTCAGGGCTTAAAGTAGAAAGTACTTAGATAGATTTTTATACTTTTATATTTAGTTAATGAATGAAATGAACAATTTTTTGATTTAGAAAATTGGATTTTTGTTTCTGTCGATCATTTTTTGCAAAAGGACTCGTATTTTTGTGGTTTTTTTTTAATATATTTTTTTCAGAATATTTCTGAAAATAAAATGTTTAAATGTCTACAAAAAATATGGATATATTTAGGAGTCAAATTAAAAGTATGTTACTGGAAGAATCGTCCATTATGAAAGACAAATGTGTTTACTGCACTAGAGAGGCATTGGATGATTCCTTTAAAATGCAACATGTGCCTTCGTCTCACTCTATATTAAATGTATTCTGTCAGATCACGAAATGTCAAATAATATTAAACCTGCATCAAAATTTAAAAATAATCTGTGCGAATTATGTCAAAATTATTGAAAACTTTTTTTTTAATTTTATTCGTTTGTCTGAATTTTTTTAAATCTAAGACTGGTGAGGAAAAAGACCCCAATAGGTCTTCTTTACTCACTAAACTTTTGAATATAAGTCAATGATGAAACAAAAAACAACTTATTTGTTTTTCTTCTGCTTCTGTTCGTCCCCAATTTTTTTAAATATGAAAATATGCATCAATCTATAGTTTCCTACATTATAGTTACATCACTATTAATATCCCTTTAGGATGAAATTATGGGCCTGGAGTGTAGTTGCAATGTTATGATTTTTCATTATCTGAGGGCTAATTTCAATTCTCTGGATCCTGTTGGAAGTACATGAATATTTTTATACACAATACTTTCGTCCCTCTTAATGCCTCCTCTACATAATATGATGAGTTGGAAATGTAATTTCAATGTTATAATTTTTTTTAGCATTTGAGGGT